>VRYO01001681.1:21475091-21511827 GCA_009812075.1 Sialia sialis | reverse complement strand
TTCTATCTTGACAATCTCTGTCCATGTAATAACTGTGCTTTCATTCTGTAAATGTGTAATTAATCTGAATATATAGTACATTAGAAAAGCTCAAATATTGTTTGCAACTGATTTTCTCATTCATTAAATAGTATCATCTCATCTCAGCATTTATTTTTTTTCCCGGGATATAATCACTTTATTGACATGCTTATTTTAAAGTACAAGAATATTTTCTAATTTACATTAACATAACCTCCTATTTAATGGGTTTGATTTGACTGAAGTGAATGGGACAGCAACATACAAGCTGCTTCTTGTCTATCATGGGAATAGCCAGTGGTTTATTGCAAAATGAGCTACTGAGTTTGCAAATCAGAACACAAAACCTGCCACAACTAGCCCTAATACAACTAAAGAAAAAGAGTAGTACCCAAAATAAATCAAATATTTGAGGACCAAAAATTTGGTTTCCTTCTGTAACCATGCCCCAAACTTTGCACTCTTATTATCTGTGCAGAAGTTGATAGGAGTATATTTTTTTCCCCTTGTGTTTTCAAATAAATTAATTTTGGTTGATAATCAAATAATAATAATAATATATAATAATCAAAGCCAAAAAAAAAACCAAAAAGGAAGTAATTTCCCTGCCTAGAAGAGTAAAAGGGGTTTTTCACATGAGCACATTGAATTCAGCCCAAGTTAGCACTAATAGTTATTACCATGTGCTCCTCCGAAAAGAAATTCTTTTCTGTATCATTTACATTCTTTTTAGTACAAATCCCAAACACAGACCCAGTCCAGCCACTGGGAAAGAAATTAATTCTACCCCAGTTCAAACCAGAACAGACAGAGACAGAAGCATAGATGGTGAAATTGTACTTTTCTATGAATGTATTGTCTCAGCGCCATCTCCGGGTTTTTTTCCTGTTCTTTCTCACCACTGATGAGACCTGGCAGATTCCTTCAGAAAAAGTGGCATTTGAGGTATTAGTGAAGAGATATTTACACCCAAAGCCTAAACAAAATAGGTGACCTGAATTGTCTCAGAGGGCTGTATTTCAGTTCCAGTCACTAAATTCACCTCCAGGTGAATTTACACTGCTAAGCTGTAACTTTAGGAACTTGCTTTCCACAGAGACTCTTGTAAACACTTGGGTTCTGATCCTTTGCATTACATGTTGTAAATCTCATTTATTTTTGCCTGTAAAATGAACTGTTCACTAATCAAAGGCAGCTTTTTCATCTCAAACTTGGGAAACACAGTTTAGCAACTTTTAAATAACATCAATCAGGTTCCTAAGGCATCAGACTGTAACTTGAAATTATCTACTATTCAGACAACATTAACTGCCATCACATTCAAAGTCATATGCACCATACTTGCCTGTAAATCTATCAGACTACCCCTTTGTATATATAAGCTTAATTTTTGTTGACAGGGCTAAATTGGAATTAACTTGTAGCAGGAGAGCATTTAAATGTAAATTTACTTTTTCCCCAGCACCAGATTTTCCAAACTTTGCATGAGAAACCTGAATTTAATCAAGATATTTGCACACACAATTTCCTGTGAAAAACAATCATGCAGGCAAATTTAGCAAGCAAGTTATTTCCATTTGGTTGCAAGTCTTGGTTTACATCCAATCTGACTGGGTAAAGCTTTGCACATGCATACAATCCAAGCAGGAAAACTGTATGGAAAACTGACAAAAATATAAGGTTTGAATAGCAGAGACTGTTTGAAAGATTAGAAAACTAAATGAAATAATATTTAAGATATCAGTGTGTTTCTTAAAAACCTCATTACACATTTTTATCCACATGAAAAAGCAAAAGCCATGGGACAAGAAGAGTAAAAAGGAAGAGAGCGAGGCTTTTTTCCCTTTGTTAAAGATATTATTGTAGTACTGTCAGTGTGGAAACTGCTATCAAAAAAAGAGAAAGGCTACAGAGAAAGCACCATTTTATGATTCAATGTGTCTATGTAAAGTCTATTAGCAGAGGAGATAAAAACCTGTGCAGATAAAAGTTATTTGCCATGAAAGTTCCTGTAATGTGTTTGTTTTCTAAACCAATCTTCTACTCTGAGTTTAAAATAAGGTTCTATTTAATACGGTGTTAATGACTGTGAGCAGTGAGAAAATAATAAAAGAAAAGAAACAAAGTGGGCAGAGCCAAACTTTGCTCCAGAGAATCACAGCAGCACATGCCTCACTTCACATCAGCCTCCCAGAAAGAGCTTGACAGCCCTGACAAAAGCTGCAGAGGAATGCTGATAAGGAGTGACAAAACTGTAATGGATCTGCACATATTTAGACACATCAACTATTTCTCTCATTATCTCCTAAGCAGGTGCTTACAAACAATGAAAATCATTAGCAACTACAATGGAAATGAATAATGACATTATGTTTGTTGCCTCTCTGCAGCAGCCTCCTAGATTTAATTCCCAGATTAAATCTTTCTGGCAAATAATTTACATCCTTTCTTTGCTTTCATTTCTATATGAAGACTCCACCATATATATTAAGAGTGGAAGCCTCAGTGTCACAGCTTGAACTGAAAATGTGATTGCAAGAGGCTGCTATCATCACACCAGGGCCATAAAATGCAGGGTGGGCTTTTGACACCTGAGTCTGAGCCTCAAGTTCAGAATAAACACAGAGGTACCTCATTCCTAAAATAATGTCAGCACAAACCCTTCCATACTCTCAGATGTAATTAAGGCTTTTTGATGCATTGTTTGAGGGGACAGGGTTAATATAATATTTTAGATATAATTTAAGATACCATAAACTCAAGTTTCACCACAGAACAGCTTAACTCCATGGCTGCAGAGTGAGTTTATAACATCATTCTCTGCCTTCTGCTTATACCACCTTGTTTGAAAGTAAATGGGAAAATATAGGGCAGTACCCAGATCTCAAAGCTTGATACAATAATAGAACAAAATGAGGACAGAGGAGTGGCTTTTTTTGTAATTTTGACCTGAGAGTCCAGAATAAGATGGCTCAATGCTTCCAAGATGCAAGACACACAGAGGCAATGGAGCTCCAGTCCTGAATGATGGTGACAAGGACAACATCTATTCCAAGCAACAACCATCAATGAGAGCGTTGGGAAATTTTTCTTCCTCAAGGAAAAGCAAACCAAAAACCACCACAAACTTGTCAAGCACTTAAAAGCTTTAAAACTTAGTCTTGTGAATGTTCACTGTCTCACTTTGTGCATCCCTAATTAGAGCAAGGCAGGACTGCACCTGCACAAACTACAACAAAGAACACATGACAGCTGCATCCTACTGCACCTCAGGCTCCAAAATAACACAGGATATTTGGCACATGAAAGGTGACTGGAAGCAATATCTTTGAGGAATATTGTAATTGTGAGCATTGCCTGTTCAGACAGCAGAATACTAAAAACTGAATACACAAAACATCCATTCACAAAGCAAGAAATTAGATAGTGATCTCTTATTAGAGTGCTGAAAAAAATTCACAGAAGGATTATCATTTGACAAATACTCTGATTTAAAACAATAAATAAATAATCTATCCATTGTAGGAGAGAGAGGAACATGGCAAAATAACCACCTTAAAAGTACAATAGAAATTTCTACTTCAACAGCAATAGGAATTACATGTCATTTTTATACATTAGAATTGACCTGCACATAATTTCTTCCTCTGCATTTGCTTTGTCCTCACTGTTGATTTCTCCTTAAAACCTTTTTCAGCCTTTTTTTTTTCTCCTCTCCAGGCTGCTACTCTCATTGTCTACATTATATTCAACACATGTATAACTTAGAAATCCTAGGCACAGGCAGTGCTTGTTCTGTTACCTCACACATGGGCTGCTCTCTTTTCTGGGTCAGCATTACCTAAGGGGTGACACCTCCCTCAATCAGGATTTACTACCCCATGTCCCAAGGCAAAGCAGGAGCAGCATGAACTCAAACTCTGGGCTCTGGGATGATGCTCTACCTCCAACACTTCTCACTTATTTTTTAACATTACTTGATGCTTTGGCATTGACCATCTTTTCCAAATGAGGACACTTTTCCAGATTGCAGGCATCTGGGAATATAGGACATCTTTGGGTGTGCTAAGCACATCTCATCACCTGATTTATTTCCACAACACCCTTTTGTTCCTGAAAGATTTCTCATGGGCTCACAGCTGCAAGAATTTTAGAACTGTGTATTTATTTTTCCCCTTACTGACAGACCTGAAGGTCTGAAAAGGGTGAAACATGAAAATGATGAGTGCTCACAGAAAATACAACATGATCTAGAAAACTCTTACCCATACATTATAATGCAACTCATGGGTTGCTCAATATATAGGTATTAGATCTTGCACTAAAAGCCCAAGAGTAGATCTCTGCTCGTTTATTCCTAATTTACCCCTGCAGGAAGGAAAAAACAAAACTAGAACATGAAAAGCAGAAATCCCCAACACCCACAGGTAATGTACCTGGATAATGACAAAATTATTAGATCTTAATTACCAAGCTCTAAGAATAGCTGCTATTCACACAGCAGATTGGAACAGCCATTCAGATTTGCCCATCAATTCTAGGTTTCAACTCCACAGAAAAATATAAAGATATTTATACACATATAGATCCACATCCACCCAAACACATATGGATAAATGGATATATATTAAATTTAGGACGGCATTCACTTCCTAAATCAAAAGAACGCTGCCCAAGTGTTCATTGCATTTTTAACTCCCATTACGGCCTTTTTTCCTCCTGATTTTTCTGTCTTAGAAACTACCAGAGACTTATGCCTGGCAGGCAAGACTGAAGTGTAAATGGCTGTAGCCTGGCAAAGATCCAAAGAACTGAAAACAGACTTTTACTCTTTTACTACAGCAGGTGCTGAAAAGATTTTTCTGCACTCAATGATTGCAATGCCACCAACAATAATCACAAAGATGTATTAAGGTTTCAGAAACAAATGGATAAACATTCAGGTGCACTGCTAGAAAACAGCAGTACGAATGGCAGGGTGCAAGAGCTCAGTTTAGGTACTGGAAATCATGTGAATAACACAATAGCACAGCATTAAATTTGGTATTAGCAACATCCAATTTAAGAGCAGTTTTGAAAGAAATGGGTTTTTTTGTAATAAACATCCACCCTATAGAATATTAACTTTCTCATAACCAGTTACTTACACTTCAGCATTAAAGAGTAAAAATCTTTCAAGACGCCATTTCAAAGGGTCTTTTTTTCTCTCTGTATTATAGAGCTGTTTAATGGGTTGGGTTTGAAGAGACCTTTAGGATCATCTAGCCCATTTCCCTGCCAGTAGATCAGATTGCTTATATTCCCATACAAACTGAGCTTGAGCTCTTCCAATCAGGGAGCACCCACAAACTCTCAGGGCAACATCTTCTGGTGTCCTGCACTATCTCTTTGGTATTTTTGTCTTTATTTGCAATCTAAACCTGCTCCTTTTTCAGCTTTTAAATAATGTAAGGGTGTAATTTATTTATATGTTTAGGTAACTCAGTGTTCTGGGAAAACACAAATTTTAATTTCCGTATTTTAAGGATTATTTTGGAGGCTTTTGCTTATCCTGACTGAGCAGTAAGAGAAGGGTTAAGTCATGTTCTTAATTGTACTTATACATAAGTTTTCATTTTATTACATATTGTCATTACACAGTATTTAATTATATACTATTTTAATACATATAGTTGGCATTTGTATGTAACATATGATTGCAAGGGGTATTAACCAAAATTCAAAGGTCCTCTTGATCTCTCAAGACCCGTGCATGAACATTTTTAGTCCAGTGGTAATGAATAAGCACTTCCTGTCTGCACTGCTCCACTTCACATGCTACCTCCATTATAATCAATGTGATTGTAATCAATATAAAAACAATTATTTCCTGTGTCCACAACACTGCTTACATATGCATTTCATACAATTATACTAGTGCAGATACATGTTAATATCACTATTACAGATTTCCAGGTGATTAATCCTTATTTTGTTTCTCTTCCAAAAGAGTTTATTTTGTGTCCTTGGCATTAGAGCCACTCTCCACTACTAAGAAGCACCATCAGCCAACAGCAAGTGACATTTCTTTCCTGTTAAGAATTCACAGGAGTAATTTTTGATTAAAAATTCCCTGCTGAAGACCAGAGATGAAGTGTATCACCATGCAGTGACATCAACTCTCACACTGTTCTATCACAATCAAGATCTGGTTATTACTGTGTTAATCTTTTCTCAGTACGCATGGCTTTCCATTTGAGAACGTTGCAAATAAATTTCTGTTGCTTGCCCATTGTTAGATCTTAAAAGGCACCCTGCTTCCCAAACAGTGGGTGCTTAGCCCTTTCCAAAAATTAAGCCATTTCAAAGCATTTCATTCAGACCATGTTGTGCTGCACAAAAAAATTCAACAGCTTTTTTCTGCTCTCAAGGCTGAACATTACCATGCATTTTTCCTGAGAGAAGCTGCAAAATGAAGAGAACTTGATTACTAAGAGGACTGGACAAGGGGGGCAACCCAAGTAGAACTGAAGGTCTCTAATGAAGTTTTTTTGGGGGTTGCCTTTTTATTTTTTTCTATCAAAGACAAAAGGACAGGGAAACCCTTTGTAGAGTTATTCTGTAAATTGTACTTTTAAGATTTTAGGAGTGGCACTCTGAACACTGGGACACAGAACACACATGATTTTAAAGTTATCTTTTTTTCCTCCCCTCCCAAATCCCAGTTGTCCAAAAATAAAGAAATGCATGAAACAGAGACACACTCTGGTCACTTCTGTACTTAGTTATTATTTAGATGCTTCTACCAGTTTGCAAAAGATGTGGTAGGGATTTGAAAAACGGTAGATGAGAACACAAACTGTAGTAGTAGATTCTTGATCCAAACCTTTTCTTGGTTTTTATTAAACTGTGAATAAATTTTTAGGGTAGATGAAAAACTTTCTTGCATGTTTTTTGGATCATTCACAGAAAAAAACATTCATTAAGAAAATCTGCCAAAGCTATTTGGAACTTTTTTTTTTTTTCAATTTACACTATTTTAATCATGAAGTTGGCAAGAGGATCCAGTATTATATGACCAACATGACAAATCACACAGGAGCATAAACATAGACAATAATTTGTGAGGATGCCAAGTGTTTGTCATGCTATTTTTAATAATCAACAAATGCATTAAGCTGTAACAACAGATAATGTGCAATAGCTCAAATAGTTTCACAGAAACTGAAGGAAATACCAGAGTCATTGATTCATCCAGGAATAATTCAGATCCCAGAGGTGGAAGTGGCTAAGACAGAGGAGGGACAGAAGAGGTTTTGGGGGCTGGAGCCCCTCTCTTGTAAAGACATCTCTCCAGCCTAAAAGAATTGGGTTTCTTCAGCCTGAAGAAAAGGCTCTGAGGAAACCTTACAGCAGCCTTTGAGTACCTGAAGAAAACCTACAGGAGAGCTGGAGATTTCAAGCAGCCTAGACTATTGGATGGTGGGAGGTTGGAATTAAATGTCTTTAAAAGCATCTCCCAAGTCCAGCCTTTCTATGCCTCTGTGATACACAGAGCATTCCTGAAGAGACAAGAAGAAGATGGAAGAGACAAGCAAAAGAATGCAATTTCTGCATCACATTCTGTAGTAATGAAGTTGAGATGGACACAACTGGTACCATCACCAGTTTTTTATTAAAAACTTTTCATGCCTTCTCTCAGGAAGGTCCACAGAGCTCTGACTCTTTCTCCCTGAAAGTTTCCTTCTGCATGACTGGCTAAGCCCAACCTGTCCCTTACCCAGCCACATAACCCTGTCTGTCCCTCACACAGCATCCTCTCACCTTGTCTGTCCCTCGCACAACCTCATGTCCCTTCCTGCTCACAGCACAGCCAGCAAATCTCAAGCTCCAACTCCAACTAACTCTCAACCAGCTAACCCACTGTTTTAGACCACCCATCCTCATTGGGTAGGTAAGACTGTCTCCACTCCTCTCATCAGTACAGCTGTAGTTCCTTGAGGTGAATTGTCTTCTGCACTATCCTTACAAACTATCTTTCCAAAATGTTTAGCCTTTAAAGATGTTTATGCACATGATACCAACAAATCTCCATACCTCTCCAGATACATGGCATAAGACCACACCTTTAGGGGAAAAGTGAACATTTTCCCTAAACACATTCGTCCAAAATATAAGCTATTGCATTCAGAGACTAACATGATTGAGGCAGCTTTCCAGAGCACAGGATGCTTGTTTGCATCTCACTGCTGCTTTTCCCTCTTCTAGAGCAGATGCTGAGTATTCACCATGATTACAAACCTACCCTAAGCAAACATGATATCAGTAAGGGATGGATGTTTGGAGAAGCCCTGCACTGAGCTCTGTAGCAATCCAGGTCAGTCTTTAGCCTGATTAGTCTGGAGGGCAGCAACTCCCAGATTTATGTGATGTACTGCTCAAGTCAGAAGGCATCAGAGAGAGCAGTAAGAAGTAAATGGATCCCCTTGTGAACACTGTTTGCTGGTGTTCTTTTACGCTTGAGGACACTTGTGTCAAAGGTTGTGACTAAAGCCACCTTGCTGGCTCAGACAACATCATAAAAGAGGGAAAAACAAACAAGTTGGGAATTCTATGGCAGCTCTATACTGCTTTTCATTGTTCCTAAGTAATCTACCCGAATAAAAAAAGCATTGCATTGAAACTGCAACAGGAAAACAAGAAAAAGGCAGAAAAAAACAAAGAATAAATCTCCAAAGATAGATACAGTGCATTGTCATAGTCTAGACAGTTTTGATCCAGCTAAAGCTGCTGAGTGATAATCCCTAAGAGGCACTTGCTTAATATTCAAGACAAATAAGCTGGGTGACTAGAGAGTATTAAAAAAAAAAGTTTGAAAATGAGAATGTCTCCCTGGGGATAACTGCCAGGATTCATACATCTCTGAAATCTCAAAACAGTAAAGAATAAAAGAAATCTTCCATAAACTTCTTATATCTAGGATGACACCTGTAGTTCATTTGGGTTTGTCTAATTAAAATATCAATTAGTCTTTGCAGTCCTATCAGCCTTCTGAAACACTTTAATCATAATACAAGCCCTGCTGTGATCCAAATTGCTGTGTTTTATAAGATACATATTCTTTGGGTTTTGCCTTTCTGTATCCACTTTTTTTTTAACACCTGGTTAGTGATTCTAACCACGTATCACTTCCCAGCATGCTCTACATGGAGAAAGAAGTGACCTTTGGGTACTCTCAGAGAACTGTCCTTTAAAGTTAATCAGTTTGCTCTATCACTCACAGCCCTGTCACCTGGAAACTCCATGAGCTGAAGGTGGCACGATCATGCCCCGGTCACCAGGCTTGTTCTTCAGGAACAAAGACAGCCTGATATGCCAGGGGACTGGAGACTGGCAAGAACAGGAGTTATCAGATAGCTGACAAGGAAACAAGATGGTTGAGTCTGAAAGAAGAAAAGTAAGTTATATCTCAAACTGAGAGACAGCGGCAGCTTTGATAAACTTTTCATTTGCTTCAGAGAAAAAAATGAATCCTACATTTTCATAGTAAGGGTCTGAATTAGTAAGGAAACACACTTGTCTGAGGAATTTTAATGTTTCATACTCATCTGTCCCAATTGATATAGGAATTAATCTTCACCTTATTGTCATCTGTCCACCCTGACAGAGCTCACTTTGACCTCCTTGCTGTGACAGGGTTTCCTGGTAGGAAATACAAAGCTACACACTCCAAACTATCCCCACTGAGGAGTCACTACAGATACAGCTGCCCAGGCTTCACACATACCTTACAGCACATCATCCTGAAATTCCATTGTTGCAGCCATGCATGGTATAACCTGCACCAGTTTGGTTTATCTGCTGTCCCTGCTCCATCCTCTCATCAAGTCTTCCAGCCTGGCTCCAACAATCACAGAATGGTTTGGGTTGGAAGAGACCTTAGAGATGATCCAGTTCCAACACCACCACCTCTACTCTAGGGTGCCACTCACTAGACCAGTTTGCCCAGGGCCTCACCCAACCTGGCCTTGAACACATCCAGGGATGTGGGCAGCCTCTTGCAGTGCCTCACACCCTTTGAGTAAAGAATTTTTTCCTAACCTCTGATCTAAATCACTCCTCTTTTAGTTTTAACCATCCCCCCTTGTTCTATCATTATCTGTCCATGTAAAAAGTCACTTTCCCTATTTTTAATAAACTCCAAGTCCTTTATCAACCAGAACCAACAAATCCTTCTGCACAAGGCTGCTCTCAGTAAGTTCTTCTGGTCTGTACTCATATCTAGGATTGCTGCCAGTTCTGGGACTCTCTTTTGCAGGGAATATTACTGTACTTGCTCAGATTCCATGCATTTTATCAGCCAGCTCTGACAGATTTCCAAGTGTTAAGAGAAATGTGGAAAATAAATAAAACAAAGGCAACAATAAAAACAGTTTCATAGCTTCATCTGACAGTGAGAAGGAAAAAAATATTTTCCCAGATGCAACTGGTATCTTCTCTCAGAAATCCAGCTCTACTCCAAATCAGGGTGCTGAAGACAACAGAGCAATCTCTTGCATCAAGTGTCATCCTGGTTTAAAAATTTTAAAAATTTCTAAGTGCACCACTGTCACAAAACCCTCAAGAATAATCCACTGCACTGTTTCATGAGAGTTTTATATGAAGTACTCAGATTTACATAGTCAGACTCCACAAGGACAAAGGAGAGAAGAGACTCAGCCAAAGCTCCCTCTTCCTCACACAGATTTGCTGTGGAAACAGGGTGAGAACAACCAAGCTGTTCATGCAGGGGGCTGTACTTTATTCCTCAGCCAGCTTGTCTAACAGTCTCAGCTGTTTGCACCTCTTCTGTTTTTCCTGTCTGCACTTGTTGCTGCCACCTGTATGAAGAGCTTATGGAGACATCAGGGTATATCCACCTGTGTTCTGAAATTTGCCATGCATTGATTTCAGATATTTTATGGCACCCAGACATCCCTACAGATGGTTTTATAGTACTCCCAGAAGGAATAAATTCCAAAAGAAGTAGGAGGTTTCCAAAAGCACCCACCAGCATACCTGTACCTCACCCATCATACTCAAATGTGCTAAACTGAAAGAAATTTAATATTTTTCAGGAAACAAATCTATTATTTCATGGAGAGAAAAGCCTATGTGTAGATAGTGACATGGGTGCAGTTGAAATCCACTTTTTCTGAGGTATTCCACACCTTTTTTAATAAGCTTTGTGAAGTATCACTGGAAAATACATTTTTGTTCAGAAGACCTGCACCATGATATCAGATAAAAGTCTTCAGTGAGCCACATCCCTGTCTCTTCATCATACAGTTCTCTCCATTGCAACTAAAGTTTCCAACAAATACAAGCTGTGCTCATTATCCCAATTTAATTTGAACATTCTTCACAGCTCTGCACGTAACAGAAATGCAACAGAACCTACTCAAGTGAATTTCTGATAAAATAACGGGTTTGCTAAAAATGTAGGCCAACAAGTCTCCTATTTTCTGTGAGTTTTCAGCAAAGGTGCACTTCTCCACAATCTGACATATTCTGAACTCAGTGTCAGTGTTATCTGCAGGCTACAGTGCTAATCAGGAGCAGCATCTGCCACTTAAGTGAAGAAGAGGCTGCAAGTTTAAGGGTTAATCTATTTGTTACTTTATGCCCCAAATTTTCAGCTGCATGTGACTTCTACCACAGCACTGCCATCATACCATTACAACCCAAATATTCTTTGCATCCCTCGAGGGAAGAAGAATGAAAGGACTGACCTATAAAAGACACATCTTGAGATCCTTGTTGAATGTGCCAACCTACAGTGAGAGAACTCTAGTTTCCATTCTCACAATCTTGAAAAGCTTTCCTTCTTTAGCCTCATGAAGCAGCCCTGGCAAACTTGGGCTAGGATACTGCATACTTCTCAGCTTGCTTTAGCAAGTCCTGCTGTATAAAATATACTACAGGGTTTTAAAGAAGGAAACCCCAAAACTTGAAACTGCAATTTACATTGCAATGTAAGATTAATTACCTTGTCCTCTTAGCAGCTTTCTGTGCTGGGAATCCAAGCCTGGGGATATATCTGCTCAGCCTCTCACAAAGAAGGAACTGTAAGCATGCAGAGATTAACACTCTCCATTTGGTTTCTGTATTAAACTTTCCATCACTGACTGTACCCTAATATTTGACTCATTTCCAAGATCATTAAGTTATCACTGTTAAAAGAATATTTGGGGAGAAAGGAAAATTTCCAATAGCCTAAAATTGCTGATTTAGGATGGGGAAAAAAAAGGGAACTCTGGTGTTCCAGTGAAAAGCTTGAGCAGCTGATAAAGCACCACTTTATCAGCACTTCTAATGTTAACTATGCACAACTTTTCAATTCACCTTTTCTGTTCAAAGTTGCCTAAGCCTAGACTGCTTTCTCTTGGAGCATTCTTGAAAACGCTCATGTTTTTACCATGTCAGATTCCCCTCTCTTTTAAGATCAATGTGAGCTGCATTTTCATTCTCTCAAAAGAAGCTCCTTTTATAGTGAAGAAGATCCAAGCACTGCAGGTGCACAAAGTAATACTGGGGGCTTTAGCAGCAGCCCAGGGCTTCAGAGCCCCTGTCTGTCTCTGACCTACTTTTCACTCAACATGGAATTTTGGAGTCAGTAAGACCACAAAGACTCACCTGAGTGAAAAGGAAAAGCCTGGTTAAGACAGGTGCATTCATGTTAGGGACAAAGCCAGGCATAAAACCTGTGCTGTGTAAGGAAAGAAAAAAACAAAACAAACAAACAAACAAACAAACAAGAAATCCCCCCCCTCCCCCAAAAAAAAAAAAAAAAAGAGAAAAAACCAAACAAACAAAACAATCCCGAAACCCCACAACAAAACCAAAACAAAAAAACAAAAAAAAACCCCAAATAAACCAAAACACAACAAAATGGACAAACCCCAAGCCAAACACACTCACACTGCACACCCAACATGTGGCTGTCACACAAGCCAGCCGTGTGCCCAGCAGGTGACAATGACATGGCCACCACAGGCCTGCCCCATGCACGTCACCAGGAGATCACCGCCACTCACTCTGCCCATCAGAACAACCCCCCTGTTTTGCTTTTTATCCTAAACAACATAAAATCAGCAAAATCTGGGTGCTTGTTTAATAACTCTCAATCTGAAAAATAAGATTTGATTGATATCTGAGCTGTGTAATGTGGGGCTGATAGGTGCACATTAAATGTTTCCAGATTCATCCAGCTCTGAAAAGTTAAAATAGCACCAGATATAAATAGAACTGCATCATCCTGAGCTTTCTTTTGCATTTTCCTCATTCTTTTGATATGAAAAGCTGCTACAATTAATTTCCTTGGCAGAAGGCATACTCTAAGGATGAAACAAGTTGTGATTTGAGGTGAGCTAGATCAGAATGGAAATATTTTACAACAGGAGAGCTTCAAGGAGCAGAAAAAGAGTAATTCTGCTATTAAAAAGTTATTGCCAAAAACAATAACCTTTATGGAGTCATCATGCCTTTGATTTAGCAGAGCACAGAACAGAGGCTTCAGTCTGAGGTACCAGGGCAATATTTAACAAAGACAAATGATGCTTTGGATGAGAAGAGGCGTTTCTTATTACTTCACACATCAGCACTCTAAACTTTTCCCACTCTTTTTGGTTTATTAATTTTAAAGATAATGACATTTAGGGGCCACAGTTCTCACAGTTGTAGGTATGTTTGCTGAATTCTCTAGACCTGGAGGATTTAAAACAATGAAAGACAATTCTTACCGTTTGCCTAAAAAAAACCCCCTAACTCCTGTGAGAATGGCAGATGAATGGTGCCAGTGCTGTGCCCTTATGTTCTCAGCATAAAATGCAAACACAATATTTTAATATTTGTAATACATACAGCTAAGTGAATTAGCATTGCAGTGCCAGATTACTTTTTCCTGAATACAAGAAAAGGTCAGAAGAATTCTTCTTATTGTACTACTTGATCTTTAATGAATAGCTATTTTGTTCCTCTGAGGATCTAGCCCTAGGCTTTGACAAGAATGGAAACATGATGCACCATTTGCTGTCTGAGATAAATACTTAACATTTAATTGGTATTAATTGATATCATGCCAATAATAAGAAACAAAGTCACACTCTTCAGTGAGAGAGCTGAGAATGCTCAGTGTGCTTTGAATTTGACCTCTATCTTTATAATTAGGAAGGATTATAACTGTGGCGACCAAAGAACCATTTTTTTGGCAACACTAACATACTGCTGGCTTTTCATTGCTGTTTGTTGCATTACAGAAAGTCAGTTAAGAAATTATTACATTATTTTCTCCATCATCATATGTCCTATCCCACTGCATTGGTTTCCACCTTTATTAATTGCCACACGTATATGGGTTGTACCTCAGTGGACATTGGGCAGGTCAGAGAGGAGCAGCAGGAAGAGAAAAGACCTGTTATGATGAATATGAGGACTCTTGGAAAATCAGAAATTAAAAGGGACCTGGATTTATTAATTTATTTTAATCTTGAAAGCTACTGTCTCCTTCTTCAATCTTCATAGCCAAGAAAGAAAAACCAATTACTCACCACGCAGTCACTCACAAAAATGAGTAACATGAAAGAATTATCCTTTATAACTCTTTTATAACTCCCTATAATTATTTTCCCCAAACCTGTAGATTTCCTGGTACTACTATACATCAAAAGACTGTCTCACTTTGAAACCTATGATCTCCATTGGGGGTTGCTGACATTTACAGGGTTACTACCACAAAAAACAAGGTACAAACTCCTGTCATTTTGGACAATGAGGAGCTACTCATCTACCATGTGCCAATCCTCATTTACAAAGCAGCTGGCAGTGAAAAGAGTGGCTAAAAGTGATTAATAGCTACCTGTCAGCAGCCTGCTCTGCCTACACTGGCTGCACCTCTGAGCTCCTAAGTATTCCATAGAAACCCACGCTTGAACCACTTAGCTGTTCTGCTATCACTGCACCAACCTCACAGATGGCAAAAAGGATTCTGGAGTTCAGTGCCAAGAGACTGCTGAACAGTGCCCCAACAGTAGTGGAAAAATCCTGATAACTCCATGTAGATTGGCATGAGAAGTGCCCTAGACTGACAACTTTGCAGATCTGCGCCTCATCCCCTCTGCCCCACTGCTGTCCTGCAGGCACCACCAGCAGAAGCAAAGAAACTTCTCAGTTATTTTGGCATCTCTGATGAGGCTGCTAGCAATGATGCCTTTTAGGTTTTGAGATTTCTATTCTGCTTGGGTGAGCTTTTCCGTTGTGCCAGGGTGATGAAGACAAAATGGTCCAATTACAACTGTGGACTTCAAGGACAATCTCTCCAAATCTCGGGCCCTAAGCATAAACAATGTGAAGAGAGGAGGGTGGGCCAGCCAGTAAGCCAGGAGGGTGAAACTTTACAATTTGATTGGATGGTTGACTCCTGTATGCAATGGACTAATATCTATAAAGGTGTAAGATCTTGTGTCCAACTCCTCTTTTGCTTCCATCTTGGAGCCATCCAGGCAGAGGCCACGTCTGAGGCACTGATTCTGTCAGGGTGTGGCCTTGAAGGCCTTTCAATAAACACCCATTTTAGTCCCCTTCACTCTGTGTTGCTTCTGTTCTGGCTCCTCTAAGCATCAGCAAGGGTGCCAATTAGCAGCAGGTTTCATCATATTTGTAAGGCGGAAATGTGTTTACTCACAACTGGGCTGAGAGCGCCGAATTAATTTTACATGGAGCGCTCAGCCACCGGGTGGTAACAACTTGCAACTGCTAATGATGCGGCTGGCTTTCAATCCTTGGGGTGAAATGGGAAAAGCTGCCTGTCCCACTGGTCCCTTGACACACCCTGATCCCCACTAAATTTTCATAATGAGGAAGGAATGTTGTACAGCTGTTAGGCACACCAGGACATGTTTTCTGCTTTTACTTTTTGCTACTTTTCTTTTCAAACTCACTTAGAACTACATAATGTACCACATTTAAAAGAGCCACTATGAACATATTGCAAGCTCAGAGCTGAAGTAAATCCCTTGTCTGTACATTCCGCAAGGACAGCCTTCTGTCACTAATGATTTTTAGTGCTCTAAGATGCATTTTGCACTGTTCCAGTACCAGAAGAACCTGCTGGACTAATGCTTCCTACCCAAGGCTGTGAAGGGTTTATTTTGTTTTATTAAACAAGACAAATCTCTACAAATGTTTCCTATGACGGTTGTGCAAATAACAGAGGCACAATTAAAAGAATTTTATCTCACAGTGGAGAGTTCTACTCAGATTTTAAGGGAACAAATACCACTACAACCAGTCGTAACATCTGGAGTATAACTATCATGAATTTCATAAAAAAGAAGCATTCTAAAATCTGTCCATTAAAACCATGCCCAATTCCTTATTAAGCACTGCAGTTGAGAGATTCCTTCTGACTTCAAGAAAAGCGTTTAACTTCTCATAAACAATTTCAGCAATGCTGTATTTTGTACCCCTCTCAAACACCACCAGAAATATATGTGAGTTACTACAAAATTACCTAGTACTATGTTTAACATTCCTTCTGGTCAGGTTTTCTTCAGAGTGAGCCTCTTTGTGTACTTTTCTTTTTTTTCTGACAAGGATGTTCAAACCACTTTTAAAATGACTAGGAGCCAATATAAAGTACTTCAGCTCACATTAGAAGAAGGATTAGTACAGCAATTTGTCCAGCTGAAGTGTAATGAGCTTTCCTGTCTGAAATTTGGACTTAATCGACATTAAAATCTGCATTGTGAAGCTCCACAGGCAGATACCATGCTCCAATTTTCATAAGATTAAAAGGAAAAAAAAGGTCCCGTACTTCATTTAATCTACCCACCCTAAAACCGTGCAAACATGCCTGAACTTTAGCTCAGGAGCTTGCGCTGGGACATTTCTTCCTTCACAGGCCTAGATGATAAACGAAGGGAGAAGGGGACACATCCCAAAATAAAATTTCCTAAAATAAACTTAGATCAACTTGGCTTCCCCAGGTAAAGCCTATGAACACCACTGGCATGAGGGGAAGGTGCGCTGGTGGAAAAAAGAAACAAGAATTCAGAAAGTCCAAATGTAATTTTCACAGCAATTTACTGGATCTACCTGAGCTGGAGTTAATTTTCTTCATAGTAGTACATGTGGTGCTGTGTTGTGAATTTCTGATTGAGACAGTGCTGAGAACACTCCAGTGTTTTGGGTGATGCTGAGAAGTATTTGCAGAGTATGAAGGGATTTTTTTAACTCCACTCTCTCCCAGCAACCAGGCCAGGGGTGGGGAAGAAGTGGGGATGAGACACAGCCAAGACTGCTGACCTCAACTCAAAGGAATATTGCATGGCATATAGTGTCAAGTCAACAATAAAATACCTAAGCAGAGGGCAGTTTTGGGAGGTCACAATTCCTCAGAGACTGGTTGGACATCAGGTTTGTGGGAGGTGCTGATGGCCTTTGCATCACTTCTGGGCTTTTCTTGTTTGTTGCTCTTTCTTTTTCCCTGACTTATTAACTATCTTTAGCCTAAATTTTGCCTTATTCTCTTCCTCATGCTGCTGAGAGGGGGAAGTGAGTGAGCAATTCAGTGATGATGGCTTAGCTGATGACTGGGGTCAACCAAGCACAATCAACTATAGCAGAAAATATTCTTCAAGCAGTATCCAAAGTACCACTGCAGCTATTTTCCTCCAATGAGCAAGGTTAAGCAGGAAATAAGGAAGCTGACATAGCACAGATAGTGCTGAATTTAGAGTCCAATTTTAATAAAATGTATTATTCAAATTAATGAGATTTAAGACAGTCATTTAAATTCAAGAACAGAAATTTAATAGCAGATGTTCAATGAACTCTATTGTTGAAATGAGTTTGTGTGAAAGAGATGAGAGAAGAGCAAAAGTGGGAAAAGTATTCTGCATTATAGAGGTAACCTCTGACCTAGTCAGTAAGAAACCAGAAATTCTGCATATATGTGGACACAGGTGAAAAAATAAACAGACAGCTGTAAGGAAGAGGAACATGCCTTATGAAATGTCTTATCTTTGTTGTACACACAACTCTTCCTTTTTCTTCCCCAAATCGTGTCCTTCCTTCTGCTAGCTATATGGGTTTTTTAAATCAATAACTTAATTGAGTCTTCTATAATAATATTACCACATTCCATGCTAATTTTGCAAGCCCACAGCTCTATCAAGGGCTGTGTGCAGTTATCACTGCCATCACTTGAGTTTATCCAGCCTACAGCATTAATAATAGAGATAAACTTAACCAAGAGCCATAATTCCTTCATCCACTGCACTAAAGCAAATGGTGTTTACAGTTTGTCTGGAGCATTAATACAGTAAAAATGTCAAGTGCAGAATTTTCTTCCAATCAAACAAAAAAAAAAATTCTTCTATATTTAATTACTCTTTTGTATCGCTGTTTTAAAAACAGAGCTGGAAATCCTTCTGGAAACAGCATCAGCATAATAAAACAACCAAGCACCCTTAACAGCCATTGTCTTCAATCAGTCTCATCATATCCAAACCAGCCTCTCCATCACTTTTCACTCTTACTTTGAATAGCAAAATAGTCCATTGATGAAAGAGAATTTATCCAGTTATTATAAGCAAAGTAGCTTTAACTTCCTTTAGATATCCACTAACAAGACACAAAATGACACTTCCCGGACACATCACCAGCATAACAGGGCCTTTATTGATTTTCATATCATGTTCTTTAGCCTGAGATGATCCTCCTGTGGATTCTGCTTCCCAGCAGGAAAAAAATTGCCTTTTCTATGTTTGAATTCAATCTATTAATGCATCCCTTGCAGTAGACAGTGTCTTTTTTCTTCTCCCCCTCTGTAGTTGATGTGTCTACACCTTGCTGGCATGGGGTCCTAATGGATCCCAGGGTTAGAGGTCAAGGTATGAAAACCAAAAATGAAATTGCTCAGCTTGGGAATCAATAAAAAAGAGACTCTTATTCTTTCTGAGGCTGAAATGTGCAACCAATGAGGCATGATAAGTGTGTTCAACCTTGTGCCAAAGCTATAAATAGAGTATCAAATCCAAAAGATGTTAAACACCTAAACTAAGACAAAGAGTTAAAATTAATGTTCAGCTTGCATTAATGCCATCAGGAAATTCACAGCTGGAGGAACAGATACTGCTCCTCTTCTCTGTCATTAGGAAGGTTTCTCTGGTGCAAAGCTGACATCATCTCTTTGCCATGCAATTTAAAAGGCTAAGAGACATTCATTCAAATTATTTCTGAGGTAAGTTTCACAGATCAGGATAAAATAACTTTGGTCGTATGCTTGAATTAACCTGTGATTATAAATTCAATCTGGGAAAAAGAAACAGTGATAAAAACTCTCAGAGATGGCAGGAGGAAGTTCCCACAGCCTTCACTTGAATTTGAAAGTAGAGCAAATTAGCTTTGTATTGTGCAGTCTGTGGCTTGCAGGAGAGGATGAATTTGAAGAAACAGTTCAAGTCTGCAATATCAAAATAGCTGCATAAAAATACAACACCTGATGTCTTGTACCACCCAGTACAGTCATTGGCAGCCAACAGTTAGAGAGCTTGGATCACTGAAAGATGGAAAAAGGAAAGTTAAAAAGGCACAGAATTGCATAGCTCAATTGATGAGGAAGTCACTTGACAGCTAAAGAAGCACATTCCAATAACAGACGCTGTACACACTGAAAACAAAGCTCTCAGCCATGAGCCTTGCAACATTCACCCATCTGTAAATTCACTCCTCTGTGCAAGGGTGTAGGAGCACATCAACACCAGGGCCAGGAGGCTGAACTAACCTTCATTCCCCTTCAAGAATAAAATACCTTTAAAGCTATTTAAAGACATGGCATGCACACCGTTCACATGAGTCCATCTTTCTGCATCTTGGTCTCCAGTTCTTCTGGCAATTGCAGACACAGGTCAGGTACACGTTCCCTTTTGCCAACTGGGGGAAAAGATCTGCTGCAGCATCAAAAATCATCTGCTACAGTGAAGTGTCACAGGGTTAATTCTGGGGGCATAAAGGGAGGATCACATCCCCCTGGACACCCAGGGACAGTTCATTCACAGAAGTGACTGACAGCTCTTTCAGTTATCTCAAAATTTAAGGAAACCAAAATTCATGCAGCCAATGGGGAACTGCAGGCATTGTTGTTTCCCACAGAACATTTAAAACAGTACACAACTAACAGTGACCAAAACATCAGGTTTTATCTCTATGGGTTGCATCCCTACCTGCATTTTTAGAGAGAACTCAACTAGCAATTTGGTAGACAGAGCTCAAGAATGTTTTGTGCATACTACTGCATCCCTGGCAAGTTTAGCAGAAGAGGTGATTACAAACCATCCAGAGATAAAACAAACATCCCCTCATCTCTCTTATTTCAAGTACCACAGTCAGCAAGATCAGGAAGAAATCCAGATCAAGGCTTTATTTCCAATTTCTACCTTGCACCTGAACAGCTCTGCTCCCAAGCATCTCATCTATTCAAAAGTTAAATGCAACAGGTCATTTAAAAAATAAAAGTCCTGAACTAATTTAGATGAGATCGATTTTGTATTTTTTCTAGTGGATCACAAGCATCTTGCCAGTTTTGTTGAGAAGCACTGAGTTTCTTAAAACAAAATGCCTTCAACTTGAAATTGCTCTCCTCATAAACTTGTGAATGTGGTGCACTGGTCTCCACATGGAATTCAGAGCCACGGATTTGTAAGGGCTTTAATTTCCTCAGCCCCCCACCTATCATCGGCAGTCCTTTGCCACCTGCCAGACCTTCTTCCAAGGTATAACAGAGTACCCCTGCAGGGTTCTGTCTCTGGCCCTGGAAAGAGAACTTTGACCTTTTCAAAGGCATCCTTGGAGCAATCCTGTGCTCCAGGAGAGAAGGGGGTCCAAGAGGACAGGTCCTGGTAACAGAACACACAGAGAAGGTGGAATTTCTGCACACCTTCTTTGCCCCAGTCTTTACTGCTGAGGGTGGCCCTTGTAAATCCCAGAGTTAGAGGAAAGCTGGAGAAAGGAATCTTTGTACAAAACCACATTTTCAGTTGAAATCCATAGTATTATTAGCATCAAATGATTAATTAACCACATCCATACATTATTTATTATTGACACTTACCAGGACATCTATGACCTGCTAGAGGGGATAATTGCCATTCAGCTCTGCTGGCAAAGCAGCTGCTGAGCCAAGACAATCCCAGTTTTGGCTGGGCTGGTGCACACAGCAGGAACTGTGCAACAATGGCTTGGTGGATTGATTCAGTGTGAGCTGTGACCAGCAGGTGTCTTCTCAGGATGCTTTGAACAGCTTTTCCTGAAGCCCTGTGATTCACAGGAGCTGGATGCACATCAGTTGGGTCATACATCAGGATTTTATAATGCAAGCATTTTAAACTCTCAGAAGCAGCAGCTCCCCACATGCTTCAAATTCAGGTATCTCCTCTGGAGATCTCTCTAGAATTAACAAAATCAAAGGCAAGAGGAGTGTACTCATTGGAGCTGGCTTTGATGAGGCAAATGAAACCCAGTTTGATTTGTGGCTTTTCCTCCCTGTTGAACAAGTGCAGGATCAGAGGAGTGCTGCATTAGCAGCCAACTCTTGCTGCAAAGTGTCACCAGAGCATCTGAAACGCCGAGACTGGATTCTGTTGTGCTTCCAGAGAAGCAAACTGCTGATACACCTCTCTTCTAAAATGCAGTTTGTCAGATTTGCTGAAAGGCTCAGGGTAAATACCTGAGCCTCTCCACCACTTTTTCACCACTGTGAAGAGGACTCATGGCATTTCACCTCATTCCTGGAGTTTAATGAAGATTTTCTAGATCCCTGTGACACAGCCTTTCTATTCAAGCCATAGAAAACCTTTCAATAACATTTAATATGCACCAACACAGAAAACAGTTTTTCAGTGAACTGCCAGGAATTTCAACTACACAAATTTGTTATTTGTAGCAGTGCATTACAAAAAAATAAATAACTTTTAAGGCAACATGATTTTAAAAATACCAGCAATCTACACACTACCATTCCCATTAGAGTCTGGAATATCTGACCAAAATTACTGTGCATGAAGAGGAGTTATTTGGAATTGGCATTTAAAAACTGACACTTTTAATCTCAGCAGCTTTATAATGACACTACCAGTGAAAGAAGCCATGGTATTCTCAGTCCAAAGAAATACCAAAATCCCAGAGGCAAACCAGATTCACACTCCAAATTCTTTCACTCACACAATTGTGTGTCCACACCTTGGTCTGATAAATTCAGTACCTCTGTAAAGGCACTACTTAAAAAATATTTGTTTTCTCCATACAAAAAAGACCTTCCATGTGATAAACTGACAGTTTTGTAAGTGACAAAACTCGACACAGTTTGAAACAGCAACAAGAATGTGCTCTTATTTAACAAGGGAACAACACACAGAAGAAATAGCTCAACTATCCAGAGCCACAGCTGATGTTAAATTTATCTTTTGTGGATGCATCAGTAAATGCCTCCCAGACCCCATGACAAACTCATGCCATTAAAGATCCAATGAGACTTAAACACAGAGGTAGCTTTCTCTCACCAATTTTTGATTTTTTAAAAATCATTCTCCATAAATGTAATTCCACTAGCAAAAATAAGCACTATACTAAAGTAAGTTTGATCAAATGCAAATCATTACGGTCTGAAGTTCAGTGACATCCTCAAAGTATTGC
Organism: Sialia sialis; assembly: GCA_009812075.1. Lineage (NCBI taxonomy): Eukaryota > Metazoa > Chordata > Aves > Passeriformes > Turdidae > Sialia > Sialia sialis. The sequence goes on along the minus strand of VRYO01001681.1, from coordinate 21,489,096 downwards.
AACTATGCAAATCAGGTCAGAAGGAATCTCCCACAGAAAGTGAGGAAGTTGTCCAGGAAGAATTGACATCCCTGTCAGTAGCACTGTACACTTCCGCACGATGACAAATTTGACCTTTTTTATTAAACTGTCAAGTACTTTCACAAGAGGAACATGGCACTGGAGAAAATTCCAACAGAAGTGAGCTGAGGCACTGAGGTAAGAAGTTTTACTGATCAGATTAAACCCTCTGAAGGGTCAGCATTAAAATACTTCACAAGAGAGCAAGTATGGCAGTATTTTACGAGCAAGGTACCACTGAACTTACAACAGTAATTCACAGTTCACACTTCTCTAAGCACAGCCATCATCTGTAGCTCAATAAACAGCCCATTACTCAGGGTCAGCTCAAGGCTTCTAGAGGCAGCTGTGTCCTTCTGAGAGAACTCTTCATCCTTGAGGAGCCATGATTCAGCTTTGCCACAGAAAAAGGGAGAAAGTCAGAGGGGGCTGGAACATTCAGGGGCCACTGGAGCTAGCTGAAGCTGGCAGAAAGAGCACAAGACTGGAAACAAAAGCTGCAAAATGCATGACTGCTGCTCAAGATATGAAGACCCTGGGGCTTTAGTGACCACTGCTTCACACTCTGATGTCCCCAACAGCATTCCTGAGCACCAGGCTGACATTCCAGGCCCTGACATTGGCAAAGGTCATTCCAGAAGAAGATGCAGGGTTTGTGTGCAATTCTGACCTTCCCCCTACTCTTCCCCTTTTTAACCAATTTGCATTTCCCTCCCCTCTTTTCTCAAATGAGGATTATACCCAGGTGCATGTCAGATCTCAATTTTATGCAGCTCTTCTATACCACTGGGGAAGAAAAATCAAGCAAAAACCTTAACCTTGATGAGCAAGGGATTGTAATCTTGCAAGTAATCATTTCTTCTTCCATCTCAGACCCCAAGCACAAGTACCCCTTAGCCACAGGCTCTAAAATACACAAGCCTGAGGAAGCTGAGGGCTTTGAGCACACATATTCCTCATGGAATTGTCATCTTCAAGTCTCACTCCAAATTCCAGTTTAAGATTTAGGCAGTCTCACTACTCATTCAAAATACATCTGTGGCTTGATATGAGCCACTGCCCAAAAAACCACTGAAAATCACTATCTGGAGTATTATTATAAATACAGCCAGAAGTATTTCCACCAACACAAAAGGCTAAAAATATCCTTGAGGTTACAGTTTCCATAACTAACTGAATCACATCAGCAGTCTTATTTATAAGCTGGCAAAGGATTTAGCAATGCTTGACCTTCGGGAGTCAAAGAACGATGCAGCTGTCCTCGTTACCATCTGAAACTTCACTGCCACTTGCTGAGGCAGATTTAATGCATCCTCCCAGCTTATCAGCAGAATTGGTAAATAGTCCACATTAATCAGAACATAACCATCTCATCTTTTTGGAGATGAGGGTCCATTAGGGAATCAAAAGCAGATAAAGCAGAACTTTAGTAACTTGATGTTTCTACTCTGACTCTGCCTAAATTATCCTTGGGTTCCTCATAGAAAAAGGGTGGAGGAAGTGATTTATTTTCTGAGATATTCCTGTTAAGAAATAAGAGCAGCACAATAGATTCTCCCCTTTTCTTATCCAGTTTTTTGAAGCACATGAGGGCAGGCAGATGCCAATAGAACTGACAACTCAGTGTTTCCTAGATTTCCAGCAAGTAAACACTGCTCTACACTCTGCACTTTAAGATCAGAGCAGCTGAATGTGTCTTAGGTAAGTAAAGTGAGAAGAGAAAAAAATAAACATCACCAGCTTTTACTCCTTGTCATTTTGAAATAATTTGACAATTGTTGCAATTCCCAATTTTCACAATTAGCTGAAGTTTAGGACACAAGCCATTATCAAAGTTGAATTAATTCTTCATATAACAACTGGTGTGATTCTCAGACCTTGCATTAGGATCAGGGCAAACCCCTGTAATGCAAACATGTTACAGTGGCGTTTTTCCCTGATTATATGACTTTGGCCTAAATAAGATTTCATCAAGAAGCATTTTCCAAGAACCACACTGTTTCAGCAAACTTGGTGTAGGCACAAAATACGATTTAGGCAGCCAGGAAACATCTGGAAAACCATGGTCTTCAGTTCCTTGTATCTCATAGGTATTAATTTTCAAAGGATTACAGAACACATCTTTCCACATTAAAAATACCTTTAATATATATTTTGGCCTCTCTCCTGATAACATACTGTAATTTTCTTACTTATATCCCTGCCATCTTATGTAAGAAAAATCCAGATAAGCTCAGATGAAATCCTTCAGGCTGAAATATTTTTAAGGCCCATAATGAAGCAGAAAAGAATGGAAGAGAATTAAAATGAAAAGAGCAGCTGTGTATATTTTGTCTAGAACCATACACTTCAGCCACCACTCACTGCTTCCCAGATTCTAAGCAAACTGCAAGGAGCCAAATTCTAAAGAAAGTTGTATTCAGTGACAGGATGGTGGCATTCAGCATTCAGAGCAGCAACATATTCATTTCTTCCATGCAAGGAGATGCTGTGAATGCTTGCAGTAAATATCCAGATTTGCTTTCATTAAATCCAAAATAGTAAAGTTCTTTTCCACAGAGATTCATTACAACACATCACAACCATTGCAATGTTTCTTGATAGGAACAAGATGATTTTGTGTCCCCCTCTGAGAGGGGAGGAGCAGTTCCTGAAAAAGTCACAGTGTAAGAAATTCTACAAAAAGTCTAACAGCATGTGAGGCTGATTACCCAGGAATTCATAGGATTCTTCAAAAAGATAAATACAAAATGCTTCTTTCTAACTGATGCTTCTGAACAGCAAGGAGAACAGAGGCCTACATCAAAAATAAATTTTAAAAAAATCCATAAGTGACTAGTTCTCTCAGATTTAATCTATTCCGAAGATGCTGACATCATGCAAAACTATCCAGAAAGAGACACAGTGAAGCCACATGAACTAACATTGTGATTTTCTTATAACATATTGTACATAAATGCGCACGCATTGAGAAAAAAGTGTTTTATGAACACCCTTTTCCTTACAGTGGCACACAGCCATGCTTTGTGCAGAAAGCTTTTGTGGAAAAGGCAAGTGCACGTTTTGTCTTTTATAAATCATTTTTTCCTAGGAAAAATTGCCATCTCAATTTCCAGCTTGTAATGAACAATTTCAATTTCTGTACATAAATTATGAAATTATAAACCTCCAGACTGATTACATCTGAGAAAGAACCTACCCAATACCAACAGTTTCACTCCAGAAGTATGGATCCAGGCACTGAGAGGAAATAAGAACACAAGCCTGGGGCAAGGAGCATTTGTGGAAGGAGGCAGCACACAGAAGTGTGACAAATTTAGCCAGAATTTACAAATTTACATCCAGAAACTGAAACTGCTGCTCTTGGAAGAAAGCTAAGTTGCTTTCAGAGTTTGCTTTTTGCATTTGTGGGGATATTCCTTGAGTTTTATCCTGTGGTGAAACAGGGCACACCAAGTATAAAATTGGCTTGGTTTTACTTCTCTGTATTTAACAACCTCATCACACAGACAAGTCTGTCACTAACCAAATGGACTGGGTAGAAAGAACTACTTTTCCTTCTTTCCTTTGAGCAGAGCTGCTCAGCAGAACAGAACAGAGGGACAGGGCAGGAGCTGCATTCCCCTCTCCTTGGGAGGAATTCTGCCCCTCTACAGAAGCATCCCAACATCTGTGCTCCTTGGGAAGGTGTTTGCTTTAGAGCCACCATCACCAAGTCTCCTGACAGATTAATACAGCCTGGAAAAAAAATCCTTTATTGAAAGCAATTTATCCAACAAATATTGATATTTACTCAAAATTCCTTTCAGCAGTTCATTGTTTGACCAGCTCCACAGACTGTACACATCCAGCAAATAACTCTTTTAACAGTTTTTTCACAGCTCCTGAACACCTGCTTAGGAATAATGATTTTTATTATTTGACAAGCACACCTGTCAAGGTGCATTTTGTCTCCACCTTCAGTGTAGCGGCACTACAAAAGCAGAGGAAAGAGGACACGTGGTGGCATCTCTAGAGGAGGTTCAGGAAGGGCTATAAACCTCATGAGGTGAACACCAGGATTCCTGATGCAGAAGGGTTCTAGTTTAAATGAAGATTGATGTAAACTTACAGCCTGCTCCCAGCCTGGAAATGGATTTCAGCACACACGTCAACTCAGGACTACTCAGGTTGTACAGACCTAGAGCCTGCAAATAACACTCAGTCATTCCTTACCTCTGCTGAGATGAATCCAGTTCTACAGTCTGACCCTTTATGTCATCACTTATGACAATTGATTAACATTCAGGCAACAAGACAGGACTGCTTTTGAAGACAGTCATAAAACCAAGCAATTGCAAAAGCAGCAGTTGAATGAAACATTTGCACCACTATTTTAAACAGTGACCTATTCCTGGTGTGACCAGGAGATACTATGAGAGTAAAGAAGATGGAAGATTTCCACTATGGAGCAACTTTTCTACACTGCAGAGGAAAAAAAATTCAAAAACTGAAAGGAAACTTACTGGGTTGTATTGCTCTGTTCTTTTGCCTCTCCACATCTACAGTTTAAACATAAAGAATAACTGGAACTATAGAAAGACATTTTTCTGGATTGTTCCTTCCCCTGCCCCTCCTTGCAAGGAATCAGCAAAACAAACTGCAGCCCCACCACACAAACTAAAGCTCTCCTTCCTTGTACTTCCAAGTTCAGCCCTTTTTGCCTGAGGAATTCTCTTGGCTCACGGGTTTGATGTCAGCCCTTGATTGTGTTTTGATGTTTCTGCAGCTCCACGATCGAGTTCAATTCTCAGCAGCCAAAACAGACATTTGTCATCCTGCACGCATCAAATTTCCTGTGGCACGCTGCCCACTTAATCATGCAGGCAAGGGGAGCTTTGACAAAGCAAGGGGCTGTCTGCAAGCCAGCGTGACCCAGCATGTGTGGAGTCACTTGTAATTACCATTACTCACAAGGATCACTCCAGGCTGCCCAGGGCTGCTGCACACCAGCTCAGCCACGCCGGAGTGTTGAGTAAATATTTGCACGCAACGAGGAGCTGGTGAGAGTGTTTTGTCCACAGCCATAGCCCCCAGTGCATGAAATATTCAGCACATTAAATGTCTCCACTGATGCAGAGTGGTGGGTTTTCACTCTGATTTGATTAGCAGTGATGATTCTTTCATGAGGTGTGACTGTCCTTCTGGATTAGCATCAGCCCAGATTCCATGCAGCAGTCACGGAAAAAGGAGATGGGAAAAGAGGAGCCTGACTTGTTTCAAGGGTTCCTGTGCAGGGTCTCTATCAGCTCTGAGATTCCTTGTTTAAAAGAAAATGCTGGAACCTAAATCCCAATTATATCAAAAGCATTGCTAAGTGGAACTCCAAATTAAACACTAATGTAAGCTCAAATGTCAAAATTAGTCAGAATTAACTAGGAAAAAAAACCTAAAACAACATAGATTTAACTGAAGGAATGCCTGAACAAATAAGACATCAGCTTTTTTATCCATAAAAAGCTTAATTTCAGACATGCTTCCATACTAAGCACAATAATGATCTCCTAATGAACACTGTAGGACTTATACTGATTTACAATGTGGCTGCATCACTCCTAGAACTTTTTCTTCTAAATACATCTCCTCACTACCCAAGCAACCAGCAATTTTCAATAATGATAATGTGACATTGGTTGCATACTTTTAATATCTATTTATTTTAATCTATTCCCTTATGGTATCATTCCCATATTATTTCTATAGCATAACAGTGAAGTGAATCTAATGGAAGCAAGCAAATTCTGCAGGAAAAAGCAGTTTATTGAAGTAATGTAGCTGGAACAGACAAAGGGCTGGTACTCACAAAAGCTACTTTTGCTTGCCAATCTGATCAGTTGCCTTGACCAACAGCAGTTTGGACACAACTTTGACTTAGACAAATTGGATTTTGAAAATATTTGAAACTCTGCAGCAAACATGCTGCCTTAATATGAAAGGTTGACTATGCACCCACTTAAAAAGCAGAGCACTAACCTCCCTAGTTAAATCTTGGTTTGTATGTCAATACTGGCTGCACTGGGGACAAATGAAAACTCTACACAAATTCACAGGCACAGCAAAGAGAAATTCCAGGGTCTATCAGACACAGAATTTTCACAGTATATCAGCAGCAGTTATTTAGCACAAGAGGATTCTGTAATTGTCACTGAATGGGAAAATTCAGAGTAGCCAATAAGCATCTGTTCTCTGTGCAGGCTTCTATTAGAAAAAAAAAAACAAACAGAGAAGCAGAGCAGCTTCTGGAGATGAACTATCTTCCACATAAAACTGGCTTAGAAACAGAATGTGTCACAATCTGCTTCAAACCATTAGAAAAGTTTAAAAAAATCAAAGGCCAGCTTGGAAGGCTTCAATGTCCATGAGCCAAGTTCATCAGTATGGTTCTAAAAAGGGACAGCAAGGTCTAGGAGCCCACCAGGCTGCTCACAGAACTCCTTTTCACTGCACCACAGACCCCAGACACAATTCCACTTTTCCATTTAGCTCCCACTTAAACCCAGGTGACAGGATGCTGCAAGTCACACACACAAGAGATGCTCTAACTTCCAACCAGCAATTTTATTTTCCTAATTAGACCAGCGAGAATGATGGGGGAAATTGAACTAAACAGAACTAAATTAAGGAAATCATTGCACACATCCAGTGCTTTGCTTAAAAGCATTTTAAAACACTGTCATTGGTGCACAGGAAGCTGCAAGATGAAGAAACCATAGTATTCCTCGTTTCCTAACTTCCAGTATTATGGATTATAATTCCAGTATTACAGATTATAGTTGCCTACATACAGAAAACTGATGAGAATCCTATTGTGCCCCCAAAAGAAGAAATAAAGCTACATAAAGCTACATGCCCCCCCACATGTAGATTTCACTATATTCCATATATACGCTCCAGATATAAAGTTCCATTTGGTTCTCTCTGTATTTTCAGCCAGTTCTTTCAGGTAAGAGAAAGAACTAGGAGCCTTTATTCACTTCAGTCTTCAAAAACCAGTGGAAATTGGGATAATAGCAAACTTTGCTGAGCACACCAGCTGAGGATTTGCTTGCCACAGGTGCAGAGTTCATGGAAACCTTGAACCTTCTGTGCCAGAACAGGATCTTGAGCCTTAATTACCTGAGGCATGATTTGAATGGCTACTTATAGGAAATTTTCTCTTTTCCACATTGAGGTAAGGAGAGTTAAAATTAAAACTGTGAATCAAATGTGCCTGCCAAGACGAAACCCATGTTTATAAACCTCACTTTTCTCCAAACTGGCACCTGCAACCTGTGGTATTTGCAGAACAATTGGTTAAGGCATTCCCAGAGTCAGCAGTTTACCTTGGAACAAATAAAATCCACAGCTACTCCATACAAACCAGCAACTGGATACATCATCATTCACACAAGCAGCATCCCAAATCACAGAACAGCACCAGGGCTGCTCTGCAGAAATAGCTCCAGAAACACCAGCAACCTTAGGAATCACTAATGATGATAAATGGCAGGCCTGGAAATGCCACAAGATGCCAGTTTTTCATAAACTGCTGAATCTCTGCTAAGTGTGGCCCCTTGTTCTGTCTCCAAAAAGCAACAGGCAAAGAAGAAAATACTTAAAATTGCTGGAGGAGGACACAGAGAACATAGTGTCAGGCCAAATGAATCAGTAAATGCAAATAAACTGAAAAACAGGAAAAACTTCCCAAAGATCTCATGCACTGAAACAGAGTAATCCCTCAAACAGATTGTGTGACTATTTCTGACTTTTTGATTAAAACTGCACCAATATAAGACTTTTGTTAACAATTTCTACCAAATTTGTATGGGTTTTTTAGCTGTGTTAGAAAGGAGGGAGTACCTGCAGAAATTCCTCATATCCCTCTTATTTCTTATGGTGCTTTGAAAATCCATTTGTAGCTGATAGGCTGAATTTTCAATTTCTGTTGAGGCCCAAACCTTACCTTGAAGAGCTCTTTAATGAAAATGCAGCACTCCAATGATAAAATGCTACTAAATAATTTGCATTCCAACATTATGCAAGCTTCAACACAGGGTTACAATTTATATACACTGAGTAGGGTGAGCCTATAGATTACAGAAATCTAAGACTCAATAAATCAGCAGGTTAATTCTTCACATATCCAGGGGTGCACATGAGCTCCATAGCATTAAAAGCCACAATAGAAAAGTGCATTTCCTGGAAAGCAACACCCAGATGCTGAAGTTTTAGAAAACCCAAAAAACAACAAAATGCACAACAGCTGGAAAAGATCAAATGCCACCCTGCTTTTGACCAAGTTGCTCTTGCTATTTTGTGTCAAGTCAAAAATCCAAAGTAAACAATAATCAAATTATAATAAAATTATAATCAAATTAATGGGTATATCAGTTGTCCCTGAAGTACCAAGCAATCATCATATAGCCTTCCCCATCCATAAAGTGTTTTTGAATTAACAAAAAACGAAAAACCAACCACAAAACTAAAAGCACTAAACTACACACATAAATAACCCAAATGTAAACAATCTTAATGCTCTGACACAATTTTATTTTGAGACGTGTTGTTTCAAATGGCAAAGACAAACAAGCTCATCTGTACTCTCAGCCTCTACCAAATTTGAGAATCTGACAATCTCTTCTGGTTTTTTGTGAAATTTCTAATGTAAATATTAAAAATTAGTTGTGTTAGCGTTGTATGAAAATGACATAAACAGATTTTAAACTGATTTTTTAAAAAATCTTTAAAATATTTAAAACTAATACTTTATAAACAGCAGCACTAGCTTTATAATATAAAGACATAGAAAAGTGTTTTAAGTCAGTTTTATGCCAGTTTAACTGGCATAAAATAAAGAAGAGGAGTAGAAATGCCAGCATGAAATTCAAAAACAGGATTAAAATTGAGAGGAACAAAATAAAATAAAAAACCCAAACCCCTAATCAAATAAAAAAAATTAACCAAAAAATCAAACCTAAAGTAGCCAATCCAAGCCCCACTTCTACAATACAGCAAAAACCTCTCTGTTGGGTCAGCCCAACTTCCCAGGTTTTCTAAACATTTATCATTAAAACAGGCTTGAGAGAATTTTTTACTTGATTTTTGCATTGAGACTTCACAGAGAAACTTAGCAAGTGGAGAAGTATGAAAGCAGTTTTTACAAAAAGGATTCGGGTCTAAATCTTACGAAAAACAAAGGTTGAAAACTCAGATAATTCTTGGAACCCTCTGAACATGAAGGGTTTGATGTTTGCAAGATACCAGGCACCACAGGGCTGGCCTATTTCTCCTGCAGTTTCTGGCAAATTTAACCTTATCAGTATTCAGGAGCAACTTTAATAGGGAGAAGAAAAACATCCCAGCGATAGAAGAGGAGATAAAAGGAAAGCAGCGAGGAAGAAAAGAGACAGAAAAGCACATCACATCTTCATTGGACTGAGGATGAGGTAGGGATGGCTGATCTGGCCTGCAGGGATGGGAAAACACTTCTGATGGTGCAGGGAGCAAGCCAGGGCGGGGTGGGGACTCCCCAAATCCTGTCACCCACCCAGGACAGCTTTAGCAGCACCCAGAGCACAGCTGAGTGCTTGTTCAAGCTGAATGGATAATCTGCCATGAACAACACACTGGGCAAGCTCAGCCTCTCTCTTTCCACCCTGTGAATGGAATTGCATTATTCAGGATTTCTCTGCAGCGTTGCTCACAGCTGCCAACGTTCAGAGGGGTTGCTGAGCTGTGCTCAAAAATGACAAGCTGGTATTTCCACCTCTCCTGACTGGATGAACAAATGTAACCTACTTCTGAAAACAGACACGCACAAGTATTTAAAAATTGATTTCCATGAGGAACTGGCTGTGTGACACATTCAGTGAGGGGAAAAAAATAAAAGAGGATTTAGTGAACATGAGTGGGACTCCCTTGCACACCAGTAGTTAAGTTTACCATTCAGATTTAACTATACACATTACCATATGCTGAAGGAAGATCTTTCCTATAAAATTCACATTTTCTGGCTATTCATGACATGCAAAAATTAATAAAAGTTAAGACAATTCATTTAAGAGTTACAGCTGCTTACATTCATTTCATTGCACAATACTAATCCATATCCCAGTAGCAATATTAAATTCTGTTATCTTTCTTGGTAAAACACTCAGTCATTTATAACTGTCAAAAAAAAAAAAAAAAAACCAAACCACAACTTCTATCTCCCTGTCCCCAGATCTACTTCTCACTCAGTACAGCAATGAGAGCACAATTACTGAAATGAAGATGTTGGCAGCCATCCAGGTGCCAGGAAGAATACAAGGGGTATTACTCACCAGTTCCTTGTGTGCTGTAATCTGCCAGTTCTAAAAACAGAAAATTCCCAGCAGTGCTTGTTCCCTCCTTTTGATGCCAGAGTCTTTTGTAAAACGCTCATCTTAGCTTAGCAGGAACATTACTTATTTTTTAATTCCCTGTTGGTATTTATTTTTCCTGCTCTGGACCTTTGAAATAGCTGCCCTACCCCAAGAGCCTAAAATACAGCAGATAAGCACCTAAAATTGGTGCCTCCTGGAATTTAACTGAGTGCAAACAGGGCCTAAGAGCCAATCTTTGGCATTTCTTGACATCTGTGGGTGATATGGAAGGCTTTCAAAGCCAAACCTGAGCAATAATTTCAGAAAAAAACATCCTAGGCATTAGAATATTATCACTTTGGATGATGATTTATTTGATTGCAGATATAAGTTTTGCACTCCCCAAGCCCAGAACAGCAAGGCAAAATGCAGAGGGGTTTTGGAGAAGCTGGAAAGGCAAATCAGTCAGGGAAAGGAAAATGGAATAAGCATTTTAATTTCAGGTGCCGTCTTACATTTCCTGTTCAATTCTTGAACACTTGGCCACTCTTAGCAGAAACACTTTTATTCCTTTTTAGCCTCTCTCCTGTAAGGATGTGCTTGGTCAACTGCCTTAAACATTGTGAATTTCAAAGTTATTTTGGAATAACCCTAGCTGGTACAAGCAAGAAACTTTCACATGACCTCAAAAAAAGCTGTGCTGGCAAAACCAGGCCATTTTTAGTGTTGGATGTTCTCTTTCCTAGGGCACCAAGATCATCTGTTTGAAATATCAAACCTGGGAATGAAAGGGTCATGTGAGGAACAGGGTTTTCTGCACCCAGTTTCATCTGCAAGATCGCTCCTCTGGATCTGCCTCTTTAAAAAGCTGTTACTTTGCAACAACGGGGAATATATTTAAAATATCATTTGCTCCTTTCCTTTGGCTGTGTATGGAATACAGTGAGAAAGTGACCACATTGTTGATGTTTGGTCCCTTTAGTGGCACCAGATCCTCCCTCTTATCCCATATTACTTTTTAATTCTATGCATAAACACAGATAATTCCCCAACTTTTCAGATTGCACATTAACTTTCAAATCATCAGAAACGTTAAGGGAAATAGTTTTTAATAGGACAATATCTAAATAAAACCCCTGGAACTAGATAAATGCTCTTAAATAAACCAGCAGTAAAGTGTCTTCTGTTTTGGTAACTCTTTGTCCTCTAGAATTTCTACAAATATGAACCACAGAGTTCTGCATGTCTTCAATAAATACATTGCACACTAGTGAAAATAAGTGAAGTCATGCTATGGCCATGAACCTCATATTAAAGAGAGCTCAGTACAAACTCCAGGAATTCTGGGGGACATGCTCTGCAAGTCATATCCCCTGACCATGTCCTGTATCCAGTAAGAAACTAAATACTGAGAACTATGCAACTTGGGACCAATGAACATTGAAACAATGAATTTCTACAGGTTTTGACTAAATAAGTATCTGAAAAATCTGGTAAAATTCATGGGTCATGGAATGATTTCCTGTGTACACCCTGGCTATGCGTGGATGAAATTATTTCTGTTGCACATCCTGGCCAGAATGAAGTAATGCCTTGGTTCCCCCACACTGAAAATGCTATTGGAAGGTTTTTGTTTTTCCTGCAGTTGTTGTGACAAAGGTGTGTCCCCCAGGGCTCTGATGGACTGCAGGGACAGCCTGGGTGGGGTTCTGAGTCTCCATGGGGACCCCTCAGCTCACACAACAGCACAATCCATTAGGCAGGAAAAGTCCATCACCAAATCCAACCTGTGACCAAACGCTGCCATGGCACTGAGTGCCGCTTCAAACACCTCCAGGGGTGGTGACCTCAACACCTCCCTGGGCAGCCCATTTCAATCTCTCATCACCCTTCCTGTAGGTTCAATTACTCCAAAATTCCCCCTGTGTGCCTGTGCCCACCCTGGAGCATGGCAGGGGGCTCAGCACCAAGCCTGGGGTGCCTGCAGTGGTGCTGAGCATTGAAAAAATGAGTCACTTATGCTGAGAAAATTGAGCTGGATGCTGGGCTCGGTTTTTTTTGGCTTGTCCCCTTAATGTAAAAATCATCTCCTGCATGATTAACATGCATGCTACAACCTTGAGCTGGGGAAATCCAGCATGCCTTGCTGTAATATTTTAATGGGTTTGGATGTGGATCCAAGTTGGCATAGCAGCAAACCAGCACAGCCATCCACAGACTGATGTGTGCTGCTGCTAGGAAAATCCCAGTGGGGATAATGATAAAAGAGCCGTGGCCATAACCCCAGCTACTGACAATGGTTCACAAAGATGTAATTCCCAACCAAATTTCTTGTGAGCAATAATAAATCTGGTGGTAGCCTACTGATTGCAGATGAGTCTGAGCTCCTTCCTTGGGAGGATGTGAACAGATAGGCACTGAGCCTTGCAGCTCCCACATGGCTCTGCAAACATCACCTTTTTCATCCTGAAGTCACTAAGCAGGCTGGATAATGTTACCTGATTTTATATTCAACAGCTACAGCAAGCAAATGTGGGAAAAAAAATAAATTAAAAAAAAATCTGTTATTATGCCCAGAACTCTGGAAAGACTTTCAGGGCTGGTACAGATCTGTGTATTTTCTGACATCTATGTTGTCTTTTAAGATAAATTCTGACTTGCTAAACAGAGTCACCTCAAGTACTTAATGCCATCCAGCTTTGCAGCATGTTGACATTGTTTTGAGATATAGCAAGGTTAAAAAAAAAAAAAAAAGTTGAAAAAACAGGCTGTATCACTCTAGACTGCAAGTTATTGCAGAAAGCTAAAAAATCCACCAAAAGCTTGTTCCTTTTTACCTTAATATTAATAAAAATAAACCAGAAATAATCCATGCAATAAAAACTGTTAAACTGTTCTTATATTACAAAATTTCAAGAGAACAAGGTGTTTTTCTCTCATCCACAAAGAAACAGGGAGTAGAGGCACATTCTGAGAAAAACTGTGAATCAAGTAGAATTGAGAAGTTTTCAATCAAAGCAATTTAGTCAGCTCTACTCCAATAAACCTTCATCCACACATCTCAAGTTATTATTTTCTTTCTCAGGGAAAGACCAGAAAAATCTCTTATCTTCTTAAAAATGAAGTGGAAAGTCTGGCCTAGACCTCTCACTAAGACACAGAAGCTTTGGCTCCCCAAACCAAACCTAAATCTGACTAATAACTACTCAGTATAAAAATTACTCATCTGGAGTGCAGCGTGATTTTCCATCCTTCAGTCAACTCCAAGTTCTGTTATCACATGCACAATTAATTTCCTGCAGCTGAGAGTGAGACTTTCTCCAAAATTTTCCTCGCTACATTGGAATAATGAAGGAAAGTAAGAGAACTGATATTTGTAGCTAAATAGAAAGACATTGTAAGTGCATAATGCACCCTAAAGCTGAGGAGGACAGCACTTCAGCAGACATGTGGAGAATAGAAATTGTGCATGGAAATTGTGGGAAGTTTCTGTTCATTCTTTAGAGAATTACAGTAATTCCACAACTATTAGGCGCACCTTAAAGCCTAAAATTTTGATCGAAACCCAGAAGTGCGCCTTATAA
>VRYO01001681.1:21440889-21470706 GCA_009812075.1 Sialia sialis | reverse complement strand
AATGCCAATAAACATAACCAACTAAACCCCAAGGAACTGTCTCTTCTCTTGCTCCTCCTTCACCCTTCACAAATGTAGATGAGAATAGAATTTAGAGAAAGGAGCAGAGGAAGGCTAAATATCCTCTCTGCATTAAGTGTCATTCTTATGAGTTAAAACCTTCTGTATTGTTTGAAAAACTATGAAGAAAATGGGTTGAGCTTCTATTTCTATCAAGTTCAGCTGTAGGACCGTGGAGAAGTTTTGACAGACCTTTGACAGATCAAGTGGTCTCCATTAAAAATGTCACTTCAGTCCTTTCTCAAGAAGGGGTTCATGACAAGTGCAGGCATAGTTAGCCTGCAGTTAAAACCATACTTTTTCTGCAAAAAATTTGTGTAGTCAATGGAATTCAGAGCTGGGTGAATGCTCTGGCAGCACCTTACCTTGTGCAAATCCCTGGCTCTCTTCAGGCTGACACAATTTGCAGGGGATTTGGGAAGCATTTGGAATATTTCTTCCATGTGTAGGCAATTTATATTGATTGTTTATATAAAATACATCAAACAGGGAGGGAAATTTTTAAATATTCTACATGATTTTTACTTAATCCTCTATTTTTAATCATGAATTCACTCAGAGAAGTTGTAATTTTCTGGATTATATGTATATGAGACTGTCCCAATTCTCCCCTCAGCTTGTCAGTGCTTGATCATTAATTCTCTGATATCATTTAGGTGGAAGGTCCCCTGGCATGTCAGCAATGTTTTCTCTTATTAGTGACATCTGCTGCATCCCTTACTTGTATTTGAGCTACCTGCGGTGTGTTTTTACCAGTTTCTTTCCATGAATGCAATCTATTAGTTATGCTGCTTTAGGCAGAACACTTAAAAATGTGGAGGATGTGCCAGTGGGTTGGCAGAATCAGGTATTTGCACAATGTTATTTTTATGTTAATCTGAAGTTTGACAAATATTCTATTTATAGTCAGCACTGCCTCTGTGTAATAAAAAGTGCCTGTACATATGTGCATATTTTTGGCTAAGCAGAATACAGAACAAAAGTGTCATTCATGAAAGGTGCCAGATTTCTTTCATGCAGTGTGCAATAATCTATAACTAACAAATATAATTATAATGCATTAACCCCTCTACCAGAGGGAGAAGCAGGTACATATATATGATTGAATTGTAGATACACCCCCTTGTCTCCTGTTTTTCAAGCTGAAAATACAAACCAGCCCCCAGACTGCTGGCATGTAGGCCCACAGCAATTGCTGCAGCAAGCCAGAGAATTAAATGACTTATTTAATGTGTGTAGGTGGGTGCAGATGCTGGAAGACAGGTAACT
This sequence comes from Sialia sialis, assembly GCA_009812075.1. Taxonomy (NCBI): domain Eukaryota; kingdom Metazoa; phylum Chordata; class Aves; order Passeriformes; family Turdidae; genus Sialia; species Sialia sialis. The sequence continues at coordinate 21,469,377 of VRYO01001681.1, read as the reverse complement.
CTCATAAAGAACAAATTGTCCTATTACATAATGCTAAGAATTGAAAAAGATCAGACTTTTTGTCAGAAATAACTCCCCTAACTAAAGAGCAAAACTCCTTCTGTACCTGTGGTAATTTTCACTGTTCACCCTTGAACCTGTGTCTATTTATAGTTTTTTAAGGGAGGATAAATGAAGAGAATATTTGTGATGAGACTACCACTAATATGACACCACTTTACATAGTGTTATCATTATTATTATTATTGAATTTGCTCTTCAGTGGTTTCCAGACAGATAAAAGTACCTGGGATGTTGTACTCTGCAAACTGTGCCCCTGCAAGAATCCAGGTTGAAAGCAAAAATTTAAAACTGCTGTTCAACATTTTCTTTTCCTTTTTTTCTTTTTATTTCTTTTTTAATCACAATCATTTCTGCAGTTTTATTCTATAAAATCCCACAAGCTCACGGATGGGAAATGGAACAGGGGTGGCTGGGAGAAGCTGTAGGAGGTGGAACAGTAAGTGGAAGCAACACAAAGGGAAGGTAGTTATTAAGATGAAGAAACACTGAAAACCCCTGCAAACAAGCTTAATTTCTGATTAAAGCTTTCATGAAACTAAATTATTCATCTGGCTCAGAGAATGTCAGGGTGATTCTTGATTTTTTAATTCACATCAGTTAAAGAAACACATTTCTGTGTATGAGGTGAAGGAGAGAAAGGGGAAGCACCTTGGAGCAGGCAGAATTGCTGCTCTTTGGGAAGCTCCTCAAGGCTCCTGGTAGTGGGAACTTTCCTTCCCTGTGCCAGAGTACAGTCATTTCACAACTATAAGGCACACCGTACTATAAGGCGCACTTTTTTCTTGCAGCAAGGATCTGTGCGCAACAAAGTAACGAATTAGTAATGGAATCGCGTGATCGCGGGGTTTGCTGGCAGGTGCTCAATTTGCAAACATTTTTCATGAATCGGCTCAGCCTTTAAATGCAGCGCCAGGTGCCCTCCCTGTGCCATGGGCCCCAGCACTCTCACCCACCACCCCCAGCGCCAGCTGGCGCGGCACTCGCGGTTCAGCTCTCGTGGCTCAGCTCGCCCTTCCGGGTTGGCAAATTTCCGAACGTTGTCCACATATAAGGCGCACTGGATTATGAGGCGCACTTCTGGGTTTTGATCAAAATTTTAGTCAAAAGTGTGTGCTTTATAGTTGTGGAATTACTTTACTTTGGCTGTACTCTCAAATCAATCTTCATCCATTTGACAGATGCTCAGGCTTAGCTGCCACCTTCTTCCAGCTGCTGTCACCTAATCACAATTTGCAGTCAGGAACCCCAGATTTTAAGCATCTCCAAATTATCATTGCCAAGGGATGTAGAGTTTATTACCCCTGGACCACAACTCAAATGCCTCCTCAAGGCTGGTGATGGTCCCAGCCTTTAGATCTGTCACCTCCATCATTTGTCAAATTCTGTCAGCACTTCCATTCTTCATTGGATCCCCTCTTTCAGTAGCTGAGCATCATCTTTGTCCTTTGGACAAAGTCAGTGCATTATAAATCTCCTTTGATGAGTATTTTCACTGAGATTCTACCAGCAAGAGACAAGGTTTTTCTCTTCTCTGTGTCCTCTCAGTGATGGTCAGAGTGCTGCTTTCTGCATGCACATTGGAAATAACTCCCTGAAAGAGGCATTTTTGAACATAAATCCAAGTGTTAAAGAATATCTCATCTTTAAAAATATATTTCTGTAGAGGATTTGTTTGTTTATTTGTTTTTTTCTTTAAAAATACCCCAATATTTGCATAACATAAGCAGAGGAGTCCTGGTCTCTCTGACCATATTTCCTAGTTGTTCAAAAAGGGAATGAGGAAAAGAATGGAATAAAAGATGAAAAGAGGTTTGAGTGTGCAACAGAAGGAGGGGCAACGACTAATGTGCAGAAAGGCTGAAGCAAACAGTCAAGTCATTGTCACAGGGGAGAGAAGTTCCAGCCTAAAAAAAGCCAGAAGGTTCCCTCTGTGAGAGAGGAAATGCATTAAAAATTGCTACTGCTGTCTAGCTTCAGTTCCTGGATGATTTTCCTCCACCATCTTTGGTAAAGACATTAGGAAACAGTCTCCTGTACAGATCTGCCCTGATTTTGGTATTGCTCTTGCACCTCCTAAATTGGCAGTCATGCATCTGGTTCCTTCCAGTTCTGATCCAGAGACAGCACACTCCTTAAATTAGGCTTCCATTTATCTTAGTTATCTTGATTTATGCAGCATTCTGTGGATCATTCATCATACAGCTAATCTTGAGTAACCTTGAGTAGTATTTTAATCTTCCTGAGCCTAATTTTACCCTTTCTTTCTCAGCATTAGCCTTGGAGACTTCTCTTTCTGTCTTGAAAAAACACCTGTGACATCCTAACAGATATTTCACACTTTCCTGCTAAATTTTTCTCCCCAACTCTTTCCTTCTTCTCAGCAGGTCTTGTTCCCCACCATGATTAAAACTGCTAAAAATCTGAGGTGCTTAAAGGGGCATCTCACTGGTGTGATGCTGACTGCCTACAAAATATTCTGGCAAATTTCACAGAATGAAGTGTCTAAAACCTTGGTTCTTGCCAGTTCTCAGAATCTGGGTTATTTGATTTGAGGTTACAGAGGTATTTTTATTAGGAGTTTTTGCTTCTCTAGAAACTTGAGACTTGTTTAAAACTTTGTTAAATTGTTTGATAAACCTTGTTTAATTGCTAACTGAGGCATCAAACAATACCTCCCAGCCATTCTATTTCAGGGTCCATTCTTCTTTTCTCCTCTCTGTACATACTTATTTTTATTTAGGAGAAAAGAATGGAGCAATTAAAGGATTCACTCCATATTTTGTTAGCAAGTTTATGCAACTGTAGCATAAAAAATTTAGAGGCCAGGATAAAAATTTATTCTGTAGCTCAATGTAAAGTGTGAGGATCTAAAAAGTCTCCAAACAGCAAGTAATTTCTCAAAGTGTACTCTAGGCACAGTAGTTCAGAGTGTACTAAGACAGAATTGCAGCCTAAATGAGTTTTGTGCCTTGATTTTTGCATAGTTTAGTGCTTCAAGATGAAAAATTAGCCACAGACACCCAGTTGTGCAGATCTTACCACCTCTGTGAAGCTGTTTGATGAGAGTTTAGAACCAGACTTGTTGCCTTTGCTTTCTCAGGAGCTCAATTCAGAGAACTCTTTGAATCCATTGAACACAGCACAGGAGCCTCCCCACGTTCCTGCACCACCTCCTGCTGAAAACAAAAGGGGCAGGGAAGTTTTTACTGAGAGATTTCCCACAGGAGCATGTTTGGTAGGCTGGGATTTTTGCCTGCAGTACAACACACAACAAATAACACTCTTTGGATAAAAGCCTGCAACGGAATAGTTTGGACGGGGTCCTGACCAGCCTGGTTTAGTGGAAGGTCCCTGCCCATCGTAGTGGGGCTGGAACTGGATGATTTCCAAGGTCCCTCCCAACCCAAAGCATTCTTTGGTTCTGTGATTTCAAAAGTTCTCCTAGCAGGAAGCAGGACAATGTTCCTGGAGATTTTCTGAACAGCCCCAAAGTCTTCTTGCTCTAAAATCAAGCCACTGCACTCAATTTCCCTCCACCTGATGGCACAGGAATGCTTGGGATTCCTTTCTTCCCATTACATTATGCATCTGAGATGTCCATTCCTAACTCTCAAATCAAAGTGGAAACAACAGCTTGCAGGAATTTTCAAGTGTGTGTTGAAGGACACTCTAGGTTGTTCACTTTTCCCCCTCACTTACCAAATACATTTAAAAAAAAAAAAAAAAAGCATTCTGGAGATCCTGAGTTTCCATTTTTATCTCCTGTTGGAGAAGGAAGCAGAGAAATTGAACATACAAACAGAACAGCTCCCACACAAATACTACTTGTGTTCCTCCTGGGATAATGCAAGCAAACAACTTTTTTGTGGATCAAATTTTAGTGTATTTTTAATAAGAGAATTTCTTTCTGGGAAATTACATGTATTTAAAAACCATGTAGGTTTGGTCAAACGCCGTTTTGAACGACAATGTTGTACCAGTTTTTGGGAGAAGATCCTCCTTCCATATCAAATATTAAGAGAATTGAAGTTCCTTTTTAGCAAACACAAACTTAGAGTAGAAAACCTTATAAATTGGATCAGTTTGAACAAGAAAAAACAAATTTCATATTCTTTGCAGAAGAGATGAAAGATATTTGAACTGCCCATCAATAATTAAAGTAGCCCTGAATATGATAAGACTTTTCTATCTCACTGTTTGATAGATAGTTGGATAAATCCACCTTATTTTCATTTCCTTTTCATGCAACAAGAGTTTTGCAATTTGTGTCCAGAAAATACTTCCAAGCCACTTCCAAACATCTCTGAGTTCCTGGTAAATTATTCACAATGCCAATAGCATGGCACCTCACAAAAAATCTGTTGAACCTAAATAAATGTATGCATTTATTGTAAACCTAAAAAAAAGTAGGCTTATTTTGAAACTTGTCTTCAGCCTAAGTGAATTTTTCCATAAACAGTGAAATCACAGAAGTGAAAATATAGATGTGTGGTTTGAAAATACAGGAAATTCTCTACTCCTAAGGAGAATTTTTGTGGAGGTTCTGAGCACTGCTCATGTGCAGTGAGTCTGGGAGACTGAGACTCCCTCGTGGCAGTTTGTGTCAGCTGGGAAAGGATGTGCTGGATGCAGTGCAAGGATGTGCTGGATGCAGTGAAAGGATGTGCTGGATGCAGTGCAAGGATGTGCTGGATGCACAGAAAGGATGTGCTGGATGCAGTGCAAGTACGTGCTGGATGCAGTGAAAGGACATGTTGGATGCACAGAAAGGAAGTGCTGTATGGGTGTCATGTGGGGACAGCCCCACTGAAGCAGTTCCTGCTTCAGCTCCATCGATTTTGGCAGGAATCTCCCTGACACAGAGCTTGATATTGAAGGATGCTGACCTCCCTGATTACCCCAGGAGATGGGGTCTCAAGAGCTCCACTGGAGACTATTTCCTATTGATTTTAAGTCAGCTTGTTGTGACAGGGATCACATTAATCTTGCAGGGTGAAGGCAGCAGAGCAGCACTACAGCAGACACAATGTCCTGGGCTGGCTGGTTTGTGGTGCCATCCATTTCCAGCTGGGTGCAATCCAGGTGGGAAATGCTTATGGCAAATGACCCAAGCAATTGGCAATTCTGAAAAGCAGGCTGTACTATGCTGAGGTTTGCAGGGTAACCTCCCACAACCAGAGGTTTGAGCCAGATAAGGGAGAAGACTGATAAGAAGCTGACCCTGTGGATACTGCTGTTGCCTGGAATAAAACACAAAACCTTTTTCCAAACAGTGTTAAAATGATAATATAAAATCAAATCTTTAATTGAAAGCCTTCAAGGTTCACAGTGTGGTGATATGCACACATGATACAGCATTTCTACGATTTTATAAGTTTAGTTGATTAGTACATCTATCAAAGATTGTCCAATTAGAAGAGCATTTGGTGAGGTCTGCCCCATTTGAGCTCTCCCCCTGTGATCTTTTAGCTATACACTTTATTGTGTCTATGATGTACAGTGCAGAATAAAGTGTCCATGCCAGACTAAATGCAAGACTAAACAGAATTTCAATAATGTATTAGGAAGGGTTTGTTAAATTATGGGAGAGGGCAGGGAAAGTATTAGAAGTTATAACTGTGTATTAACAGAAGTTACAAATATATGAAAAATATACAAAAAGCTCAAAATGTTTAGGCATCAGTTCTTTTCATTATGCCAATGCCTTCCCATTCACAACTGGCTCAGGCATAATGTTTTGGGTTACAATACAGGATGTGATAAAAGGTATCTATTCTATCACCATCTGTTGAGGGTTTTGGGACAGTGATCCTGATCTCTGTGGGAGATATTCTGCTAATGGGCCATCCATTGAAACCAGGTGGGGCAGTGTTCTTTATCTTTTCACAACACATCCTTCCTCCAGGGAGTTCTCTTCTGCTCATGGCTCATTGAGTCTCACTGTGGGACTGATAAAATTACTTCATCCCACTGGGAGTTGTTCCAGCCAAGGGGAAAAGCCAAACATTTCTTACCAAGATAAAAACAGAGAATTTGGGACACTAAAGTTACCCCTTTCTCCACTGGACTCCAGAGGGAAACCGGATTTCTTCACATCATCACTGGACCTTCAGAGGGAAACTGCACCTTGTCCAGGAGCACTGCTCCAACTGAACCACATCTGTCACTGCAAAAAGACTGCAGCCACCATTTAATCAGACTGCTACCAACACCCTGACTGACGGGGTGTCAGGTTGTACTCTGACTTTGTCAGGGTTTAGGGTTTGCTGTTTGTAGTATTGTATTTCTATTTTCATTTTCATAGTAAAGAACTGTTATTCCTAACTCCCATATCTTTGCCTGAGAGCCCCTTAATTTCAAAATTATAATAATTTAGAGGGAGGGGTTTGCATTCTCCATTTCAAAGAAAGGCTCCTGCCTTTCTTAGCAGACACCTGTCCTCCAAACTAAGACAGGCATAAACCTCCCCACTGGGCAGGCACCAGGACATTCCCAAGTATTGAGGAAATTCATCCCTTCTGGTGGGGTTTAATTGACTCAAGGAGGCAGCTCTGGTGTCTTAGAAGGGTTCACAAACCATCAAAGCCCACCAAAGTGCCCCAAATTCATTTCTGGACCCTTCCACCAGAGGAGTGCCTGTGACCCCCAGGTACATCAGACTGTAAAAACCTCCCCAGAGGAGGCACCTGGGTATTCCCATGTAAACCTAAGCATTTCTTAATTTATAATTAATTTATTACATTTATGAACTTTATGTTTCATGGGCTTCCCCCACCCCAGATGGATCAACGTGGGGCTATCAGCCAATGGACATCAAAATTAGAATAATCAAGTCCTATCCCTAATTCCATGGGTGCTGATATCTTTCTATTCTTATCCTTTCTTTCTTTTTTTTCCCACATTTACTTCATTGTTATACCTATGCTTTTATATTGCTGTATTTCTAGAGATAAGAACCTAAATGGCTACAAACCTCCTTTCCACTGCAACCAACCTGTCCTAAAATAAACCCACATATATATATACACACACATAGTCTGGAAAATAATTGAGCGTGGAAAAGATTGAGGATTCCTAACTCTCTTTAAACAGACTACTGCTCTTCTGTGAAGAAACCAAAGAGAAAAAAATCTTTGTGACTCCCACATTTCCATGGGAAGTAATGGTTTGTATCTTCATATCACATTATATATCTTTAGAAAGCATTTTTAAGGTACCAAAACACAAAAATAAATCCTGAAACTAGTTGCTAAAATTCAAATACCAGCTTGGAACGACCTACGGTTTGGAAGAAGCCATAGATATATGGGACCAAAAAGGGTATTTTTGGTTTATATACCTGCACACCACACTCCCATCAAGCCAATCCCAATTTTTTTTGCAAAAGTTTAGGTGTTTCTGTGTGTATAACCATCACAGAACAAGTTAAGTATTCACTGAATAAATTTATGCTGTATTTATGCAGCCAAAGATTAATTTATATCATCATCATTCTGTGATTACATACTATCCCAAGATTATTTTTTTCTTAATATCAGAATTTTATATTCCTCCCTGTAGCTGCAAGTTTTCTGCCACACTCACAAAAAAACATACCTGTCTCTGTGGTCATGCATCAGTGCTACTCTAACTCTTCAAAGTTGGTTTAGATCCCCATATGGTTTTTTAGTGTTCCATTAGTTTGGGATTCTAATGCAGTTTTCTGTAAGCAAAACAAAGGCAAAAAATGGGGGAAAAATAATTAAATTAATTCCATTACCGTCTCATCTGTTGTTTCAATGCTCACATGTGGTAAAAATGTTTGGAAGGCAAACCTAGAAGAGGGTGACATTGTGGCACTGACAGAGCAGAGCCATAGGGTGAGGGGATGCAGGATGCAGTGGGGCAGTGCTCACCCACCCCACAACACTGCCCTTATCTTTGTCCTGACAGAGCCTAAAAAAAACAAGTCAGAAATTTTCAAACAGGTATTAAATAAAAGCAATATGAAAGTAAAACGTTAGTATAATTAAAATTAAAATGACAACTGTGCATTTCTTCCTCATAAAGTTTCAGCCACAGTGGCCTTCCTGATGAATATTAAGTTATGTATCCACTATAATGTTTAGAAAACCTTCCTTGACATCACTTTAAAAAAATACGTATTTTCTTTATTGAAAAGAAAACAAGTTGATCAAAAACGCATAGAGTAACATTTGGGAAAAAAGAATGATTGAAACTCACAGAGTAAAATATGTGACTGGATATACTAACCATGAAACAAAGGAAATATTTGGAGGGACACCTCTGAACCTCTTCTACTGACTTTATTTTGCTGTCTGAGAATGATAATTACAGTAATTTCACGACTATAAGGCGCACCCTTTTGACTAAAATTTTGATTGAAGCACGGAAGTGCACCTTATAATAGGGTGCACCTTATATATGGACAAATTTCAGAAATTTGCCAAGCTGGAAGTGCTAACCATGCGCCAAGCCGAGCCGCGGAAGCTGGTACCAGGGGCGGGTGGGAGTGCCAGGGCCCATGGCACAGGGAGGGCGCCTGGGGCTGCATTTAAAGGCTGCGCCAATCCTTGAAAAATGTTTGCAAATTGAGCACCTGCCAATAAACCCCGCGATCGTGCGATTCCGTTACTAATTCATTACTTTGTTGTGCGAGGATCCTTGCTGCAAGAAAAAAGTGCCCCTTATAGTCCGGTGCACCTTATATATGACAAAGTTTGGAGATTTGCCACCTACCCAGAAGTGCGCCTTATAATCTATTGCACCTTATAGTTGTGAAATTACTGTAATTACACCAAGGAGCAAACACTGAGTTTGCAACACTTGGATCAGAATTTGCCCCAGCAGTGGGGAGGAGCAGTTGTTGGGACACTCAGTGGCCACCAAAGTCTGGCAGCAATGGCCACCAAAGTCTGGCAGCAGTGGCAAGGGGAGCTCCTCCCAGAATCGCCTCCCCATGGGGGCATTTCACAGGAGAGGGAGAGGCAGATTTGGAGAACTGACAGAACACCCCCACCCCCAAGCTCTTGAGCAAGAAGCTGAGCCCAGCAATGCCATCTCCTAACTCAGCATTTGATTAACTCCAACCAGCCAAGATCTTTGAGTTCTCTTCCTGAACGTTTTAGGCGCAACTGAAGCCGCAGAGCTTGGCTAACTATATAAAAAATATTAATCCATTTCACAGGTCTAATTGGCATAAGTTATTCCTGCTGGGTGTCTGGGGAATTGAATGAGTGCCAATTCCTCTTGAAGGTTGTTTACTGATTTGATGTGTTAGAACCTTTTATCATATTAATTATTTATGCCATCAGTTGGAAGAAAAAATAATTGTAAGTAAATGCTTGCTGACTATTAAGACAGCTTAAAAAAAAAAAAAAGAAAAAAAGAAAAAAACAAACTCAATAAGCTCGGATCCAGACAAAAAAAACCCCAATCTATCTTCAAAGTCTTCTACACATTTATTAGCGTGCTCAGAAAATTATTTTGTACAAACTACTGGTGCGCTTCTTTAATTAGATAAAAATACATCTCACCAAGAACTTACACCCTCCCAACTCCTTAATTCTGCTTATAGAGAACAGAACAACAAATCCATCTGGAATGCTCTTCCCATCACTAATAACATAAACCATGTTTGTTAGCTGACTTAAATAAAGAAATGAAAAGCAGATCTTACGCATAAACACAGCCTGTGTAAACTCCTGCCTGTAGGCAGTACATCTGTGGGAATGTTTGGGAAAAAAATCCACTATCTGTTTAATTAATTTGTGATACATTGAAAACCAAAGGCAGCATCTTTAACCAAAAAGGGAAAAGCTCTAATAAATGCTAACAAAATTACAGCTTTGTTTCCTTTTATGACTTAAATTATTAACCAAGAAGAGAATTTTCAAGCCCGCTCATTAATTTTTACAAGGTTTTTTCATGTCTCTTATTCCCGTTGAATGATTTTTGAGGTGTTTTTTATTTTGGGAAAAACAGATGATCTGAGATCCTTAAATGCAGACTTGGATAAGTCAAAAGAGAGTATCATTCTTTAGTGTTTTTACAGACAAAATACAGTTTCAAATTAAAAAAAAGTGACACAAGTAACATTTCTGGTAGAGTGTGAGGAAAATAGGGGAAAAGGTTTTTCCATTTAAATATAACAAAACCCTTCAGTTGAATAACAATGCCACTGAAAATACAGCGAGTATATCTCATTGCATGCAAATTCAAATTTGAAAAGGAACAGTAATAACCAGCCAAGTGCTCAGTTCTTCTTCTTTCCTACAATGAAAATTCTACCAAAATACTTTGGACCTTAATTTTGTAGATAATATTTCAAACACAGCATTGCTAGTCCCAGAGGGAGGCCCATTTTTTGGGGGTGTCTGTGCACCGCTAGGAGTTGGACAGGACCTTGAGGGTCCCTTCCAACCCAGGATATTTTGTGGTTCTGTGATTCTGTGAACAGGAGCATGGACTAAAACAGTGCAGGAGAATGGTTAATTTGAAAATGAAATTCCCACACCCAATAGGCAAAATTATTTATTTCCCTGCCAGAGTACCTGGATACAAATTCCAGTTTTGCACAGCAGATGAGAATAATGTATGAGAGAGGTGCCTTGGTACCAACCTTCCAGCTGAGAGGGACGTCACTGCACAGCCAGCTGGTACAGTTTATTTTGCACAGAACAGCAAAAATGTTTTGGTATAGGACATCAGCTGTTTTCTGCCCTTAGTTAAGAATGCTTTAGATGATGACACAACTGAATTTGTTTCTTCAAATAAATTGTTGACTTCATATGATCTAAGTAGAAATTCTATTTTGTCTGTAAGTGAAAAATAATTTCACAAAAATCAACTAAGCAATACAAACCCACCCACACCTCAGTTATGAGAAAAGGATGTATCCAAAGTTTGATGCTTTTTAAAAATAATTTTAATTATATTTTTAAGTCTAAACTCCCTTGTTACCAAGCAATCAATAACTTTTCCTCTGTGAGTCTACAGCAACAAACAAGTTTGTCTCTGTACTGATATGAATTAGTTATGCTATTGCACATTAATGCTGTAGAAAAATGAAGCTGTTGACAATCAAAAGCTGACAGTGTTGACAACTTAAAAACTGCAGGGTTAATTTCAGATTAATGCAAAACAAATCCTATTTACCAAATAAAAACTTATGACTTTTAAACCAAATAAAGGCCTTGAGGTTTTGTTTGTTTGTTCTCTGTTTTGTTTGGGGTTGTTTTTCTCAAAGAGCAAACAATGACAGTCTGAATAAGAAATGTTCTAAGTAATGCCTAAATAAATATTCAGAGTGAAAACTTTCTCCAACACTGCAGGAAAAACCTGTATGAAACAAAGTGACTGAAGATAAACTGAGAATATTTCTACTCTTTGGTGTTTGCTTTTGCCTTATTTTTCCACAGATTTTCAGGGTAGGTTTAAACCTTGGTGAACAAAAATATAAGCCAAAGAATATAATTTTTAATGCTGTTATTCTGTGGAGCAGTACTGAGAGCAACACCTTAACATCTGTTAGAACTGTGGCCTTCAAACACGACACTATCAGGGTTCACCAGTTTGTATTTGTTTGAATAATGCTGTTTTCTGAACAAAAATGCATGAATGATGGTAAGTGAAGGTTGTAAGTGAATGGTTGGGACGAAATGTTCAGGAATGGTCAGGATGAGTTCTGAAGGAGTGGTTCTTGTGTAGGACCTGATCCTGGTGTAGGGTCTGATTGTGGTGTAAGACCTGATCCTGGTGTAGGACCTGATCCTTGTGCAGGATCTGATCCTAGTGTAGAATCTGATACTTGTGTAGGGTCTGGTCCTTGTGTAGGACTGATCCTTGTGTAGGACCTGATCCTGGTGTAGGGTCTGGTCCTTGTGTAGGACCTGATCCTGGTGTAGGGTCTGGTCCTTGTGTAGGACCTGATCCTGGTGTAGAATCTGATACTTGTGTAGGACTGATTCTTGTGCAGGATCTGATCCTGGTGTAGGACATGGTCCTGGTGTAGAGTCTGATCCTTGTGTAGGATCTGATCCTGGTGTAGGACCTGATCCTTGTGTAGGGCTGATCCTTGTGTAGGACTGATCCTTGTGCAGGATCTGATCCTGGTGTAGGACGTGGTCCTGGTGTAGAGTCTGATCCTTGTGTAGGATCTGATCCTGGTGTAGAATCTGATACTTGTGTAGGACCTGATCCTTGTGTAGGATTCCTGTTCTGGTGAGCATGGCCTCATCCCTTGAGAGCATTGAAAAACTGGATTTCTTCATCAGGGACTAGCTCAGATTTGCTGCCAGGCTCCAGAAGAGGTGATTATGCACCAGGCCATGCTCCTTGGGCTGCTCAGGAGTTTTCCAGTGGATCTGGCAGCAGCACTGGGCTGACAGGAGCTCTGCTGGGAGTTTCTTTGCCTGGGGATCTCCAGAGGGTTTGCAGCCACAGGGCAGAGCCTGGCAGTCACTGCTGTGGTGCCTTTGTGACAGGCTGCAGTGGCTCTTGAGAAGTAATCAGCTCCTATTAAGGAGCTTCACTGTGTTTTCCCAAACCCTTGGCCAAGGCAAGAACAGCTTTGACCAACTGCTTCACTCCCTCAGAAATTTCCCAAGACACCAGCTCAGTGCAGGCTGCAGGAAGCCTGAATGGCAAAAGTGCTTGGCCCTGAGGGCACATTAAAAACCACTCAGAAAGAGCAAATTCTCCAAGGCTCACAGCATCACTCTCAGACTATCAGAGCTCAGATCACCTGGTGCTCAGGATCTTAAAAAGAATTTTTATTTTTTTTTCCGTACAAACACACTCTAGATTTTTCTCTACTAAGGTCCTTTGGGAACAACTGGTGCAAGGAATTTAGTCTGAAAGTTAATCCAAGCATCCCCATGTGCTGTGGGAGGCTGGCTCAGGCACAAGCCCTCTGAGGCAGCTTCTCCCTGCCTGAGCACCAAAAAGGCTGAGCAGGGGGGCTCTCAGGTGATGTCTGGTTCACAGTGCTCAAGAAGAACAGGGAGCCAGAAAAAGGACTCTACAGATGTGCAAAGAGTAATTTCTACAGCCTGTTGATTGCTGGGTTCTCCCTGTCAGCACAGTATTCCCCAGGTTTGGGTTTTGTCTGTGGAGAAAGCACACTCACAGGTTCTACACAAAAACTGTGTTTTCTGCACCCTCTCTCGCTGACCTTGAGTTAAGGCTGGCTCTTTATTCTCAACATCCAGCCAGGCAGCTGTAATTATTGCTTCATGTGTCTGATACACTTCATCTGAGATAACACATTTCAGCTAGAGGCTGATTTGACAAAGGGAATCCGGAAAAACAGATTTGTTTACACTGTCGGGCTGGCAGCATGTGGACTGCTTGATTTTTGTTTAAAAAAGAAAAAAAAAGGGGGGGGGGGGGGGGGGGGGGGGGGCGTGGGAAAGAAGCACTCTGTGAAGTGGTTTACAAAGTACTGATATCAAGATTCAGAAAGTTAGTCTTTTTCACCATTGAAAAATGTGGCATTTATAGCTCACTTGCTGAATGTTTTCTTTTTGCCTTGTGAGTGAGTAGCTCTCAGCACATTGTAAAAGGAAAACTTGAAACATCCATTAAAAATAATTTAAGCTGGGAAAAAAAGTGTGAACAGATAAAATTACTGGTTTTTCACTTCCATTGAAAAAGAGCAAGAAGGACATTGCATAACAAAAGCCAAAGGAAACTTTTTTAAGGTGAAACTTCTCCATAGTTTAGGGCAAGTGTCCTGCAGTCCAGCAGATAACCAGATCACATGCACTAACACCTTTAGTCTGGAGCATCTGCAGTGAGGTCCTGTGTTCATCCCCTGCAAAGGGAGGCTCCAAGCAGAGCCACAGTCCCTGCTGTGACACCCACAGCATCCCAGCAGCTCCTGTCCTGTCCAGCTCTCCAGACTCTCCTGGTGTTTCATCCCCTGACAGGCTGCACAGTGTAGAGATGTCAGGCAGGATTTAGTGGTGGTCAGAGCAGAGTGTCCCAGCTGACAGGGTCCTTCAGCTGCTTTGTTTGCTCTGGGAATCCTCTTGTCCCCAGATTCCACTTGAGGAGCAACAAAATGCCGTGATGATAAAACTTCCCTGGGAGTTTTGTTGCTGAGAAAGCTCCTGATCAACAAGGAGCAGTCTGAACACAAATCTCTGCAGCTGAAGCACTGATGTGGCAGGACCTGTTGCAAGCTCAGGAGCACAATCTCCAGCTGTCCCAAAGGCAATTCCTTCTGCTGTTCACAAGGTTTATTTGGCAATGGGAAAATGCACTCCTGGTACGGAAAGGCACTGCTTCATTATTCCACATAAACTGCCAGAAAATACATTCATCTTTTATGGTTCTTATTGCTAACATTGTGGCACAGTGAAACCTGTGCTTGGCTAAGGGTGGGAAGCTAAAATAAAAGGAAAAGCTGCAGGGCACTGATAGATCCAACAGATGGAATCTATTGGCATTGGTCAATAACACTCAACAAACAGTGTTGAATTTCTGATCAGAAGAACCAGGCCTGTTATGTAGGTTTTCATTTTTCAAGGAGCTAAGGGTTTCTGTTATTTGTCCCTCTCAGAGGTGCCCCTTTACCACACAGCAGAGCAGATTCTCCCTGTGTGTGACTTTTTGTGCTGTGCTCTGCTGCACATCACCTGTCATTAGCACTTAACAGCAGCTCATTAACAGGGCAATTTCACTGTGATGCTGCACCAACCACAGCTCAAGCATGTGCCAGAAACATAACTGTTTATCCATAAACACCCATTTTCTTTTATTTTGGTAATAGAGCCATGTGGATTTCCTTCAAAAACAGCTGCATGGTTTGTTTGGTCCATGCATGGCTTAGGACTGAAGTGGAAAGTGCTTGCTAGTTACTAGAAATATAAATCATCTTTAGCATCTGCTGCCAATCTGACCTTCCTGGGAAGGTGTGTTCTGTAGGAAATTAGAAGCAGAAGCGGCACGGAGTGAAACGCAGTAAACACAGTCAGTCAAGCAAAAAAAGGCAGATGCTGCACACATTCCTGTCTTGTGGAGTGATGTGCGCAAGTGCCACGGATGTAGGGAGGGTTTCTACAGGCCAGAAAGAATCAGCACAAGCTAATGTAATATAAAATATAACACAATCATTAATATAATGTAAAAATATAACCTAACATGAACCTCTGCCTTCCGATACTGAGAGATCTACTTTGAAATATTTTGCTAAAATAGTGTTTTCTTCTCTAAAGGAACTGATAACAAATCTGAACTTCAGCAAGCAGTTTGGGGGACTTGACTGGGGAGTCAGGAGCCCCAAGCTCTGCCTACAGAAGTGCTCCTTGAGCAAGTGGTTCCTCCTTGTCTGATTTTTGTTCCCTTGGGCATCTACACTGGCACTCCTTAGGGACAGGAGCTGTCTTTTACCATATATAATATTAAGACTGATTTAGCAAAACAATCCCTCCCCTGCCACCCTCTCTCCCTCCTGTAATCCTACCAGTCTTTAGCTCTTATTTGTATCAATATTTCTGTTTCCAGGGGTTTCAGGCTCCTCTCAGGTTATTGAAGTGCCTCTTCCTCAGCTCTTAGAGATTCAAATGTAAATTACTGAATAAAACCAGGCAGGCATTTTTACCAAGATGTATTTGTGTGGATTTGTGCTGGCAGAAGGATGCACCTGAAAGAGTGCTAATGGGGATTTGGCTCACAGGATGGATGGAAACCCAGAGGAGGTTTGTTTTAGCAGTGAATACTTCACCCTGTTGAAAGGCTGCAATCCATATGAGGGTGTACACATATATATTTATCACTCTTTTTTATGCACTCAGATAAAGACACTGTTCTAGCAGCTGTTTCAGGTAAAAAAGCCTCTGCAACTGGCATGTTGGTAAAGATCATTTGTAAAGAAAAGATCTTACTGCACTGTGGATCTGTGTCCTATGCAGAAAACTCTTTTTGATTGCAGCACTTCTGGATTGCAAGGGAGAGAAAATAAAGTATCACTATAGAATTTTTAAAAGTGTTTGTTTGTTTGTTTGTTTGGAGGGGGGGTTGCTTGTGGGTTTTTTTAAGAACGGAGCCAAATTGTTTAGAATTAAATATAAAAATTCTGAAAACTGGAGCCTTCCATCAGAAACTCTTGATGCTGAAAGCAAAACAGGCTGAGGTTTAGATCCTGGATGGGAATTTGGATTTGCATGTTTTGTTGTCAGAAGAGTATTTTTAGCTCAGAGGCAGGACAAAAACCAATGACATAGCTTCACTGAAATTTCATAAAATCAATTTCTAAGCCTTCTTGGACCTGAAAGTCAGTAAAATTAAATTTGCTTTAGGCCACAAACCATATTTCTTAATGTGTTTTGGTGGGCAGCCAATATTTGACAAAAGCTTTTGCTCTGTGTGCATTTTCTGAGCTTCTGACATCTTCTGACAATCTTTTTTGGATTATTTGAAAGAGATGCCGACTCCTGTCCCACCGCTGAAGTTCCAATGATGCCTTGGGTTTTAGCTCCTCCTTGCAGACACAGAAATAATGGAAGGGGACAGAAAATTCCTCATTCTGATCCCTTCAGCCTTCCTGAGCTGAAGAGATCTACAGCCTCTGGACTTTGAATTCATTAATCACGTGGTGGATTGGGAAATTATGCTGATTTGACTATTTATTTTCCAAAGGCTGTGACTGTGAATATTTAACAAAACAAGCAGGATTTGTTTCCTAATCTGCTTTAAAAAGCATCAGGCAGGAGGCAATACCTGTCCAAGCTACATCAAGTGTTGTGGCTGCACTCACATAAAATGAGGATTTTTCTCCTTGGATCCCAAAATGTGAAATACAAGAAATCTACTGTTACAGCACTGCAAAGAATTTCCACTGAGTTACTCTAGAGTCACCCTGGTTTAACTTGAAGCAGAAATGGAAACAGAAGTTGACTTCCAATTATTGTCAGAAAATTCATGGTGATTGAAATATGCAGAAAAAAATCTCACATAGCTGTGATGAGCAAAAATCCTGCCAACTTGTGCTGCATCTAGAAGTGTAAACATGTCATGGCACAGAGACAAAACTGCGTTGATTAGAGCAGGTCACTGCTCGTTTATTCCAAATAATTTCATTTCTCAGGATCCCGTTGTGCACATTCAACCCACTTCACTGCTTCTGTGGGAGCAGAGACAGATTCTGCAGATCTGGGAGAATTTATTTCTTTTTCAAAACTCTGGGTGTGGGTTGAGGTGCTGTTTTCAAGTTTGTCAGCAGGCTGTTCTGAAAAGGATGAATGATAAAGCAGGCTCATGCAGGGATTGAGGGACTGACAAAAATCTTGGAGAGTAGGGGGAAAAGAAGACATGAGGAAAACATTTAATTCTTTAAGCTATTTCAAAAGATGTTTGCCATGATTTTGGAGGTCTCTCCTACACAGCAGGTGTGGATTTATTGCACAGATGTGCCCTTTATTGACTCACAGAGGGCAGGCTTTGTGTCTGTGTTCTACACACTCCTCAAGTTTCACAGCTTCACTTTCTGCTCTAGAGCTTGGGTGCCCTAGAAAGCAGGAAACAAGCCATCACTGAATAACTCATAATTTACCCAAAGATTTAAAAAGGTGGGTGAGACAGAGAAATATCATTACTTTGGGGTTACAAACCAAGCTGTTTCCATTTCTCTCTGAGATGCCAATATGTTCATCTAAGCCCTCATTTATTTTTGTCAAGTATTACAAGTCTTGCTGCAAACAGCAATGGATGAGTCCACAAGATGGGAATGTTTCAGTAAGGAGTGGTAAAAGCTGAGATGCAATCATTGTCTTGAAATTGTCTTCCTTTTGACCCAGCAAGAGGCAGTTCCAGTTCACTCTGTCCTGAGCAGTGATAATCCAGTAAAATCCAAACAATCTGCTCCCAAAGTCCACTGAAGCCAGGGAAAAAAGTTGTGGTCCAGGCAATTCTGTTCTCAGACAGGAAGAGGGATGACTAGAAAGGAATTTCTATCACAGTTTGCCATTAGGACAGAATTTTAGAATAACATCACTTGAAACTATAAATCAAGAGATTTTACTGAACATAATAAAATTACAAAAGTGTGGGAAATAGTGGTATGAATAGCCACAGACCTCTTTTCCTAGAATTTATTCCATGATATTTTCCTTGTCACAATGAATTTCTGTGTGCAAATAAGATGTGGTTTTGTTCCCATGGGAGTTAAATTATGTTTTAGAGGGGAGCTTCTTTCTAATTTCTCACTGCTGCCTTGTGATGATTTGTAAGGAATAGGGCAAATACAATGAAATATAAAAATAAACAAAACAAAACAAAATAAAACAAAGGAAAAGAAGAAAGAAAAAGAAAGAAAGGGAAAGAAAGACAGAAAGAAAGAAGCTTAAGAGACATTCCAGGCAGTCTCCCTAAACTCCAGGATAGGCAGAAAGCAAATTGACAGTTCATGAATGCATATTTGTACCTATCTATAAATATGTTCAGTATCTGCAGTGGTCACTGACTTCAAAGCAATGCTGCTCTATCAGCACAAGGAGTTTAAAAGTAAAGAATCCCTTTTGAGCCACAGTAAAGGGCATATTATCATTTCTTCCAGAAAAACTTCCAATGGCTGGCTGTACAAGCATTTTCATTAACATAAGACCTTTAATAAACCTCTCTTAATAACAAGAAAACATGCACAGCAGGAGGAAGGCTTTTCTCTGGGTCTCTAACCTGGACATTTTCCCTTCTTTTGTCTCCTCCTTTCCCAGAAGTGTCAGCAGCATTGTGAGGGCTACAGCTGTTCAGAATATCAATAAACTTGACCAGAAGAGCTGCCCAGAGGCAGATCTCAGCACTGCTGTCTTCTCTGTGAAATGCGTGGCAATTCTAGTTAAAAATTGTCAGAAGAGTTGCTAAATCTGGAGAATTGAATCTAGTGAAAGGATGCAAAATACACGGAAATAACGTGTTAATGTGTGGTTAAGAGTTTAATGGAGGGCTATTTAAAATGCAGGGGGAGAGCAATTATTACACAAATGATGGATGTTGTCTGAATTCCAGTTTTCCAATTCTCCTGAGAAGCCTCCAGAAGATGGAAGAACCAAAATAAAATCAAAATTTTAAAAGAGGTATCATGATTTTATCCTCAAAATAAATCTATTTTCCTCAGAGCAGATGATAAATACTGTTTGAGCCTTTCCTAGATGTTCCCATAAAAATTCAGTATTTCCCTGCAGGATTCTGAATTTATTTTCAGTTATAGCATCTAGATCTTCAAGGATAAAAATGGAAGAGTACCAAACTTGCCTCCAGGCTGTGTTTTTCACCAAAGTGCATTGCCTGGCTCTATTCATCACAGTTTAGATGCTGCAAATCTTTTAGGGCTCCAAAACTCATTCCCAGCATTGCAATTCCAGCTTCCCACTGCTAAAACCCAACTGTCTTTTTCCCCTACACTTTTTCCAGTGCTTCTTTGAATCGTCATAATTTTAATGTTGTGATCCCTTCCTCTGCACCTCCCTTGTGTGCCAGAACCAGGGAAGCTTCAGCCCATGTCCCCAGACATGGAGTTTTATTTTGTGTTTCAGGTTCTAAGGGGAACTCTGGTGGCTCCTTGACCTGTCTGCAATTTATACTCTGTGACTAGAAGGGAAGAGAAAAAAGCTGGACTTATCCCCAAAGTTAATTATTTTCAACGAGGAATGAAAAGGACAATTCTGTACTCCTGGAAATTCAAAGATTTTTTTTTTTTCAACAGGCTTTGCAAATTTCTGCAAGTTATTTGAATATTTTTTTTCCCCTATCCAGGAAAATAATCCCAAGCAGGTGTAACATCTTAATCTGTATTCCTTTTCTCACCAGTGTGAGTAGCAATGAATCCGTGTGGTAAGGTTTTATTTTTGGCTTTGAGGGGAGGGGATGGGGATGTTGCTGTTCATACAGACTTTATAAAAAGTTAAATGAGGTCATAACTTTAGCTGAGCTAAATTACAAGCATCTCCTATGATTGGTATGATTAAATTTCCCAGGCAAGTCCATTTAATTTTGAGAATCATGATACATTAGTATTGCCTACTTTGGACAGTGAAGAAGAAACACCTTTGACCAACTTTTCCAGAAAGAGAAAGCATCACAAACTGAGAGCATGCAATTTATTTTTTTTACTGTCACTAATCCCCAGGATGTTTCTGAAAATTAGAAAAGCTACCAGTCTGAAATGCAGAAAATTGTCAGTCAGATCCACACTGCAGAATTAAAAATAATGTTTGCCAAAGCTGAGTGGCTTAGCAAGGCCACTTTCCTCGAAGCTGGTAAAGAATAATGAAGAAAACTGAGAGATGGAAATGAGAGCTACTTTTAAAATGTGTGATTTGATGGCAGGCAGCAAAGCCAGGTGATTACCTGGAGAGTGCCTTTCATCAGTAAATAATTGCAAATATGAAATAAAAAACTGCTTATCAAAGAAAGCACAAAACTTTATTCTACAGTAGAAATAATGTTAATATTGTACATTTCCTAACCTTGAGTAATCTCCAAAATACACAGGGACTGCCAATGCAAATTAAGGCCTTGAATTAGTGATACCTTGGTTTAAATATGAAGGTTCTGCTGCTAAAGACTTGAGTAAATAGCAATCAGTTTAGGCTGTGATTTTCAGTGTCTGTATTCCACAGGGACTGGGTACTGAGCAAGTCTCAAAGCAGATCTATTATCTCATGCCCAAGATGATTTTTCATTAGTGCTTTTATTAATTTAAATCAGATATGTCCTGTGGAGGAAGCTTTTATAATCCCTCTGCTCTCATAAAGCTGGTTATATTACAATCTAAAGAGAGTGCTCAGTTTACAGCCTTGTTAACATGCTAACAAGCAAGATTTTACATTCTACAAGCCTCTTAATAAAGTAATAAATTAATTAGCTTGCCTGGACAATAAAGGTCTGAGACTATCAGCTAATGGGAGTTTAATCTTGCTTGTGTTTCAAACATGGGCACTCACATTGCCACGACAAAGCTTTTAAGGTCAGGTCAGTGAGTGTCAGGACTGGATTTCTACTTTGCCTCTCCTCAGAAAAGTAGAATTTGCCCCTTTTTTTGACAATCACAAGCAGAAGTCCCAGCCACCACTGGAGTCCTTCTTTGCTGCTATAAACCCAACAGTAAGGAATATTTTTCTTCTGTGGGAAAGAAGGTTCCTATAAGTACTTGGCTCTCAGTACTCAGTGACTTTATTAATCTTTTTTATTCTACTTCCACTCTTTTTATGCCAGTGGAGAGAAAGTTGCCCACCTCTAATTAGTGAAATGCAGGATTGATCTGCATTTCCTATTCCTTTTGGAATTTCAAAAGTTTATCCTTGCTTCTGCTTCATTCAAACCTATTTCTAGAATTTCTTAGAATTCTAGAAACTAGAATTTCTTGTTATCCTCTGAAGTAAAATACTGTTTGCCCTGCTCTTCTGGCTCCATCCTCACACTCCTTTTTCCTCCCCTCCTCACCCAATCTTTTATTTCTTTGTCCCTGCATTATTTTGGTTTCTTAAATCTGTTTTTAAGAACATAGAGCTTAGCCTGAACCTTGCACTTGCAAACTGAGTCTGTTCATTTGCTCCCTGGAAAGGGATTTTGTAGGGATGCAGGGAAATCAAGCTGGGAATGGGACACAGCTGGATTATTGGCAATTGGCAAAGACAGAAGCAAAGGATGACAAAGGATCAATCCATTCTGAGTTAAATAGAAACATGAAATATTATAACCTTTTAGCATTAGCAGCAGCCATAAAGCTGAGAAAACTTAAATTTAATGGTGTTTCCCTGCACTGCAGATATTGTATGGCCAGATTGTAGTTAAACACATTACAGGATTCTGAGGTGCAGACATTAGTGGAAGCATACAGTAAATCCAGAAGGGGGTGTCATTTTCTAAGTGGGGATAAGAGGTGATCAATCCATGTCTTTCAAAAATCTCATCAGAAAGTCTAAATACTTTAGAGATAAGAGATTCAGACAATTCCCAAGCTGTTTAGCAGCTGGAAACACTCCTCAGGTGAGAGCTTTACTAATGGGCTTTCAGCTGCAAACAATCTAATTGTGGCTCCAAGGTTCTAGAACTTTCTTTTGTTTGTTTATTCAAGGCTTGTTTCTTTAGGAACAGAAATAGTGAGGCAAGGTTTTATTTGTTGTTTGGATTTTTGGGGGGTTTTTTCCCCCCAGAGATCTTAAAGTGACGCATGAAAATTTCATCTTAAAGGCAGGTAAATAAATGAGAAGACTTTTGTAAACAAGAAGCCTCAAATATCTTTTCTAAGATTACCATGGATATCCAAGACTGTCTGTCCAGAAGGATCTGCAGTGAGCAGCCTCTGTTTGGATGACACAGAATTCTCACAGACCTCTGCACTGCCAGAGACAGGGAAAGAGTCCCATAAATCAGAAGAACAGACAGCAGTGAAGGCTGAGTTTTAAACTTCTCGTGACCCATTATCCTTAAATACTTTCTAAAAATTAATTAAATAATCAGTGAAGACATAAGAACTATGCTGAAAAGCAAAAGGCAATCAAATGTTCAAATAGCTGCCATCTTGCATCTGAATGAGAAAGAATTTATGTTGATAGTTTTATTTCTTAGACAACGTTCAAAAATAGTTCTTTGCTTTATAAGAGGAAGAAAATTGTAGACTGAGTGGGTGGTAATGGGTAGGTTTGGAGGAGTTTGGTTTGTATAAGGAAATAAAAACATTTGAACCTTGAATTATGAAAAGACAGAGGGCAAGAGCATGTGATTGGAAGATAGCACTTGTTCAACAAATACAGTAATTTCACGATTATGAGCCGCACCTTTTTCAGTGAAGAATCCAGCCTACACCAGTATTGCGGCTAATCATCAGGTTATTTATGGACAAATCCCAGTGAAATGCCAACCCGGAAGTGAGAGCTGGCCAGGAGGGTGCCTGGGGCTGCCTTTAAAGGCTTCGCTGGTCTATGAAAACTGTTTGCAACTTGAGCACCTGACACCAAACCCCGTACTGGCGCGATTCTGTTACTAATTCGTTACTTTGTCGCACATGGATCCTCGCTTAAAAAAAAAAAAAAGAATGCGACTCATATTCGGGTGCGGCTTATATATGGACAAATCCCTTGGTCTACCCGGCTACCCGGATGTGCGGCTTATAATCAGGTGCGGCTTATAATTGTGAAATTACTGTAATTTAGAGGTAGGCTGCAAAAGGTTGGGAGAATATACCTACATGATTGCAACTGCAACATTAGGAGAAGATGCTTAATATTAGAATTATCTTTGAATAAAATAAATATCCTGCTTTTAAAGGAGGAATTATAAATGAAACACTGTTCAAGGGAAAAATGAGAAACCAAGGTCGTGTCAAATTCTTACACTCAGTGCATGTTAACAAAGAAAACCTGGGAGTGAGCTGAAGAGTTCCTGCCACCTTGTGCCTCATCCTTCCCAGCCTCTGACTCCCAACGTGCTCTCTGTGTAAGAGAAACAAATTCATTCAAGGCTTCTGCAGAAAATACTATTGCTCTTGATTGGAAGAGCCAGATAAGCGCCACAAAGAGCAGCCCAAGAGAAAGGAAAAGGAAGGAGAGCTCAATGCAGCCTGGAACCCTTCCCAGAGGTGTTTATTTGCCTCCCTCTCTACCCCCTCCCCTTGTCTAGAAAGCAGTCTAGACGTTAAGATTTAGATTTTCTGGAAAATATTTGCTCCATTTTATCAGCACACAGCCAGGTAAGAAGATTTAATGTGCTAAAATAGAAAAAGTAATTGATGTTTTATCTAGGGATAATTATCTGTCTTTCACATTGCTTTTTCCCACACAGAAGCTCAGCTAAAAACACTCTTTTACTTTTCAATTCTATTTCTACTGGAAGATTTCATGTTTGCTAAAGCTTTAGAAAATGTGGAACAGGATCTACATAGTGGGGCTAATAAAAAAAGTCTCTATTAATCATAATCATAAATTGTGATCAATCCACTACAGGTACAATTTCTCTCTCTCAAAATGTGATAAAAGATAGGATAAATCATCTGATATGCTAGTCACTGCAGTATTTTTCTTTTAGATACATTCTGGATATGCTGAGTATCACAAAAAATTAATTGCGAGAAAAAATATAATACTTATTTGATGGAAATTATTGTAAAGAAATCTGTTTTTCTCCTTAACTTCTATCACAATTTAGCCTTATGCTAGAAAAGTCATAACCTCCAAATGTGCCTCTTGAAGTTCCCAGCTTACAGATGTTGAGGTCTTAGAAGGGGATCCTTAATAAAACATCAAATGTGTTCACCTACAAATGTCCTGAGGGATATAAATCAAAATCAGTGTCTTCTGAAAAGTTTCTGTCTCTGTAAGACACGAAATCAAAGTTCAAGATTCACTGTAGATTGTTTAAACTGTGGCTAAAGCTCAGCACTTTTGTAGAGTCCTCATTAAATTCTAATTTTATATCCATGATGGGCAAGAGTTGTATAAAGGCACCCAGATTTCTGCCTGATTGGACAGTCTGGAAGATGAACATGGTTGTAACAGTATTTCACCTGTGCTGTATAAATTTGCTATTAAAACTATGAATCCTTTTAAAATGAAACCCAACAGGCTAAATAATCCAATTTACATCTCCACTGAACTCTGTCATTAGGGCATTCTGTGATCTTGTTAACTTCTGCGTCAGCAGTTTTGCTGGCCCCAAGACCTCTGAGCTTCCTTTAAATAGAAACTTAACAATTTTCACTGATGAGAATAAAGCAAAAAATTCCTTGATTTGGAAGAAGAATCTAGCAGCAAATCCATGTGGATGTTCAATGGAAATTCTTAATTTAGAAACCCTAATGTTGAAGAAAAAAAGAACAAAGACGAAAGGATCACTCACTTCTGTGCAGCATTTATGTCATACCAGGAATATTTTGCTTAGTGTTGATCTTCCCAAGTTTGATAAAGACACTAGAAAAATGGCCAATATAATTTCCTTGAGGGATATCACAACATTCTCAAGGGTGAAAATCCTCATCTCAATTTATCCTGTTTATAATTGAGAGTAGATATCTATTGGCATCTATCAGCAGGCTCCTGCCTTCTTAAAAGAGTAGTACAAATAATTCCAATTTCATTTCTGATTTCAAAGCTAAGCTCTTTTCTTTCTAAAGGAGGATCGTTACCTCAGTCAAAATTCAAAAGTTTCAAATTTTGTGCCAACTGTGTTCCAACTCTTCTAGAG
Organism: Sialia sialis; assembly: GCA_009812075.1. Classification (NCBI taxonomy): domain Eukaryota; kingdom Metazoa; phylum Chordata; class Aves; order Passeriformes; family Turdidae; genus Sialia; species Sialia sialis. The sequence continues at coordinate 21,444,132 of VRYO01001681.1, read as the reverse complement.
GTAACTTTAAAAAGCAGGCAAAAAAACCTTTAAATACTTTCTAAGGTTCAGCCCGAGAAATGTGTGAACTTATCAAGATGAATTCATATCTTTTGATACCTGACTCTCTATACAACAGCCTAGACAATGTCTGTAAATTTTTTCTGCTTGGATGATTTTTTTTGTACCAAATGTCATTTTTTCCTCTATTTTGTTTTATGTCTACTTCACACAAAAATTGTCATACATGTGAGTGAATGTTTAAATCTGCAATCTCTGTACCCTGTTAAATGTAAATTTCATTTATAGCTTTTTATGCTGATAGACCGAATTCTACAGTAGGACTCCACTTGTAGAACTCTTTGCCACTGGAGCTGCAAGTGTGATTTTTGTCTTCCTTTTAGTAAAAGGAGTTCAGTTCAATGCTGTTTTTTCACACATCTGAGTTATCTAAGGTGTCTGATAACATCTTGACCTGACGATATTGAGAAAAACTTATTATTTTTGCAAGTTCAATTAATTTCAAAGAGCTGATAATTAAAAAGGCTGGAGAAAATGGTGTAGCATTATTTTTTCAGTTAATCAAAGAGAAGAGTTGATGGCAGCTTCATAGGGTTCAAACAAGAAAAGTCTCTTCTTGAATCAGCTCCTAGGATAAGGCAGTCACCACAAAATTCTCTTTCTTACTTCTTGTAAAAAGTCCAGGCACAGTGAGAAGGCATGGGTTGAAATTAAGCATAAAAATAAAGCAATTATTAGACACTTATGATCCTTTTTTCAGGGCTTGGAGGTTCTTTTTCATAATTAATATGTACAAACCACAAAATTTGTCAAACAGTATAACAGATGAAAGCCATGCCTTTCCTGCATTGCCCTTCTGGAACTGCTCCCTGACAGATGGCCTTACTGTCAGCATCAAGGCTGATTTTTATTTTTCTTTTCAGGCATGCTGATGAATATCAAGGCCTTCTAAAATGAACAAGAGTGTATGTAACATCCACTACTGATTGTATTAATTCCTGAAAGCTTTGATTAAAAATTAAGGATTTTTAAAGAATGGTCATTGCTCCACATTGCAGGAGCAATGTTCTAGGCATTGCATCATAGTATTTCATTCAGCCAATTAGATCTATGCATGCTTTAAGCTGCACAATAATTTATTTTGCAACTGGCAAATCATTATGTACTTAAGAAAAAGTGCAGCCTCTGAGTTTCAGCACAAACATAAAAAAGAGAGAGAGGCAGGGCCTGCAATTACCTTCCGAAAACATTTCACTTTGAATTCTGTTAGGTTTTGGGGAGGCTTTTTCATTTTCTTTTCCTTCTTTTCTCTGTGCTATTTAAGCTAACAGTTCTGAAATATCCAAACGAATTACAAAACAGGCTCCAAGTTAAATTTAACCTCACTATATCTACATCTAAGAATTTGAGAAGACTTGTCAAGCACAGGCAGCCTTCCAAAAGACCTCAGTCCAGCTCTTCCAGGGTCAGCAGCCAACACAGATCCTCAGGCTCTGACTTTATCAGGAGAGGAGATAGCTATGGAGGAGAAGCAGCATTTTCCCTCAAGTAATGTGATTATTTTTATGCTTCCTCCACCAAATTTGAGTGTTGTCTCCAGTTTGTGGCTGGGTACCAATGCAGAGGGAAGTTAACCTTCAAAACTAGCACTACCTGTCCACTGATTTTTGAGTGGAGTGCAGATACACCATTATTTATAAAATCAATTATTTGCATTGATCCATTGGGGTTTTGTGCCCAAAAACACCTCTTAGAAATTCCTTTACCTGTACCCTGCTCAGTAATTCATCTTCTGGATGACAAATGCATGGGTAATTTTGATACTTCTATTTTGACATTTTTTGTTGGTGTTCCACTAGTGCTTGTGGAAATACAGGGAATCTGTCCCAGATCAAGAAATCCTCGCAAAATATGGAGGAAAAAACTTATTAATTTATTCACTCTCCTGGATATACAGAAATAATCCACAGAGATAATGAGATCACCAGGTCAGAAACCTTAAATTGAAAAGGCAGATAAAAAATCTGTCAGCTGGGATCAGAGATATAATTCCTTTTTCTCCTCTTACTCAAGCTATTCTTCAATGCAGACAGGTTTATTCTCAGTCTCTGAGCTCTCATCTGCTGCCGTAAAGCAGAAAATTCCTCTTCATGAATGAATCCACTAAAATTTAACTAAATACAAGAAATTGTACTCAGCAGAGAGGCCAGAACATGTTGTGTTATATGTGTGGTTATAATTGTCCACATAGGATTTTCTCACGCTTGGTGAAAATGAACAATAAAGATTAATACTGGCACCCTAAAGACATTTTGTTTCATGCATATGTGAGTTCTTATAAAGTGTCATTATGCCTCTATCCAGACAGAAGTACAATGAATTATTCTTTTATGCAGCTTCACCTTCCTTTGCCCAGCCTCCCCTTTCTGTGCATGATACAGGAAACACTGCAAGGTCACATGAGATAAAATGAATATATGTAAAAAATATATTAAAAATATAACGAGTTAAATATTTGCTCAACATCTGTCAGGGCAGGTTGAGCACTCTGTGTTGGCAATCTAGAGTAAAATCCTGCATAGATGAATCTGAAACTTCCCAAAATGTTGCTCACCTGTTCCCCAGCTTTGTCAGAACAGCAACTACAGGGTTGTGCCATGACACTGACACGCATTTCATTCTTATTTACAGCCACATCAGCCAGACATCCCCTTCTAACATGGTGTTTTAGTTTGGAGGACAGGTGTCTGCTAAGAAAGGCAGGAGCTTTTCTTTGAAATTGAGAATGTAAACCCCCTCCCTCTAAATTAATATAATTTTGAAATTAAGGGACTCTCAGGCAAAGATATGGGAATTAGGAATAACAGTTCTTTACTAGGGAAATTAAAATAGAAATACAGTACTACAAAGAAACAAACCCCAAACCCTGAAAAAGTCAGAGTACAACCTGACATCCCGTCAGTCAGTCAGGGTGTTGGTAGCAGTCCCATTAAATGGTGACTAAAGTCCTCCTGCAGTGACAGATGTGGTTCAATTGAAGCAATGGTTTTGTAAAAGATGCAGTTTCTCTCTGAAGATCCAGTGGTGATGTGGAGAAATCTGATTTCCCTCTGGAGTCCAGTGGAGAAAGGGGCTACCTCAGTGTCCCAAAACCTCTGGTTTTATCTGGGTAAGAAATGTTGGGCTCTTCCCCTGGCTGGAACAACTTCCAATGGGATGAAGTAATTTTATCAGTCCCACAGT
>VRYO01001681.1:21409171-21431815 GCA_009812075.1 Sialia sialis | reverse complement strand
TAAACACATGATTCTTATTTATTCACTGGACTTAACCAGTACTTTTTTCACTACACTACTTAGAAAGTTGGGTTTTTTTTTAATTTTATGTTGTTTGTTTTAGTCTGAAGATTGCGAAGAATGCCTCAGATTTCAAGTGGCATGACGGATGTTTCTGGTGTGTGGAATAAGGTGTTTGAGAGCACAAAGAGTTTGAGCTCACTGTGGCTTTTCCAGACTTTAGATATTCAAAAAATGCACTTCTTGTTAAGAAAAAAAGATGTTTGATTAATTTACAACACATTCCTCCTGAATTTTGCTCACTTTGCAAAACAAAACATCGGAAATGTGCAAAAAATGACAAAGGTTTTGCTGAAATGAATTGAATGTACAATTTCTGCTAGGATATATAACATCAAAGCCAGATGCAAATCAGCAGAGATTCCTTTCAGGCTCAGCATCATTCCCTTGAAAATTCTCAGGTCTGCCCAACTGTTGCAAATCTGCTTTCAAGAGACCCATTGCATGAAATTATTTTTCTTTACCATTTCTCATGGCCTACTAAACTCCACCACCTCACACATCATCAACTCCTCTCTCTTATACAATTTTGCCAATTCTACAGCAATCCTTTCAATAACTTGGAATATGAGAGCTTGGGAGAATCCACATCTTCCGTTCTTTCATGCAGCTGATCTTTGTTACAACATAAATTATCTCTTCCCTTCAGTAAGACTATGCCTCATATTCTTACCTAAAATAAAGCACAGCACCTGGAAACAACAGACTGCCAAAAATCTTATCCTAAAGTTCAAAAGTGTTTGGGAGGAAACAATCCTTGAGGGGTGTTTATCTCCAACATCCATGTGCTCAGTATTAACTACTCCAAGAGTAAAACAAATGAGGCACTGTCAGTAGGGCACAAGCTATTACACTCAGCAAAAAGGATGCAAAATCTGTACTTGTACCTGATCCAAAGATTTGCTCAAGGCAGAAAAGACATCAAATTTTGCAGAGACAGAGTTGCATCAGTCTGCTTCTTTTAGTGTCTATTTCTCCTAGAAATTAATAGGTGTTATAGATTTCAGACCAAGGAATTGTCTCACAGAAATTTCTTTTTGGAAGAAAAATTAAAATATTGAACTTACTTGAACTCTTGAATTAAATATTTCTTCATATATATATTTAAAAGCAGAAAGGAAACGATTTTCTATAAGGCTAATGACATACATGTTTCTAGCGACTTAATTTCATATTTTGCAGTTGCTAGAATAAAAAATAACCTTGAGAGTTTATTCTAGCAAGCTTTGCTTCTGCAAGATCAGGCTTTGCAATCAACCCATACTCCAACTTTCCAAGTTATGCAAATTCGTATTTGCTCAGCTAATGCTTGGTTACAGAAAGTACAGACACTTATTTGCATTTCAGAGCTAATAAAAAATCATCAAGCTCCAAAGCCCTCTGAGCAGTTTTCCCCTCAGTGTTTCACACTGTCCTGCTTGGATCAATGTCCCTCACCTGCAGAAATCTCTCACTGATAGATTTTTATTAATTAATTCAACGATGGGGTAACAATTGGTCAATTTTGAGCAGATGGATTTGCAGCATGGCAGTAAATAAAAATACTGAAAAAGCAAGTGCCAGGCACTATGTTGGTTTTGCATAATGGATTTTTGCCTTTATTCTCCTGGAGAGTTTGGAAAAGGAATACAAGCATTCTCAAGTCCAAGGAAAGAGCTGGAATAAACCTACCTACTCAGAGCTAATTGGTATTCAAATGAATAATTACTGGCTTTGTCAAATAGATCTATTCTGATTATTTTCCTATATTAGGTCTGTCACTCCTTCTAAACTCGAACACTGTGTTTACATCAAGCTGTCTTTAGCAATTTACCAGAGCTACACATTTGCACAGGTAGCAATTAGAGTGGCCTGGGCATCCAAAGCAGCTCCTAATAGAACTGTGGATCAGTAATTCCTTCATTAGGTGATTATCACTGATAACATAATGACAAATGGACACATTAATTAAGGGATTGCTTTTCTAGACAATGATTGCTATGTTCAAAACCGTATAAGGAGATATTTCCATTTATGTCTTCTTCAATAGGAGAAAGATCTATATGGAAATAATAGTTAAGTCACTTATAAACCTGTCAGATTTTCTAATATTTATGTGAATTATTTAGACAACATACATTCAGCACAGCACAGCACATTTATTTTCTCCCATTACATGTGATTTTACCTAAATTCACTGCCTAAATTATACACAGGAGCAGGGACTTTCAAGTTCTTGTCTTCCACAAATATTTCTGGAACCTCTAGTGCCGCACAGATTAACATGTGGCAGCTGTGTGACCAAGCAAACAAAAAGACTCAGCTTGGTTCCAGACAGTGTCAGCACAGAGCTCTGCCTCAGTTTCCTCCTCCCAGCCCTCAAAGGGGGAACAACAATAGGCACAGGTAACTCCTGTGGTTAAAGCACTTTCATGCAGTCACAGCCCACTCTGCCTGACTGGAAATAACCTGCAGAGCTGTGCATAGAGCATGGTAATGAAAATATTTGGTTTTCCAAAGATTGCTAGAACCCAGATCTTATTAACAGGTGTGAAAAGGTTCCCTACACTCATTTTCCCAGAGATCCCACAAGGTATACCCCATTTTCCTCTTGATTGTTTTCCTCAGGAGTAATTTTTTTGTCATAAACTCACCAGTCCCTCTGGAAAACTTCTCTCGGAGATATTCAAGCACTCCCTGTTTTTTGTTGCCTGTTTCCCACCATGCTGTGAGTACATGTGAGATGACTGCACACAACTCCTGGAGCTCCCTAAAAGACATTTTTTGAAGATATAAGTCCCTAAGCAAGAACATTAAAAGCCTCTTAGGCTTTAGGGATTACAGGAGAATTCATATTTTTGACTTGGACCCAGGCTGAGATTCAGCTCCCCTGATTTTACATGTCAGGAGCTGAATAGATTCACATGTGATCTGGTTGCTGTCAATCCCGTGTATAATTAATTTACAGTGTCTTCCAGAAAGACTCACAGAAATAAGTGCCCATGGCTGATTTCTGAGTCTTGCCAAGGATTTTTGCTGCCTCCTTGAATCAGTGAATCCCATAGGTGCTCAGAATGGAGCAGCACATGCAGGATTCCCAGTGCCAAACATCTCCTGCTTCCCTGGAATTCACCAAGGATAAATACTAGAGCAGGAATGCTGTAAGAGGAGTATCAAATGTAAGGTTTAGGCACTGGGTGCCAAACTGCTCAGCCCAGGAATGTAAAAGGGATTTCAAGTGGGCCCATGAGATGAGAAGATCCTTGCAGGACAAGACCAGTGATTTTCTCTCTCCTGGTTCTGCACTCAGCAAACAGTGGAGCTGCATGTTTGGAGCAGTTTTCCTTGGATCTCAGACACATTGCAGCTGAACAACCTTTTTTCCTTACCCCTAAATTGGCAATGCTTGTGAAGTTACCCATCTGAACTTAGAAACCCAAAGTAACACTCCCTTGTGCAATTTCAATAAAATCACACTTCCTACACAAAACCCCATCTTCAAGCACAGAAGGTGAGGTCTATCAAACCCCTAGACAAGTGAAACTTACTCCCGTTTTCACAATTTAGACACATTTTGTAGTGTGTTTTACAATATTAGCTTGATTTAAAATAACCAGCCACTCCTACAAGTGAAAAATGCCTGGTATTGTATAGAAAATCCATAGAATTTCCATGTTTATAGATCAATAATTACAGAGCAGAAAGAAGTACAAAAGACAAAATGATATGACAGGTTCATTTGTAGACAAAGCATGGTGTTTTGTATTAATAAAAAGCATTCTCACTCTAAGGCTAGTATTAATGAGAAACTTATTGATTCATTCAAACTTCTTTAGTTTTTCTCTAATCCATATTGAGCTGAATTTAAAACTCACTGAGTTGTCTATAAATATTTTGCATAGGAATAGCAATGTGCTGATCTGTGAAATATGTGGGCTTTTCTGCATAAAACATTGCTTTTTATTCTGCTCAAGTGGAGAATATATGGGTATACACATCTTTTAAATTGCTTTATTTTTATTAATGCTTAGATGTGTAATAGCTTAATTTTTTAAGTGCTGGCCATTTCACAGAGGATATAATTCTTCAAGTTACCATCAATAACAATTACACAACAACAAATAAAAACCCCAAACAAATGAAAAAAATCCAATTGAAGCAAAGAAAACAGTACATTTAAGACCTAAAATTTCACCTAATTTAAGACCTAAATATTTCACCTAACAGAGAAGGACTTCTTCAGCTCAATGCTAAGATCAGCTGTGCCAGCTGCACTACTGGGGACAATCCAGTGGAGACAGAAAAACAAGGATATGCTGGGAAAAATATATATCCAAAATAGGTGAACAAAATTTTTGTTTGTTTCAATCATTCTTGTTGTGGGGTTTTGGGAGGAGTTTCTTTTTTCGGTTGTTTTGAATGAAAACACAAATCCAGGCCACTGGCCAGAGCACTGGGAATTTATTACGTGCGAGGTCACCAAAAAAATCAGTGACATGATTTATATCAGCGAAACCATGTAAAAGTTGCAAACATATGGAAAAACGTCCTCCTAAAAATTGAACCCCTCCAGTTCACACTAGATCTGATGCCAGCACACAACCCGTGTGTTCCCAGCACCAAACCAATCTGTTTTTCTGGCTGTGTGCAAGAACAGGGCACCTACATGCCTTGCCTGTGAATCAGTGCATTCCAGAAATAGGCAATGGCTTCACTTCATGATTTTCCTCTCCACTCCTCCACCACTGTCATCGAGAAAAAAATTGGAATATTTGTGGGCACAAGGCCACAAAAGAGTTTCAGTTCAGGAATTTATTTCTGCAAACAGAGTGCAAGTGTGCATCTCTGTTTTGCTTCAATCTGTGCTGTGCTGTTAGCACTAAATCAGCCTTCAGTTACATCCCTGGTCATTGAAGTCTGCTCACTTGTGCAGAGATAAAACTGAGCATTATTTGTCATTTGCAGTTTCAGGGGTATGTTGTTACCTGTTTACCTGTAAATACACATTTTGGGGTGTTGCTTTGCCTCCCAACCACACTTCCTTTCTTGCAGGTCACTTCAAACCCAATATGCTGTAAAATGCACCATCAATGTTTTTAAGTACACAAAGCAAAGCACTGAACACAGATCTTCATTGCCCTTCTCCACATTGCCACCCTAAGGGAGTAAAAATGAATATTCACAAAAAGCTCAATAATTTTCAGATTATTCCAGGACTGGTAGTAATAGCTACATCATCTGAGCACCCAGGAGAAACATTTTAAAAGGGAGAAATAAAGAAGAGTTCACACCTCTGATTTTCACAATCCCTGGGTATAGCCAAGTGCCTGATTCTGTTGTAGTCCAAATAATATCCAATCTGGGCACTTCATGGGGAAAAGTGTGGTGGGTGGTGAAATTTCCTCCCAAAGCCCACTTCTGAGCTGAAATACAGTGTTAATGCATGTTTGAAAACACTACTAAATAAACCAACTAAATCTCAACTTCTGAACATTAAGATCCACAGTGCACCACAACAGCAACTGGGACACAAGTTTGGAAGTTTCTGGAGGTTCATCAGTGTAAAAACACCTCTGGAAAGCAAAGGCAGCTCTGTCTTTGAGAAGTAGGGCCTACTCTTCCTCTTCTGCTGCCCACCTGTCCTGGTTTGAAAGAGAGGTGTCTGCTGAGAAAGGCGGGAGCCTCTCTTTGAAATGGAGAATGTAAACCCCTCCCTCCAAATTATTATAATTTTGAAATCAAGGGGCTCTCAGGCAAAGATATGGGAGTTAGGAATAACAGTTCTTTACTAAGAAAAATGAAGTGGAAATACAGTACTACAAAGAAACAAACCCCAAACCCTGACAAAGTCAGACACAACCTGACACCCCATTAGTCAGTCAGGGTGTTGGTAGCAGTCCCATTAAATGGTGGCTGCATCCTCCGGCAGTGACAGATGTGGTTCAGTTGGAGCAGTGCTCCTGGACAAGGTGCAGTTTCCCTCTGGAGATCCAGTGATGATGTGAAAAAGTCCAGGGGTTTTTTTTGAGTCCAGGGGAACAAGGGCGGCCTTAGTGTTCCATAGCTCCTGGTTTTATCTTGGTACGACACGTTGGGCTCTTTCCCCTGGCTGGAGCATCTCCCAATGGGATGCAGTAATTTTTATCAGTCCTACAGTGGGACTCAATGGCCATTAGCAGAAGAGAACTCCCTGGAGGAAGGATGGGTTGTGAAAAGATAAAGAACACTGCCCCACCTGGTTTCAATGGATGGCCCATTAGCAGAATATCTCCCACGGAGATCAGGATCATTGTCCCCACCCTCAACAGATGGTGGTAAAATAGATACCTTTGATCACATCCTGTATTGTAACCCAAGACACCACCCAACAACTTCTATCCTGCAGAGGAATTAGCAAATTCAGCGTGAACACTTTCCACAGTAACAGTGGCAGCTGCTCAGCTCAAGTCAGCAGGCAGCACACTGAGCCTGTAACTTCCCTACATCAGGAAGACAATGCACAAGTCATGCAAATTAGTTACTATCAAGCCCTCTGTCACATCATAAGCAACTCATCAAAATTTCCTACTCAAAAAGAGCCAGCAGAGCAAAGCAGTAAATTTCCTCAGCATCTGTTGTGATGGAGATGGAGTAATGGTTCACAGGCAGGAGCTGGAGTTCTCAATCAGCTCAGTGCAGTTATGGGAATAATCACTGTGGACAGAAGTGTTTCAGGGAAAATAGAGTTCTGGATTAACAAATTGGCTGTGAATCATTAAGGGATAGGGCATGAAATGATATTAAGCCATGGCAACAAAGGACTTCCAATTATTTATGAAAAAAGTCATGCGAGACAAACTGCTGTAGCATTCATTAGACTAATGAGGGGAAGTACCATGGACTGCAGTTTGAGGGTAATACCTTGAGGTCAGAATGCAATTTGATGCAACTCTGGTTTGATCTCTCTGCTGAGAACTATGACACTGCTTAAAAATTAAAAATTAAAAATTTTATAAAGATCTGAAGCAGTAGATGTGGCTGCCCTTCCTCCAGAGTACACAGGAAGAAAAAAGGAAATGAAAGGAGTCTCTATGTGGTAAGGATGTTAGAACCTGAAGGACTGCATTTGGGTTTGATGGCAATATACTTGAGAAATAAAAGCTGGGAAAAGGATGAAGTGGCAGAACTGGCCAGGGTGTGCATCTGTCCCTGATGACAAGCACAGCAGGACCCTCAGACTTCTACAATATCCTAAATTCTGGCATGCACAGAAGGAATTCCAAAGTCAACAAGACAACATGTTACTCATAATTCTGTCTTATTGCTAATTTCAAAGAACAAATTATCAGGTCGGAGCCCTAAATATATATTGGTGTTGTGTAAACTCTGGCATGAAGTATTTAAAAGCTGTGGAGGAGGGTTTTAGTGCCCTGTGCCTGTTTGAGCAATGAGAAGCCTGGAAGCCCTGCTTCACGTCCTCTATTTTATCCAAGAGATGAGCACTGCCTACAACTGCTTGTTCAGGAAGTGACTTTCTAATATCAGAAACTTGTCATGAGTGACACAACCAGATGCAACAAGGTCAGAGATTGACCTAGGAAAAATGAACAAAAAATTGGGAGCAATTTTATCCAGTGCTAAGCATTGTAATGAAAATGGTAGGAGGGAGACAGGCTTGGACAAGAAAAGGTACATTTTTCAGAGATTACTTTCGTTCTGAAAAACAAACAGAAATAAAATTGAAAAAAGCATTTTTAAGTTCCAAAGAAAATTATGTTGTTGTTATTGAAATCAGGAGCTTCATTTAAAGGTTGTGCCACCAGGAGATCAGACCAGGCAATCTCAGTAACCCAGTTTGGATTTTGAAATCTTTACACACACAGGACAGGAAAATTACCATAACACCTGGGCAAGCCCAGAGCAGGAGTTTGCTGAGACATTGTGCACGTCAGCTCTGAAATCAGCCAGGCTGCTCTCTAACAGTCAACTGGGATCCCAGGCAAGAGGGCTTTTCCCTTAGCCCCACCTTGCAATCACTTATGGTTTTCCAAAAGTAACAAAGATGTTATTATTTCGAACAAGAGAGAAGGAGACAAGATAATTACAGTAGTTTCACAATTATAAGCCGCACCTTTTTCACTGAAGAATGTAGCCTATGCCAGTGGTGTGGCTAATCATCAGGTGCGGCTTATTTATGGACAAATCCCAGCGAAATGCCAACCCGGAAGTGAGAGCCGGCCGGGGAGAGAGCTGCTGCAGAGCCGCTGCCGGGTGAGTGGTGAGCCGGAGCCACTGGCGAGTGGGCAGCCGCCACTGCTGGATTGGCGAGGCCAGCCCGGCTTCGCCACCTTCACACAAGCGAACGAGCCACTTTTGCTGCGTTTGCGTGGGCGAGCGAGCCGCCTTCACTGTGGCCAGTGCGCTGCCGCCGCTGCATTCTTTTGCACGGGTGGGCGAGTGAGCGCTGCTCCTGCTGCTCCCACTGCCCGCTGCTCCCGGCATTGCCGTCTCCCACTGGCGGCCAGCCCTTCCCAGCATGGCCCTGGCGACGCCTGGCCCCTCAGCAGCACCCCCACCCTGCAGTGCGAAAAAAATAAAAATAAAATTAAAAAATTAAAAAAAAAATTAAAAAATGCGGCTTATATTCAGGCGTGGCTTATATATGGACAAGTCCTGTGGTCTACCTGGCTACCCGGATGTGCGGCTTATATTCAGGTGCGGCTTATGATTGTGAAATTACTGTAAGTTTTAAAACCCCTGCAGAAGTAAAGCAACCCTCCTGGATTCAGGTAGAACAATTTTATTCAAACAGCAAGACATTGCATCTCTCAAACTTCTACTGAGCCAGGGAAGTGGAGTCACTTTAACAGAAGTTTGGAATAGATGCATGCGCTTGATCTGTTTGGGGTAAAATATATACTATTTGAATTTAAATTAAACATTATAAATAATACTTATTATCCATACAAGAACTGCATAAGTAATATTTCACAAAGAAAACGTCATCACAAACAATTAGAGGCTTCTGAGGCTGCAAGCAACTATAAATTGCTGGAAATACAGAATATTAAGAAAGGAAGAATGGGATTTCCCCAAGAGTTTAGAACATTTATTAGTCAGTCTGGTGTCCTGTCTCTTTCCTCTACCGTTCAACTCACAAAATAAAATCCGTTGACACACCTGCTAAGCTGCAGGAAAAAAAATATTCCCCTCAGCTGTTCAAAATAAGAAACCAGCCTTGACAAATGAGATTTGATTACTTCTGTTTCAGCCTGAAAAATAATAAAATGTCATCACAAGATTATCCACACACACTGTCAATTCAGAAATTATATTTGGAGCAATTTTCACTAGTGATGTACGTTTTATTATCTCCACATGTTATGGTAGTTTTAGATCAGAATTGAGTTTGTCCCTTAAACCTTTAATTTTCTCCTTCATGAGCTCAAAATAATAATCTGGCCATGCTTTAAATTATTCAGTTATAATTTGCAAGAAAGTCGCATTTTCTGTGCATCCGCTGGTATCGGTGAAAGATTCAAATAATGTGTGTTGGGCTGCAGCTGAAGTGTGCTGCAGTGTGCCTCAGCAGAGCTGCTTGAAAGAGCAGAAAACAGTATTAAAAATAAATATAACTGCTTGTTATTGATTGACAGGTTCACCACTCCACAAAAACCATACGGAATCGGATCATTCTCCAAAAGGAATGAACGGAAGGAACCAACACTTTCCAAATGAGGACAAACTGAGAGCAGAAGGAAATAGGCTTATGCTTTGCAAAAATCATGATTTTTCACAACTACTGAGAAGTAAAGCAACACAAAAGACACAGCAGAATTCTTTGGCCATTTCCCTTTAAATGCCCAAGGTGCTGCTACAGCTTGGATTGTGATCTCAGCTATTCCTGCCTGAGCAGGTGTCCTTCACATCCTGGGCTCACAGTCCTCAATCATTCATCCAAGGGGAGAGCTCCTGAAAATACAGGGAGACCATTGGAAGTCTGGCCATTGGATACATTTTTTATTTCTTTGCATTTTCAGTAGTCAAAAAAGAAAACTCCTCATCCATCACTTTGATAAAAGTCCACAGAGCGTCCATTTATTCCCTTCCCAACGTGATCCGATGAGTTTGGATCCTTATTTATGTTCTTTCAATGCTCAGATGTTATATTTCCTTGGCCATTATCTGAGCATTACTATTTATTATCAGTCCACAATGGAGATCCTATTGTAATGAGCTGTGATGCACTGACATATATCATGTTTGCTGGTTATACCAGATTTATTGCAATTACTCTTGAAAGGGATTGAGTAATTTATTGAAATCTCACTGTGGGAAAAGGAACTCCTGCAGGAGGTTCTCACTGAATTTTCTATGAAGCTGGGCTAAGATCTTCTGTTACAAAAGCCTGAATGATTGGCAGCCAGCCTAAGATTCATACTTTACAGAATAGAAAGCTTTAATTAAAAATGAGCAATAAGTTCATGATAGATTTGTTTCATACCAACAGCAAGAGCACACAGTCCTAGTACTTTTTTAAAGATAAGCCATTACAATGAAATTCCAAGCAAGATAACTAGGGAAGGGCTTTAAAATAAAACCTTTTATGTGAAATCAGGCTGGCTGTGGAGATGCTTGGTTTTGAGAGGTTCAGCTGCATTTTGGATATCTCTGGGAATTTTATACTTGATGCCCTTAACAATCCACACCCATGAACTGAGCCTTGCCCCTTGCTGAGGTCAGAAAGGTGTCTGTGACATGAATATGCTGACACAGATTTTCAACAGATTGGCCCCTTTTTTCCAGGCTGAGCTTTTGGGTAAATATTGCAAGATTTCATGAAATTAAGAAACGTGCTTGAAAATTAAAAAAATGTTTTCGATCAAAACAATCAGACAGACATCTTGCAGTGATTTAGGCAGTTTTCTTCATGTTACATTATTGATTTTGTTGATGTTGCACTTGGGATGAATTTGGCTGCTTCTTCTTAAAAAAAAAACATTTGAAGTCTTATTGATAATAACCAAGTGAGCATCTCATTATATTATCCCCTAGATTCTTAACAATAGGAGGGAATAACCACCAGGGAAGGAGGAAAAAGCTAATCCATAAATTTCTCATTAACTGAAAGAGAGAGAAACATTTGCTTGAATAATGGAATATGTTTAGCATCACAGCCTGCAGTTAATCATGTTTACTTGCCCTTACTTTTCCAATATTCACAGAATGAGACTGCATGGATTTTAGCACAAAATCATCAGCTATCAATATGTAAACTGACTGTTCAAAAGTACATCTCAAGATGCACATTTTAAAGCAACGAGAGAATACCTGTGTTCAGAGTAATAATAAAAACAATTAAATTTGCATATTGCACCATTATTCTACTTAAGCATCAATAATAAGTAAACTTAGAAATCAGGCGAAAGTGAATAATTTGCAGCAAATAAATTACTCAATTTTCTTTAGTTTTCTGCTTAGGAAGGTTAGGATTTTTTTTTAATCTATTCATTGATTTGATTTATTTTTTCACATAGATTATTAGATTGACCAAAACCCAAGTTCTGTCCTTCATTTCTACAGTTTTATAAACTATTTGGAATTTAAAAAACCCAAAACCCTTTGAGAATACAAGTCCAGCTGATCATTGGAACTAATTTGGGACTTGAGAACAGCTGGGGAACAAGAGAGCCAAGGATGATCATTGCATTGAAAAATTTTAGGGAAACTTTTGTTAAAATATGTTCTTGTCCTTTCTGCTGTGTACAGGGAGAACAGGTTGTTCTCTTAATCTTCAGGACGAGCTTATTTCCAGACTGAATTTCTTTTCCCAGAATTAAACTGACTCAAACTTTCCTTGCAGCCACTGCTTTCCAGGTTTTCTGGGTTTGCCAACTTGTTTTCCTTCCCACATTAATGGTGATGATTAATATTAATTTCATTATATAGTTTAGAGAATTGGTACAAAGTGTTTCTTAACCTATTATTGAGGCTATTAGTCTCAATAGCATTATTGGTGGGTGGGTACACTAGAAACGATGCATTTAGTTTGACTTCCTATTCATAGATAATTGGTGAAAATTATTCATTTTCTTTGCAATGCAGACCACAGTGAGTTCTACTTGTGTTTTAAAATCTAACCAGAAGCACTCACCACCCATTCTGTGCCTTCAGAGCTGCATTGCAAACCAGGAAAATACAATCTTAAAAAACATTTTGAAGTAGCCCTTCCACATTTTTCCTAGCAGAGTTGAGCTATTTGCTAAAGACAACCTGTTCTCGAGAACAGAGACCTGGAATGTGCCTCCTGCCTCAGCAGTCTCTGCTATTTCAGTGGCTTTGCCCTCTTCATATCATCCCACTTATCAAGCTATCAAAAGCTATTTGAGAAGTGTCAGCTTTCTTACCTCCTCCAGCATCCCCACAGCTCTATTGGAAAAAGCCTTGCAAAGATGATCCTTTCAGTTCTTGCCAGAGCTGAGCAGATCAGGCCCTTTCTGTCTCTTTGGGTAAGAGAATCTCACTGTTCCACTGATCTTCCCTCAATTCAGGTCAGTTTGGAGCAAAGCTGGGCAGAGCTGGACACAATCCATTTGTGTGTCAAGATGACCCAAAAAATGCTAATATACCTAAAAATCGTGGGTTTTCCTGCTGCACAAGGAATAACTCTTATTTTAGCTGGCCAGCTTAGCTGGGAGCTTCCAGAAGAGCTGAGAAATCCCTGTGGATGTGCTAAAATCACTGGCCCACATTTCTGCTGTGCAGGAGGTCACCAGCCAGCCATCACCAGTTTCACAAAACCATTGAGAATTCTGTGTGGGATGCATTTGTCCATCACACCACACTGCCTTTGCTGCATCTGTGTTCAGGATGTTTCTCAAAGCTGGTTTAGCAGTGTTGGAGATGCAAATGAGGTAGCAGGCACAGCATTTATCTAGTATTTCAGAGTAATTGCTTTTAAAACCATCAGAGTTGGCTAGTTTACATTTCAGTGATTTTTAACAAGTTGCCTGCTTTGAATCCTAAAGTTGGTAAAGCTCCATATTTATTTTCCATAAAAACTGAAACGGGCTGTCCTAGAGTCTGTAATTTTCTTACAGACTGGCTTTCCACTGTAGTGTGAGCTACAGAGCAATATCCCTGAAAAGAAAGCAAATCTTTAGAGATCACAAATAACCAATTTCACAGTACAAGCAGTTGTAAATAGAGCTAAATTCCCTTTAGTAATAAACTATTCATCTTTGTGCTTCATTGAGTTCAAAGAAAAACATTTTTCAGAGTTTAAGCAATTAAGTTTACATTTTCTTTTCTCCTCTTGAAAGGAAGTTATCACAAAAGCACGGGATTGAGAAGCCACTGTGGTATTGCAGGTATTCTCTGCGTATGAAATTTCAATTTAGCAAAGCATGTGAAACTCTACAGGCAGTTAAGGTTCAATACACTGAAACCACTTTGTTTTCACACTGTGTTTATTTTGAATCATCACTGACCCAGCTGATTAGCTGCTGAATTAGGATGTGTGAACGTCAGAACCATAGAATTGCTTAGGTTGCAAGAACTCTTAAGATCATTAAGCCAGTGCTGCCAGGTCACCTCTAAGCCCTGCCTCTCAGGCCTATGCCTCCAAGTTTTTTAAATCCCTTCAGGGATGGTGACTCCAGCACCTCCACTTCGCTCTCAGCACAGCTGTGTGAGTCCAGATTTGTGTTCAGCCCGCACAGTCTGACTCCCAGATGCTCCTCCTGCATCCCATGAGCCAAGTGCAGGAGGCAGAGGGGGCTGGGGGCTGTTCTGTCAGTGAGGATACAACAATATCTCCCTCTGAAGAGACACAGGATGTACAACCAAGATCCCAGCCACTGATGGATGCTGGTGAAGTTCCCATGGCTCTCTGGTTAAGTGCAAAATTGTTAATTCCAGTGTCTTGGCCAGATTCGACCTCAGGTAATTACAACCTGAACTTCCCATGCAGATCAGAGTGGGTTTCTGTGTAGCTGAGCAGTCCCTTTGTTTCACAGCTTTTCAGCAGAGCATGAAATGATCTCTGCACAGAATACCTTTAAAGTTGCCTTCAGCTGCACAGAGGTAAGACCATCATTATTAGCAGCATGGAGCTGCACGCTAGATTTCGTGACTTCGCTTTTTCACTGGTTCCAGGGTGTTAGAGCTGTACTGACACAGCCCAGCCCACGGAAAATGTCTTTGCTTGTACTGAAAAATGAGTTTAAATCCTGTCGTGCAGAGGCCAGGTAAAATCCTTTCAGAGATCTTTAGTCATGTCATGGTAATTGTTTTTCTTTTGCACTGAAATAGATGAAATGCAGCTGAGCCAGTTGCTTTACAGAGACTCATTTATCTAATTTTGCCTTTTTTCCAGGTAGCTGAAACATGTGTGGCACACCATGATTGTTTGTTTGCACATACATCCAGCAATAAACTGAACCAGTAGGTTGGAGAAATTACTGGAGCAAATCTCCTCATGAAAAGGTGAGTGAAGACACGGGGCTGATATAGATGCAGCCCACTGAAAATCCCTAATTTAAAAAAAGACAGAAATTTGGAAACAAATAAGGAAGGAACTGGTGAAGCATGTGACTTTGGTGCTATAAAATCAGATGTGGGAGCCTAGTAGCAATTGAAAGAAATGCTTCTGTCAGAGAGAAGTCTGTGAAAAAACAATATCCTCAATGAGCTTTTACCATGAGGAAATATAAAATCTAAATATTCTGATGCTAGAATCCAGGCAAGGAATATTGGAGCAGCTGAACTCTTGGAAAGAGAAGAACAAGTTACCTCAGGAATAATATCTTTTGGTGCAGAACTCAAACAGATATCATTCAACCATTCATTCCAACTTCTCCTTTCCACATATGAGGCAGATGACACAGGAATGAAAGCTCTGCCAATTCAGTTTTGGATTTCAGCAAATCTACTCTTTACCCAAGCCAAACCAGTTGCTCAAGACTACAAAGCACTGAAGAAAATATACATTGCTTATATAGTACTTTTTGGATTCAAAAGATTATAAAATGTAAAAAGCCCAACATTTTATGCCAGTATAGCAGGTATCTTTGGGATAAAAATCCTGACACCATGGTTAAGGTGATTTAGTGCAGTTAAAGATTATCACACAGTTCTGAATGCCATTCACAGCACTTCTTTGTGAGGTGCCAGCAATACACAGCCCATCTTTTTCACCAGTGCATTCACCAGCACGTTTAAGTCTGGTATAAATCCCAGATTAAGAAACTCAGAGTAGTCATTGTTCATTTATCCAGGGAGTGGTGGATCAGAACAGCACGATTTCCTCTCTCCTTTTCTCTTCCTCACTCCTCAGTGCTGCCTGTCTGAAATCAGATACTGCTTTAGATTTTATGTTTAAACTATTTCAAATATTGTATAGCAGTCTAAAGGATTAGAAATAGTAAATATACTGAGCTCACTGTGTCTTTTACCAGCTGAACAATTGAAAACACTTCAGTTAAATATAATTTCCATTTTTAGAGAGACACAATTCAGCTTGTCCAGAGCCATGAGGGTGTTTGGGTCATTGTGGTGCCCTAACAGCTGGATTTATAGAAATTGAAAATCACACAGTTTAAAATGGCAGAACAACACAAAACTAATTCTGAGGCAGCTCTAAAGTGAAGTTCCTCTGAATTTTACCTCTTGTTTTTTCTCCACACGCACCATGGTGTGGCAAAGAGGGATGACAGAGCAATTTTTAAGTTGAAATAAAGTTTTCAAGTAATAAATAATAGAATTAGGCCAAACATGTGCCAGAAAAATCATTATACAACAACTTCAAGACCTACATCATTCTACACTGAAGTTAAAGGCCCTCTACAGCTGTAACATGCAAAACAAACCCTGAATGTGGCATTACCAAGCACTGAAATCCATGCATATCCCTATTAGATAAACTCTCTCTCTACCTGAATATATTCTCTGTATTCATATAGCCTCTAAACAATTCCAAACAATTTTTTTAACTTTTCTAAAGCTAATTTGTGCCTTTGGTAAAATCCCATGGGATTTGCATGTACATATCTGGGCACAGACTTAGTGACAAACACTTCCCCTTCCCAATACATTGCATTGTTACCTATAATTTCTGTATTTGTCTGTTTTTATCACACCTGAATCTTCGGAGGACACTATAAAAATAAGTGCAGCATATTCCATTTGTTGATAGTTTCATTTCTAAAAGAAGATTTAATCATGCTGTACCCCTGCTGCTCATGGGCAAGTGTAAATGGGGTCTTGCTGCCAGTGCTATCCCTCAGACATTTCTTTTCTACCCTCATTGAGCCTAAAAATAAAAATTGAAAAAGGCAAAAAAATAAAAATGAGTAGGGGAATGCAAGCTCATGAAATTACAATGATCTCTCATAATGCTAAACAGGATAAAAATACCAAATTACAAAAATATTATACAATATGACCATTTCCTCTTAAACACAAATATTATAAACCTCAGGGTCCAGCTCTTCTCCTCCCACTTCATCTGACTCAACACACTTCCTCAAGAATTATTAAAAAAAAAAAACAAACATCCATTATTTTATTAGCTACAAGCTTATGGATTAGCACAGATCACAAACAGAGACATACTTTCAAGTTACTGAGTTCGATCAAAGTGAATCTATGTCCAAATCTTAAAATTTGGTTTGACTTACGATCATTCAGTTAAGAACTAATAGTCTAATTTTTTTTTTTTTCACAACACCCAGATTCAATTTTCTTTTTAACACTAATTTTTTAAAGAGTGAAAATTTCATAGTTTAAGTGCCATGAGTTTTGGCAATTCTGAAAAACCTCAGCAATAAAATTTTTGTCCTTGCTACCAAAAACTGTGCCTTATAGGCTGAGTCCAGTTTCTGGGAAATGAAAAAAAAGACTTTGTTATTTGCTTCCATAAGAAAAGAGTTTTCAACAAGTCAGTTGTTTTGCAATAAACTAAGTTTTGGATTTATCAGGCAATAGTGGCCGAGTGGCATGCATAATACTTTTAAATTATTATTATAAGGAATATCATTAATGCTAAGGGACTTCCTGCAAGGGGCTCAAGGCAGGTACCTACAGGAATCAAAGCCTTTCTCCTTTACAGGCTCTTGCTCTGGATATTTAATAATGATTCCGTGAAATTCCTGACCATCCTTAAGAACCCAACAGTGTTCTCCAAAGTTGTCTTGCCTGAAAAAAATTCTTCCTTTAATACCTTGAATAAAGGATGCCTAAAAACCTGACAGCATTGCAAATAATTTTAAAGCCACTCAACCCATCTAACCAAACATTCCTGTACAAAAGAAAATCTCTGTGTAATGCCAATAAGAAAAATAAAGGAAAAAAAGAAACAAAACAAAACACACTGCCATGCAAAAATTGACTGTAATATTTTGCCACAGGTTCAAATAGACTTCAACTAATCTAAACTTTTATATCCTAATGTCCTATTACAACCCAAAATCAGAGTGAGGCTGTTTCTAAGGGTGGATTTACCAAGCTCCTTTATCTGGATGTTTAATACACTTGCCTTGAGTTGTCTTTCCCCCCAAACACCCTTTCCTTTAAAAAGCAGGATTGAATCTTTTCAGCAAGTTATTTATCTGCAGTAAACCTTCCATGACCAGATCACAACCACCACCCCAGCCTAAGCTTTTAATTGAAACAGATTACCATAGGTTTTCTACATTCTTTTTTCTTCCAACACATATCAAATCCTCCAAATTCAAGCTTTCTGTTTTCAGACCCTTTAAAACTGTTAGAGCTTTGAATCACCATACTGTCATTACTGGCCTGGCTGCCAGTCACATATTATTGTGCCACTCTCTTTTGAATGGCCTAAGATTTTTGTTAGCTTTCTGAAAGCACAATTTTTTGTTTGAAATAAGTTTCTCAGAGCATTGTGTGAGGCTTGCAGTGTAAAAATAACTACAGGGAAATGCTGGAAATGAATTGCTGTAGAAACACCAACATTGAGCCAGGCCTTTTGAAAAAAAAAGAAAAGAAATCTGGATATGGTAGTTACTGTCAGCATTATCCTTCCTCTAGCAGAGGAATTCAAAAGCAGACACACAGTTACACCATTTATAACAAAACCTACTAGTCCATGAAATCAGAAGCTGTAAGAAAAGAATGTTTTTTATTGTATCAAAACAGCAGAGAATGGAGCTTGGCTCTTGCAGCTCCCAGAGAGCCTTGAATCATGAATCTGTTTAATAAGCAGGTCTAATTTTGCAGCAAGTGCAAACAAGACAAAACCTCTTTGAATGGGTTTGGAGCTGATTGATGCTGCCTGTGGTAGCTGCAAAGACCTTCTTCAAAACAGATCTGCCTCTGCTTTCTGTGTTCTGCACATCAGGAAAACCAGCCTAAAGTAGGAGTTAAATAAATGAAAAGGTCTACATGTAGAAAGATTAAAATATACCCTTTAATTTTGCCTAATTTAATTTTTTTATGCCATGCTTACAGCACAAGAACAAGGAAATGAGAGAAGCAAACCATTTAAACACCTATCCAGTCCAAACAAACTCAAACCCCACTGCACTTTTCTTTTTTACCAAGTGAATAACCAGAAAAACTTATTGTCAGATCCAGGCTCTGGAGGTTAAAATTTCAGGCAGAAATAGAGGCCTTGTTACTTTAAAAGATTTGTTCAATATTTAGTTCAGTGTGATTTGTTTTCTGACGTTGGAAGAAACAAATAAGTTACTTCTGAAGTTAAAAGTACTGTCAATATTTTCATATGCTCTTAAACAAGAAAATGTCTGGTTATATTTATTTATGAAACAATATTTTATCTCAAGAATATTTGCCCAGTGACTGGGGAAGAACTACAGCAAACATTTAGAAAACTACAAATTAGAGGGAATTTGAGCTTTTTCGTTTTTCTTATCCCCAAGGAAATGTATTTTTACTAGACTTAAAAAAAAAATAGGGTGAATAAAATAAGATAAAGTACACATTTTAATGTGTAATTTTAAAGCAGGTTCACTGTATTCATTAATAACACGGCTACTGCGCTGTTGTGTGCATACAAACATACAAACACTAATTTAATAGAATTGTAAATGAACCACTGGTCTTTGCAGGCTGTCTGGTTTCCAAATTTCACAAGAGCAAGGCTGGAATAGTAAAACAAGTTCCATTTGGAACATCTTTTTTCTGTACCCTAATTGGAATGGTGAATAGAATTAAATGAAAAATACACTAAATGATCTATTGCAGCAGCTATGGGTTCTATTTGCTGTACTCTCTCTTCTTTTGATATAAATTCTGGCTCTGTGGTAGAGCAGATACTCAGAATCTGAATCAAGTCTGAAGAAATGCTTCCAAAAATCAGTGCCTACCAAAACCAGATTTTAATCACAGATTACTCTCTATTTACTGATGTCATTAATAAACAAACCAAAGTGTGCAAGGCACACACCTTGTCAGGTGTCCTTCATTTGAGAGTTGACTAAGTTTTCATGCATTGCACCTTAAAGAAATGATGGAGTAAATTTACATTTTCCTCATCAAATTCACCTGGAAGACCGGTAGCTTGAGAAGCTGCAGAAACACATTAATCTCCATAGTTATAGTCTGCTTTTATCACCCAAAACAATTTTTAATCCACATCTTTGCCAATGCTTTATAACAGATAACTGAGCTATTTGGAACAGACTTTCATAAAAAGAGAATGAAATCAAAGATTTGTTAGCAGAAGAGATGCATAGTCTTTTTAAAACAGCACTTGTTAAAAATTATTGTGCATTGAGAGGCAGAATAAATATATTTTACTCTTCTTGCCGATAAACACCAAAGGGGAACAGGAAGCTGTTATTCCTCATTACAAACTCACTATATTTTACCAGTGATGCTTTGGACTTGTTATGGAGTCCTAAGATCTGCAGGAGACCCACATGAAAAAATCCCAACCCACAAAAAAGTTTGACAGTGTGGGAGAATACTCCTAAGGATTAAGAATCCTTATCAACTTTTGCTGACACATCAGGACTCAGAAGACTTGGGTTTGATCCATTAAGCCTCATTCAGTTTACAGAGCATTTTAAAGGGATACCATTTGCATATTGAAAGTTTCCTGAATATAAACATTCATTAAAATTTATCTCTATTTGTAAAAATAAATAAATTACAAGGTACAACCCAATGCCTGTTCACAGACAACAAACACCCAGGGACCTGTCGTAAAACTAGAGAGACTATTCTATTTGCAAAGTGCTACAAAAAAAAACAAACCAAAAACACATGGATGAAGTACCTAAACACAGTAAGATGAGAACTGTTTTTTCCTTATTCATAGTATATTTAGTGCATATTTGACTTTTCTATATTCATCATTGTTTAAAAGCTTCTAATTTTGCTTAGAATGCTGTGTATTACTTTCACTCAAAAAAAAAAAAAATCTGTCCTCTGGTAGAAATAGAACGTTAGGTCCTTTGTGTGTTTCCTGTCCTTCTAGAATGATCCTCATCCAGAACTGTAGTGAAAATGAAACATCAACCCCCACAAACACTATGAAAAATACATTTAGAATATGTATTTTCTATAGTAAGCAGGTTCTCAGGTGTGCCACCTTGGACAGCTCCCTCCCTAGGCAGAGTTTGAACAAAGTTCTGCACCAAAGATCAGAATTTTTCAATTCTCCATCATATCTCAAGGCAGAATCCCAGCCCTCTGGAGCAACAGCTGTCTTTTAGGCTTGAAGATTCTGACTTAGGTGCAGAAATAAATTTAAATCTGACATTTACAGAAGTTGCTGAACACACACCTTGGTGCTTTTAATCTTCTCCCCACAGATGCTGTCCCCACCACAGCAGCTGCTGCTACTCTAAGGTGATGCCTGGTAGTTTGGAACAGGAATCTCAGGAACAAAGAGAGAAATAAACAGGGGGAATGGCTTCTAATGTGCTAACATTTGCAAAGCAGAGTTCCAGTTGATATGAAGGCAAAATAGAAACGAGACCTTTAGGATGAACTTTGTATTTTTCAGCATATGGCCTTTTTGTGTGCAAAACACTCTAAGCTTTTTCTGCTGACACAAATGCAATTTAATGAGAAGTAAGAGGGTTTTGCCATTAGGCTAATAAGTTTTGTACAAACCAATGATGCTAAGGAATCAGGGTATGTTTTTTCTTCTCAGTTTAGTGGGACACTGGCATGTGGATCCCCTAGGCAACTCCAAAAGTCTTTGTCTTAATTTTGATGACTCAGAAATGCATTTCAACTTCTGAACTTACTTTGCAATACAAAGTAAGCACAAAAACTAAAAAAAAGAAAGTCTGTATTTCTAAGCATTTCCTATAGAACCTCCTGAGACACAGGAAAGAATAAAATAAAAAAATCATAAACAGATATGGTTTTTACAGCTCAGTGGAAGATGGGGCAGACAAAGGAAGACAATGTGAATTCATCTGGATTTTAGCAGAAACCTCAGGGAACCTGGCAAAAGAAGACCATGGTACAATAAGGGGTAAAATGGTGATGGAAAGCAACACCAATCACAAGAAATGATTTCATATAATATTGAAAGGTATCCTAGAAAAAAAAAAAAAAAAAAAAAAAAAAAAAGGCATTCTCCTTGCCACTCAAGCCAGTATTGCTCAACATGCCAACAGAGGATATGGGAGCACAAATCATCTCAGCAGCATTTTCAAAGCAGCAGTAAGACATAACTAGACATAATCAAGTTGAGTATGGATTTATTTTCCTAGTCTTTTTACCTAGAATTTAGTGAAATGCTTGGCTAATAAAGATGAGTGAAAAAATGAAAGGATCCGTTCAGAGCAAAAAGAAGCATTTAAAGATTGCCCCCACATCACTTTCTGTAGTCCTATGGTTTCTGGTATGCTCTTAAATAAAGGCAATGCTGTCTTTAATGCTTGATTGTTCACGATAAGCAAATGTGAGGTGAATATGCAGTAGAGATGAAAGACTGATTTCTACTCCTATGTAATGACAATGCCAGTGATTTAAAGGTTATGGTGAGGGCCTGGAGTGATAGAGAAGAAAATAATTTTCCAAGAATTCTTTGCCACTTTGCTCCTGTCAACAAGGAGTGTGAACGTCTCTCTTCACCCTGCCCTACTGTTCTCCCTGCTGCATTCAGACATGTCAATTCACAGGCATTTCAGTGGCACTCCTCCTTGCAGCAGGAATATTCACTGGAAAAGAACCCAGTATATCCATCATATCCATTTTATTCAAGGAGCTGAAAGCTGATGTAAGTGGAGCTGGCTGGAGCAGAGGTGATGAATTGGGATGAGCACAGTTCAGATGTTGGGGTCACACCCTGCAGAGCAGCAGCCAGTGCCCAGGGCAGGATGAAAGGCAGCATCCTTCGCCACTGCCAGGGATGGCCTGGAGGCAGGCAAAGGCATCTGAGGGGAAGTTCTTGAGAAGATGGAGTTATTTATCAGGAGCTGAGGCTGGGTGAGGCTGCTGGAGAAGAACAGAACCATCAATCACCCCAGGTGCCCAGGGCTGTCAGCCTTTCATTGTTGATTGACAGTGGCAAGACCAAGGGAATGCTTCCTCCAGGAGCACTGCAGAGCTTGCCATCCTCATCTCCCTGTGGAGCCAGGGCTGCAGCCATGAGAATTAGGATGCACAAATGTTACC
>VRYO01001681.1:21357921-21408171 GCA_009812075.1 Sialia sialis | reverse complement strand
CATCTTTACGTTGTAACCTAGGACACCCTGGACCTCCCAGGTTGATCAGGACAGAGCCATTTCAGTGGTCTCAGGTGCCTGAGATGGCTCCAGAGTGAGGGAGGAGAGGATTTGGACATCTCACTGGAGGACAGCAACATCTCACTTGGACAGAAGACCAGGCACAAGAACATCTTGGGAACAAGGAACTAAAAGTGCACAAATCCAGGGATTTTGGGATCCATCCATAGGTCCTGAGGGAATCTCCTGAGGAGGTGGCAAAGAGGTCATGACACTTGAGAGGTCATGGCATTTCAATGGAGCTCCCACTGACTGGAAACATTGATCAGAGAGCTGGAACACCCTCTCCTATGAGAACAGGCTGACAGAGCAGGAATCATTCTGCCTGGAAAAAAGGCTCTGGGGAGACCTTACTGCAACCTTCCAGTACCTAAAGGAGGCTGCAAGAAAGGTGGGAGTTCTTACCAGGGCATCACTGGGAGGAAAGGGTTAAAAGAAGATTTGGTGAAGAGGAAATAGCATTGCTCGAAGTTACCTTGCAGCTGAGAATGCTAAGGATGTTTCTGTGGGAAACCTTCCCTTCATCATACCTATTGTTCATCCTCTGCTTGCTCAGAGAGGAGGAATTCCTGTGTGGAGGTAACACATGCTGAAACACAAGCTTGAGTCTCCTGCTGAGGGAGAGAAAAATCATAAAGGCACAGCCTTGTGATAGACTGTGTGTGCACAAAGCTCTTTGATAATTTGGGGCAGGCAGCAGCCCATGCATGAACTGTGCCCGTGTCTCTGCTGCCCAGCATTGTTAGAGAGGTAAATACAACAAAATAAAATAAATCTCCTCTTTGCATTTCAGCTGTGGTTTGATGGTCGCCCCAGTCACCTGCACATGTCCATCCCCACTGGCATGTAGTGAGTGCCAGGATAAGGGAGAAATGGCTTCAGCTGAAGCAGGATGGTTTAGATCAGAATTTAGGAAGAAATTCTTTCCAGAGGATGGAAAGGTTGAGGTGTGGTTGCCCAAGAGAAGCTGTGGATGCCCCACTCCTGTTTAAGTGTTAAAGACCAGGCTATATGGGGCTTGAGCAGCCTGGGAGAGTGGAATGAATCCATTTCTATGTTGGAATGAGATGATCTCTAACCCAAACCATTTTACAAAATACTTACTCAACACCAGGTTATTGGTTGATGTATCTGAGAACTTTTTGCTGACATCCACAGCCCATTTAGGGTTTGCAGTCCCGTTAGTTTTGTAGCTAACAATCTTACCTCTGACCCACACTTCAGGAGAGCAGTGTGGTGTGTGCTTACACAGCTGAATTCAGAGCTAACAATCCCACCCACTGAACTGAAGATAAAGTCATAAATGAGGAACCATATTGCTAAAAGAAATAAGTCATCTTTAGTGCAAAACAAAAATTAAACCTATCAAGGTATACACTGCAGCAAAATCTTATCAAATGACATCTCAATAGATACACAGGTTTATATTAATAATGAAAATAATGAATATCAGGTGTGGAAGAGGAGGCACTCAAATAACCAGGTCCTATATAGTGCCACCAAAAAGAGTAATAAAATTATGGGGTTTTCTCCCCCCATGTCTATATATTCTCACAGCACTGTGATCTTCAGTTCATGCCACACTATTTCACAAGTGCTTCATTATAAAAACATTTTGCTGTTGAGGAAACAGTTTTGAAAATATTTTTCATCTAGTGCATGCCAAGAAAAGCAAGTTAGTGGGGGTGAAGCAAGTTTAAAGATTAGGCAGCCACTCCTCATTATTATCCAGTGTACAGGTTCCCATTCTCCAACAGGTGTTACTCATTGGAAATTTACTCATTTTATTAAACACTTTTTAAATAAGTCACCAACTGCAACAACAACAAAAAAAAAACCAACATTCTTTTTCTGGTCTTTCTTCCTCTGTATATTGCTGCCTGGTGTTATAATATGTACAAAGATTTTTTGTTTGAATCTGTCATACAGTCTGAGGAGCACGTACATTTTTCCTTTTTGGCATAAAGATGTCTCAATTAACATGACCTAGAGAACAACATCATCTTATGCCCTAGAAGCATTCAATAATACTTGCTTCCCCAAAAAGAAGGTTCATTTTTAGGGCTTAATGCTTTAAGCTGTCCAGAGGCAATAAAAATCCAAAGGGGGGAAAAAAGTCAATTCTGGACAGCAGAAGTTTGTATAAGCACTGCTTTTCCTAGCTTGAGAGCTCAAAAAAACATCTTAACTTTTAGGTATTTTGCCAAAAAGCTTCATTAATTCACAAGTCATGCAGAATTATAGTCAAGAGTTCACATAAATGTGGAGAAGAAAGAAAAAGATAATGGTGAAAGAGAAGCATATGCATCTAAGAGTGCACATAACCACATTAATTTACATATTTTTCAGCAGAATTTATGTTCTTGCTACTTTCAGCCTTATGGGTAGGCTGAAAAAAAAAAAAAAAAAAAAGGCAGTTTCTATATTTAAGGTAATTTACTTCCCCTTCCACCCCGTTTTTAAATATTTTAGTGCCTGTAGCAAATTTAGAATATGTGGTGGAGTTTCACAGAGAGCTGTCTGATATGGCATCAAACAGAGAAAGAAATTTTCACTAAAATATTTACCAAAAAATTCCTGAAGAAAGTATAGAAAACTTAACAGGATACAAAGGAACACTTCCCCCCCCAAAAAAAACCACTTAAAAGTCTGACATGTCCATGTTCTGATTTAAGGATGCTGCTATATAGAATAAAATGAGTATAAATCAGAATTAAATGAGGATTTGTTTACCCTGAAAAGTTTCCAGAGGTCTGCTGGTCACTGAGATCCATCTCAGAGGGCCTTGATTTGACAGTCATAAAAACCACTCTGATCTCTCATCTGGTCATTTGGCTTTTGCTCCAAGTTCTAATTTAAAGTAGAATAAATTGGTTTCACTTAAAGATTGATTTTTTGTTGTTGTTGATGCTTCAGAATTCCAACAGATCTTATTCTTACAACCTATACATGCAATAAGTGAATTTGAGCTTCATTAAGCTCAGTGGCAGGATTCTTCATTTTAATTTCAAGAGGTTTTAATGTAAATTTAACCAGTGTCCACTGAGCTTTCTTGCAATTCTGTGTGAAATACCCAAATCTAACAACATAATTACATTTTTTTAAAAAGCTCTGATTGCTTTAATGAGTTTAATAGAACACATTTCTGGAGATTCATTATGAAAAGCTCAAATTCTGTCGCCTTAAATGGAATGTTAGATTATTTTAGTGGCTTGCCTTTTCACCCTGGCAATTAACTGGATGACAAGAAAGTCCTTCTGGTAATGATGTGTCTATATTATGACAAGGAAAAACAAACAAAAACAAAAACAAAACAAAAATCCAACCAAAACAACAAGGAGAAGTTTGGGCATTTTTTCTCTCCCATTGCCTTTGCATGGCAAACACCTGATTATTTTATAGAAATTACACAAGAAGTGAATTCAACAGTTATTTTCATTCTGCTCCAGGCTAACCCTGTCAAAATTGTAAGTGATTACAAAATATGCCCAGAACTGCAATGTTCTGCTTTTGGTCTACAAATTAGGGCTCTTTTCAGCACACACAGCAGTTTTTAAGAACCAGGAATAGTCATAGAGCTGCTCTTGTGCTCTCCAGCACACCATTAGTGAAATGATGAAATGGGGATTTTCAATGAGTATTGGCATATTTATATTAACTCTTCCCTTTGGCTTTCCCCAAAACCCCTCTCAGCACAAAGCATAAAACACAGAAAGATAAATATTCTCATATTTTGTTCCATCAATTCTCTTCCTGCAGGAATGTATTTTTAAGGCTTGCTTGTCCCCTTGTCATTTCTAGCCCGTGATTCCACATGCACAGCTTTGACACTCACTCCCTAATGCTGCGCTGGCTTATTTCTTGCTAAAATGATAGAGAAAAAACCCAATTCATAATTCACCAGAAGCATATAAGAGAGGCATCCTCATTGTTGTATTCAACTCCCCTAACACACATCCTAGAGAAGCCAAATAATATACATATATTCAGCAAAACTGATTTTCTGTTCTGTATTTCTCTTTCTGAAGAGCTGAATTACTTAGATTCAGTTTTAAAACTGATTTTAAAACTTGTTTTCTCATTTTGGATTTTTTTTTAAAAGCATTTCCCTCAAATCCAAGTACAATGGACCAAACAAATCTCTGGTTCTCCATTGTTATGCAGGCAGGCAGATTGCAAAGTGACCTGAAGCTAATGAAATTCTGCAAAGGCAAAAAATATATGTACCTGTATAGGTTTGGGGTGCAGGAGTACAGCTAGCATAGAATTTTACTTAATGTTTTCCTTAATGAAGCTATGTATAAAAAAACCCACATTCATACAATCAGTTATAGCTAAGATCCCAGTTTTGGAGTGTAACTATATTTAAGCTCAACATTTAGGTCTAGGACTGCTGGGACAGAGGCTAAATAAATTTGAAATGGATTTATGAGCAAAATTATTCACATTGGTTTTGACTGGAATGGCAGGAAGCAATATTCAAGCTGAACTGGCAACAACAGTGTTAAAACCATCCTCCAAGCAGCCAGATATTCCTGCAATTAACTACCAAGAATGGGTGGATTACTGGGTGATCCAAGTGATAATGGTAAATGCAGGAGTCCTGGGAGGTGTCAGGGACATCCAAATTGCAGGGAAGGGAGTGTGGAGTGGACACATTCTGTACTAAAGCAAAGCTGTTTACATTTGAGATGTCAGCAGTGTCTTGCCTGGCATTTATCTGGCTGAAACAAGTCATATTTTAAACTGTATTGACATGCCCAGAGCAAGCCTTACTTTATCCTGAATCGATCCCAGCTCAGAGCAACATTATCATTCATCAAGATATAGACAGGTGAAACCTGTTTATGGACCAAGAGCTGCTGCTCACAGGCAACAGAAGAAAATTATTCTGATCCAAGATTTGTGTTCACACACAGAAAGAGGGAGATTTGGTCTATAAGGCCTGATTTACAAATAAGTAAATGGTAATGTAAGTCCAAACTAGCAGATTCAGAAAGTTATGTATGCAAAATCCTACCAGTTATTTTCCATTTTTTATCCTTCACACCCAAACACTGATGAAAACGCAAGTCTTTCCTCTATTTTTCTGCAAGACAGGGAAAGAGAGACTTACCACCACTTTGGGAACATCTTTCAACCAACTTCTCAAAATACCCTCTGGAACATCAGACTCTTCAAAAATGGATAAACTGAGCTTTCAGGTGCTGGAGATCTGAGAACTCTAAATGAAAATATAATTCAGGATAGGAAAAGCCTCCTTAGCTATGATCTTAGTGAGAACACATGAACAGCATTTCCCTCTCTGTTCCTCTTTTCTCCACCAAGTGATTTCCAAGACCCAACCTATATAGGGTTTCAGAAGGGAAAAACAATCAAACAAGAAACTAGCACACACAAAAGAAAGCAGCACTTCTAAAAGGCAAACAAGCTCGTGTGACATCTTGAGATGGCTCTTTGAGCCTGTAGGAGTGGCACACAGAGTTATTAAGTGCAGCAATGCGAGCAAGCAGAAACACTTACTTGGTAGTTAAAAGGGATGCTCTTTTATTTAAGATAAACTTGTTAGCCAGACATCTCAGATCTTAAATGTTAATAATTTTACCGCCACCCAAGGCAAGCAGAATAAACCAGTGAGAGTGAAAAATGCCACCTGACCCAAGTTTCCCAAGCACTCTCCTGTTTGTCATAATAGTTCTGTGAAAAAATTGTGATGAAAGGGGCACAGAGGCAAATAATCTTTAAAAAGTGAAAGAGCTTGAATCAAGAACATGAAGGGGAAAAAGGTGGGAGGGAAATGCTGTTCTCTTGTTTGAAACATCAAAATTTGCCAGAGATTATTTTGAAACCCTCAGAAACTAAAGAATATTCCGTGAAAACCTGAGTTGGAAGGGACAAACAAGGAGCAGCAAGTCCAAATCTTGAGTGATTGGCTCATACAGGGGCTGAACCCATAACCTCAGCACTATTAGCATCATGCTCTGATCAACTGAGTTAATTCTTGTAGCCTTAGGGTTTTTGTCAAAAATGGCTTTTTAAGCTGTGTGCAAGCATTCAGTTTTTCCACAAAGTAATTCTCAGAAAATCCAGAGAAGAATATTGGCATCTAACTGATACCAATGTTTGGTATCAGTCAGATTCCTGTCTCCAAACATTTCAGTGGAAATCAAGCCCTTAACCAAGGGCATTTATGGCATTTGGGACAGAAACCGAAACTCATGAAATCACAGTGTTGGAATATAAAAGAAGAGACTGAGAAACCATATTCTGCAAATATTTAGGAGACAGGATTTGCTAGGGGTTCTCCTCCATTCAGGGCTTCACTCTGAAGTATTACAGAGGGAAATCCAACTAATAATGCTTTCTCAAGAAACAGATATTGGTCAGGCTACGCTTCTCTTACCATTCAATTCCTTGATATAGTTAGCAATTCTAAGCCCACTCTACATCACTGTGGTTTTAAATTCCATGAAGAAACACTGGCATGGAGCATTTGTGGAGAGAGCTGCCTGCAGCAGGGAAGAGAGGATTTTGAGAAACCTGTGATGAGTGACACTGCCATGGAAATGGGATCACACACACCTCTTTCCCAGGAAAACGTGTTTGAGGGAGGGTGAAGGAAGCATCAGCTGATCAAAGCCTCCATGGAGCAAGGATCACTTGGTACATCAGCAGTCACACAGCTCTCCCTGAGAAGTGAGGGAAAAGTTTCCCTCCCACTCGTCAGCTTCGAGTGCGCCTTCCCACTCAAAGCAGCTCCTTGGAGCACCACAACTCTTAAAAGCTCAGAAACTCTAATGGAAATAAATGCATTTTTAAGAGAACTCTTCCAGTTTCAGCTCCATTTTGTCATCTACATGACACTTGCAGTGAGTAAATAATTTCAGATGGGAAATCACAGGTGGATTAGTGTAAGCTTATTGATCGTCAAGGTAATCATTCTGCAGCACAGAAATCAGACCTCTTGACCAGAGAGGGAATAGAACACACATCTTATAGAAGCAGGCTTTTATGAAAAGATAATTTAGAGGCTTCAGGGCAGCAAATGAAAGTTTAAGAGCAGTTACAATCCTCTTTTGGATTACATTACCTCTCAGTCCTTTTCTCCTGAAATAACCTGCTTCTCTACCACAATCTTCCTTCTTTGCCTTTCTTCAGAGCAGCAAGGGAGTGAACATTATGAATTATTGATACGAAAAATACAGGAATCTCATCGGGAGAAGGTATTTTCTCTTTTTATTTTCCCCCTTGAAAAAGCTCAGGAGAAAGTTTGGACAGGAGCAGCAAGCCTGCTCAGCAGAGGAAGGCATGTGCTCAACCATCTGTAGCAGCTCCACACTTCCTACTGCTTCTCAGAAATCACTGAGACAAGTGACATAAGTAGACAAATTCCACCAGAAAAACAAACAAACAAGAATCCCATAAGATCCACAAAACACAACACCAACACCTCACACCAAAAAAACCCCAAACAATCCAAACCAGCACAAAAAAAACACCAGCCCACCACCCTATCCAGAATTTTCCTCACAGGCATTTGTGATTGTTACAATGATTTAGACTTTTTGAGACCTAGTGTGTCCCAGCTGAGAGTGCCAGCGAAATAACTTACATTCTTTCAAGTTTCATATGAATATCAGAGATATTTTACCAGTCTTTGGAGTTCTATGTTAGCAGGGGAATCTCCTCCTTGTGTTGTTACAAAAGGAAGGAGTTTCCACCTTTTTTCCCTTCAGTGACCCAGCGTGCATCGAGCAGCCAAGGCTTTCACATTTCATCCTGCCTCACAAAGTGACAATTACAAATGGCCATGGCTGTGAGCTGAGGCTGTGTCTGTGCCCAGAAGAATCTACAGGAAGCCAGGATAACGTAAAGGAGCTGGTAAGGCTCATACAAGCCTGTCAAATACTTAAACTTTTACAGACAGCACAGCTAGAGCCTGGTTACCAGTCTGCACTGGAACACCTGAGCTCCATTCCTTGCCTTTGATCCTTCTGGACAAGATTTCACAGATGGAAGATTTTGGGAACAGGTTTGCTGCTGCCTCTCTCCCAGAGCTCTCATGCACAACAGAGCAAGGTACACTTAATATTTGAAGACATAGGGTCAAATGTGTTTTTCAGTCTCTCCCTCTCTCTCTTTGTTTTTTGAATACACACTAATGGGATTTTAGGGATTACTCCAAGTTCTTTGTATAAATGCATCCCTTCAGCCTTTAACTTCTCTCACTCCAGTAAAGGAGAAATCATGCCAAATATGAGCTGTCAAAGCAGATATCAATAATCTGAATCTACTCCACATCTACCTTGAGCAAAAAAAAAAAAAAAGGCAAACACCACTGATACAGTACAAAAAAGCATCAAATATGCAAATGGAGTCTGCAGACTGACTGCTCAAACTGTTCAAGCTGATAGCTTCAATACCACTCAGTTTTCCTTCTCACTTTGGCAGACATGTCTGCCTCAACCAAATGTCTTTGCTTCCTTTCCCCTAAGACTGGGGAGAAATGCATCCTCATTTCTTACCTTTCTCTTCCCTTCCTTCCACATACCTCATTGATGTTTTTATGTACATTCATCATGCCAGGGTTAGTCTCATCGCTCTCAAGAGCATTTTACTTCAAATTCTACATTCCTAAACCATGGATAGAAAGAGCTGACTGTTGTCTGGAAAAGCCATTGATTGTTTCATTTTTATTTTTACATATTCTGCTCTTGGTGGTTATTCCTTCTCCATAACTGCTCTCTCACTTCAGGGAAAAAAAAACAAAAAAAAACAAAAACAAAACAAAACAACAACAACAAAAAAAAAAAACAAAAAAAAAAAAAAAAAACCCAAAAAAAACCCCACACCAAACCAAACAAACAAAATACCCCAAAAAACCCACAAAGCCTTTTTTACTTTTTTTTTCCTCTCCATCTCCTGTTCTCCTTGGGTGTTTTGCTTTCTATTCCAAGACTATGTCTGTGTTGCAGTTAAGCCTCAGAGCAGTTTCTTGCTAAGTCCTACTTTGCATTTCTGAAGTGCTGTGTGACACTGCAGCCATATCAGTTATTTTTAGTGCTAAAAACAATTATTAGGATCCTCCATTTCACAAGGCTATAAACTGGTTTCCACTTAAAATGGAAATGAGTGGGATCTTCAACATATATCAACAGAACTTGTTTGTAAAGTTTCATGCTCTGGTAACCTTCATCTTTATTAGGGCTGAAGAAGTCAGTCCCATGTGCCACATTTAGAGAAACACTGGCAGAAATGGCCCTGAAGACATAACAACCCACTAGCCCAAATAATTTGCACTTTAAATGTAAATGTCTATCTTTCCAACCCCTGAAGCTTCATCTCCCAAAACCGCTTCTAGGAGTTTATCACCTGTATTCAAACATAGATAAATACTTCCCATCATTTATTGAAATATAAAAGAGAGAGAGAAGAGAAAAACATAAGGAAAGGAGAGGTAGGATAGAGATCTGAAACACTGATTAATCTGCTGTAGTTAATCTATTTGGGGACTAATTGAACAACTGAACCAGTTGAAATAACCGTTGGTAAGTTCTAGAAGACACAGCTTCTAATTTAGTTCTATTTATAGATTGTCATTTCTTTAGTGACAAACATTTATTAACTGATCACCTCAGACTTTTCAGCCCTGGAGAGTTACAGGAGGAGGCCAGGTGATGTTATTATAAATCCTACCCATCCTATGTTTTAAATAGAGTATATTTTACATAGCCTACAAAATGCAAAGTCAGAAATAGAGAGATCACTGGGGGAGAGACATTTAAGCAAATTCCTGAGCTTTAATAGCCAAGTTTACAAAGCTTACAAAGATTTCCTGACTTGGGAACTGTGATTGAGCAGTTTGTTTTTAACAAATAGGAGGAGGTAAAGCTCACTATCTAAAAACCTAGTTGGGAATTATGAGGGAATTGAGACACTAAAGTCTTGCAGAGCTTTGATTACTTCAAATAATTAACAATTCAATGGAACAGGCAAATAATATAAGATTACCTATATATATACAAACTCTATATATAGTCATTTTTACAGTGCAAAACCTTTAGTTATTACATTATGAAGTTCCCCTGCTATACATACCTGTTATTAAGCTTAGCAGAAAATTACTGAAATTTTCAATAAAAGATGAACTCCAGCAATGACATTAGTTGGATTTAGAATGTGAAATTTCCTATTCTCTCCCATCTGCACAATTTTCCCACTTAATTTACATAACAAATGAATCCCACTCAGATTAAAATACTTCAGGCTCTCTGTTCTTACTGAATTTGAACATGAAGAATTACCTGGCACACTGACATTTCAGAGAAAAAAAAAAATCAGGATTTTGTACTTTTCTTAGGCTATTTCCTTTCATAATATTTTAAACCAGGAAATATTAGCAAAATATCTACAGATGCTTACAAATGTCTGCTAAATACCTGTAAGCCAATAAGAGTAAGCAAGGCAGGCATCACTCAACACCTTAGTTGCCTAATGCTGTTTAGAATATTGGGGGAAGAAGCCATTATGTTCAGACATTTCATATTTATAACAAAAAGGGAAATTGTGAGGGGAAAAAATGATAAAATAGTCCCCTAGCTGTCCTGCACCCACTGAAAAATGAATAATGAGATTCTTTTGTCATGTTTCTGTGTTTTATTCCTTTAATGCAGATTATGACATGCAAAATAGGAAAGGGAGGGGAAGATGAAATATTAACACACACTCACAATGGTCAAGTTCTGGCACAATCCTGGTTATTTTGTCAGCAAGATTGGCCACACAGAGGGAAGGTAGCCAGTTAAAAAAACCCAAAAACAACAATAACAAAACAAAACAAAAAAAAACCCCACACACACCAAAAAAAAAAAACAACAACAAAGAAAAAACACCTATTATCATCAGGGTTTTGGGAAAATTGTTTAGTCATGTAGAACGATCTCAGATCCAAGAATACTGGATATTCAGTCAAGTCCCTTCCTTGAAATAAAAACAGAGTTTGCACAAGGTGCTGTAGGAGATCAGGCAGTCATTATGCAGCAGGGGTGGCATTCCAGCTTTGGGGATTTGGGTTTGTTCCTGCATCCTGCAAGGGGTTTTCTTTTGTTTTTAAGGAAGAGCTCCAGAAAGACCTGTTTGTATCTGGCAATAAATATGTGAAAGAGCTGACGCCATGGAAAAGCTGAAAGAACAGGCTTCAAAAAGAAAGTTCCAGCAGAGCCTCCAGCCTGGTCCCAAATCTCCCTGGGCATACCCAAGAGGTCACCTTCTTTGTAGGATCACTGCAAACTAAACACAACCCCAAAAAATCTTCTAAGCCTCCCCTCTTGGAATTATTTCTCATTATTGCACAGGAGAAGTTTAGCACACAGCCAATTCATACCTCTCTGTTGTTTTATTGTCAATCACAACCTGATCATGAGGCTTGAGGAGTTTTCATGAGCCAACATCAGCTCTGTAGCACAGACCCTCCCATCATCACCTGGAGTTGTCAGGGACATTTAATATTAAGAACCTTTATTAGCCTTGCAGTTGCAAGGAAAAAACACCATCATCCCCAGAAAAATAATCACTTAATGCAGCACTTCCTCACAGCAGGGAATGAAACAAAACCACTAAAATAAGCTCTTAAGAAGTTAAATTGGGACACATTTTTACAGAACAAGGAAAAAAAGACTAGACTGCCAGTATAAAAGATTCCACAGCAGAAAAACAACAAAAGAATACTTGGGCACAAAAAGAAGGGGACAAAATTGACTAAAAAAATAGCTGCTCAAAAAGGCATTAAGTCAAGGACACAAATGCAAAGTCTCTGTTGCATTTGTTCAAGTCTGTCTTTTAGAAGGTGTTGTTACAATGGGTGCTCTCATGAACAGATAAATTTACAGTGGCATCTGTAAGTACAGAAGCTACAAGGACAAGCTTATGCCAGCATTTGTAACCAAATGCTCCTCTGAGGAGCTGAAGTGCTATTGAACATTTTTTAGTTCATCTGAGAAAAATTCGTCTTGACACTACCACACCAACAGGAAAAGCCTGTATTCTCTGCTACAGACACTGATCTATCAAAAACAGGTTTTAAATCAGATGAAGGTGAGAAACCTGGGAAGATGTCCCAGGATGACACTACAGTCATTCCGTTAGTGGGGTCCCATTCAGTCCCTGCACTTTCAGATTCGATAGCATGGATGGAAAATGTGGCAAAACCAGACTCTCCCAACTTCCTCATCAGGCCTGCACCAAACCCATAAAATACCAGCACAACAGTTCCACAACAGAGAATTTGGCCAAATGTCTTGTGAAACACAGTTTGTGCTGTGGGGTTATCCAGACCCAAGCAGCACCCTCACATTCCAAGGAGCTGTGAAGAAAATTCAGCTTGAGGCACCTGTTTGTTTATCCCAGTGAGAATCTGCTGCACAAAGGACTTGAAGCTCAGTCAGATCCCAGATAATGGGGTGGGTTTTGCTCACTGACATTGCAAACCTGAGAAAGTCCATGAAAACCATTTCCAGCTTGGTGTGGATTACCAAATCCAGGTTGAAAGGTCCAGCACAAATCACTGGACATCTTCAGCCATTTTCTCACTGCTATGGCACAAGAAAATAGTGACATACGGGTACCAGGAGTTGAGAACCTTGTCTGTGCTTCACCCAAAGAAGTAAGGTTACCCCAGGCCACAATTACATCTCACAAAAGACATCCTGCCTGCTAATACTGAGAAAAAAACAGCAGTAAATTTAAAATTCAAAGTTATCAGGAAGCTCACTGCAATAGAGAATCCATCTTGAGCAAGACTTGCTCTGTCAAAGCCAATTGTGGTCAACAAAAAAAAGCAAGCAGAAGTTTAAGTGGCTAATCTTTTTTGTTCTCTTTAGATTAAATGGTATTGCATTTTCCCGGAAAGATGCAGATTTCATGCTCTGACCCTTGAAGTCGCTCAAGTTTAATATTTTGTGCTTCAAATTCACATATTCCCAGCATAAGACAGAGTATGCAAGTGTCTACCCAACAGATTTATATTTTAATACCACACCCAAATTTAAACCTGAGATCCAAACAACTGAAAATAAGTCAGGCATTTGCAGTGCAAACTAAACTGCCTCACAGAGAAAGCTCTAAAATATGTACAAGTTTATGAAACTTGTCAGGTATCAGCCAATAGGAGAAAAATTTATGCATAGCAAGACATATGCAAGTTACATAAGCAGGGAGTGCAATCAGAATGTTAGGGGTGGAAAAAATGTAAAGCATCCAATATCTGTGAAAAATCAGCAATATCTTAACAGAGTTTAGCAACCAAATCAGTTGCATGATGCTCCTGCCTTCCCTTCCAAAACAGCTATCTGAAAATGAAAGTCATGCTGAGGTGAAATGCATTTCTCCATGCTTTTAAGTTAGGGAAAAAGTCATCCCTGAATCACCACAGTGGTGTGGCAGAATGCACACAAAAACCAAGCATGTATTCCCACAGTTCTGAGGTTCTGTTGGACAAGAGTTGTATCTGAGAGGAGTGGAATTATGGCATAAAACTATTCTGTTTATAGTAATTTGTAGTATGAATACACTAGAAGGTGTCTTCAGCCATGTCATTTAGCTGCTTTATTTGCTTATGAGTTCAGGATAATAATTGAGGGAAATAAAGGAAGCCTCTGAAGGCTGTCCTGAAATTATCAGATGTGGTGCTCCCTGCCACAGTTTGCTCCCTTTCATTCAGTGAAAGGTAATTGTAGCTTTTAACTGCATTATTGCAAAGTCAGAACCAGCCAGCAAGTGCTTAAGATGATTTCACAGGAAACAGCCACACTTTGAAATCAGAGCTCAGATTTAAGGACAAATATCACTGTCCAGCAGACTTGAGATGATAAGAATGCCTTGTTTGAGAAGTTTCCACAGGTCACCCTCCCAGTTAGCTTTAATAGTTGTAAGTCAAGAACATGACATTTAAAGTAGGAGATATCAGATATTCTCTAATTCATGTCAAAACTTTAACGTGTTTTGCATTAAAATGCTGCCACAAAACGACTTGGCTGAGTGCCCAGGGTAACATTCCCCACACTGCTGTCCTGACTCACTGCCAGGAGGAGGCAAAGGAGGCATTTCCCTCAGACAAGGCTGCTAATGAAAACTGTCTGAGTCCTTTCAACACCCCTGATTCTGTTGTGCTTGTCATCTCAGTGCTGTGGCTTGCTAGACTTCTGTTCTCAGCAATATGCTCGTGCCTGAACAATAACACTGAATTCTTTCCCTTTCTTTGAAAGGAGCACTCTGAATACAAGAGGCTTCACCTTTGGTTTAAAAAAAAAAAAAAATATATATATAATAATAATAATATATATATATAATATTATATAAAAACTTATATATATATATATATATATATATATATATATATATATATATAGTATTATATATATATATATATA
Source organism: Sialia sialis (assembly GCA_009812075.1). Classification (NCBI taxonomy): domain Eukaryota; kingdom Metazoa; phylum Chordata; class Aves; order Passeriformes; family Turdidae; genus Sialia; species Sialia sialis. Next base: position 21,393,685 of record VRYO01001681.1, on the reverse strand, counting down.
TATAAATGACAACCAAAGATCTCCAAACCAAAACAATAATGAAAATATGTTCTTCCTGCCAGTTTTTAAGAACTATCATATTCCATCCAGGCTGGGAAGTCTGTGGGGAGGGAGCTTGAGCTCTTGCAATCCTCTCTGTCCTGCTGCACAGCTGTGTAGCTGAAATTCCTCACTCCAGGTGGGAACATTTCCTGAGAGCCCCACCACGTGAGTGTTTTAAAAGTTGTTTGAATAAGAGCTGTTATCTGCAGTTTCTCCACAACAAGGAAGCATTTGGCCTTAGCCTGATGGCAAATATTTCTGAATCAGCTGAAAGAAATATCAGATGACATCTGTAGCCTCTGCTTCCCTGGAGGAATGAGATATGGCACAATTCAGGTGCACTGTGAGGAAGTCATCACTTCTCCTGACACCTGGATAAAAAGACAACTCTGTTTACCAGTGCAGCCGAGTGCACCGTTCACACAAAGAGTGTTTGTCAGACTGTCACGAGGAGAAAAAGCATTGCTGTGCTCACATTCAATCAAACTGGAGGCAAGAAAGCCACAGGAGGATGGTGGCTGGAGGCTGAGCATCTGTCTCACACATAATCTGAACACCATGGAAAAAAGAAAAAAAAAGTGGGGGGAAAGGGGAAGGAGAGGAAGAAAAGTGGAACAAAAACATCCTTCTGACTTGAAAACTCTATCAGAAGGAGACTGCTACAACCATTTCCTCCCAGTCCATCCTGTCACTATCACACATTCCCTTTTTCCACATCTGCAGGAAGAATCAAACACTATTTCATGCTTTCCAAAAGCTCACATCTGCACTAACAAGATGGGTGAGAATGAATCCAAGAAGCATCCACAGGGGCCTCCCTTCAACTCACCAGAATTCCTTGTCAACTCTCTGCCAGTCTTCCTGACAGGAGCCTTGGAAATACCAGCTATGATGACTTTATTTATAAATGGAAAGCATTTGGGGTTGTTTTTTTTAAAAAAGGCAACTGATTTCAGAGCTATCTACCATACAAGACAGGCCACAGCTGTAGACAAGAATTTGATAAAATATTAGGAAGAGAACATTAAAAAAAAAAATTAGAACTCCTGGAATATATTCAGATCATTATTGGATGAGATTCTGGTTTATATTTAATATAAGATACCCCAGAAAATAATAGAAATTAAGCCAAATGATGAATAAGTTTTCCTTCTTGTCACCGCACAGAATCTCACTATAATGTGAATTGAGAATATTTCATATGCTTAAACCATTGAAAGAGACAGAGAGGGACTTGGGATAAGTTAGCAAACATACAATTTTGGTGGGTTTTTTTCAATCCCATAAAAAAAATTAATACAGAGCAGGAATAGATAACATGAAGAAGTTCCACAGATTTTCAAAGGTGCTGCACACCTAGCAAGATCTCATTAGGTTACTGACACAAACTGCCCAGTGAGGTGTAAATTGCCCTTCAACCCTTCCCAGCACAGAGTTAACTCCTTTCTCCATGAAAATGAAGTCAGCATTGGAAGAAATCTTATTTTGCCACAAGTGACTGAAGGAAAGCAAGATGATATAACCAAAGCAATCATTTGCACATTACAGTGCTGCTCCACCTCAACCTACTCACCACATTTCATCACTTCACTTCCAAATCCACGGCCTAGAAAAGCAAAATGAAATAGCATCACTATTTCTGTTTTTACATAAGTGAAAAAAAAACCATGAAAAGTGTAAAAGCCATCAAAATATGGATCAATTTGCCATTATTTTTCTTAGGGTATCAGGGTGCACTCGCTTTTCCTATTAATTTATGTTTTTCTGTTTCTCTCCTCAGATGCACACTGACACTTTGGGTGCATTTTGCCAAACTAAAAAGTGGAATTTGCACAGCCTGACACTGCTGCAAGCCCTGGATGCCACAGAGGGGTTAGAAGAAAGTCAAAGCTCTCCAAGCAGCCCAGAGCTGAAGGAGAAAAGGAATTCTTGAGTGCTCCACTTGTTGCTGTTGTGATCTTTTCAAAACCAAAAGGAAAGTGAGAGAATCAGAGGCTGCAATTTCCACTCCCTGCTATTCATTTGATGTATTCCTTTGCTTGTCACACTGTCTGAAGAAGGAAAACAACCTTCCACCACCCCCCAAAAAAACCACATTTGCTCAAACATTTAAGCCTTTTTCTATCAAGATCCTAACAAAACTACCTTTGCTGTATTATAATGGCAAGATATTTGAATAGAGTGCTACTCTTGTTGCCAAGCTGGTCAACAGCATTCAGCTTCTGTCCAGCCCAATCCTATATAACCAGTAGAGTTTATTAATATTTTAAAGTGCCATTGAAATTATTTGTAATACACACATTTACAGTCCTAAATATCAGCATATTTAGTTTTCTCGTTGATATCACAGATAGGAACAGATCTATTGGAACCTCCTTGGGGCATTACTATAATTATTTTTAAACAATAAGGCTACATCACACCTTCATTCACCATTTTTGCTCTCAGCACTGTGTAGAGGGGCTTACTTCCCCTTTTTTCACATTTAGGATATTATTTTCAATTCTGTGAGCTAAACACTGAACATGCGCTTCAGAAGACCGCAGAAAAAAACAACAATCCATGATTTTTGAATACTTACCAGGCCACACAAAAACTCATCTTTATCTTTATATCCTCACATTCACTCCTAACTTCCTTTATTAATACTTTCTGATAATTCTTCATTTAAAACTGCTAATAGACACTTCCATGCCCAAACTCAGAGTTTTTTCTGCAGCTTGCTTGAAGACAAGCTCTGATTCATCACAGAGATCAACTCCACCTGAGAAGTCAAAAATCTTTGGATAGCAGTTACCTCCCTTGAGGTTTTTATATTTATTCTGGCAGTATGAGTCCATGTGTCAGCAATCTCAGTTAAGTCTATTCTTGTTATCCTGATTGTCCTATATCCACCTCAGGCTGAAATGTCTGTGGAGAAGGAGAAATGAAGAGTTGATTGTGATCGGCAATGGCAGAAAATTTTGTCTGAATGGAGTGAATTCCTCTTGCAAGCAAGTTTCCCATTCTAGTGCTTTTTACTGCCCAGTTTTATTGCTTTTCCTGGGAATATTTTATTGGAGGATCCATCTTGAGGAGGGGGTTTATTGCTATAAATTTGGGAAGATCAGTTTGCCATCATGGGCATCTGGTGAGAGTAGCTTTGTAAGACTAGTCCCTATTTCTATGTTTTCTTCAATTCTTAATCAATAGAAACATTTATAAGGAAAGAAATTCAGGATTTGGGCTGTTCCATATCAAAATTTCCTGTTGGAGAAAGAGAAGAGGACTATAATTTATTTTTTTTTAGGAATAAATTATTATAATTATTATAATTATTCCTATTATCCATAAGAAAATTTAGATGATGCTTCTAGTAATCACCTAGCTCATGGGTAATAGGTAAATTTTAATTTTATATCTTGAGAAAAATGATAAAATGTTTGAGGCAAATTTATCTGAATATCTCATATCTCAAAAGATTTTGTGCCTTTGACACTTGGGCACTAAAGTGAGTTTTTAAAAATGAGTCTGGGTTAATGAAAAAAATAAACTAAAAATCTTTCTCATATTTCTTTTAAAGATACTGTCTTTGAATTGCATCATTTCATGTACCATTATCTCAAGAAACAGTAAATAACTTCCAGAAGCCTTTCTATGTGTGTTCTTTTTATTTTTTGATTTCTAATTGCCACTTTAAACTTATGCATCAATTTTTGCTTGAACATCCCTACAAAAGAACAGAATATAGTTCCCACTTTTCTGCAGCAAACAGAGGAAGCTGATCTCTTACAACTAATGATTTGTCAAGTGGGAGCACAGTTATTTGGGGGTAAAAAGGAAGCTTTTGTTCTGCTCTTAATGCAAGACAGAACTGATACCAGAATAGGCATGAGAGTCTTTTCCTTTGATACTTTAGTAACAGTCAATTAGCAATACTTTAGAATTGTAAGCTGAATTATTTTGGATAATTCACTTCTGAGGGGTTTTGAATGACTCCAGAAAACCTGCACTGTGGCTTGGATTGTATTGTAAAACAACTGCTATTGTTGGTGTGTCTGCAGAAAAGAATAGGAGGAATTACTAATAATGAATAGAAATTTGAAGCTAAAAGAATACTTTTTCTTTGGGTTTCATTGAAAAACCATAATGAAGAGCACATAAAAAGGAATCATTTAATAATTAGTATAAATCATATCAATTACTTCTTAATTCTTACAGAGATACTCAGTGGCATAACCTGTTTTTTGCTGTAAGATGTTTGATGAATACAAACTCCTTAAATTGCTTTTTCGAAGTCTATGTTCAAAACTGCCAAGTTCTTAACAAAGGGAAGTGTTTTGGTCTCCACAAGTCTTTCCCAAATTACATGAATTCCACAACTATAAGGTGCACTGGCTTATAAGGTGCACTTCTGGGTTGTCGGCAAATTTCTGAACTTTGTCCATATATAAGGTGCACTGGACTATAAGGCGCACCACTGTATAAGTCATACTATTTTTTTTTTGCAGCGATGATCCGTATGCAACAAAGTAATGAATTAGTAACGGAATCGCGCAATCATGGGGTTTACTGGTAGGTGCTCAACTTGCAAACATTTTTCACGGATCGGCGCAGCCTTTAAATGCAGCCCCAGGTGCCCTCCTGGTGCCGCAGGCCCTGGCACTCTGGCCCTGCACCGGCCGCCACCGCAGCTCACGCTTCCAGGTTGGAAAATCTCCGGACTTTGTCCATATATAAGGCTCACTGGATTATAAGGTGCACTTCCAGGTTTTGATCAAAATTTTAGTCAAAAGGGTGTGCCTTATAGCCATGAAATTACTGTATATTTGGTGCAACTTCTGTTGATTTCTAAAGGCCTCAATAAGCTGGGCTGAGGACTAGAGCTGTTTCACAGCTGGTTGTGTCCTCCCTCTGTACTCCAAATTGTGTGGCTTCTGTCTGCCACTCATGGGGACTTGAAAAATGAGTGGAGAACCAGCAAACCAAAGCAGAGCACAGCTCTGGAGGAGAAAGGATGGAGCAGCTTCATCTTCTGGCACAGGTTCTGTCCTGGTTCTCTTTACCTGACTGGATCTCCTTGCCTGCTGGCAGTGAATGTGGCACTTGGGGACAGAGTGGTGGACATGGCTGGGCTGGGTTAATGCTTGGATTCAGTGATCTTAAAATACTTCTCCAACCTAAATTGTTCTATGATTCTGTGAAGTCATTCTTGCTTATGAAGCAAATGGGGCTGGAGTTATGATAAAATATGTAAACTGCTCTGCATGCTACAAATCTAAAATTCAACCTCTGTGTTTTTTTGGAGCAGTGAAGAGAAGCTCAGTTTCCTGTACCACAAAGGAGGATTTTCTGCTCTTACTCAGCTGAGTAAGAGTGGTGAGCACACCATGAGGTTCACATCCCAGACAGTGAAGCACCATTGAATGATTAAAAGAAATACAAATAAAAAGGTGATCCTTGGCTATGGAATACATCAGTCTGTTGAAACTATAAGGTTTTTAATGTATTAAACTTCAGCTTTTTGGAGGTCAGATGAAGACAGTGCTTCATTTTCATTAAAGCTGCATATGAAAACCAATGTGATGCTGTTTGTAGATTCCTTCTGAATGTGGTTTTTGCATCAATTCTCAATCCCAATTTCAATGAAAGGGGTAAGACCTTATTTCAAGAAGGTTGGCGTTGGTTGAGCACTCAGGAACAAGCAGCTGCAAGGAAAGCATCCTTGCTGAAGGATGCATCCTTTCTTGCTGAAGGCACTCTGCCAGTGCCTCTTCAGTTGTAGATATCAATTCTAATAACTCATTGGAAACAGTTTCATTTTAGTTTTCAAACCAAGCTCATGAACTACAACAAAAAAATTTAAAAAATAAAATCCACTATTTGTTTTCCCTAGCATTTAAAAAGTGGCAGAAGTTTTCCATAGAATGGGTCAGGGTGGAAGGAGACTTTTTAATGGTATGGCTGCCATGCCAGGCTGCTGAGATAAAAACAGCAGATGAGACAAGCCTCTGATGTGTGCTAAGATAGAGCCCCAGCTCAGCATACACAGAATGTATTCTTTCTTGAGAGAAAGAACATTTTGTGTTTTGAGAGCTCCAGGCTGATACTGGAAGAGCACAAGCCAGCTCTTCTTCCATATCTGTCTTTCAATGCATCACCCAAAAAATAAACTTTAAAAAAAGCTGAATAGATCGAGTACATGACAGTAGCAATTGTGTGAAAAACAAAAGGGCTCAAATCCAGGCTGTCAGCCCTGTATGAAATTTTTCCATAAACTTCTTGGAGGACTTTTCAGAATGTCATGAAAATAGAGCAGTCCCAGGAAGGTGCCATTTGGTACTTCAGAGCATTCTCCCTCTATTTGCAAAGAAATATCACAGGAACAGCCTGTTCTCGTAGAGGGATGGGAACTAACCCTCTCCATGAGAGTTTCAGTGCCAAGCAGCAAGCCCCCATCTGTCTGCCAGCAGGAGAGAGAGAAAACAAATGAAAACTGGAAAGGAGAAGCAACCAGAATTTGGGCATAGGAGAGAAACATCTGCTAAAGGGACAGAAAAAAAGAAAAAAAAGAGGTTCTGAGGGAATCAGACAAAGAAGCATAAAGCAGGTAAAAAAATATCACCATGTTCCCAAAAAAGAGAAACACATGGAGGAAAAAACAGGTGGTGGTCATAAAAATAGAGGGAAATTTTAGGAAGAAAGGAAGAGAAATATAAAATGTAAAATATTAAATATAAAAGATGTACTGTAGGTATTTGCCTGTGTTAATAACAAGAGATTTGATGGACAGAATGGCTGAATAACTGTGGGTTCTGATTGTTTTAATATATGAGCTTAGTCATTGGGTTTGGACTTAGTTTTTCAGCTTTTGAAATCCACATCATTAGAAAAACCAAAATAAAGATGAGTACATGAAATATATTTTTTCATATTTGCACAGGAATTGTGAGGGGGGAAAAAAATCAGCAACTTATGTGCAAACTCGCTGAGTTTTTTGATTGTTCCACAACAAACACATCAACATTCCTGTCTGCCTGGATGAAAAATGTGGGTAAAATTTACTAAAAAAATAGAATTTAAAAAATGAAAATAATAAAATGGAATCTCTGATCTTCCCAGAGTTACACACAAGTAGCTGCCACAGATAGAATGATCCAGCAATAAATTATAAAATTGCTGTGACTGTTAGTCCTGAATACTTCAGATTTAGAAATTTGCCTTCTTAGAATTACCTTAAAAACACTCATACATTAAAAATTTAAATAACATCTGATTTCTATTTTTTTTTTTTTCAATTTTGAGATCGCTATACTTTGAGCACTTAGATATCATCCTCTGCAGCATTTTCTCATTTTTAACTGCAGTTTTTTGGGCTTTTTAAAGTGTAACAAATGTAAGGCTTTGTTTCTGTATATAAATTTTCTGCCTTACTTTCACTAAACCCAGAAGACAGCACAACAATTCAAAGCTTTCCCAAGGCATTGCAAAGTTTCATTCAGCTGCTGCAGGTTTCCATTGCTGATACCCAAATGCAACAGGTAACATCCATGAATTTAGATTATCCTGCAGTATATTCCTGTAATACTCTTTATTCTGTGTATGCAATTTTCTGACTCTGTCAGCATTGGTAGGAATGCCTCTCTTAGCTGCTACAACATTGTTTAGTTTTTCTATTTTACCAGAATTCTAAACTCTTAATAAACCTCTCAGGTTCAATGACAGCTCCCAGTACTTTTTAGCATTTTATCACAGCTGCTCATTATAATATTAAAAGTGGTCCCAATTTGTGGCCAGCCTTGAACAAGCAGAAATGTATCAAGTGTTTAGAAAAGGAGAAGCAAAAAAAAAAAAAAAAAAAAAAAAAAAAGACGCAGATTTTCTTCTACACTTTGATCTTTCCTGTTCTGTTGTCTCACGCAAAAAATTTTCCCTCTTAGTGATGCTTTCCTGGTGGTGTATCAGAGATAATTCACAGAAGAAGATATACCTGCCTCAAAATACAGCAGGAGCATTTCTAAAAAGATTTCTAGATATGTATAGCCTTTGATGTTTATTAGTCTCACTGCATACTTAAAATTCAAATCAAGGCATCAGAAAACCCTTGAGACAAATGCATAATTCATGTTTGCTATTTACTATACTTGCTTTATGTATTATATCAGCTTTTATTGATTTCTGTTCATTGAATATTCACAAAATAATAAAATTCTCAATATTATTATGTATTCTAACTTTTTATCTCATTAATTCCTTCAGAGCTGACTTCTAAAAGGATGACACTAATGTAATTATTTATTTACCTTGACGAGTGCTACAGTGGCCATTTTTTAGATTATTAAATTCCCAGGGGTTGTGGGACTTTTTAAAACACATCAGCACATTTGTCCAATTATTTTAAGGATGTCTTTCCTCCTCACTGGAAGCAAATCTTCCAGATAATTTTTTTCTTACTGTACAACTGCATCATATATCAATAGAGGATGGATATTTCCCATTCATTTCTGGCCAAAGAAATTGTTTTAATGCTTGCTGTATAGGAAGCTCTTGTTATTTTAGATTTGTCTGAGTGTTTTATTCACCTGTCACTGTCACCGTTTGGCATGGCACTTTCCATTGAGATGTTTCCACAGCTGTAGACAAAAATATTTTACAATAAATTGCTGTCAGCACAACTGAATCAGGTACTGTGAGATGAGCTGCACCTCAAAGAGGTTACACTGTGTGTAGAGGGAAAAATCAAATTGCAGATGGCTTGAAGTGGAGAAAAAAAAAGGCCAAAAAAGGGAATTAAAATTTCAGACAGTGTTCTGAAAAAAATCAAATTCATGTATAAACTTAGGAAGAAGAAAAAACCTTCAACCTTTACCAACATCAGCAAAATCTCTTCTGTGGTTCAAATCCAGCTTCAGAGCCCAGCTTAAAAGTATTGACTTATCATTATCTATTATATGTATTTATACGCTATAATAACAAAGTTTTAGTCATTATAAAGAAAAATTTAATTATTCAAAGGGATTAAATTAATCAGAGAAGACTTAATACAAAGATGCCACTTTATGAGGGCTGATGGAATTAGAATTGTTGTCAACCAAAATCTTTCTGCTTTTCCATTTGAAAATACGTGAGAAGCAGTTTTCAGACAAAATTTGGCATCTTAATTTTTGAAATACACCTAGAATAGAAATAGGATCAGAGTTTGAGTTTCTTATGCACCCATTCTGTGGTGAAAAGTATCTCTGGCCTTGATTTCTGGAGTATTACAATGCTTTTTCTAATTCACATAAGAAGATGAAGAAAACAAAGACACACAACTGAAGAACAAGGACTTGCAGCTATGTCCTGTACAATTAAAAGAAAAAAATATCAAAATCATCTCAGAATGGGCCACTTCTCAACCACCTATAGTAAATATGGTGTAAGTTATGTTTAAACCAGCATTTGCTGAGGGAACATTAGTCCAGGTACTCTTTTCACATTATCTGTTGGATTTTAAGATCATTACTGCTGAGCAGTTCCCTCTTTTTTGTTTATAAAGCATCTAAAAATTGAGGAAAGCCCTGAAGCATAATGATTTCTTATTTCAAAAGCAGAAAAAAATTGTGGTTTTTTTCATGTTACTGTGTCTATGTATGGAGGGGAGGGAGGTGGGAGGGAAACAGACCCTGTGTTTTCAATGTTTTCAACTTCAGGGAAAAGAGTTTTGCAACGAGTCAGCTTGCAGAATGTTCAATAGGAAACAAAAAGGAGATTATAGAACCGATTTTTCTGTGGTATAACTTCCTAAAGGATAACAGGCCTATTGGAGACAGGATTTAAACTTAGTTCAGCCACAACTTCTGGAATAAGGATAAAATGGAAGATAAAATGTAGTGAGATTTTCATGTGATTTCAGCAATCCACACAAACCCGGGAGTTTTCTGTAACATCACTTCTCACAAATGGTCACTGCAAGACCTTCCTTGAACACTGATATCTCAGATATCAGTGAAGACAATAAAAAAATGCAGCAAGACAACAAAGACAATAAAAACACAGCAAATTGCAGCGCATAATTCCTCAGGTCTTTCTGGTAGCTCTGCCAGGGAGTCTCAGCATCCATCATGCACTGAAAGAAAAATTTAGGGAGTATCTAAGGAAAAAAGCTTCTTTGAACTGCATTTTTACACACCACTTTGAGCTCATAACTTGGTTTATAGCTCTCAGCTCTTTAAAGATGAGACCACATGTCAGAGTAATTGGCAATTTTAGCATTTCACGTTCAGAGGGGACAAATGCACAATGAAGAGGGGGCAGTGCTGCAGCTCAGTTTTACCTTGTACACCAAAAACTGGACTTGTTTTTGTATCTGCACTCATCCAAACCCTGCCAGATGCAGCCTGGAATGGTTTGCAGGGCTGGTGCAGCCTGGAAGGGAATGGCAGAAAGGCAAGAGGATGTTCCTTGTGTCATAACCACCCCTCTTTACTCATGGCTTACTTCTAGGCTTTGTTACCAGCTGCAAATAATTCTCATCAATTCCCAAGCAAACAACTGCAGGATTTTAGAAGACTTTAATTTTATCAAATTGCCCATTTTTAAAGAGCGTTCTCAATGGGCATGGATAAAATGGCAATGCATGTATTGACAAATTCACTCTGAAAAAAAAAAAAAGTAAAGTCTCATTTCAAATCACAGCCAGCTTATTTATCACACTCAAGCTGCCAAGTATGGCTGTGCAAAATCTGTCAGGTTTTAAATGCTACTTGCTGCATATTCAAAGCCTCTTCAAGGAATATTTCCTTGAGTTACATCACATGCAGCCACCCACACCTCCCCACATCCTGCCGACACCTCCAAAGAATCCAGGGTGACAGAGCAGCATTAACCTTTCACATCTGCAGGGTTATCTAGGTTTGATTTTGATTGGGAGGTTTTGAAAGACAGAAGTAGAACATTGCCTTTTTCAACATTAGGTTTCCTAATATCTAAATTCTCTTTTGGAGAGTATTTCCACTAATAATGAGTGCTGGCTGCCAGGGGCCCCTTAGGTAATGATTTCTGCAGGAAGCCTTGTTTAACAAAAATGCAAGAAATAACAACCTCACCCACCAGAACTCCATGTTGTGAATATTTGTACAGCAAAATTCCAGAAAGATTCCATTCTGCCACTTCACAGAGCCACGCTTGGCTCAAGATGAACAGCTCACTGTAGATGGAGGGATTGAGTTCAGGCAGGGAAGGATTACTCACCATGAGTTAGAATGGCAGAATTTGGCCAGAGGAGCCAGGGCAGCTTTTTCAATATCAACACATTTTAAAACAGCTGGGAAATGGATATTAAAAAAAAAAACCAAAAGAACAAAAAAAACCCCCAGAAACAAAAGAAACCAAAAAACAACAACAACAACAACAACAACAACAACAAAGAAAAAAAAAAAAAAAAACAACCCGAAAAAACCCCACACAAAAACCCCCAACCAAAACCAAAACAAAAAGAAAAAGAAAAAAAAAACAAACAAACAAATAAAAAAAAAACCCCATGGTAATAAATGAGGATCAAATACTGTCTTCATTTAAGGAGGAATTCTGTTTTTAATTCATCTAATTGTGTTAAACTGCTAATGGGCTAATTTGAAGAGCCCAGCACATTCAAGGGGCTGGTTTTTAATTTAAAAAAATCACACTTCACACAATGCCAGACAAGGGGTCAGTCCTTGACTGAGGAGCTCCCTCGAGAGGGAAAGGCACAATTAATGCTGCAGAAACTCCTCATTCATTCTGCTGCTGCTAAATATCACTGGTTGGGAAGGAGATCATTGTTTCTTAATTAATTTGGTTTTTGGCATAGCTTTTTCTCTTCTCCTTGTCTCTTTAGCTGATCCCTGCATCCTTTCCTCTTGTGGATTTTGACCTCTAGCTGGCTTTATGCTTTTGTGATTATATTGACACACTCAACCCTGAGAGCATTATCCATGCAGACTTCTGCCATGGACACAGGAGTTCCAGTGATGCCATTTCAGTCCAACCCTGTGCCAGGAGAATGGCTTCTCCTGGCTTAAAAGGATTTTACACACCTCTAAAAATACAGGGAAGACTCCAAGGAATTCCTAAAAAAAGTGTTCCAAGCTACTATGCCAGTCAGGCTGCACTCCTCAGCTTCAGGATAAGACCTTGTGAGTGTTCATTACCTCAATTCAATTTGATCTCAGGGCATTGCCTGGCATGGGGAAGGTGACAGAATCCAGTCCCTGCTAGGACAGCACGCACACACCACAGTAAAGGAGTGAGAGGTTCTGGGAATACTGATGAGCAAGGCGAAGAGAATATTTCAACACAAGGTGTTTTAACAAGCAGAGAGACAGACTGCTTGGTGAATATATTCAGGAGTCCTGGCAGGCATGATGATATAGGTGGAACTCGGGGTAATTTTCAGTCAGGGAAGTTTCTTCCTTGCTCCTTCAATCAGGGCATTTAAAATCGAAATTTACTGTTGCTCAAGTCAGGGAACATTCCGGAGAATATCTATGAATAGCTGTGAGGATCTTTAAAAGGTAGTTTTTGTCAGTGGCAAGATGCTTTCACAATTAGAAAACTCTGCCTGGGGTTCTGTGAACCACAACAGCCTTTGCTCACCAGCCAGACTTCTCAATTAGCACCAAGAGTTGCTTCTGGCTCAATACTTCCCATAACTAACACTGTGCTTGTTATCCTCAAGTGTTTAAATTAAGATTAGTGACCTTCTAGGTTTTTTTACATGACAGTTATTTGGTGTTGACCTTAAAGAGAAGGTGTTTAAATGTGTATGAACACATATTCATAATACTTCAGGAAAAAATTTACATTTATATTGCATAGGAAGACTACAGCTTTCCTCTTTCTGGCATTTCTGGTTCTTACAGACTTTATTCTATGGACAATGTTAATGACTTATAAATTCTAAGACTTTCCTATTTTCAATAAAATGTCACATTACCACAACATATGTGGAATAAATTATTTCCTCCCTGCAATTCAATCTGTATACAATGTTGGAGCAAAAGATCAAGTCGAGCATCTTTTGAAAAATAAAAAAAAAAAGAAAAAAAAAGAAAAAATGGAAAACAATAGTGGGAGGGCAATGGCAGATATGGGAGCAGCCTTTGGTAATAATGTAAGAAAAAGGCAAATTACATTTACATTCTGTCAGCAAATGGCTTGATAAAAAATACTTATTCACTGGACACAACCTCATTCCTTTTAGGCTTCAGCAATATTCTCTCCTCACTTCACAGCTGAAATAACTGCTTTCAGAATTACTTCACAGGTCTGAAAACAACTCCCTGGGAAAAATGTCACTTCTGTTCTCTTTTGCCTTTTGTATTTGTGTGATTCACCATGACTGTTCAGCACTCTTAGGCATAGAACTTCAGTTGCAGTAGTGCAATTATAGAAAAAGCAATTTTATGGTGCATCTTGGGGGAAAAAATAGCATTTTATTAAGAATACAGGCATGATTTGTCTTGGATACCTCTGTGATCTAACTGTAAGAACTATAAAAATCTTTTACCATTGTTTCTCAATTGTTATGTCAGAATTAACCAGTAGAAATTAAATTTATTATGAGAATAATTCTAAGTGGAATTTTCAGTAGAACATTCATATGCCCACAAAATATATCTTTTACTATCCTTTACACCTTTAATATATTCAAACAGAACAAATATCTGAATCAGCAGATAAACCCTTTTTTCTAGGTAAACAATACCTTAAAAATAAAGATTATTTAACATTTCATGTTACACCAAGCCTTCCACATCTGTTCAAACCTGTAATTGCAAATCCAAAAAGAACACAATCCTGAATTACACTTTTAAAAGTTAGATTAAGTGATTTAAATGCCTGTGTGATCCTTGCTCAGTGCAGCACAGATTTACACTGCTTGTCTTGTAGCTTAATTAAAAATGAAGAAACAGGATCTTCCTGGAGAGTATGCAAATCTTTCCTACAGTATAATTTATATAATAAATAATATAATTCATCATAATGCTTGCTTCCCAAAGCATCACAGAAGCATTGGTAAAAAAGTCTTACACTTCCAAGTCAAACACTTCAGACCTGTGCCATCACTCTCAGGTGCTGTTTCAAACTTAATTCTAAGACAGTTTGTAATCTTCAAAGTATTACTAAGCATCATTACAAAGAAAAAATATTAAAAACTAGTAAATGGCATTCCCCCCATAGTGCAGATACACAGTCCTTCTTGTAAAGAAAAAAAACAAAAATAAAGGGAAAAAAAAAAAAGAAAAAAACCCCACACATACACTGAAGCTTTACAGTCAATAGGTTTTACATGGAAATTTCTTGGAACTTCTTTCTTGCCCAAATTTGTCTTCTTTACCTATTTTATTTTCTTTACGTAGTTACACATGCAAGGGCTTCATAATAATCCTTACATTAGTTCTTACATGGGGCTCTTACATTTTTACAACTAGTTAATGGTCTCTGTTGAATAAAAAAATTAATAAAAAATAAAAAATAAATTAATAAAAAATTTCCTTAGAGAGTGCCTTTGGTTCCTAACAGCCTCTGGAGCCAGCAGTGAGTGAAGCCCTTTATCACAGAGAGGGAAAAAGTTCTTTTTGTTCATCGGATTTTAAGATTTTCATTTAAGACCTACTGAATGAAAGTCCAGAACTAGTAAAAACAAAGGAACCAAAGACTAGAAATATATATCTGCTTCATTTTGAAGCATTTTTGAAGAAAACTTCATTGGAAAAGAGATCTCAAAATAAACTAACAGGTAGATGGCATTGTTAACCTCTGGAATCATACTGGAGGTCCCAGAAATAAATCATCAGCTTTTTTTCCCTTGTTATAATTTCTAGGACCTTGCTTATACCAATAACCTGAAACATCTCCAGTTCTCTGTTTCAAAATAATACCTTGTGAGTAGAGTACAGTAACTTCACAACTACAAGGTGCACCGGACTATAAGGCGCGCTTTTGTTTTGCAGCGAGGATCTGTGCACAACAAAGTAACAAATTTGTAACAGAATTGCACAATTGCGGGGTTTACTGGCAGGTGCTCAATTTGCAAACATTTTTCACGGCGCTCCCGCCTGCCCCTCGGCTGGCGTGGTTCACACTTCCAGGTTGGCAAATTTCTGAAATTTGTCCATATATAAGGCGCACCGGATTATAAGGCACACTTCCAGGTTCCGGTCAAAATTTTAGTCAAAAGGGTGCGCCTTATAGGCGTGAAATTACTGTAATAAAAATGCTCTCACCACAATTATGCAGAACTTTTCTAAGTGTGAGGAATTTGGAGCAGAATTGTACTTTTTAATCCTTTTGTCTTCCATGAGATTTAGAAGTTAGAGTACATTCAGTTGAAATACAGCTTTAAGATCTGTTTTCACTGTTTCATGAAAACCTGCCAATAAAGTGGCTGCTTTCTTTCAGAAATTGGTATTTTTGTGTCAAAAATATTTTCCTCATAGTTAGAAATAACGCTTTTCAAGGATTCATAGCAACCACCACTTTGAAATTCAGAAGAAATGAAAAATTATTCAGTGGATTTTTGTAGGAATCACTGTTTTTATTAGGGAAATTAGGGATTGGAGTAATAAACAGGATTCCTTCATTCATCCTGAAATGAATATATTCTGCACCCCTGCACTACCTCAGTAGAATATCTCTGAATAGCTGTCATCTTATTGACACAGTTTGTTCCATTTCTATAAATTTTGTGTAGCAAAAAAAGGAAAAAAACAGTTTCACAATGCCTGCTTCAGAATACGGTTTTGACATCTGAGTTTTGATAGGCTTCAGGTTTTTTCTTCTGTTCCAGCAGCAGCATAGAAATAAAAAAATTCAAATTTATGCTTTAAATATGTATATTATATATATATATATTTAGTTTTCTAAAAGTCCTGATGGACAGCATTATTTCACACAATTTTATGTGGCTTTCCATTTTTTCTTTCTTTAGTTGTTAGAACATCCTAAGAAAGAGAAAGAATAAAGATTAATATACACAAGGAGAGATGGCTAGGTGGGCAAACATTTTCATATATTGTGATTTAATTCAAAGGGCCATTAAATGCTGAAAATTTAACTGAATCTCAGCAGAGAATTACAATTCAGATTATTACAGAAGCAATAAAATAACTGAACTCTGGGGCTGTTCTTCACTATTATAAACTCTCACATGTAACTAACTGGCTGGCCTGTGGAAATTAATGCAAACAGACCCAGACTGGTGCCTTTGCTTTTCTTACAATATTTTATCTTCCAGGTTCTTTTTTTGCTGTTAAGAATGTTTAAATTTTATTTACACTGCAGCCTTTCAGCATTCTCCCAATAAGTTCCACTTTTTCCCAAAAATATTTATAGATTGACTCTCATTACAAACTCAAAAAAAGCCCCAAAGCAGCCAAAGCCAAACCAATAGCAAAAATTACAGAATAAAAGACCCTAAATGCCCTAAATGTGATATATCAGTTAAACACAGTTTAATATTAGTATAAAAAAACAGATAGTTTATTCATACATTGCCTTAGGGCACAGGTACTAGCATCTTGTCTGCAAAGATCACCAGCAAATTAAAGATTTTAGCTGCTTCCTCACAAAGAGCGATCTTGCAGTATAGACATGCTCAATATAAAGAAAAGAAAGTCATGTTGAGATCTCTTCTGCTTTGGCAGATCAGTTGGAGACAAAGTATTTCAGCAGAGAGGAAAATAAAAATCTGGATTCTTAGGAGATCATTTTGTTATATGTCCACCTCTGAGTCCATGAAGTTTTATCTCTCCTGCTTTTTACATTACAGGGAGACCGGGAATTTAAACTGTAGCACTTCAGTCACTCTGAACTCTTCCATGCCCAAAGATATGAGGATTTCAGACACCTTTTTACAAATACTTTTAGATTGAGCATCTCACACAAACAGATCACTTTAGTGCCTCGTTAGACAAAGGCAAAAAAAACCCAAAACCTAAGACATCGGTAAATAAGGAATTCAGGGAAAAAGACTGAATGTAGATACAGGAAGAAATAGAGTTTAGATATAGAAACTTTCATGCTTTTGTATTTATTACAACTGCAGCACAAATGACTGAGGCTGATGAGTGAATATTTGTGTGGATTGAACAAGCTTCATTATTCAAAAGTGGTTTTGTTCTTTCTCTTCATTTCCTTTTCACAGAAACCCTACTGATGCTCTAATCAGGCATATTGGACATTAACAAATTAGCATAACTTTAGCACAATAATTCAATATCTACACTCTCCCTCACATTACTAGGAGCAGATCAGAACATCTATCAATTTCCCTTTAACACAGGCCTCTGAAGTGATTTTTTTAGTACATATTCCAGCTTTAAAAAATGTCCCAATCCCATCCTTACAGGTTCAGCAGTGCTCTATTTGGTTAGTTTATTGCTACCTTTCAATACTCAATTAGAACTGTTTCAGATTTTTATTTGTCATTACTGTGAATCAAGAGGGTTTTCACTTGTTAGGTTCTTCAAAGAAGAGGTTTTTGTGCACTCATCTGAAAGTGTCAGGAATTAATGAGCTCATAATGAACCATATGTGTTACTGTGCTAAGTTCCTATAGATACAAACAAAATATATCATCTACTTTGAAAGACACTGACAAACAATTTTTTGGGATAAAAATCAGTGGTCCAACACTTAAAATCTCTTTGTCTGAAGTCCAAATTCTAGAGAATTGTGCCAGTTCTCCATTTTAGCCCCATAATGAGCAATATTTAACTTAAGAGTGTTCTAGCAAAGCCTGGCACAATAGGAGAGCTGGAAAGGAAGGGTCTCATTAACAAACAATTAATTGCTTTTATTCTGGCCTTTGGAAACGTGCACTTTTCCACCCAGAAATGGCATCTTCATCTTCTCTCTGCTGAAGCACCTATGAAAATTTACTTCCTCTGTTAATCCTTGGTGTTTTGGGACTGACTAAAGATGTTAGATGCAGTCTACAGAAACAGATATGTAAGTTTCTCACATAAACCTCTTTTTTCCATGCAAGGCAGTATGACATCATGAAATCATATGAAATCTTCACACTGATCAAGAAAATTTGGATTCCTCAGAAAATAGTGTCATGAAATATCTCAAATATGAAATATGTCAAATGAAATATCTTAATGCACCACCTAACCAGTGACAGTCACCCCTTTTTCTTCTCTTTACTCTTTATTGAGAAAGCTTTAATTTTGTTGTTTTCTCCAAAACATTTCTAATTATTCATATCAGAGTTCATTCATAGTTATTCAAGCAGAGAGAGAAGTCAGTGAACTTGAATATCCAACCTCAAGCCACTGCCCTTTGGTCTGTATTTATCAGGAACTGCATCACCTATAATGTTTTTAGTCTTGGAGATGAGGAGAAGAGTTTAGGATTAACAATTCAGAGCTTTTAATGCCTCTTATGAGAAGTGATTTAATGGACTGACCTTTTTGGAGCTATTCATGACAGAATGATGAGAAAGAAAACAGCTTAGAAATTTCTCTATGAGCATGGGGCTTCCACAAGGCTTGTGAAATACTGCAATCATTGAAATTGGCTTAAATACTGTAATTTAATTTGTTTTCACTCTTCAAAAGGTGAAAAATTATAGGTAAAAAAAATTATAGGTAAAACGTGCAAGCCACACTTAAAGGAAAATCCATAAAATATGCCAAGAGGTGTTGACTCAGTTTTCCAGGATCACTCTTACAAACAAAGTCAAAATCTGTTCTTTAACAGTGTTTTACTGCTCCCTTCATTCCTGGGAAGCTCTTCAGATAATTCCCAAATCACCTCTTCTCTCTTCATAATTTTTTTCTTGGAATCTTCTTACATTTGATGGGAAATCCTAAATTCCACATGAAAGTTTTGTGAGGGTCTTCTTTTCTACATCCTGAAACGTTTTAGCCTCTTTAGCAAGTTTTCTTACCTAAACTTTCCCCCTTTCAGAGATACCAAATAGCTCCTTTGATTCTCCAAAATTGCACTATCGCATATAAATTGCATAGAAAGTGTACAATTACATCCACCCACACTGCAGGGCTGAAGACAAAAAGTACAAGTAAGCAGCTGACAATAGAGAGGCATAAACACTTCTCTAAGCAATAATTTTATCCATTTTCTCTCTGTTTTAAAGTAAGACATACACGAGAAGCCAATATTGTAGTAAAATCCTCATGCTTGTTATTGCAGTGGGTTCTCAGGACTGTTATTTGAAAGTCAGCTGCTGAAATCTGCTACTGAGAGCTGTCATCTGCTGCCTGCCTACAAGCTGCCAATACATTTTCATTTCTATTGCCATGGAAACAAAGGTTGGCATGACTTCGAGAAAAAGAGAGGAGAGAAAAAAAAAAGTCTTTTAGACAGCCAGAGTTTTCAAACTTTGACCCAAGATGGAATTCACCTTTATCAGCCACCAAGGTCACACTGAAAGGGTCAGGCAGGGATAGTGCCTGGCATTGTCCCTTCCTTGTCTGATGTCCCAGCTGTCAAAACTGTGAGCCTGGCCAGATTAAGTCATGGATACCTTCTCTCCAAAGTACAGTCATTTCACGCCTATAAGGCGCACCCTTTTGACTGAAATTTAGATTGAAACCCAGAAGTGCACCTTATAATCCAGTGCGCCTTATATATGGACAAAGTTCGGAAATTTGCCAACCCTTAAGTGTGAGCCCGCCCACCTCTGAGCCGAGGGGAGCCCACGGCAGCCCCGCGATCACACAATTCTGTTACTAATTCGCTACTTTGTTGCGCGCAGCTCCTCACCGGGGATAAAAAAAAAAAAGGGTGCCTTATAGTCCAGTGTGCCTTATATATTGACAAAGTTCGGAGATTTGCCAACAACCCAGAAGTGCGCCTCATAATCCGGTGCACCTTACAGCCGTGAAATTACTGTAGTTGCCTTTCCAAGGCAATCAGGAGTGGGAAAGGAGGATGAATTTCTCAGATTTGTCTCACCTGGAAGCAAGACAGAGCTGCTGAATGTGCCACGTGTGGGAACCTGCAAAGGATTTGGCACAACAATCACTTCAGGCCCTGCTAAACACTCCCATACTGGATGCAGAAAATGCAATAATCTGCAGGAGCTGCATTTCTCATTGCAAGAAGAAAGCATTTCTGAACTAGCAGATAAAAAAGCTCTTTCAATGTTTGTTTAATTGAATAATCACATAATAGGAGTCAAAATTTACCCAGCTTTAAAGTAGAACACCCCCTGTCACAGAATTAGTAGCCATTCCCTGAGTCTGTCGGGTATGGAAAGGTTCATACAGGTGTTTAGCAGTTTTTATCATACCTGATAGTGGCAGACTAGAAATGGAGCTTCTGTAAACATTTGCAAGCTTCCCTTCATCCATTTTTTCTGCCTGATACTTTGTCTTCATTTATCACCAGATGTCATTATCCCAACTTTTCCATTTTTTTTCCTCAAGTATCATTCATGGTTTTGAGCAATCATTTAACTTTTAAAATTAGCGCAAGGAAAACTACAGTTTAAGTAACAATTGGAAGACACTGTTGATCTCAGTTTAGTTAGCTGGTGTATTTATGGTTTGTTTATTAATTTTTTTTTAATGATGCTTTGCTATTGACTGCTTAGACCCTCTGTCAATCACAGCTCCTGTCTGATGCACACTTTTTTCCACCATTTCTTAACTTCTTTTTGTATGACCTTTTCTTTCCTTCCTTTTACTAGGAGGGATCTGCTGGTGTTTGTCCTTGATCACTGAAGTGCCCCCTGTGCTATCCTCTAAATCACACTGTGTAAGCCAGAGGCTTAAGCACCTTGAAGCTTCTGCAACACAAGTTTTGTTCAGCCAGTACATCATCTCCTGAGATCATACAGAGCAAATTGATTCTGTGGGCAGCACTGTGCCTGCAGAACTTCCTAAACTACTGCCCTAAAAACAGACTGGCAGATAAAGTGGAAAAAGAATGAGGAAATACACCTGGACACAGGTGTCCCTACACACCTGTCAGATTCCTATTTTAAAGAATTCAAGGGCTAAAGTCACAGATATTCTGGTTTAGCATGTTTCCAGATCAAGGGTGGAGCAGCAATCAGGGCTAGCAAAGGTAACAGAACCTTGCCACAGCTCTTAGTTCAGGGGTTCAACAGCAGCTGCTCATAAAAGTAAAGCAGACATCTCTTTTCTGTCCATACTCCCTATCCTTTATTAAATTATTTTTAAAAGAAGTGTACTCGAGCCTGTATCACAACTGGATTAAAACTCACAGTACATAACAACGATTTGGTCTATATTTGGAGTTTGGTATTAAACATTTTAGGATTATATCTCCATTCTTCTAATTATACATGGAAAGGGTAGAAGTGGCTTTCTTGAAATGAGAAACAACAAATGATTATTTAATCATGTAAAGTAATTTCATGACTTTAAGGCGCACCTTAAAGCCTAAAATTTTGATCGAAACCTGGAAGTGCGCCTTAGAATTCGGTGTGCCTTATATATGGACAAAGTTGGAGTATTGAAGTGATCTCAAAACAATTTCTGTTTCACATTGAGCAGCAAGAAACATGAAGCTCGCAATCAAATGACTGCTAGCAGGCAAGAGCTGCGCCAGCCGTGAGAGCCACACGAGCAGCAAGCAGCGAGAACTGTGAGCAGCCTGGCACTGGGGGCAGCTGCAGGGTGCAGGAGAACGGCAGGTGGAAGTGCTGGGACCCACAGCATGGGGAGGGCGCCCTGGGGCTGCGTTTAAAGGCTGCGCTGATCCGTGAAAAATGTTTGCAAATTGAGCACCTGCCAGTAAACCCCGCGATCACGCAATTCCGTTACTAATTTGTTACTTTGTTGCGCACGGATCCTCGCTGCAAAAAAAAAAAAGTGCACCTTAGGTGCGCCTTAGGGTCGTGAAATTGTTGTAATCACTACCACAGGAGGGAACGAAAAGCCAAACAAGAAACATCCCACAGCTCACATGGAAGTGCAAAAGCTGATAAGTGGCAGCGTCACTCCCCAGCAGCACACAGGTCTTGGGAAAGCAATGAGATCCTGATGACCTGCAGACTCACCTCCACTCCAAGCCTTGTTTCAAAGGAAGCCCAAGGAAAGCCTCTGGATGAAACAGCTCTACTCTGCTTTGACAGCCCCCTGAGCACCTCCCTGACTAAGGAGAAGGATCTCCAGGGATTGTAGGCACTCTCAGAGACAAGATTAAGTGAAGTCAGGAATGATGAAGGTGGAGAGAGCAAACAGAGGCAAAGACAGAAGTGACATTCAGAGAATTAAGAGATGGAAGAAAGGGTAAGCAGAGGTGAAGAAAGATAGGGTATTTCTTTGCCCAGTGGAATCAATTGTGTTTCAAAAAATGTCAACATGCTGCTCAAAAGAGGGATCAAGGACACAAAGAGAAAGCTTCAGGAAAAATGAGGATTTGTGAAACTACTACACAAACATCCCTCATAAACCACAGCTCAAATTTTGTATTCAATCAGCTCCTGCAGTGGGTGAGACCCACAGCCACTGGCCTTTGCACTTCCATCAGATTATTTCTTTGCAGTTGTTGTCAGGGAATCCTAAAGCTTGCCTTCCTTCCCAGATCCAACAAGCCATGAGTAGGGCTATTTATTTCAGTCACTAATCTCATATTTCTTTGCCAGTACTACTGTTATTTTAAGTGCTAAGCTTTAGCCACACACAGTTTTCAGTTTCTCAAGATGCTACATTCTTTTGCTTGAACACTTGGAAGTTTAGATCCTCTTTTAAGGGGAAAAAAAAAAAAAAAGAAAATGTTAATTCCTGCTATTTTTAATGGTTAAGTCAAGTATCAAGCTACAAGTTTTTTGTTATATGATAAAACAGGCTTGACACAATATTAGAGAAAACCTGCACAAAACAGGCAGGAATTTGCTGCTCCTGGCTGATTTATTTTTCAAGACCAAAGGTTCCCAATTCAGAAACCTACTGAACAAAAAACATAAGGATGGATTGCAACTTCTGTCAGACATACCTAGGAAAGTTAAACCCTCATTATTTTATGAATGCTTTTCTGAAACTCTGGACTCCTCTTCTTGGAAGTTCTGGATGGACTGAAGAGTCTGTAGCTGAAGAAAACACAGAGACTACTGTGAAAAAACAATGTGGACACAGTGCAAAGAGACAGGAATATTTCTAGGCCTGACTCTAAGAAGAGTAACTGTTGGCTAAGCTCTGCAATTAAGTTGTATTCTTTTTTTTTTTTTAGTGATTTCAAAAGTTGTCAGGACAATTGGAAAACCTGTGTCTTCTCACAGGAGCATTAAGCTTGGCAGCAGACATTTCCTTCCCCTCTCTGAGCCAAGCACTCCAAAATAATGCTCCCATAATGGTGTCAGTCTTGTTCTCTGAGCTAGAAGAGCCAGTTAAATGAAGTGACAGCCAAAGAGAGGAGGCATCTTTGACAAGGGTTTCTAAATCACTTTGGCATGTCTCACACTGCAGGAAGATCACAGAGTTTCTCCCCCAGAACTTGACAGATATTTATATTCTGTGCTTCTGCACAAAATATATCTCATTCCATTACTTCAAGCCCCCAGCTACCCCACAGAATTTTATTCCTGAGCAGCACCACATGGAGAAAACTTTTCCCAAAGACTTTTCAGAAAATCAGTTTGGTGGCAGCATGGTCACACCACACTTTGTACGTAGAAATTGCTCAAGTATGAATGATTTTTGCTCCTTGGAGAATTCCACACATGGAGCTGCTGCTCGACAAAACCCAGTGCAACAGCATCTTCTCCCTGGTGTGCATCTCTTGGAGTGTCAGTGACAGTTCTCTTATCAGTGCTTTGTCTCAAAAGAAACCTGTAGCAAAACTTGACACATGTTCAGATATTTTTTGGCACAACTGAAAGCAGGACAGAATTCTCCATTTATAAGAAAATGCAATTATTTTCTCAGGAGATGTAATTTAAAAGAAATAAGCCTGTTTTACTCTATAGAGGGGTTCAAACTAAATGGGCTTGAGAGTGGCACTTTGAAGAAGTAAAGAACAACAAAGATATCTCCCCAGTGATGAATTTTGAAGCAGTATAATAAAAGTGAAGGCCAGGCTGATCCCAAATGTATTGCAGAAAGGTAATTATAAGATTTCCTTTCTGCATATTTGCCTATTTATCCTTGGTGGTCTGCAAAACCATGCTAGTTCTACTCATGCATTTTTAAAATCAAATCAAAAACTGAAAAATTTGTGATGAAGAATGAATTATTTTTAAAGAATTATGCAATCATTTCTGTGGAATATTTATCAGACTAAAGAGTGCTTTATCTGTCTATTAGAGAGTATATAAATCAGTGTTTTTCAACATACTGCAGAAACTTGGTGAGAGAATGTAAAACATTGCCATTCTACAAGTTAATCTATTGGCAACCAGGCAAATAAATGTTAGAAAGATAAGTGCATTAGCACTTTAAAGCACCCAGAACAAGAGAAGTTAAGGCAAAATCCATGATATTAGACAGAAAATATTATCTTGCCAATGCTTTTACACAGAATTTTAATTGGCTGCCTAGTGAGTGCAAATTACCATTTGTGATTTGTTGCCACTACTACAATGTTTCATTACAGTAGTTTTGGGAAAAAAAAAACCTCAATAACAGATCTGCTTAATTTTCTATATTCTAGTGCAGAATTCTATAACAGTAATTGCTGTATCAAAGAGGTCTAGCTAACTCTCAGTGTTCCATATTCACGCTGATATGCCACAAGTGGTAAGGCAATTGTTTTCCAATATTGCATTGAAAAATAACAGATAAAGACCTCACGTTGATTTTTCACTGGCAGAGGTGGGAGAAATGAAAAGATTTTAATCTTTCACTCTGATTGATGCTGGGCATGACATTTCATTTTTCCTTCTCTAACATGCACCTCATGGTTGAACCCAAGCAGCAAGGGAGGACCACACAGACTCTTGCCCCCTTGCCCCTGCCCTTCCTTGGTGGGATAGGGTAGAGAATCAAGGAGAAAAAGTAAAACTCATGGGTTGAGGTGAAACAGTCCAATGATTGAAAAAAAGTAAGGTACACCAATAAAAATTATAATAATAATAATGATTGTAATGAAAAGGAGGGAGAGAAACAAAACCTGAGGAAAACAGGTGATGCACAACAAAATTTTTCACCATGCACTGAGCAATGCCCAGCCCCGAGCAGCAATCAGCTCCTCAAAGAAAACTTCCCCAAATTTCTACACAAACTTTCTGAGGTATGGAATATCCCTTTGGCCATTTTGGTCACTTGTCCTGCCCATGCTCCCTCCCAGCTTTTTGTGCACTGGCAGAGCATGAGACTCTGAAAAATCCTGGATTTGGGGTGAGCATTACACAGCAACAGCCAAATTATTGCTGGGTTGCCTTTATTATTCCCATAATAAATCCAAAACACAGCACTGCACCAGCTGCTAAGAAGAAAATAAACTCTATCCCACATGAAAGCAAGACAATGCAGCTTCATAGGAAAAATATTGGGAAGATATAGATGGGAATTTGAGCACAGAGACGTTGTAAAAATAGCTGGTAAAAGTATAGATCTCTGTAAATTGAAAGGATGTCTTGATTTTATTTTCTCAACCTCATACTGACTGCCCTTTTAATCAAAACTTCTATCATTTCCCTTCCTATCATTCACAATGGGTTTATTCCTTTCTTGCACCTCTGATATTTTTTCTCAGCCCCCACATTCTTTTACCCTGCAGCATCTCACTCCATTTTCATAACACCATCCCCTAGAGCTGGCTAGGAAAAACAGAAAATAGGATGACTTTTTGTAGAAAGCTTACTGTGCTTTGCTACATTAGCATCCCAAAACTTCAGCTTGGTTTTACAGATAAATGTCCTTTTTTGCCAAAAGCTGACTTCTCCAAAATTGCATAAAGCCTTGTGGCCAGGGGTCTGGTTGTTGGTAACTCTACAGGACCATCCTAATTCTCCTTGATATCCACAGCAGCAGCTCAACAAGGGACCTGAAACACCTCTGCCAGACACTGCTGTAGATCATACACAAATTTAAAGGGTCAGATATCTACAAATTCTGTCCCAAAGGGAGCAGATTACAGTAATTTCACGACTATAAGGCGCACCCTTTTGAATAAAATTTTGGTCAAAACCCGGAAGTGCGCCTTATAATCCCAGTGCACCTTATATATGGACAAAGTTCGGGAATTTGCCAACTCAGAAGTGTGAGCGTGAGCCAAGCCGTGGCGGGACTGCTGCGAGCCAAGTGGAAGTGCCGGGGCTTGTGGCACGGGGAGGGCACCTGGGGCTGCATTTAAAGGCTGCGCCGATCTGTGAAAAATGTTTGCAAATTGAGCACCTGCCAATAAACCCTGCAATCGTGTGATTCTGTTACTAATTCATTACTTTGTTGCACAGATCCTCACTGCAAAAAAAAAAGTGCGCCTTATAGTCCAGTGTGCCTTATATGTAGACAAACTTCGTAAATTTGCCAGCAAGCCGGAAGTGCGCTTTATACTTCGGTGCGCCTTACAGTTGTGGAATTACTGTACATTGTGTCAGTGGTTAAAACTCAGGCCCCCAAAGGTTGGTTCACACACACAGAGAGCAGCAGATGCTCTGACATGATACATCTTGGTTTTCATCTCAAAAATCTCTAAAAAAAAAGAACTAATGATGTCACCAAACAAAAAGCTGTTCTTTTCTTAAGAATTGTGTTCTCCCAAACTGAATGGCATTGAAGAAGACAACAATCTATCTGAAAAGCCTCTCTTTTTCTAGAAGATGAGAAAAGCTCTGAAGTTTGCCTAGGGCACTTTAAGGCATCCCTTTGTACAGTGTTCATTTCCTTCAACCTTGTTATCACCCCATCTCCCTCTGTTCATCACTGGCCATCATTAAGTTCTTTTAAACTCTAAAGGTTAATTACAACATAATTGTTCCCTACAGTGACTGATCCATAGATACACCAGACTTCTCCTTTTAAGTAACAAAGAAAGAAATGGAACTGAACTATTATTGTTTAGGATCTGTTCTGAAAGAACTTCCTTAAATATTAATAAGCAATACCTGTGCCAATAAAATCTAGCCAGTACCTATATAATTTACATAAACCAGTGGGGTGCCTTGAAAGGGGGGTTTAAAGGAATTGTGGGGAGGGAGATAAAGCTACCCTTGCGGTCCATATTTCTCACATCAGATGCAAAATACAGCAGTAACTGTCAAAATGCAGCTGCAGCAGTGAGCAGTTTATGGAATTTGTAAGTAGGATTAGCAGTGGGTTTCAGCTTTGCTACTCACACAAGCACACACAGCTTTAATCTGGAGGGGAGTTGCCATTTTGCTTATCTGTGAATCAGTCAGATATGGAAAAGTGCAAGTAAGTCATAACAGAAACATAAAAACATCTCACACTCATCTCCTCAGGACCTCAGACTTCAATTTTTGTTCTTTGCCTTTAGATTTACTTTGCTACCACAACAGATGACAGATTCAGAAGATGTGGCAGATTAGCACTACAAAAACTGAGAATCCTTTTGGTGACAGACCAAACCTTATGTATAGCTTAAAATGGTAATTATTTAATTTTTGTATTCTATCATTTTTATTATATTTGTGGTTTATTTTCATTATAAGTAGCATTTTAAATTTGACTGTTAGTCAAACAGAGCCCATGAGATAGGGGACTTGAAGAGGCTGATGGACAATATCCAGTCTGATTAATTCAACAGAGCAGCAGCTGTGCTTTTTTAAAGGCCAATATATATTTCTGATGATATAAATCAAATATTCACATGAAGACAGAGGTGGAGATTCAATTGCAGTGCAGACATGTTGTTCAGAAGTCCATCTGTGGGGAAAAAATGACAGAGAATGAGTATGTGAAGCAGTGAAAACAGAATATCACTGATACATTAGTGTGAGACTGTAAAAAGAGCTGTGTTTAAGTGCTTTAATTTCACCAGTAGAGAAGCAGCAGTTGGTGGCAGATTTGAATAAAGTGTCAATAATATTCACCATTTCAGAGATGTGTATTCCATCTGCAGGAGGCAAAAGGGAATACTCTGGCTATGAGAAAGACACAAAAAAATTGGAGAAAGCAATGAGAAAGAAATGGGTGAGAGGAAAAAGGGAGGAATGAACGTGAAACACAGATTTGTGAAGTAGGTTGAAATAGGAAAGAATTAAAGGTCACAGTGTAAAGAAAATGAACTACTAGACAGAAAGCAGACAGCACAATGCAGAGCAAAATGTTGTGAAAGGCATGAGAGGGTACAACACAGATAATGGTTGTTAAACTGAACCCCAAAGAAGAGGAATAAAGAAGCTCTTAGACAAGTGAATAGGGAAAAGCAGAGAGGAGTTTTGAGAGAAGAAGGAATTGTTACTGTCAGCAAGTATTTTTACATTTCACAAATCTGAATTTGCTTAGATTCCTTGGTACCAATTGTGGGGAGTGAAATTTCTCTTAGAGATTCAAAAACTGTAAAAAGTTGATCTTAGATAAATATCATTTCCAAATACTTATGTCCTGAATTACAGATTGTAACGTATATCTGCTTGGGCATTAGTTCTGCTGGCAATATTCAGGACTAAACATTTCAGAAAAGGATATCTCAAGATCTAAAAGCCTGTACAATCCAAGAGAAAAGGTAATCCAACAAGAATATCTAAAAACTATTTTCTCTGCTGGTCTCTTTTCTAATTTAGATAAAATTTGGAGTTTCAAAGGTAGATGTTGGTTTTCCTTTCGTTTCTAAAATATTAAAGGCAGTTGCTTGTCCTTACAATTCCTGAAATTAATTGAGATGAAGTTTTCTCAGTGCAAGCTGTGAGTGTTTACATTCAAGTTTCCAGAAGAAACCACATTAAATCTGAGTGTCTACAGCACTTTCTGAAAGGTGTTCAAAAATCTCACTAATGTTAAGAAGACATGATCAAATTCAGATAAAAGCATTGCACCTGGACCAAAAAAAAAGTCACTCAGTTATAGGAAAGGAAACAATTAGGAGATGTTATTCTCACTCTCTTTTGAAGAGCTTTGAGCTCATAATCAATTTCTCATTCACATCTCAGATAGGAGCATCTTTAGAACAGACATTGCCTTTTGCTTGAGCTGCACCTTAAACAAGGTTTGTGCTCACCAGCTTCAGCTTAGAAACATCTGGGTTTGCTCCTGTAATATCTGTTGACCTTTACCAAGTTGACTTTGTTATTAAATCAATGCCAAATATTTAAAGATCTAATTAATATAAATATTTATTGAGAAATCTTATCTTTGTCTCTCAAACTCTTTACAAAATAAGCATAGAGGTTGCTTCTACAAAATTCAGGCATGAGAGTTCTGTGTTGTACTGCCAAACTGAGCATATTGTTGGATTAAATTAATAAACAAGTAATCTTGTTGGCAGAACTTTCTCTCTCAAGAATCTTGGTAAACACTTAGGTTGGGTAGCTATTAAAACTTCTGACTGTTTACAATATTTTTCTATTATGGTAATATGTGTCAAGCAGCAAAAGCAAAAATATTATTTGTTTATTTCCCAAGTCAGTCTGCCTTGTTGCACAACTTCAATTTTCTGTTTACCCTCCCAAAAGTGAAAACAAAAAGTAAGAGTGGTAGAGAAATTTTCACACTAACTGATAGAGAAAACATCATCATAATTTAAAATCACACCATGTCATTAAACTTTGTTGTAATGAACTACTGGGGCTCATTTAGCTTGTGAATCACTTAGACCTTTCACTTGAGATGAAGCAATGACAAAGCTGAGTTCATGCAATCAGGTAGTAATACATAAAATTAACCAGTCACCAGCTGCTCCACCAGAATTAATGGAAATTTGGAATACAGATTTCTTCTTGAGCAAAATGAGATTAGACACTTGGGAATATGTTTAATCTCACTAGGACAAGTGGTGCCATTCCAACTGTACAGTGGAAAATCATAAGAAAACCCAACAGGTACATAGAAAAAAATTTTAACAGAATGCATTTCTTCCATCACCACATTTTAAACCATTCCTGTATTAACTGAAATTTCTGCAGGCTTTCTGCTGGTGCTGTATAAAAACTTTACAAGGGAGAAAAAACCCAGACCAAATTCCTCATCAGTTACTGGCTGTACTCAAACTCCCTGCAAGGCATCACACCATACCTAGGAAAAAAAAAAAAAGCACATGGCTGAAATTTTGATGGCATGGAAGCAATGACTTGAGAAAGCTTGTTAAACCTCCTTTGAGAAGACAATTATCCAAAGTCCACAATTAAATACACACAACTCCCACCAACCTTTTGCTCCACCATTTAATTTGGAGCAGTTGAATACGTGCAAAGGCTACAGTCTGCAGTACTTAGTACAAAATTTCATTAAGGTATCATGCAAAGGAACGGCTTTTTCTAAAACATTAACAAGTGACTGCAGCTGCTTCGCCAGAGCTTTCTCATTATAGCAAATGATTTTGCAGCATTTTCTTTAGTGCCACACAGATGTCCCATCCACCACGAGAGGGGATGCACACTCTGCTTTTTAAATGCCCCAGAAAGGAAGCCAGCCTAAGAAAACCAGACAAATATGTTAGTGACCTACCTACAAGGGATAAGTTTTAAAGACCACGGGTCAAAATCCCTCCTTCTGTAATAGTGCTGGCACAGTGAAGTCACTCCAGTGACCATTTCACTGCTTTTAGCCCAGGAATGTGGAATTTTAGGGCATCTCAGAACCACAACTGGCTATAAACACGGGTAAAACCCTCTGCAGGTTCTGAGAACCACTAAAGATTGACAAAAGCAAGCTGCCCATCTTGAAAAAGGACAGGGCAGAGAATTATTACGCTCAATAATACTTTACAATCAAGCTGAACTTTGCACAAAAATCTTCCAGGTGAAATCAGAGCTGTCACCAGGATGGCAGCACTGGCCTCACTGGTGCTGCCTACCTTGGTTTAGCAAGGCTGATCCTGAATAAAGCAAAGCCTCAGAGGTGTCCAGGGCTGGGGCAATCCCCATCTGCCTTGGGACAGTGGGACAGAGCTGCCAGGCTCTGCCCTGGTTCCCCCCATGGGCTCCCCACCACCACCCCAGTGCTGCCAAGAGCAAAAGGATCAAACCTTGCAGCTGTGTTAAAGTGGTAGGATTAAAGCACCTCTTTATTGAAAGATTTCAGGTGCACAAATACAGCTGTGAGCTCACTTAATAAAGAATTACTACAATTTTCACAATGTTAATTAATATATCTAGCAGGTACATCCAGGAGACCAGTTACCCCAGCACCCCACCTTGGTTCAGACCCCTTAGAGTTGGGGCTTCTTTGCCCCATTTCTTGTTATGTCTCTTAAGTTCTGGTAGGGAAAACAAAAGTCAGAAATTCTTTTCTTAAGGATAAAGCTAAATAGAATTTCAAAATATATTTGTAAGCATTTACTAGACTGCGAGACAGGATAAGAAAAGTACTAGAAGCTACACAAATTTGTATATTAAAAATCCACAAGGCTACAAATACATGAAAAGATATAAAAAGCTGGAAAAAGAAATCTTTAGGCATGACTGGCACACTGGAGCTGCTGGACCTCCTGCACACCCACAGGAAAATAACTTTTTTGAGTCTTTTCCCCCCCCATCTTCCCCTCTTCTCTTACCACACTGACCATTTAAGATACAGAGCATGCTTATTCCAGCTCGATTTCTTGCTGCTCTATCAGCTCCTCTAATCAGTGTAATCATTAACACACTTATTACTTTCTAAGCACATATTGCACTTGCAATTGTTAGGATAACAAATGGGAAAAAAGGAACAGTAAACCCCTCTGCTACTTTTCAGCATTCATCCATCTCATTGCAGTATTTTTACCTTGTTGCTTACTATTATTCATTTATTCCAGAGCTGAGACTTGCTAAAGCTTTCAGGAACTGTGAGTGAAAAATTCCTTCAGCTGGGGACAGTGACAACGATGGCTTTGCCTCTCTTTTCCAAAACACCTCTCAGGACAAGCTCAATGCATTTGTAACAATTCGAGTGAGACAGTTCTGCAGCAACTTTCTTTATTATTGTGTGAAACATCATTGTCTGCCCCCTTCAAAGAGACCTCAAAGCTGCAATTCACCGCAATAATCTTATTCACAATGCATCCATTCTTCTTTTCCATTTACATTTGAAAGTACTGCTCCCGGACTCCACCGCAGAAGGAATTCACAAGATTAAGCACTTCTGTCCATTGAAAGGATGCCTTTGAAACAGTGAAAACTTTGGTTCTCATTGAAGAGAACTTAATTTCTTCAACATGCTCTGCTATCTGCCTTTATAAACTCTGTTTCAACAGCCCTGGTTAGGTTATTTTTAACTAGTTTTCTTTGTTGGGTGATTACAAGACAAGTGCCTCAGAAGACACACTCTAGAAAAAGAAAACACATTTAGGCTTGGGAATAAGCTGTACAACAACTGGGGAGTTAAAAAATAATGACAAAACTATTATGTTTTGAGACAAAAGAATGATATGTGGAAATTGGCTAAATCAATAACTAATTGTAAAGCATGCATCCAGTCCTAGAGGTGATCCAATAATTGAAATCTGCTGCTGGTCACCTGAGTCCTGTTTAGCAGGGTCAGCTCATAATTCAAGTGACTTTTGCACTTCTCATTGATTTTATTTAGCAGCAGATTTGTGGTTCAGATAAGACTATTCATTCATCAGCACTGGTTCAGATTCAATGAAAGCAATCAAACTTAAATATATTTAAGAATACTTTTTTGGCCATATACAATAACAAAACTGTGCACAATAAAATCTGCTGGGTTTATTTCCTCTTTAAGATTACAACATTCATAGGAGCACTGTATTATTCTCATAAAAAAAAAATAAGGCAAGTTGATAATCTTTTCCTGTAAATACTAGTTAACAGATTCAGGGACAGTTAGAACAGTAGGAGATGAAGGTAAAAAAGATAAAATCTTGAGAAATTAGAGAAGTTATCTCACTTACAGAATCACACACATTAGCAAACCAAAACTGCTTGTTTTGCAGTTTGTCATGCTGCTTCCCCAACACAAAGAAATATCTTCTCTCTTTTTTTGTGAACTTTGACAATTCTATTCTATATTACATGGAGGAGGGAGAAGATAATAGGGGGTGTGCTGTCTCCAGGAGCCAGCCTCACTGAACTGCAATGGGACACAAGATCTCCTCAAAGCTTCACTTTGTGTCTGGCACAGGGACTGTGGGGATCAGGGCCAGGCTGTGGGGAAAATCATGACCAAGATTTATATTCAGCTTTTGTAGAAACAACATATTTCACTTTTCATTCATGTGATGAGAATGTATTTCACTCTTGACTCAGTTGTGATAGCTCAGTGGTGTCAATGGATGTTCCTTTTCACTGCCCCTCTGCTTTCCATTTCCATACCTTCAACAGTCAAAGATTTGGTTTGTTTCATATTTTTTTTGCCTTTTTCTTCTGCATTTCTGGAGTCAACCAGACAGGAGCCAATATCAAAGGAGCTAAGAGGGAAAACACCTGCAACAGCCACTGGGAGGTGAAGAACCAGGATGCTGAGGCACCGGCAGCAAAAACCAGAGACAAACAGAAAACTGTCACAACTCCTAGGCTGCCAACTCTTCATTTTGAGAGCCCCACCAGTTTAGCACAAGAAGAAAAAAAATTCACAACTAAGTTGTGGTCTGACACACAATCAAGGCAATCACCAGGATGAGAAATAAGAGCAACATCAAAATTCTTAGACCTTTAAGCCCTGGGGCATGTGCAATTCTGGCAAATGAATATTTCTGAACCAAGAGGGGGGGTTTACGCTACTCTAAAACCCTAAATAACATTATGCAGGTACTTGCTACAGTTTTTTTCCGTTTGGTTTAATCTCACCTTTAGCATTTCAGGCTGAAGATTTCTCTGATGCTGTTCTACAATTTGCTATTGTCCTGGTTCCCATTCCTAACCCATGACAGAATTCACCAGACAGAAGGTGCAACAGAGAGAAATAGAGAGCAATGTCTATGAATTCTTCTTTTTCAGACCTGCAGAACCTTATGGTGCCATTAGAAGCTTTGTGGGTGATGGATAACTGAGCAAATGATACCAAAGTTGTAAGATTTTGCTTTAGAAGCAAAAGTAAACTATCTGTGCCCTTAAACAGTAGTTTAGAAAATACTGGTTAATCATCTTACTATTAAGTTTCTAGCACAAATTCATAGCAAACTTGATGAGATGGTAAACTCAATGAACCTAAAATAAAAGCCCTCATGCATCAGACTCCCCACATGTATAAAAACCATCAGAAGGAACTGAGAAAGGAAGAGGACTGAATTTTATTTAACAAGAAGATATTCACAGTTTTCTTTTCAAATTCTCCAATTTATTTATGAGGAGATGCTGGTCCTGCTTCTCCCTATAAGTCAAGAATACCTCCATTAAACCTTTTTCCAATACTCTTTAAATTTCAGGGACAAAAATCATGGAATTGAAAAGATGACCTCTTTACTAGTTTATTTGCTATTAAGTAGAACTAAGCTGTAAAACACAGACCACTTCTTCTCTCTTTCAATCAGTTTCGGTTTTATGCTGTCAGTTCTCTACATCCTAAATAACATGGACTTTCCTGCTATTTCCTTGTCTACTTCTAACACAGATGAAACACAATATTTTCCATTTTTTACATAGTAAGAATTTAGACAATTTATAGAGAAGCCTTTCCCTAAGTCAGTTTTTAACTAAACTGGCCCTTTTTGTGAATGAACCTGGAAAAGACAACCTCATCTGATGTACTACAACAATCACATATTAATAACTTGCTTATTCACATGAATGAATTGTCAGAGAGCTGCTTTTAGAGAACTCCAAGAACAGCATCTTTTGTGATCTGGCTAGTCTGAACCAACAATTCTACCAACAAAGAAAAAATCTAGTCCTAAGCCTACAGAAAAGCAGCTCCTAATTAATATAGAGAGCAGATTATGAAACCTAGTCCCATGTCCTGGCTAGAAACTGTTGAACAGGTTAAAAAAAACCCAACAAACACATCAAAACCCAGATCTTTAATTCTCAAGTTAGCAGAACATAAAAATTAAATTCCTATTTCTGTTGCATAGAGCATTTCTAACACAATTCCCATTTGTACTGTCTGGGAGGTGCCCTTTGACTCCTGCCTAACACAGAGTGCAGGATTTCTATTGGCAAAAATTGCCAATAGACAGGTAAATTGCAGACACCAGTTCAGAATTATGCTGATCTAGGAAAATAAAAGAGAAAGTGAGACCAAAAAACCCTATCAACAAGCCTTATCATATTGCAGGCCTTCTGCCAAACCTCTGAGCTCTACAGATATGAGAGGTTTGAGGCGTTAGTGTAGAAAACAAAAATGTTCCCTACCCCTCAAATAATTTGCAGGAAGTGTTGCATCTATGTAATCAGAACTTGTGTTTAAATACGCCATTTTCCATGAACATGATAACTTTATTAAATTACACTGTGAGCTAAAGAAACTGGGTTAATACCCTAGAATTGCTGGCTTCAGGACTTGTAGGTCAAATTCTGTCACACTAATTCCTGTAAATAATAAGTGACATTACAGCTGTATCTGTACAACTTTATTTACTCCAAACCCCAAACAGATGCTTCAGAATGCCCATGAATGAAGGCTGTTAATTCACACAAAACTTAATTTCAGTGCTCAGATACTAACATCCTCTGGGCTATCATACCATGCAGCTGTGGAAATACCCAGGTCCCAAATCCTGAGTGAGGGAGCCTTTAGACCATGCTCTTCCATGAAAAATCAATCCGGTAACCAATGCAGGG
>VRYO01001681.1:21295216-21356921 GCA_009812075.1 Sialia sialis | reverse complement strand
TACCTGATTTCATGCTAAGAGCTTTAGCTTAGCTCTTTAAAGGAACATAAGGTTGTACCTTTAAAATGAATGAGAGACTCCAGCAGGAAACATTCCTTATTTGAGAATGGAAGATACAATGCAGTCTTTTGCTTTGGTATCGTGCCCTCTAAAGAAACTCGTGCAATTGTCCAATTTCTGCACCAGACAGGGTTCATTTCTTTACAAACTCCCTCCAGCTTCACCTCACACCTGTACTGATCACAAACACGGCCTAAATTTCATTATTACTTCCAAGATTAGTCTTGGAGTACCAGCTAATACCCCAATCATATTTGCTGCCTGTCCAAAACACTGTATAGAATTAACCTTGATTATGCATTTTAAGTCAAATTTATTTTTTTTTTACCTATCAGGCCTTCAAACTCAGCCTACACTGATTCCACTGAAGTCCAGTGTACTTCTATCCCTGAATTACACCCACAGTTACCTCTAGGAGACTTGATTTTTGAAACTGCTGTAGAGAAAAAATTTGTTGCTGCATCTCCTAATAGTCACATGGAGAAAAAGAATCACCCATGCTTTTATTTAAGCGTATTATCATAAGGATAAAATAACCTTTAAAAACACATCATGGAAAAAGACCTGATGCATTCTTATACCATCATATGTTTCTGATAATAAATCTTATATGACCAGCAAAACAAATGACAGACAAAATGCCACCTATAGAACTGCTTTTAATAATACAAAACACTGGTGTTCCTATTGCTTTTTACTGCTATTATCTGTGCTCTTGGAAGTGCTATGCAACAGTTGGACATTTCATATTGTTATTTCTAAAGATTTTATATGAAAATTTTAATTAACATTTTCAACCTGCATGTAGACAGCCTCCCTTCTGGTTTACCTGCACATTTCTGACAGAGTTCACAGAATACATCAGACAGTTGCCACATTAACTATTTTTAATTGCTTAATGGAACAACTTTCAGGCTGCTCTATACTTGCCTTGATATATTACAACCATCCAGGCTGTTTTCTCTTACATTTCATTTCCAAAAGTACAAAAGCTCAAAGTCAGAGCAGAAAAGAATTATGTTCAAGTCCCACAGCACTTGAGGTAGCTCAGATGGTCAGACAAGCAAAAGTATCACAATTCCTAATCCCCTGAACCACTGAATAACAAATAGATGGACACTTGGAGTTTGCTCCTTACACCCATCCTTCTCTAACAGCTTTGAGAGGTTTCCTTTATAGTGCTGTTTGTGTTGCAGGTGGGTTTGGCAAAGTGTGATCTAATTAAAAATATATGTGTTAGTTAAATTGTACTGCAAATATCTACAGTTTTCACCACACAGACTTCATTAACAGAGCAACAGCCTTGGAAATACAGCTGAAGCTAAAAGCTTTTCTGAATTTTCTATGACCTTTCCATCTTTTTCTGTCTTGCAGTCAAATATCTCACCCTCAAATTGTTCCCTTAACATAGTCCTAGAGTTGGCTGCTGAGAAACATGGTTCATTCTGCAGTGAGAAAACAATCAAATATTAAAGGAAAAAAAGATTTCATACAAATTAAAAGCTATTTGTTTCAATTCCTAGCCAAGAAGAAAAGATAATGATGTGTTTAGATACTGCAGTGTTAACACTCCTACTTAAAGGACAATTTTATACACCTTGAGATGGGATGAAAATGAGATGGAATTTGACTTCAAATTCATGTTAAGTTCTGTATTTACCAGTTTCTAATCAACTGCTAACGAAGACTCATCTACAGAATAAAACATAGAGATTTTAAACAGTTTGTGAAGATGGTAAAGGTTTAATGCAATGTTCACTAAAGATCTTTGAGATACACAAATAATGCAGGTATGAAGCCTAAGTTCATCCAGACAGATGATGAAAAATTACATACAAAATACAAGATAAATGTAACAAATTTACATATAGCCAGATACTGATAGCAACATTTTATCTCACTGGTGAAATAATGAAAAATAATTATTACTTTATACACCATCATTTTGATTGCTACCCTAAAGTTACAAAAAGAATCAGCTTGGCTCATCTTAAAAAAAAAGAAACTCAAAAAAAAAAACCCTGGAGAATTTAGCAATAACAATCAGAAGCTATGCTGCCAAGCCTTGGGTCATGCTAGATGTAAATCTGTGACCCTTTGCAAAAATGCCAAGGCCAAAGGTGGCAATGTTTGGGGTAATTTTTGTAGTTTGGTACTTGTGAAGCAGCAGCTTCTGGAAAGAATGTAATACATCACTGCAGAGTTGTTTGCCTGGGCTAAACAAAACAAATTCCTCTAATTATTTATGTATGTCAGCGTGTTGCTGATTCACAGCTCCTGTAATTTGGGCTGTGTTTGGCATTTTGCCCTGGGTTTGCTTCATTTGTCTTTGCAAGGGAGGAATCCTTTCCTTGGCACAGGATGTGACACTTATTGTGAGACACTAACTAGCCAAACACTCCTTTCCTTAAATGGGGTGGGAAAACATTTTGAATAAAGAAGCTTTTAACTAGAGTAAGTGTCAGGGGCTCAAGATGTATATTCCATTTCACCGAGGGGTGATATTGCACCATTTGTTTTCCAGGGTATGAAGTAGTCCAAGGAGTTGTTTATATTCCCACACCACAGCAATGAATGCTGTAGGGGTTTAATCTAGGAGATGACAGCAAGGCTGACAAGGACACTAAACCAAAGGAGAGGCAAGAAACAGCCTGGAAATAAAATGGAGGGTTTAAAATAAAGGCCAGTGGGACATCTTAACTTAGAAGATTACCTGGTACTCTGAATTACTGAGAATATTCTCTTCCTACACTTGAGAAGTCTTGCTGCATGGAAATGGTGTTTGTGCATGTCACAGACAAAGCTGAGAACTGCAGCAAACAGTGAATGGGATTGAATGGAATTATTAGGGGTAACAACCTACAGTGTAACCTCAGGCCTGCCTGTTACTTGTAAAAATCTTATTTTCTGCTGTTAAACCCATTTTTGATGGGGTTTGGACCTGGATCTGTGCATAAGTCAGGTGGCTACCAATGAATAAATCACACTTGTCAGCTCGAGGTCCAGAAAATAAGGCTCATTTGTGAGAGCCAGAGAAAATGGAAGAATTGCAGAGAAATCTCTGGTATGGGTGATAGGGGAGAGATGATCTTGAAATATTATTTTGTGGAGACTTTCTGGACTGAGTTTAGGAAATTTCTTTATCCCTGAATATCCCAATGCCCAGTGAGAGAGACACACAGTAAGATCACTCATAACACAGTGGGGATAAATAATTTGCAATACAGTTCCTCTTCAATAAACACATTTTGGGATTCTAGTGACATTGTAGAAAAAAAACCTAAAACAAGAGTTTCTTTTTAATGTTCTGCATGAGACTGGAGTTTATAGGCAGGAATAAACATGAACACAGAAATGATGGAATAAACCTCTGATTTTGAAAGCTACAAAAACTGTGTAACTCTGGACAAACCATTACAATAGAAGAGCTGCTATCAGTCAGTTTAAAATAAAAACAGCCAGCAGATTATATTGTCTGTATTCACACAAAGCTGCTTATTTCCATGTTACCAAAGCAGACTCCAGTGTGCTGCAGGGAGGAGATTTTTTGCTGAAGGATCTTGGCCTTTTCTGTGACCTTCACCTAGAAATGCCGAGAGAAAAAGGGTAATTAATTCCTCAGCATTCAGCTATAATTTATAATTTTTTGGGATGAAAACAACCAGAGTAATAATTTAAAAAGTAATTTTTAAATTATCATCCTGCTAATAACACCAAACCTTGAATTCCACAACACATTGAAATATTTATTCACCCTCTTCCTCTTTCTTGCCCCTTTCCTGTGGTAGCCAGAGGTATCCTGGGCCCTACTGAGTGCCTCAGGGATGTGTTTCCCAGGGTTCCTCACCCTGCCCAGAACTCCTGTCAACCCCTGGGACTGTCCCCAGATGCCATAGCAGGGCTGGCATCCACAAGGAGTGTCCCCAGGAGGCTGAGGCAGGAGTCCTGCTGCATCCCAGAAAACTGGGATTTTTGTGCTGTCTGACACTGACTCCCTGGAGAACACTGCTTTTGTCCTGAGGATTTGGAGAAGGCTCCAAATTTGAGTGATTAAGTTAAAATCATGGGTGTGTAGTTAAATAGGAGTATGTGATTTCACATAGTGAAGGGTTTTAAAATTGGGGTTTTTAGAATATAGTAATAGGGATGGAACAAGATGTGAGCTCTTGGGCATTGTCGCTTTCCTCTTTCTTCTTCCTTGTTCTTCATGGTTTCAGGTAGTAGTTTTTGGTTGGACAGTTAGTGCTGCACTGTGGGTCACAGGGGTTTGATTATTGGGACATAAGTATAAATAATCTAGGTGTTAATTCTCTGTTGGACTGTTTAGCTTTAAAATACCTTGTAGCAGCTGGATTCATCTCCATTTTACTCACTTTTAACTGGTGGCTAGAAGTGCTGCTGAACTTTCCGTACTTTAGATAAGATTTAATAAACAACCAAACACAGACTCAAGAAAATCCATTTCCTTCGTGGTTTTTAATCCTGGCTCTGAGTGAAGACAGAAGAGGGTCCAGATAACCACTAATTAAGTGGTGCAAACACCACCAGAGTTACAGAGTCCCTCCTCTACCAGGCAGGCAGCAGCTCCTTAGCCCAGGGAACCTTGAAATGCCTGGAGACAGAGCAGGAGATCCAAAGGGATGTGGAACCGATGCTATTTTGTCTCTGGGCTTTGTCCTAAAACCATCCTCCCCACCCAGCGCTTGAGATTTTAGCCTCTGGTGCATGGTGCTCCTCAAAGCACACACTCCCACCTGCCAAAATCTGCTTTTCCTCTCCTCACCCAGTGCCCAGGGATTTCAGGGCAATTGTTGCTTGTGTGCATTTTAAGTCAGGAGAGAGGGCTCACTCAGCACATGGAGGGGCAAGGCTGATGCCTTGGAGTGGCTACCTAAAACAGAGGCTAGACAAAATTAAGAGAATAAAAGTTGGTATTTATTGAAGGTATTTATTGATTATTATGTAGTTATTGAAGGTATTTACTGATTATTATTTACTGATTATCACTTTGGGCAGTCAGAAGCCTCCAAGGGGCTACACCCAAGATGGACAATGAGTTCTTCATGCAGATAAGTTTAGTCCATTTGCATATCAGGGGTTAATCCTCCACTTACAGCTTCAGGTAATGAAGTCATTTACTCCAAGTTTGCCCCCCCAGTTCATTATTTTTCACATCTCTCAGGGCCTGAGACAATAAGGTGTCCTTGAATTTCAGACCTGGGCGGGAATTGTTTTGCCTGAATCAAATGGGAGAGCAGTAGCTGACAGGCTATGAAGCTTTAGAGTTATGCTCTAAAGCAGTACAGGATCTGAAAAACCCAAGAGCTAAATCCTAAGGCATCCCTGAGATGCTTGTGCCAGCCCTGAGCCAGCACAAGGGAACTTCATGAACCCCAGGACACTGCAGGGCTTTCCTGGCTTTGCTTGAAACTCCTGGATGGAGAAACACAACCCTGAGTAATCTGTGCTCACAGATTAAGTGTCAAGAGGAAAAAAATCACCCTTTAAATCATGTCACAGCCACAGTAAGGAGGGTGAAACTACAGCTTAGCATTTGCTTCACCACTGATTAGTCACTGTAAATATATTCAAGCAATTGTGCTCCACTGTAGAGGGTAAATGACTTTTATTCAGGGGAGCCATGTAGCTATGGAACAACTTTATAATGTGAGATAAACTTGTGACACGCCAGTCATAGATGGGGTTTTGTCATTTAGGCACTTCCCTGGCTTCTGGGTGTCATGTAAAATAGAATACTTTTTGTTTGGTGAAATAGAGCTGTAAGACAGAAATATGTTGCACACTGTATAAACAGAGAGGATAAAGATTTTCCTGTTTTACTGCCTTGTAAAAAGGGAGAGATGTCCAGACTCCTATGGCAGAGAAAACATGCAGACATTTTGTCTTTTCTTCTGTAGCTAGCTCATGCCTGCTGGTACATGACATCTAATGATTCTGATCTTTTAAAATACTTTATTTAATGTGGTTATACTGGTTCCTTTTCCACACAGCCTAATAAGATGAGCAGCATCCAGATCTATGACAAAATTAATAGCTGTTAACACTTACTAATCATTTATTTGGGTACAGATCACTCTGTTCCTAGTAAATACAGACAATATCTAGCAAGCATTACAAGAATTTTGGGGACCTTTGTTCTTCCCATGCAGCATTCTACACCTGGCAGAGTATTCAAATTCCTGCTTTGTGTATTGGGAGACATTTCATTCTTCTCTATGTTAAGCTTTCATTAGGGCCTGATCACCAAAATGAGCAAATTTTCAAGGCTGTAAAAGAATGCTGTGCACCACAACATTTTTTTTTCTTGTGTTCTTTTAGGGGAGCAAGTAGTCAATGAAAACAAATCTTCCTTACTGACCTCACAAAAAGTTTTCTCAGACATCATTTCAGTGCTTGGATTCTCTTTTCAGAAACTGAATTATGGAAAACAGATTCTCTGCATAACAGTGTTCAAGAAGGTGGACACAAAGAGTAATAGATTAATAAAGGCCATAATTAAGTCTGTAAGGATGGTGTTACTAAAGAGAAGGACAAGCTTCACACAATTTTCTGGGGGATTCACATTTGGCTGCTAGAGAGAGCCTTACTAAGATGCTGCTTTGGTTCTTTTGAAGTTCAGAACAGTGAAAGTCTAGATAAAAGTCTTCAAATTGATGCTAGCTTATAATCTGATTATTTAACATTCAGCCCTCCACGCTGGTTACCCATGGGCACATCCTGAATGCAAATAACAGCAGTGTTACCAGT
Source organism: Sialia sialis (assembly GCA_009812075.1). Lineage (NCBI taxonomy): Eukaryota > Metazoa > Chordata > Aves > Passeriformes > Turdidae > Sialia > Sialia sialis. The sequence goes on along the minus strand of VRYO01001681.1, from coordinate 21,350,093 downwards.
GAATTAAAAATGCACTAGTTGGGATCAACTAGCATTGAAACTGAATTTGCAGAAGGGAAAAAATAAAGCCTTGCTGTAGCCAGTTCCTAATTACATTTAAGCTTTCTTATTTTGTATTTGACAAAAGATTCAGTACACACGTGAGAAATGACAAGTTTCCTACATCCTAAGTGCAAGGAATTTCCCATGGCTCTGTAATAAAGTTCAATGTCTCAATTTCTATACTTTTGGCAAATATTGCATAAAGTCATTGTAGAGTATCTATAAAGTTTCTGCAACATCCATAGACTGCCAGTAATTTATTGCCCTGCACTCTGCAGCAAACAACTTCCAGTGTGTTAGCACTTGGACAAATTACAGTCATTATTCCTTCATCTTCACACTGTAGCATCACCCCAGTGATAAAATCTGCTTTTGGTTCAATAAGAAGGTTGTTGGAAACCATGCATTTTCTGCTCCCTGGAGAAAGACATTCATTTCCACTTGGAATCAAAGAAACAATCTATCAGAGCATCAGAATATGCTGAGTTGGAAGAGACCCATCAGGATCAGTGAGTCTAACTCCTGGCCCCACACAGAACACTCCAAGAATCACACCCAGTGCCTGACAGCATTGTCTGAACACTTCTTGAACTCTGTCAAGCTTGGTGCTGTACCCTCCACCTTGATTAATTTTAATTATTTTTAAATTTCCCAGAGATTTATTGTGATCTACTCACAGAGACCTATTTTTCCCACATGGGGCAAAATACTATTCTTCCCAAGGGAATAATTATATTTGAGTCCTTTAGACCATGGTTCTTGCTAATCTGTTTGCTCAGCTAAACTTGGGTGGACTGGTCCCTGATTTGGAGGGTCCCTGCTGGTCTTGGAGGTGCCATATCCTCAGTGTTGCAGCCACTGCTTGGGTTCCTTGTGGCACATCTTTGGTGCTGCTGACACTTCTGAAACCAATTCTGGTTGCAGAAAGACAAAAAGAAACACGTTCAAAAGTTTTGCTACGGTAAAAACATCTATGAAGCAGAAAAAATTGTCTTTTTAATAGTACTGTGATAACCATAAAGCCCTTAAAATATAAATGTCTTAACTGACAAAAGTTACATGGAATTGTAGCATCATCCACTCTTTGACCATTGCTGCAGTAGAAGCCAAGGAGAATCAGAGGCTGGGGAGAAGAGTGTGGGTTTAATATCTGCAGGCATGTGTGGAACCTTCTCTGGTTTCACAGCTCCCAGCCAGGAGCTCAGTTTGAGAACATTTTGTATGACATATTCACTGAAGGCAGGTGTTATCAGGCATTGCAACCTTTCTGTTGATTCACCAGATCTGGCTGTCTTGGCTGTCATGAAAAGTTAGAATACTTTGCCTGGCAAAAAAAAGAAAATAAACTGGCAGCATGGAGCAGCAAAAAATGTCAGTTTGTGAAAGTAACAAAATGGCAAAGGTTTTAAATTCCAGCTCCCACTCAAGTTGAGCAGAAAAATACATTTTCAAATGAAGTTGTTGAAACAAAGTATTGGTATGACTAAATGCTGAAATAAACTAGTTTTGTGATCTGGATTTTAAAAAATAATTAATTAATTGTCCCAACTGAAACACCAAAGAATCAGTGGTGATTCACTACATCTTGTCTGGGTCCAAACTCTGCTCATGGGTTGAAGATGATGTTCCACCTCAATCCTTCAGAAATTTTCAGGGAAGGCATACCAGTTTTCTGAGATTCTGAGTTAATACAAAGTCAACGGATCCTGCAGTCCTTGGAGCAATTCCTGCACACAGCTTTCCTGACTTCCAAGTTTGCCCAAATTTCCCTTCAGTCAAGTGTTTGTGCTCTACAACAGAGACAAAACTGGATGTGCATCAGGCAATTTTAATATAATCACTTTCAACATAATTTCTATTAAAAATCTGGAAGACGGGCTGTGGAACAAAGAAATTTGTTTTAAATCAGTTTTAAATGAGGAATAAAATGTAATTACTTAGCACCAGTTAAAACTCTTAAATAATAATTATATTTGTTATTCAAGAATCTGCTAGATCATAAAAGCAAAGAGCATCATTTCTTTTGTAACTAAAAAATCCTTGCTCACAGAAAAAAAAGAGAAAACAACTTTCATTATGAAACAGATTTCATATTAAACTGGACCATTTCAGAGATTTTTTTTCCCACTCCAAGCTTTTGCTAATAATTGCCCTTCCTGTATGCCCCAGATGAAGAATCACAGCTCTTTAGAAGCATTTTGTGTAATAAATGTTCCTTGGTTTGGTTTTCTCTACTCCATTTAATGCTGATTCTATTTTTCTCCTATCTTCTGTTGGCTTCATGCCTGTTCATACCTTTCTGAGAACACCAGAAGTCCGACTGTGACTTAAATTCCATGAGGATACATCTGCATCTGCAGGAAGCAGACAGAAGGAAGCTGCTTCTTTAAAACTGATCTGGCAGTTTGGAAGCTGAAAGCATCCACCCAGATGGGATTAAGTTCTAAAGGTTTTGTGTTGGTAAATCCTTTCAGAGGGATATATTAATCTAGGGAGTGGCACAACTCAAAGTGGTAGAAGACAAAAAGGCAATAAACTACTGCTATAAAAGGGTGTAAATGTTTTAAAAAATCTGTTTAAATAAAATTTATCATTTTGATGGTTGCAGGCATGTGCATCTTGCTTCATGCACTGTCTGAATAAAAATTTAAAAGTCCTTGATCTGTATTTCAATGACTAGACACGATTCTTCTGAGACTTAATCCAAGCACGTGTGTCCATCTCCATTTTACCCAGGATGAACATTGATTATTCATTAAGGTTCATTTGCATGAAATTTAGGAAGAGGAACAAATTTGCAGTGGACTAAATATGCAAAAAACTATTGTAAAGTAAAATCTGCCTACTTCAGAACAAGAATATGGCTTGACTCTGAACCTGTGATGAATTTTGAGAGAATTTTTAGCTCCCTGACACAGGTGCAGACAGAGATGTTTTATTTTTGTTTGGGGTGTAAGACTTCATTAGGTCTCTTTTTTTGGAATCTTGATGTTAAAAACTTTGATTCCTTAAGAAGAAAAGTTTTACTTTTCTTAGGGCAGAGGGAGGAAGTGAATATTGCAGTGCAAGTCTTCCAAAACCACAAACTCACCTTGGAAGGCATCCTAGAGAAATTAAATAAAATATTTTTCTTGAAATTCTCTTATTGTTGCATAAACAGAGGAAGGTGTCACCAAACCTAATGCTTTGTTCTGTTTGCTATCCATTTCCTTTTAAATTTCTTTCTCATATTTGGCTGAAATCTTCCTCAAATTATTTTGAAGAAATTTTATTTGCTTTAACTTCCTTTTGCTCGTTTCCAGCTTTGATGAGAAGTTAGAAACCACCTTTCCAACTTTCACCTAAGTTTCATATCCTCCTATCCTATCCTTAAGATGAAGAGATTTATTAAAGTGCATTTCCACAGTTCTGTAGAAACTCTTGACATTTTAAAGGACTTTTGACAGGATGGGTGATGCCATTTATGGGGTGGATAGTCTAAATATGATATATAAACAGAAGACTGAGGAGTTAGGGTTAGTTCCTTGAAGACATTGAATATTTTCAGTTGCAGAAAGAAATTCAGTAATCAACAGCTTTCAGTGTGCAATTTATAATGTCTAACATTAGGGGAGATTGGAAACTGTTGAAAATGTCACCAATTATCCATATAAAGGCTAAATCCTCCAGGAATTAAATCAACAGGAAAACAAATAAGTTTATGCAGTGTCTTCATGGATTCTCATCAAATTTTCCTATAACATCAGTGATACATGAGCGGTCTTAAAAATTAGGTAGCTCCAGGAATGAGAATATAGAGTAATATTAAAATATATCCCTTCAGTTTTGTTTTGAAAGATAGATGATAGTAGAATGAGCCAGACAAGGCACAAATGATTTTATGACACTTGCTCTTTCAGTCTGATCTGAAGGTTCACTGTATGGGACTGACATTTTTTGTGGGGGTACTATGTTCAGAATTCACAAATGAGGTGCTGCCTAAACTACCCCGTGTCTACTGAGCACTGTTTGGGGCAGGTGTCGATCTTGAGCAAAGCTCAAAATGTGCAGAGCTCATCCTGAGACAAGGCCTCAATTCTTACAGTGAAAGATGTAAGAACTGCAATCCATATTTTATACAGGAGGGAAAATGTGCCATAGTTAGAGAATTGTTGAAGGAAACATAAAAAAATTTATATTGAAACCAAGTGCAAAAGTCATTTCTCCTTCCAGCCTGGTTGTTAGAAATAATTTCTTCTTCCCTGGTCTTTTTATTGTAACAGCATCTCATTTGACATATCAAATTTTCTTCTGTTCTAAAGGCAGAAGGGAAAATGAGAGAATCTCTTGTGAATGAGCAGCATCAGGGCCTGAGCAAAGCTTTGCCCTTTTGTGGGGCAGTGCTTTGTAGTGTAACATCAGCTGGTACAGGAAAGGGGAAAGCAGAAGTTCATTGAACAGCACAGATGCCATTATCATCATAAATATCTAGAAAAAAGATACCAATTTAGGTGAGGTGACAGAAGGAGAGAGATACTATGGAGAGGAAACAAGCACCACTTGTTTTTTAATAATTGGTGAAGGTAAAATGGGCCTTACAGTGTGAGAGAAGGGATTTATCCTTTCCATAAAAACAGGAGGTTAAAATCTCTGAAAATCATGAGAAGGGCTCAGGGTAGCTTGAACTCTTTCATCTGGGAAATTAAGAATGTGTGTATGGATATCTACAACAAGAAATAGTGTCAACTATCCACATTTCTATAACTTTCACACTGCTGTTTTAAGAGGTTTCCTTGAAATTACATAGCTTCCCAAGGTTTGCCCTTGAAAAACGGAAATAATGTGAACCCAAACCCCTCAATCCTCACTAGGGTTTATGTATGGCTGATTGGCTTTTTCTCCCTCCAGATGAAAATTATGAAATCGATGAAAAAGTGGTAGATACAGAGCATCAGACAAAGTACTGTAATTTCACAATTATAACCCGCACCTGATTATAAGCTGCACACCCAGGTAGAGCACGGGATTTGTCCATATATAAGCCGCACCCGAATGTAAGCCGTTTTTTGGGGTTTTTTTTCAAGCGAGGATCCATGTGTGACAAAGTAACAGGTCAGTAACAGAATCGCGCCAGTGCGGGGTTTGGTGTCAGGTGCTCAAGTTGCAAACAGTTTTCATAGACCAGGGAAGCCTTTAAAGGCAGCCCCAGGCGCCCTCCCCGGCCGGCTCTCACTTCTGGGTTGGCATTTTGCTGGGATTTGTTCATAGATAAGCCGCGCCTGATGATTAGCCGCACTACTGGGGTAGGCTGGATTCTCCAGTGAGAAAGGTGCGGCTTATAATCGTGAAATTACTGTACAACTTTATGTCCTCAGTTAGGAAAATAATCTCCTTTTGGTGTCCCAGAAAAGGGATTTCATCTGATAGAATGCTGGAATTAAATGCTGGTCTTTTGAACTGACATAAAAGTACTGCACAAAATATGCTCCCACAAACATGTTAGTCAGTATAAGTTTATTTTGTGTCTTCATTTTGGGGGGGATGCATGAATATCTGGAGAATAAACCACAGTGAGTTGACTCAATTTGCATGAGAATATCTTTACTCAGACCTTTGCAATATCATCTGCTATTTGCTCTTGTTACTGTTCTCATCAATAGATGGTAAACCTGACAGGGACAATTGGGAAAATATTGTTTTACAGCTCATAATTCAAAGATTTTTCAATTTTGTTCTTTTCCAACTCACCAATTTCTTTTTCCTGGATGTCTGTTCATGACAGGCTCAAGATCTTAAGCCAAGATACAATGGGATGAAGGAATAGCAGTGCAGTGGTAGCTAAAAGCTTGAAATTTTGGTAGCAGCATGGTGAAAGTGGACTGCTCTTATGGAACCATGAAAGCAGTGAAAAGCAGAACAGGTACATCTAAAGGGTGTCATTATTCCCTTGGAGATTTCACAGTCCTCCTCAATATGTTTTGGGGCATATTTTACCTGGTTTATATGGGGCTTTTTCTATTTTCATAGATACTGTTACAAAATTAGAATTAGACAGGCTGTGTTTAATGGTGAATGTAGTATGCTAACAGTATTTCAACTCATTTAATAAATTGCTGTCTTTAATTTCCTTATTCTTTTTGAGACAGCTTGTTTTTTAATATCCATGATATAGCTGCATTCCATCTTTAAGAAACAGAAAATCTCCAGCTGCAAGATTTTTCTGAATGGTTTTGCAGACTGGAATTAGATTTTCTTCCAGTTCTGCTGTGTAACTCAAGTCCTGACATTATACATTTTCACTTACATGAAAGGTTAGTAGAAAGCACAGCCCATCCTTGGAAATCAAATATGCATTTGGATTTGGTACTGAAAGTTACCACAGGAAACAGCAACACAGAACTTTTGGGGTGACAGAGAGATGGGTTTGGCTCCCATCTTCCCCTTGCCTGTGCAAATACAGCTGTGTATAACATACAGATGTCTCCAGATCAACATCTCCTGCATTCATCCTGCCCATCACCAAAACCCCCAGATTAAAAACCCATAGCTCATTAAAGAAGAAGGGAGGGGTATCTTGCCTTAGAAATATTACTGTCTGTCAGGGTTGCCTTGTTGCAGAGCCAGACTTATCTGTAAAACCTGCACACAATTATTTCTTAATGATTTTACCCTGGCTCATTAGGAGAGCAGCTACCACTGAGACTTAAGAGCAATCAGGCAGCTGTAGCAGTGGCACAGCTACCATGCATCTTGGGGTGGCACATCAGCATTAACTGGGCTGAAAATGGAAATTGTAAATGAGATCCAAGCCAGATAATACAAAGCTTGCAAAATGTGCCCATGAAGTTGTGTGTTGTAACAGCACCAACAGTTTCCTTGCTGGAATTTTGTTGTCACCTGCTTTGCATATTTTATTGAAAAAAATTGATGGACCCTGTTTAGAATGGTACACTTTTAAAAATTTCGGATTTGAATTTTGCTTTACAAAGAATCGTAATGAATTATAGACTTGCTGAAAGTATCTGGAGTCCCTTCTTGCTTTTCTTTTACCTCGTTCAGAACATAAGTCATTGCCTTTCCAGTCACCCATGAGAATTTGGTTTCACACAGTTGGCCTAAGAAACCAGCAGAATTTTGGAATTTCTGGTGAGATAAAGCAACTGCACACCCTTAACTTATAGCTGGGGATTTAAAGTAATTCTTAGAAATGTGTCCTTAGAGAAAGTTAATTATGTGAACTGTGTTTTCCACTTCACATCACCTCAGGCTTGTGTGTGAATATGTGAAAAGCTCACCAAAATGCACATCAAAAAACACACAAAACACTGAGATCAAGTCTGCAAATTGGGAGGAATTGGTTGAAGGTCATTGCCCTGTACCTTAAACAAACAAAGGCCAAATCCTAGAAAAGAAATTTAAAGTTTTAGGTATGGCCTTCTTTTTTCATGATGCCACATTTTCCATCTTTAGTCTTTTGATTCTGTCACTGGGAGAAGCAGAAGCATCTTTAAAAAGACTTTCAGGAAGAAAAAAACACAAATATATAAGGTGCTGATAAACCCAGAAGAAAAAATTGCTATAATTAGAAGATATGAATTAAACAACCCATCATATTACTTCTTTTCTATTTAAAAACATAAAGTCATAATTTTGTCCTGAAGTGACTCACACTGTAAATCAAAATGCTGTGAGAAAACCCATGCAGTTACACTTGTTACATTTAATAGACACACAATTAATCTGTTTGGTTATGTAGAATATATTAGCTGCACACTGAAAGATGGTGAATTTTGAGACTGCTTCATACACTAGAAAGTAAATAGTGGTTATAAATATTATTCCCTATATGTTTTCATTTTACAAAAGTATCTGCAATGCCACCAAAGTTTCTGCAGATTAAAAATGAATTATTCCTAAACTCCACATTTTATGCGAGCAAAAATGATCATTTTTTCTGCTCTAATGAGATGACCAGACTAATGGATGAGGGGAAAAAGAGTTTTCCTCACAAAAAATTCATGTCTGTTGCTAACATGGGGAGGAATAAACTTAATGATGCCCTGGAAGCAGTTGAGACTGGTGAACAGAAGTTCTACTCTAAAATGTCAGAGCACAGCTGTGCAGATTTTCCCTTCTCCATTTCACATTGCCTTCTAACAAGTGTAACACTGAAATCCTTATATTTGTGTGAAGTTCATGCCATGCATGTAAGTTCTCATTTGCCAAACATTTTATGTATTTTTATGTAATGCACAGAGCTGGAGTGACTATACTGAAAACTTCTTGCCTCGTTCACCCCCTTCTAAAGACACTCCAAATAATTTTGTGACATTTCCTGAGCTCAGTGGTGTCCTGATGGGGCAGGGGACAAGGCACCAGTGACCTCAGCTGCCTCAGCTGGAGGAAAACAACCTGTCTTTGTTTTATTGGTGGTTTATATATTGATTTACCAAAATATGAGTATTGGTCTAACACCGATACTCAACTGTGAGGACAAAAGACTCTCTAACAATTTAAAGTTTCAAAGTGTATGTTTATTCAGCTCTGGGCAGCAGTGCGGGGTAACCCTCTAATACACACTGCAAAATTACAGATGGTCACAGAGTCTATTTATTGACAAAATGTTCAAACAAATTAATATTCATAATACCAGCCCCTCCCATCCCCCTTCCTATGGTAATTAGCTGGAATGGCTGTTAAGCAGCATGGTTGGCTTCTTGAATTAAGTCTGGGGTTGTTTTGGGAGTGGTCTTAAAAGGAGGAAGTAAGGCGAGTCTTCCTCACCCTGAGCTCTCGACCTTTTCTATCACTGACAATACAAATAGCTTTTGGGCAACTCCAGTTTTGCAAAGAATGCATTTCTGGTTGCAATTGTTTGTGTTCTTTGGACCTAACTACTAGTTTCATCCTTTCTCATTGCAAGAAGAGCTAAGCAAACATAAATTGACAAGTATTCAATGATTTGAGTTTCATGTAACTATCTCAAACCTAGTTTTTTCTAACTTTTAACTAAAATCTTAATTTCTTTAAGTTTAGTGTTTCATTTTATTTCTATATGGTATTTTAAAGACCATATTAGACTGTATTTTATTATATTGACTGTTACAGAATGCTGCATTCTTAGACTGGTTTAGATAATGCATTCAGTGCAGAGTTTATAGTTTCTCTCTTGAGTCTTTATGCAACTAACAGTGTTAGAGTGGAATACAAAATAAAGCAATGAGACACCTTTTCTGAAATTTGGTCCCCCATTGTTCATATTTTTATACAGAACATTGAGATTTTACCCAGCAAGTGTTATTAAATTTTGATTTGGAAAATCTTAAAATTATGTTTATTTGAAAATGGCATTTAAAATTTCTCTTCACTTGGGAAACTGCACTTCTGACAGTACAGACTACCCAGGATAGAAGTAGGCAGTATATTCCAAATGGAGAGGCAGCTGTAAATGTTTTATCTCTCTTGCCACTTTGAGTGGTTTCCTCCCTGGCACTGTAAAGCTCTGCTGACTTGACAGGGCTACTGAGAGTCAGAATCTCTGACGGCAGAAATATTACTGCACTCACAGCTTGAACACCACTCCAGGGCAGAATTTCAGCTGTACAGAAGGGTTCAGGTTCTTTTTTCTATCTTATCTGTTAAGGAAGAGATGTCAGGAAAGATAATATACTTAGATAAAAGAAACTAAGACATCCTTGTGACGTTTATTTTCCAGTCCTTACAGACAGCTTTTCCTAAAGTGCAACTCAATCTGCTTCTGGATTCTTGCGTACATAAATTCATGCTGTGTTTTTGTTTCTTATATCTATTTGATGGATTTTCTTGAGGACCACACAGTGATTTTGAGGATCTATGCAAATGAAAATTCTCCCTTCAAACAATTTTTCTGCATTGACTCAGAACTGAACTTTGTAATATCCACCCTGTTTTAAAAGGAGTAAAACAATTAGAATCTCTGGAGGTTAGAAGTAGATACAATTTTAATTTTTTTTTCCCACTAAAAATAACACACAAAATATCAGCATGTGTTAAAAATCACCATGCTAAAACACACCCAAAAAATGGGATTAAATTTCTGCTGGAAAAACTGAGAGGTTATGTATCTTTGGAAGAGGAAATGCATGTCCAGAGGAAAAAAATAGAAAAACCATAGGCAGAGGAAAAGTAAAGAGAAGATTTGATACACCTCTTTATAAAAAATGGAAGTTGACCTGTTTTAATCTGAGAATTAGCACTGCCTTTCAAATTCTAGAGGTTTCAAGTAGCTGCTATCCTTATTCCAACTGATATAGGTACATTTAAGAAATTATAACACAGCTAACAAAAAGGTGCATGTTGTATACTTTAAGCTAATGAGGAATTGAATTAATGTAGGCTGATGTTAACTATGACTGCCAACTTAAGAAAATCCTCTTGTAATCCTCTTGTAGGCATCCCAAAATTCTATTTGTTCCTTTAATGTTGATCCACGGTGGTGAAAGGCTTCCAGTCCAAACACTGCAATTGATTGCCATGTTCAGGGCCATATATGATTAAAAGGAAACATTTCCCGGTTAGGAGTCAAATACTTTCTCACACGGAAAAAGACACAGAAAAACCTTGCCCTCTAGTGGCTGCAAAACCGGGAAACTGCCATAAAACCAATTTTCACTAATTGGTACCCATCCAGGTCAGATTTGCTTGTATCTTGAATCATTTAGCTGATTTGGATAATTGAAGTCTTCCTTGCTTTCAGAGCTGAAAGAAGAAAGACAACCAAGAGGCCACTTAGGATTGGAACTCATTCTTCCTTGGAAGGAAAAGTGTGGGTAGAGTACTTGAAATTAAATGGTAATTAGGTTTTAGGACAGACTGAAGCTGGTTGCACTTGTAGCCATCAAAATAATAGGAATATCTTGTCGTAATGTGCAGCAGCTTTACTTTTCCAATCTTTTCTTCTGGACTTAATTTCATAGACAGCGTAATCCACTTTGCAATTAGTAAGGAATATCTGACTCTGTCTGATGTAAATCTATTGTCTTCCATTTAAAACTAAATTGCTTAATAAATAAAATAAAGCAGCATTAATAGAGAGCCATTTAAAGAACGCCGGTCCAGCATTTATAGAAGTAACTCATCTCCTGGGTAGGCAATCTGTGTATATCAGGGCAGGAATTGGGAGCTGCTCGTTCCTGCTCTTTGCACTGCTGCAATCCACTGGATTTGGAGATGGGTACTCTGCACTGGCCCAGTTTAAAAGGATAATTAGGGCATGGCAGACACCTCTCCAACAGAAGAATTAGAACCAAGCATAAGACTGAGAAGGATCATGGCTAATTACATTCTAGAAAGCACAGAACGAAAAATCTTCCCTGCAATATGTCCACTTATTCAAATAAATATCCATTACTAAACTGACTTCACAGCTGTTCAATTGTGTGTCAAACAGGGAATTTATCCCTTGTGAGAATAAGGGTTTCACTTTTTTTTTCACTGTGGAATGGATTATGCCAGAACAGTGTCCCTGGATGTTACTGATCAGCCCATATGGGTCAGCAGGAATCCAAATTTGGGCTGTTATGGGAGACAGTCTGTTAGTTTATTTTTCCAAAGAATGCGTAATTGCTCTTTCATTGGCAAAATCTTATTTGCCTTAGTCAGAAAATTTTCTTCCATGAGGTTTAATGGAAATAACCTTAATAAAGCAATACTTTCCATGTTGGATTGGAAAGCACCCAAGCTTTATTTCTCATGGTTTCACAAAGACTGAAACAAGAAAGGAAGATTACAGTTATTTTTCCAACTTGAAAAAGCAATCACACGTTCTCCTTTTGGAATACAATTTTTTTATTAGCTCATGCAAATTGTACCCTGATTTTCAGAACAGCTAACCACTGCTGTCAGTTGCTGCTATGTAAATAAAAGTCAATTAAATGACAACTGTTTTAGACTGTAATCAAAATCTCTGACACGTTATAACCAATCAAATGGTAAATATGCAAAGTTTTTTGGTTTTGGAATGTGGTTTCATTGTCTCAATTAGAAACCTCTCAGACTTGTTAATTTTCTGACTTTTTACCCACTTTGGTATTTTCCTTTCTCATTTTATAGTAAAGTTCCTTTAGTGCTGTCTACAAATTACTGGGGAATCCCATGTAACCAATAATATCAGTGCTTAATAAATTGGATTATTTTCACTGGGTAGCCTGAAATTTGACAGAATATTGCAATTTACAATTCCACAGCAAATAAATTATTCAAGGCAAAACGTTCAACAAACTTAAATAATTTACAGTCTGAAAATGGTGTAATAGGCAATCTCTAATAGAAAAAAAAATAAAACATTGCAGTATATCTTCAATACTTAATCATGGTGTACTTAAGAAATCAAAGTCTGTTATCAAACTATTCTCATAAATGTTATTCTCACAGCAATTTATTTTGTTTTTCAAAAGATAGTAAATCTAATAAAACAAATGACTACTATGGATCCTGAGAGAATTCTGAGTTTTAGAAATTAGGAAGTATATTACCTATTACAGAAAGAAGTTGTAAATTTCTAGGTTATCATTAAGTCCTATTTAAGTCACAAAAGGAGAAATATAACACTGAGAACATATGGCTGGGTATTTTCATGACCTTTGAACCTCATAGTAGTTTTTCTGAAATTCTGAAGATTTTATATAAATTAATGTAAGATAGCATTTCTAAGATGAAAACACATAAATGTAATCATCCAACAATAGAATATACACTGCACAAATTTAAAACAAAGGTGTTTAAAATAGATATGTTAGGGAAAAATTGTTTATGTGCATGGTAGGTGATAATATTACCAGGAAATTAATTGAATAGGATTTTAAGAAGGAATAATTTTGACCAATATCAAAATCGTAGTTCACGTGCCTGTGGAAAAGTGCATTGGGTTCCAATGTGAGAAGATGTAATTAAAGTCATACATCCTCATTGCAGGAGTTAAGCAACCTGTGATCAAAGAAATTAAGCTTAACATGGTCCACTTTTAAGATATGGAAATGCAGATTTTTTTTTTCTCCCCCAAAGGCTCTTTGAAGTCTCCTTATCTGCAACAGAAGTTCAAGGGGTCCCTATTGCTGATAAGTCAGCTCCCTCCAGTAACACAGGTTTGAACCATTGCCACACAGGAGTTGTTGTGGTTTGCATCTGTAAACTTGGGAAATTTTGGAAAATCTCAGCATTTGACATTGTTCCTTCAAGCTGTCTGCAGCTCAAAAGTTATTTTCCTGTGTATCAGCTGTGATAAACACTTATTTTTTGCATCTTAGAATTTTATATGCAACCTTTTAGAGAAATAGAAACAAATGTGGATGATGGGAACAGCTAAAAGAGGAGACAAAATATTCTTCCAAATATCCCACCCACTCTTAGACTCCTTCCATAGAAACCAGTCCACAACACAAATGTACAGGTATGGAAACTCCTTTAAATCATCTGCAAAAAAAACCCCAAAACCACAACAAAAAGAGCCCCAAATAAATAAAATACCCACCCCAAAACAAACTCAATAAAAATAAAATCAAGAAAAACCTGCGAATTTCTCATTATATAATAAAGAAATAATGTAAATTATTCAAGGGGCAAGCAACCCTAATTAGAGATGTAAGAAGCAGTTGTCCCATTTGCAGTGTAAAACAAAAACCTTGCCTTCTCTCCCACCCTGCTCCACAAACCTGCGGCATCAAGAAGCTAAAGCTCTAGCTGAAAATATTGCATTTTAGATGTTAACAATAACAAAAAAATTCTGATCTTTCCTATTGCTAGTTCAGCCATCTCCTGGTGTGTTACTTGTGTGAATTCCATTCTAAAGGCTGTCATTATTCCCAGATGCATTGGAGAAAATTTAAAAGTGTAAATTGAGACTAAACTCCACGGCAGGACCCAGCCTCTAAAACTTTTATGCTCAAACACTGCACTCATAACTCAGTGCTCAAGCTTCTAAATGCGTTTTATGCTCTGTATCCAGAATAAAAACTGGCTGTTGGACCTGGTATTGACAACAAATCATCTCTGATCTCACAAGTGAGACTGCAGGAGACTCTGAGGAGTTCAGAGCTGGAATGCTGTGATGCCCAGGAATTGGGATTATTCTGTTTGCTCAAACAGCAACAGCTGAGCACGAGCCAAGCAAGTGGCCCCTGATAGCTTCTAAAGAGGGGACTGATGTCCTGGGCACCCCTGGGAGGATTCGTGATTGCACCAGGCCCTGCCAGATCTGATTTGATGTCTCAGTAAGCACTGCTGGAGATGTCTCGAGGCAGAGGATACTCCTAGAGTGGGAGTTTCTAGAAGGGATAAATATTAAAGAAGAAGTTTTCTGGCAAAATTACAGTAATTTCATAACTATAAGGCGCACCAGACTATAAGGCGCACTTTTTCTTTTTTTGCAGCGAGGATCCGTGCGCAACAAAGTAACGAATTAGTAACGGAATCGCGCGATCACGGGGTTTATTGGCAGGCGCTCAATTTGCAAACATGTTTCACAGATTGGCGCAGCTTTAAACGCAGCCCCAGGTGCCCTCCCCGTGCCGCGGGCCCGGCACTTCTGCCTGGCATCGGCTCTCACGGCTGCCAGTTCGCGGCTCGCACTTCTGGATCAGCAAATTTCCGAACTTTGTCCATACATAAGGCACACCAGATTATAAGGCGCACTTCTGGGTTTCGATCAAAATTTTAGTCAAAAGGGTGCGCCTTATAGTCATGAAATTCCTGTACTTTTTTCATGCAGATCAATACATTTCCCATTTAGTCTACAAAACTTGTGACTGGAGTCAAAAGATTGGAAGACACTGGAAAACACTGAACAACAGAATATTGGAAAAATCTTGTGGACATCTGAAAGGTGAAGTTAGTACAAATACAACTCCATATAAACTTCTGAAACGCAGTACATTGTTAAAGAAGAGATCCCTTCCCACAAATACTTCTTCCACATTTCATGAGTTTTTATAAGCAGAATTCATCTCCAAACATGCTTAGAAATAACTGTTTTAATTTAAAAAAATTATTGCCCCAAAGGATGCTCAAGTGCTTTCCAGCATTCATATTAACAAGTTAGGGTCAGAGAAGTGCTCAAAAATCTCAAGTAAAACTATAGCTAATAAAGAATATACTTGAAAAGAGAGGGACATTTTTGATATGAGGAATTAGCAAATTAAATAAAAATTTACAAGCCATGGAATGACCATACCACAAAAGACTTCAGAAAAGAGATTTTTGATTCTGAGAGTAAATTATGTAAGAGTCCCCTTAAAATAAAACAAATTTTTGCATTTTCTCTGCTGAAATCACCTTCAAAAGCCTGTCCCGTCTTTACACTGCCTTAGGCAAGATTACAGTTAAAATCTAATGCCAAAACTTTAAGGAGGCAACAGTAATCTGGAAAACAAATTCTGGTTTCAGAAATATCTGAAGTAAAATGAATAACTTGATGAAAACAGTGTAAAACTAGTTTTCTAAATATTTTTCTTGTTTTTTTAGAAGGCCAAATGTCCGGTTCTGGTAAGAAAGTTTCATCTCCAACAGATTTCTCTGTGAAGGGAGAAGGAAATGGGGACAGGACAAGGTGGGAGAATTTAAATTCTGAGGTGGGGATGAAGTGGTTTGCCTTAAAATGTGCTCCTAAATTCCTAATGGCAAAAGATTTTCTGATATTCCAATCACTGTTAAATGTTAATGCTTTTTTTGTTTTGTTTTGGTATTTTTTGATATGTGTGAATTTTAACCTCTCTAGGGATTTAAAATAGAATGAATGGGGGAGAAATTGAACTGCCTCTCTTACATTTTCCACTTTTCCCACTTCACACTCCTTCAGTAACAGTGCCTTTTTAGATAGTGTCAGATGATGTGAAAAAAAACCTACTATTCCATTTAATCCCCTTAATATAAAAAAAATAAAAATTAGTTATAGATTTCCATCATAACCTTTAGTTATGCAAGTCCTCTCTTCCTAACCTCAAGTATTTCTAACACCACAAGAATGTATTTGGATTAATTGCACCAACTCCTTAAAAGTTAAAGTTGTCCAATATTATCTTTTGTTTTTCCTTGTTGTTTATTGAGGTAATTTTACTTTAGATGTCCAAATAACTTTCTTAGCTTTTTTTCTGGTTTGTTTTGTTTTGTTTTGTTTTGTTTTGTTTGAGTTTTGTTTTTTGGGTTTTTTGTGTGGTTTTTTTAATTATTTTTTTAATGTCATTCTAGGAATTACTTGCTGTGTCAAGTGCAGTTGTACTGAATAGCAAAAAAAATGCCCTTTCAGTGGCTTGAAAAAGATGCAGTGCAGCATTGCATATTTCCATATTTCTGATGCTTGCAGGGCTTGGCTGCAAGCTTTGCCAGTCTGGATTTTGAATTTACAGCGCACAGCTGCTGAGTGTTTCAGGCTCTCAGCATTATGTGAATTCTGAACAATTTTTCCCTGCACAGTGCCCAGTCACTGCTCTTGTCTGGAGAGCTGAGCTCTGCAAAAAATAACATCTCCAATATTTCTTTTCACAAAGGTGTCAGCGAAGCCTCCAAAGAACCAGATAAACATTTGGTTCTTCATTGCCTGTTCACTCAAAAAAGATTGGTTTTATATCTTCTTTTGCTTCTTATAATTAGATCCAAATCCAAAATTTGTAACAGAAGTAGGAATATTAAAAGACATTGTTGGTTTAAGTAACCTTCCAATAGACACAAGTAAGCACCACACCTCATAACTTTGGAAAAAAATTGGATTTTGTCAGAGTGTAGAACCCATCCATTAATCCTCTTTTAGTAAGTCCAGCTACTTGTACCTAGAATATGATAATACACAGAAGAATATTTGATAACCATCAGAGGCAGAGTAATAATTCAGTCTTTTTGAGCAGCTATTAGAGGGAGAAGAGTCAACTTATCTGTCCAGGCTAAGTCTGTATTACACACTCAGGAAATACACGAGATGTGAATTAAGGGCGAATGACAACTTTTCATGGACAAAAAGAGAGAAGAAACCACTTTTGTGCCCAATAGCCAATAAATCATCACAAAATTATCACCACAGAATAAATCACCAGAACTTGCCATGTTTTATTCTTCTTGCATATTAACAGAGGTGGCTGGGAAAAACTCCTTGCAGGAAAGTTATTCCTATGCTGCTGATTTAATCAAAATATTCTACAAAAGGGTTTCCTTTTCATTGTTTTTGTTTTCATGGAGGTAAGGAGAGTAATCTTCTTAATTAATAGTCTGCTGTCAAATTTGCAGTTCTCCTTAAAATAATTAACAGAAAAGCCACACACTCACATGAAATACTGGATCTGTTATTAGGTATTTCAAGGGCAAAAAATAATTTAAATAAAATGGTTGCAAAAATATGAAGAGGAGACACTACCATAAAATCAAGCTGTTGGTCAAAGCAGGAATATATTTTCTCAGTACTCTCCATTTTAAGAAGCATATGTTAAAGTTTTCTGCATTCTTCTTAAACTAATGCTATTTTGGAGACCAATTCTAATATTTTATCTACTGTCATTTACTCTCCCACTAATGCATAACGATTTACCAAGTTTTCTCCATTTGATTCAGTCTAGAAATAGGAACAATTACTTTAAAGGTACTAGAAGCAGATTTTTTTGTGCAATACTTTCAAATTCAAGTTGAAAAGATTTAAAGGTGTTTCTTTTTCTGCCAGTGATATTTTTCTAGATAAAGTAAACACAGCCTGCGTGAACTAGAGAGGTAATAGAACAGATAATGACACTTTCTGCTTTGAATTAGATCCAACCATTTCAGAAGGGCGAAATTATCATTATCTTAAATGACTCAACTCATTTGTGTCCGGAATTTCAGAGCAGTAATTTTAAAGTTTTAAATTTTATATGGTCTAAAATTATAGCTGAAATTCAACTGTCTATAGCCTTTCAATGATAAAAGGAATCAGGCCCACTTCATTCTCTATTAGCTACTATAAATTGTCGGAATAAACATGCAGCCAGCTATCAATGTATTTTAACCACACTTTGAGTTTTACAGCAGCACTTACACAAATACCTTTTTTCTCATAGTTTGACAACATACTTCACTGACAATTTATTTCTTTTGTATAGTAATTCAATGTTTCTCTTTTTGGACTAATGTTGTGTATGTTACTACCTGGAACAGATGCACTGAAAAGCTTAAAAGGACAGAAATATCTTTCATTTTATAAATGCAAAGTAGAAAATTCCTTGTCCCATTTTAGCCGCTCACTTACATGGTGCGGCCAGATCACTGCAAAGACCTCCTCTCAAAATTCATGTGACAATCCTTCAATCCTTTTGCCTCATGGAATGTTAATGATCTCTCTATATAGGAATTTCTCTGTTCACTTTGCATCCTGTTTTATTACGTCCCCTCACTCACACGGAAACAAACAAACTCTTGGAATTTCACAAACTGAATTTTAATCAAGAGGAGTGAGGATAACTTTAAAGGCACCAAAATCAGATTCAGCAATCAAAACAGTCTATTTTTAGCCATGTGATATAATCGTAAAGCTGTGCTCCTGAGGTTTGTCAGGACGTCAATATTACAAACAAAATAAATTAAGACACTAAAAGAAAAGACAGACATGGAAAGGTGAGTAATTTTAAGTCGTGATTAAAATAAATATAGATATACCTACATTTTATTAATATTTCTATTTTTGCTAATAAATTATCTCCGATTCTTTGTGAAGCCCATGTAAGAGACTCTTGGCTGTACATGTCCCTCTAGTGGCATCACGTATGTAACAGAGAGAGCCATGAGAGCTCAGTCCTGGTTCTCATTCCTAATCCCTACCGTAGATAAAATCTACCCATTAAACGAGGATAACAGTGCTGAGCTTTAAATTCATCTGATAATCCCAGTAACAGTTCAGATTGTGTTCATGTTATTCACACTATGCATCTTTAAGATTAGTTTGTTTCCCTGAAAAATTAGCTTTGTTGATACCACTTAGTATTTGGAGCAAGGTGTGTCAGCTCACCATTAGTTCTGAAATATTAAGAAGGTAAGGACTCTACGTTCTCACCTTTTTTGGGGCTTCTGGCTATAAAATAATTTAAAATGGCTTTGTGTTTTGAAAACTGCTTGTTTAGAGCAGTCAGAAGAAACAGATTTTTTTAAAGCAGTGTTGTAGCAGTATTTTATTTCATCTTTCTCATCTCCAGGAGAAAAACATTTGCCCTAAGATTTCTTAGGGCAAAACCCAATCACTTCTGCCTACTGTTACCTTTCAATGGAGCATTAAGTAAACATTTCAGACTTACCAGCAATCCACCTTGAAAAGATATTTTAAAAATTCAGGCTTAGATATTAACAGCATCCATGCCAAGATATTTAAAATTCTTGCTTGAGTTATTATGAGTGACTGATTATCCCATGATCATCAGTTCAAACATATTTGCTCTCTTTCAAAGATTCTTTTTCTCTTAGAAGCAGCTACATTTCTAAACTGAAATGTCTAGTTTATACTTATTTAATTGCTGTTTATTGCCGTTTATGCCCAGTGACTATGGATGTCTTTCAAATTCTGAAATTAAATAAACATCACAGATCAAAAGATGAGGTTATTCTTACTGTGTAATGCTAAATAAAAATGTAAAATTTCAGCTACATTTTCAGTTACTAGGTTCCCAGATGCACACCTACCCTTTATCATTGTGGTTTTCTCCTATTACATCAGCAGTTGATGACCACAATAAGTATATTTTGTCACTTTTATTTACAGAAATATCTTATTCTTCACAAAAATAATGTTGGCATCCAGGTAGATTCTTTAAAAGACTTGTTTTTTTTTAGAGACCATTAGAATTTATGTTCATTCTCATGTGATCTGGTAATTTTTAACAAAGCTGACAAAGTGTTTAAGGTGATCCAAATTAATAGATTTCAGGATCCAAAGTAGAATATTTCTGGTTCATATGAGGTTTGGGGGGCAGCTTTAATCATCTTTTAAAGCTCAAAAGCATTGTCCTACTGGAAGACAGTCAGTTTTCACTACGTTCAGTGGACAGGATGGTCACAATTTGTTGAGAATTGTGGATTGGAGATAAAATGTGCAAAATAAAATGTTGCCAAACACTTGCTCCTCCAAACCTGTGAAGAACATTGTTTACTCTCTGAGCCCTGACAAGATATTTTCAAACAGGCCATGCACATTGGTGATTTTTATACATCTCCCACAGCAGCACAGTAAATTATACTGTGGGTAAACCCTGGTGAATAGAAGCAACCATGCATCCAGGAAGGAGGTGTTAAAATCCTGTTCCACATTATCAGGAAACATTGCAAGGATTAGGAAGAGGCAGACAGATGAAGTTGTGGCAGGGAAGGATCTCGGCAAAACCAGGCAGAAGTTCTTAGGAAATAATGAATCACAGCAAAGGTGAAGTCACAGACACCTGTGTAGAGACAATCATTAAAAGCAGGGAAGTTTCAAAGTTTGAATTAAGCCCTCCAAGAGGGTGATAGCAAAAAATTGTCATATACACCTTGAATTTATTATTATTATTATTATTATTATTATTATTATTATTATTATTATTATTATTATTATTATTATTATTACTATCATTATTGACTTCTTTGCTAAAAGATAACTAAGCCCTTTCACATAAATTTTTAACAGAAGATGCATTTTCTTGATTGACTTCCTCTCTTAGTAATTCTAGGGGGCTTGTCCTCTGTAATGATATATTATGTGTGAAATTTCACTTCATTTGTACCAGATTTAACAGCAGAGTAATTGGTTCTTTTTGTTATTTCTGCTCCAGTTTAGCTCTGACTGTCACACAGACCTGAACAGACCTAAGCAATAATATATTACAGTGGAAAGTGGCATTTTTTTTATTCAGAGCAATCCTCCTGTTCCAAAGACCTCTTTCAGATCTGTCCTTTTAATTTGGTGGAAACTGAAGGAAGCAAACCTGCAATGCAATCTGACACTGTACCATAGAGAGTTGGTAAGTGTGAGTCAAATTAGAAAATGTGCAGCAATTTCTTTCTCATTCACTTCTTCATTCATTTCTTTCTCATTTCTCATTCTTTCTCATTCTCATAGTTTTAGTTAAAATTGTAATGGCTTTGGCATTGAAAAGCTCTGGAAGGTTTTTGTTTCTTACTTCCCATCAATAATGTGCTCCATTTTTCCTTAATGTTGTGCATGATCCATCAAGCAAGAAATATATTCCAAAACTTTATTCTCACAGAAAAAAAAAAGGAAAAAAGTACTTAGAGGAAAGGTTATGGCAAGATGGACGGGAAGAGAGACACTCAGAGTCCAGGAAAGGGATCAGACCTTTTTTGAAGGACCTTTGGTCACTCTCTGTTTTATCCATCCCTGACAATTCCAGCCTACATGATCTGCTCAGCTCCCTGTGATTAACATTGACTTCAGTGACAGTGCCACAGCAAAGGGTCAGGGCACAATCGAGTTTGTCTTCCTGAAACTCACACAACAAGTGATGCTGGTAATACCTTGCTGTCTCACTTGATTTTACAGCCCTGAGCACTCCAATCCTGTGCATTGAATGAGGCAGAGGTCAGGCACTAAAACATATAAATACACTAGCAAAATAATAACAATAACAATAACAATTATTATTAATTTTTTTCAAGGCTTATTTACAAGACTAAAGATCAAATCTTTATTTTTAACAATTGAGTCCTTGTCGCTTTGACTGAAATTATTTTATTAAAGTAGAAATGGAATTTCCAAGGTTTTATAAAATAACCATGCAGGCACACAGCAACATTCTTTAACAATTCCCTTAATTCTTTATCATGGAGAGCACTCAGAACCTTATACTTGTACCCATCTGTTGATCACAAGGTCCAAAGCCAGCATCTAATAATGAAAATATTTGATTTATAAAAAACATAGGAATGTAAAAAGCTGGGAAATTCACATTTGAAAATTATGGAAGTAGCTAAACTTCGAGGATGTTCCTTCAGCAGTACATATCAGTGTCCAATTTGTTATCAATTTTATCATCTCTAAAATCTAAAAATCTTTAAACACACATAAATAAGGATTTAATGGTCTGTCTGAAGGAATAAATCCATGTCTCCTTAACAGTTACGTGCAGAATTCTCTTGGACATCCAAATGCATTCCTCAAATATCCAATAAATGAGTTGTCATTGATGGTGGAAGGCAACAGGACGTCCAAGCAAAACTGTAATTTTTAGAGCTTCTGACACATGAATATTGTGTTTAAAATGAATGCATGAACATTTTTAATGAATATAGTGTTTAAAATTGTTAGATATCTTGTGGATATTTTAAGAAAATAAATTGATGACATATTGCCATTTTTCACATTGGAATGGGTCTCCATTCCAAGACCTTTTTTTCATGTTTTAAGGCTGCCTAAAAGATCCAAATTTACTGAAGTTATGGCAATGGGCTACTTTCTATATGTTAGTGTGAGTGTGTGTCAAGGACAGATGTTTTCAGATCTGGGATAGTCTGTTTTCCCAAATTAGTTAGAATATTTGGTGTAGAATATATGAGTAAATGGTTGCAGCAGGTTAGTTAGGTGATGCAATGAGGGACCTTTGTATATAACTGAAAATAATGTGATTTATCATTTCCAGGACTTGTTCAGATTACATCATCTGTGTTGACACAATCTGCCCCCCATGTCTTACACATGATGCAGTTATTTCATCCTTTACCAGTTTTGCATGAGAATTGTTCCTTGTGGAGGAGGTCAGATCAGCTCGTGCAGAAATGGATGTATCACATCACACCAGTTGGTGAAATAATGCAAATATGTACAGGAGTCACTGTTCAACCACAGCATTAATCTGTGGCAATGACAAACACATCTGCTCAGGTGCCTGAAGCAATTCCTGCATTAAGCTGCAGTTGGATAAGGGCAAAATGATCTGTCTTTATAAGCCTGGTTGTTTGCCTTTATTGTTATTTGTACTGAGCCAGCATCAACATTTTCTCATTTTCATCTACAAGGCAGAAATTCTGGAAGGGAAAAACAATCAGGGAGATTTGAATCCTTAAGTAGATACAGTAGTAGTTCAAATAAAATAGAATATAGCCACAGGGTTTGATTTCAGAAGCAATATATACTAAATGTGAAAATGTTTCCATTTTTCTAAAGTATTATAAATCTCAAGTAGGGCATTTAGATACAGACAGATCAAATTTGTCCATAGCTAATGCCATACCAAAGCAAAACTCCAGTTTTATCAAAACTTACAAGAGGAATTAAAATTTCTGAACTGACTTTTGGTTTCACAATTTATGTGGGCATGGTATAAGTTTTAAGTTCTTGTCTCCTCACAAATGGGTCCAAATTCAAGTCTCTTTTAAAGTTGTAAATATGAGGGAATATGTTAAGTTTTAGCAATAATATTTCAATGGAAATTTAAATGTATGCCATTAAAACTGGGCTTATAATCTTTTAAATGTCAACAGCATTACCATTTCAGTCATGATTGAACAGACTATTACTTCCAGTGGCTAAACAAATATCCCACTACAATCATTGATTGATACTCCATGTTCTCAGAAAAGAACCTAAGAGGAAAATAGAAAATTTACTTGTTTTGGACTTCAAAGTTTGACTGTTCTCTCTTGCATTTAATTCAGATGCTACACATGCACATGGACGCCTCTGAAAATACCTCTGCCAACACCACGAGGAAAAGTTTGGCTCCTTCCCTCTCGATGAGGCCAAAATATTTACTTTTTGTGGTCTAGATGTTCCAATCAACTCCTTCAGGATCTGTGATTTAATTAATTCTTCTGTTTTTATCTGGAATCCCTTTGCTCCGCCACAGCAAGATTACACTCACTGAATTTAAATATTGAAAATACTCACTGCCAAGCAATTTGTTATTCTTGAAAGATTTCCAGAACAATTTTATTACTATTAAACCTCCTGCAAAACATGAACTTCTAAGATTGTATCTACTGTATCCAGATAATTAGATCTATTTGAGGAAACTGCAAGTGAAAAGCATGGAACTAACTCAACTACAACCTTGCTTTAGAATTTGTATCTATTGCTTATTTTATAAATTAACATGGAAAGGTAAAAGGAAATACTGGGATTGAAGAAGTGTCATATGGATATTTCTGTAACATCAATGTGTAAACTTTGAAAAATGTCTAAGATTTTTTTATACATCATATAATCTTCTAATCTTGGTATAGTGAAAAAATAATTTGAGGCAGTTCTAAGCCTGTGCATGTAAGAGATGGGAAAGATGCACTTTTTATCAGTAATTTCCCTAAAACATGGCTTAGTATAATTGGTTCATTGTGGCTTAATTAAATTGCACAGTGCAGAGTGTCAGAATTAGTGTGCTCACTAATAGGTCAGAAGAGGTCCAAACTATACACAAGCCAACTGAAAAGAAAAATGTAATCTAGGAACAGAAATTAAATAATTAACAAGCAGCACCTGGCCAATGACTTTCCTATATGTGTAGGAATCATTGCCTGTAACAAGTGTTCTGCAGCACTCTAAATTCATAACAAAAGTGTTGATGCTGGTTCTATAATTCAAATACTATTTTAATGTCAGAATTCAATTAGCTATTTGGCCTACTTTTAGTATTCTTGTCTTTCTAGAAGATTTGTTGGAGTAGGCAATTTTCTTTATGACTCTCATGCCTTTTTGTTTCTTTATCTTTTTCTGTATCCACAATAGGAGAGGTGATAAGCCTCAAAACTTAGAAAACTTCTACTTGGCTTCCCTTGATGTGTGACAGAAAACTGTCAAAATCTGCAAATACTTTAAAGCACTTCATGTGAATTGCTGCTGATACCATGAGCATATTTGGGGGCCGTGGTAGGAAGAAGAAATATTGATAATGATCTGGTCTCAGCCTGTCATTAAACACACTAAAAAATTAGGATGTTGATAAAGTAAAAGGCCTGCTCATTCAAACAAGGAAAAAAAAAATGTACAATTCTACAGACACAAGAATATAATACACAACAAAATGGAATTCACTGTCAATGTTATGGGAAAATGTAATTTATAACTCAATAAGAGAGATACTATTGGAAGGTTCATTTCTAGTTACACTGCCAAATCAGCAGTGTGTTCAATTCACTAAAAAACCTCTTGCCTCAGACTCCAAGAGATCAATAATACATTGTGTTTTCCTTAGTACACAGGTTGTAGTTAAAGTCAGCAAGTGTGAGTGCTACTCCTTAAAAAATCCTAATGCAGGTGTCTTGGTCCCAACATCACAGCATTTTTAACATCAGCAAATCCTAACGAGTGCTGCATGGAAAATGTGTTTGAAGTCTATTGTTAATCTGTTTTTGGTCAGTGTCCTAATTAAAATGTTTGCTTTGATCACATTGAAACACAGGCAGCAAGGAGTGATGGTTCAAAGGACAAATACACAATACAGCATTATATTATGAGAAATGTAAATTAAAAAATACTGGGTTTTGGGCTTTTTTTTTTTTTAAGAGAAAGTCAGAGTTTTATTATAATTAACAGCACTAAAGATAAATCATGTATAGTTAAATACATAAAGAAAAAAGACAACCTATTATGTGTAATTTGTATTTCCTGTTTGGGTTTTTATTTTTTTTTTGTTTATTTACTATTAACAGAAAGATTATCCCTTTATTTAAGAAAATAATAAAAGTACAACAGATGTTTTTCGATTCACAGGGCAGATCTCATTCTGGCTTGTTTTAAGAATGGTAGTATGTGGAATTCCTTGCTTCTACAAAAACACATTCTCCAGAAATCTGAGGATGAAGGTATTCGAACTGTGGCTCCTCATCTTTATCCAGTGCAATCATCCTGTTTGATATTTCAAAGTTTATTATACAAAGTGGCATAAGTTTCAAGGGGGGAAATGTAAAAATAGGACTCTAGTTCCTTTCTATTTAATATTTTTGCCATTCCTTATTGCATTTAGCATGCTTGCATACATCTGAAAAAGCACAATGGTATAAGATTTTATTTGGAATTCAGAGTACATAATACCCAAAATTATAAAAATTTAATCTGAGTGTAGATGAATGAGCACTGTTCTTACAAAGTTGTTCCCCTGGAAATTCTGTTAAAATTCAAATTAAAAGCTGGTGCAGGAACACTGTGGAGGGAATGCCATCCATCCTTTAAAGCTGTTTGGTTCCCCAACAGTTTCCGTGACTTGTGGAGTTCAAGGCTGGCAGGAGGCAAAGCTGTGAGAGGAAACACACTCATTTTGTCTATGCTCTTGTCACATTTCTTCCTGCCTCCTTTTGGTATTCAGCTGTAGTCTGACACATTGTAAAAGCAATGGAAATGGGAAGCCAAACCTTCCAAGCTCCTTGAAGAAGGAATTGCCTGCCTGATGTGCACATGAGGATGCACAAGTGCCCACAAGTGTCTGGAGAGTGACTGCACAGATAAATATAAATACATGTAAATATAAACACACTTGCTGCTGGACTGGTCTGAGAAAAGCCTGGTGTAAAACCCCAAACCTGTATCATACAACAGCAGAAGTGAAGGAAGGAATCTCAGTTGACTTTTGCTGTGCTAATTAATTGGCCTCTCCCACAAATGTGTGAAAAAGTTTTTGACTGCTCCAAACGTCTCATCTTCACCCCTTTATACTGGAGGTCTTGCATTAATATTTTATGGCTTGGTCTGGGAAGCATCTTACTACTCAACTAGGAGCTGCAAAAGAATTAAAACCTGAATTCTCACCCCTTGCCCAAAAAGCAAACCTTGGTAGGTAGTTAGTGCTACTTTCCATTTGGCTGTGTCAATTCTAAACCAGAACAGTATTGAGAATATTTTGTGTCGGAAAGGATCTTTAAAGGTCACCTAAACATCTAAACATCCAAATTATAAAAATTTAACTTTCTTCTCTTACCTGCCCTTGAACCTAAGGCCAAATGCTAATCACTTTTTCACTGTTTTCAAATATTTCCTCAAGCTTTTCTTGTTGACCTTCTTTTTGAATAAAAGTTTTCCTTGACACAGGTAAATAAAGGAAATATTGCAATGTTGTAGGCTCATTGCACTCTATAAAGATCCTTCCAAATATCCACAAATACATATTTCTGTGTTGGCTTTGCTCATTGAACAACTCCTATGAAAATAATCCTTAAATTAATAATTTTTAGAACATTCTTTATTCTTGTATTACAAAGCTAAGTGTTTTCATAGAAAGCTTCTCTGAAGATCCATTTAGGCACCTCAGCAGGAACTTTGGTATTCTCTGGAGCAGACTCTTGTAGCTGCATTACCCACTCACTTCAATGGAATTTTTGAACACTGGGAAGCATTGGGAATTAGCTTCACTTTTTCTCCCTCTTGCTTGTGAATTTAGACACCTGGTTTGATTCGTATTCAGAAACACAGATATCAGTATCTTCCTTTGGGGAGGTTTTTTTAGTTTGTTTTCCCTGCCTTTGTAGAAATCCAGAAATTGAAATAAAAATATAGTAGATACAGTAAATAATAAAAAGATAGAATAATAGTTCAATAGCATAATAATAAAGATGACAAAAAATATGACATAGGTCGGGATGTGGAGTGCGGCACTTCCATGGGGCGCCCATCCCAGGCGCGGCACACTGGGCGGGGGGGATGTGAGGATGTGAGCGGCCGGCAGATCAGATCGGAGCTGGTCAGATGAGCACACACACACCCGGGGCGGCTTCCCCAGCCCTGCACAACCTCCTGGTACCTGGCGGAGAAAAAAAAAAAAAAAAAAAAAAAAAAGAGTAAATATGCGGATGTTCCGGGGATGCCCGGACGCGGCCGGCTCACGCCCGCTCGTTCCCTGCATCCCCTGAGCGCAACTTTCCGGAGCGGGGCTGCGCAGCGCTGCGGGCGGGTCCCCGTGTCCCGCATGCCCGCACCCCAGCGAGCGGCGGCCGCGGCCCTTCCCGAGCCGGGCTCTGCCCGTGCCTGGTCCGCTAACCCCCTCTAGCGCCCAGCCCGCCGCACTGGGCCCGGAGCTGCCGGCAGCGCTGAGGCGAGGGGGCGCTTCCCGCGCCCGCCTCTCGCACCGCACCGCGCCCCGCGCTCCCCTCGGGCGGGCTGAGGAGGGGCCACCGCTCCGCCGCTCTCCTTCCTTCGCTCCGTTCCTCCCTCCCTCCCCCGCTGCCCCCGGGCCGCCCCTGGCTGGCGGGGCGCGAGTGCCGGAGCGCCCCCGGCGCGGGGCCGCGCTGGCTCCCGGCGGACTCGGCACCGCCGGGCTGCGCGCAGCGGGGCGGCCCCGCGGCCGCGCCGGAGGAGGGGGCGAGCGAGCGCTCCGCGGGCGGCAGGGGAGCGGCGGCACCAAAAACTGCAGCCGGCAGCGCGGCACGCAAATC
This sequence comes from Sialia sialis, assembly GCA_009812075.1. Lineage (NCBI taxonomy): Eukaryota > Metazoa > Chordata > Aves > Passeriformes > Turdidae > Sialia > Sialia sialis. The sequence continues at coordinate 21,321,752 of VRYO01001681.1, read as the reverse complement.
AGGAGGGAGCAGCGAACATCACACCCGAGCCGCCTGGTTTCTGATTGCTCCGCGGCAGAGGGGGAGAGACACAGACTGACTGAGAGGGGCGAGCGGCAGAGCCGGGCACGGCGGCGGAGGGTCGGGGATGCCGCCTTGCAAGTTTCCTTGATGCATTCGGGAGCGTGAGGAGGAGTCGCCGGCCCTTCTCGCCCTCGTCGTGCTCCACCTGGGGAACCTGAAGCCCCTCGGCGCTGCCTCCGGCCGGGGATGCGGGGCACCGTGCGGCGCGGCCGCGGGAGGAGGCTGCTGAGGCTGCCAGGGGCGCTCCTGCGGGGCTGAAGGTGCCACCGGCCCGAGCCGGCGGAGGGAGCGGGGCGCGACTCCGCCGCCGCCTGGAAGTGTCCGGAGCTCTCCCCGCGCCCAGCGCCGCCGCCCCTCAGGCAGGGCGGCAGGGGGATCCCGGCGCCCCCGCCCGGCTTCGCCCTCCGCGCCTCCGCCGTGCCCCGGGATCCCGGCTGTGGATGCGCCCGGCCCGGCAGAGCAGGCAGCGCTGCCCGGCGGGGCGGCGACGGTTCCCGCCGGCCTGAGGAAACACGGGCAGCCCCGGCGGGCCGAGGTCGCGGGGCGCTCGGTGGGCACCAGCCATGGGGTGTAGTGAGGTGAGGGCATTGCTCTGGAGAGTCGGCCTCCTCCTCCCCCTGCTGACAGCGCGCCCCGCCGCCGCCGGGCACGTCGCCAGCAACCACGGTGAGTGAGGGCGGCCGCGGGCGCGCTGCGGTGCGGGCCGCCCGCAACTTTGCGGCGGGCGAGGGCACGGAGGGAGGGGGCCGCACCTGCGGCCGCCGGCTCGGCCTCTGCCGGGCCACAGGGATGCAGGACCGGGCGCCTCCCGGCGGCCACCCCTTCGTGCCGCCCCAAAAGTTGGGTGTCTGCGGCCGGAGCAGCCGCGCGGCTCCGCTGCCCTGCCCTGCCCCGATGGGGATAACTCCGAGGCTGCCCCGAGCTCTGCGCTGTCGCCCCGGGCACCCTCAGCCGCCGGGCTCGGGGAGTGAGAGCAGGGAAGCGAAAGTTGCCTCCCGGCGAGGTGGAGCGGTAGCATCATTTTATCTGAAACGTGGGTTTAAGGTTTGCTTTGGTCCTGCCGAACGCAAATCCTGTAGAATGGGTTTGAGAGAGCTCATCGCGCCTTTGGGGGAAATGCTGTTGTGAGCGAACTGTGCAAAGGTGCTTGACTGTCCTTAACACCTCACTTCTGCATACTCCGGGCTGATTGCTGAAAAAAACCCAAATATTTAAAATCTTTGTAACAGGTGCATGTTCATCAGGTCGCACTGTAGACGGTGTTTTGATTCTTCGGATTGTAAGGTGTGCGTTTTAGAAAATTACCTCGGGATTAAGAAGGGAACCATGCTGTTTCTAGGAATGAAAATGAGTAGTACACCCAGAGGATATTTTGTTAGGAAGAACCAAAAAAAGAGCCCAGACCCGATTATGAAACATCATGTTACATGTTATCAAACATCTGGATAGAGCAGAGAATTTCCTGAACTGCTTGTTTTATGTACATCTATTTAAGTTGCAGAGGATGCATCTATTCCCACAGCATGAGAGGCTTCTGTACCTTTAACATCATTTTTGTACAATTTGGCTTTTTCGAGGTTTTAGTGTGATGTGACTGAAGATGCAGGGACTGAAGGGTAGCTCTGAACGGTGCTGCTGACAGCAATTGCTTTACCTGCTGTATTGAAATGAGCATTGAAACTGACAGTGGTGGGAAGTAATGCTGAAAGAAAATAAACCGGCTTTAGTGGTGGAGTACTATAAAGTCTATAGCTCGTGTATTTTCACAGTTTTGTTCTGTTTTCAGTGCTATTTGAATCGACCTCAGGAGCAGTAAAATCAGAGAATACGATCTCTAGAAAACAGGGAAGAGCTGTAGTATGGCCACAAAGCCCCTGTGCCATCAGGATGAGTTATGGCAAGGACATTCCGAGTCAGTATGATTCCTTTTCCTCTCCCATGCTAAATGCAATGAATAACTTCAGTTATAATTGTAGAGCCTACAGTCATATCAAGGCTGATTTTTTCCCTTTCTTATGCCTTAGAAGACATCAGAATCTCACAGTGGCACAACCCAGTTTTCCTTTGATGTCACAGGCATTAGTGCATGCTAATGTCTGCTGTGTTACCACAAGGCCTAACACCACACTTGAATGTGATTTTTAAAAAAATGTACATTACTGGTGTTGTAGAAAAGCTAAGGCAGCATAATAGCAGCAAAGGCAAAGAGTTTTTATCAATGAATGCAACTTAGTTTAGGTTTCTAAACTAGTATTTTATGTTCTGGGATTAAATTAGTAGTGTTTAAGTAGTGTTTTTAAAGTGTCTTAAGAGTGCTTTTAAAGGCCAGGAAGATAGTTGCCAAAAGTCTGTCAGGGATGGTTTCTTGATGTTGATGTAACTTTACCTAAAAAGTCCAGGTGTTGCGTTGGCTGCAGAGAGTGCTGGTGAATTTCCTGACTTCTGAGTAACATCTTTTTCTGCACCTTGCTTCCAAACTTCAGTAAAACGAGTAGCCTCTTACTTTTGATACTGTTATAGATTCTGTTACAGAAATCAAATAATAAATACAACTCAATAAAATCCAAGTGAACCAAAAATAGACTGAATTAATACAGATGCTTTCATGCACACTTACCCCAGCTTGTTAATAAAATGCTAGCAAAAAGAGTGTGCTTTTAATGATAAGTTTCTCTAAGTCCAGGAATTGAAGGAAAGAAAATTACTGCAATAAAAAAGTTACCCATTGTGTAAACACTTAAGTGTGAAAGGTTAAAATGCTAGTTATTAATCCTCGGAGTCTCAGCTGCAAAGAATTTTTAAACAGCCACTGAGGAAACATAGCTTCTTTAAATTTTTCTGAAGTGATATTTTCAGCATGCAGGTCTTGAAATCATCTTTGCAATAACTGCTGTTGGGTTCTCAGTAATAATTATTATAATGATGTAGTAGCTTTGCTATCTGGTACATTTCCTCTTCTGTTTTGTGTTTAGAAACATACCAGCATTAATGGTAAATTGCAGAGGAATGTTTTATTTTGTCTCTTGATTGTTGGGCTGAAAAGGATGGAAGGGGAATAGTTTTATTAATCTGACTTGGTTAACAGACAGCCCTTCCACTTCATTCTTAATGGTTTGTTTCCTGTTATTAAAGAGGGATTTTCAGAAAAATAATATACTCTGGTCTTATAAATTGTTATTATAACCATGTTGGGATTAATCTTTTTTGCTCTTGTCAAACAGAAAGAAATAAATATTTTTTCTTACATAGCTCTAAGGCTCTTAGGTTGTCATTCTTCACCAGTAAATCAATGTGTGGTGTCTTAAAGAATCTGTAGCAAGGCAGGCACAAACAATACTATTGGCAGGGAAGTGAACTTACTCATTCATCTTCATGGAGTGGCCAGTTCAAAATCATATTATGACCATGCCAAGGGCTAATTTTTACTGCTCAGAAAAACCCTGTAGGAATTGCGCAGGAGGAGTAACCAGTGCAGTGTGTGGCAGCACTGCTTGGAATAGAGGGCTCAATTGATGGTGGAGGTTGATTGCTCGTGTGTTCATACAAATTTCCAGTGGTTGTCCCTGACATCCAGTATGAACAGGCAGCTGGGCAAGGGTTCAGCGTGCTGTGGTGCAGCTTTGTTCTTTGCTTGTTTTTAGCTTGCCAGGATACCATGAATTGGGCAATTGTTGTCAGACCTAAAATTACAGATAATGGCATCTGAGCAGCTCCTTGTGCAAAACTTGTGGGAGCTTTCAAGATAAAGGTCACACCAGGTAAAGGCTCAACTCCAGTGCTGAGCGTGCACACATAAATGTTTCTACACACATAAAAATCAGAAACCATATTTGTTTCTATGTGTATGAAAGAATTTCTGAACCTTGTCTCCTTTCTGCCATTATGTATCACCAGACAATTAATTCCTGAAGCCAATGATAGAACTTGCAGGGTTTATAATGTGTCACATCTATCAATGAGGTATAAGAAACTTGCTTTTTCACTTTTCAGGTATCATTACTTCTTGTCAGGTTATGCAGGCATGGTCTTTTTATTCAAACCTCTAAAAGGCACCTGTATTCATTTTTCTCCTCTTAGAAAAAGGAAGTTGAAGAAAGAAATAATGTCAAATGTCAGTTCTCAATTCATATAGCCTTTATTTTCACAATGATTACACTTGATATAAATTGGGTGGCTCAAAGAAGGTAATAAAGTTTTTTTTTATTCTGGTAGTAAAATATCAGGTAGATTACTAATGACCTTGAGGGATTCATCAGTTCAAAGAAGTTGGCTCATTTTCATTCACTTATTTATTTTTCCAGAAGTGCAATCTACTACACATAGGCACTCTTTCTGACTACAGAAGTCAGATTTTTGTTATTTTCTGTAGCAATAAGGAGACCAAGGACTAAGTGTGGAGACACTGAAATTCTCTCTGAATGTAATTGATGTTTTACTGCTGGACATAGCTGTTATTTTGAGGACTTAACTTACTGTAGAAAAGTTGTGCTGCTGCCAGTGTTGGGCTAGTCCTTCTGAATTCTGATGTTCAGTTGTCCAGTTTATACTTTAATAAACTTTTACATCATTACAGGAACATGAGAAAGTTAAATAAACAAAGCCATTGCAGTAAATGTGTGTCATAAAATCATAATTTAGATTCAAGTCCTTACTAAACTTTTAACAATATTTTTACCCACGTGTAAAATCCCACATCCACATGGACTTGTGAGCTAATAAAGACTTGGGAACCTCTGCAGTTGAAGATATGCCTGAAATGACTTGTTATCCAAGAGTCTCAATTTATATGCCATGAAATGAAAAGATTTGCAGTTAATGGTTCAGGATACATTTGGCAGTACTGAGGGCTGTCTGGATATTTTGGGGGTTTTTTGGGTTTTTTGTTTGTTTTGTTTGGACATTTTTTGGACAAATGAGAGTCATTGGTATGGAGATACTAAGAAATGTATAGCTTAAGCAGATAGATAGAGTTTAAAACCAAATCAGTACAGTAGTTTTGATGTAATTTGCAGGAGTGAAAAAAAACACAGAGGAACTGAAGTGTTTCTTGAAGTTTACCAGTTTAACTCTCTGGTCAGGGATCATTCCCTCTGGGAGGTTAAAAATCTTACCAAGGAAAAAGGAGATTGAGTTTTTCTTATTAAAATCTCCTCTCTCTTTCCAAATACATACTTTCAGATCTTAACTCTGCTTGAGGATTTGTTTAGGGTATCTGATGTTAAAATTTTCATGTGAGAATTCTAGAAAAGTCAAAAAGTTCAGCAAATTGGTCAGATACGCAGTAAGTCGATACCCATTTTGTTGGCTATTTTTTTTTTTTTTTTATGAAAAGTCTAATGTTTAAAAATCTCATTTAACTGATTAGGAATATCAAGAAAAATATGCATGTGTATACAACATGGGAAGTATTTTATTGTTCTTAGATCCCAATATAGCATGGCTGAGTCAGGATATATTCCTGTTCCAGCTCTGTGTGTTAGCAGGAATGTTTCATTAGGATCCTTGGATTTCCCCAATGGGATGTTGACATGAAGATGAGGCTGGCTTTGTGTTTGATGTGTCCCTTAACTCTGTGACAGAAAGAACGATAAAATGGGTGGAAATAGACAACTCTGGATAAATCGTTTATCCATAATCTATCCTGCCCTCCAGAAGCTATGTTATAATACAGAGAGGTGAAAAAAACCCCTATCTGTTGTGAACAATATGCCTTCAGAAGCTGTTTTTTAACGTGTAAATGATATGTCAGTCTTCATACAAGGTGTTAAAACTGAGAATTACTGCTGAAAAGATGTCTCTCACATGATAAAAACATGATTTTTTTTTTTTTTTTGCAGGATTTCTTTCTGGACCATACAAAAATTATTTAAATTAAACAGTGAAATTACCTTTAGCTTGTTTATTCCTCATAATCCCCTCAGTCTTCCTAACACTTATTCCAGGTGTCCTTATTTTAGTTCCAAGGATGTTTTCATTGTCAGTATTGCAACACCTTTTGTGTGGGTCAGCTATTGATCAATCCCACATCTAAGAACCAGTCTGTTCAAAACAATCATTAAGGAGAAGTCACTTCAGTTAATCCAGCAGCCATTTGTGACCTCAGTACTGGTACAGAGCAAAGCTTAGAGACCAATCTTGGCTTTAAATAAACTTCATCTAATATACTTGAAGCTGGCTAATGTATTGTATCAAAAAACCCAAAAAGCCAAACCAAAACAAAACCCAAAATTGTCTCAACAAAACCCAAAACAAAACCCCCTAAAGATTTTCCTAGTCAGTAGTTCTGCTGATTTGTCTCACCCATACAACAGAATACTTCTAGAGGTAGTCAGCATTTCTCTCACTTATTGATATCTGTGTTTGGGCTAAATTCTGTCATCTTATTAAAAACAGTATGTGCTGAATACCTTGATAATTAATAATTAGAGATTTGTCAATTTTAAGAAATGAAGGTATTTTAATGAGTCTGTAGATAATTTTATAGATAATAAAATACCTCTGCCCAAACAATGCATGGGTGTATCTCCCCCTCAGGTTTATGGTACTGTACAAAGAGTTTTCTGGTCTTTAAACAATTGTTTTACAGTAGGTCATAGCACTCCTCCACCTTCAAGCCAGGAGCTACCATTACTTTCTTTTATGGATCTGTTCCTATTCTATATATATAAAGCATCAATAGTTGCTCTGTGTTTTTAAAGAAAGTTAGGGGTATTTTGATCTTTAAATTAAGACTAGGTTTAAAAAATGATGTAATATTATTCACACTTCTTTTGATGGTCAGGTAGGGTCAGGTCTTTAAAATTCAAAAGCACTTAATGAGGAGATTAGATTGAAAATAAAATTTCCGTGTTTTGTCTCTGGTTTGTGTTTAGGTAGATTTCTAAGAAGCTGACAGATTTTTTTCCCCTCCTGAGAGATGGTTTATTTGCTGTAAGTTGACTGAGTCCCAGGCACTTTGAAGGTGTCTGGTGTTTGCTGACAGATTCTCCATGAGGAGCAGGATCCTGTTAATGAGGGGAAGTGGGACAGCACAAGCAATACTTAGGTGAGAAGCAGTGAGATAAACACAGCAATCCAGAGGGAACATTTTCATATGGCTATGTTAACTGCATTGATGGCACAGCTTTCCTTCACGCCAGCATGTTCTTGGGGTTTAGGCTGAGATTGTGCTGTGTCACTTCAGTGCAGAAGGAAGGGTGGGCAGCAGGCACCGTGTGTAACAACCACACACACAATGAGAACACAGTGAAGAGGTGAATTCGCTGGGAGCTCCACTGCCTCGATCCACTTAATGGCTTCTGCACCTAGAACAAAAGGGGAAAAGTCACACACAGCAAACAGTATCATTGATGCATGTAATGAGTGATTTGTTTTGGCCGGGGACCCTTGGTTAGAGTGCACTTGCTGCTGTAATTTGTATTTAATTTGTATTCTCTGACTGCTGGTTGCTTCTTGCTTAAAATAAAGGAATAAAAGAACAAATTAGAAAGCATTCCCTATGACAATGCACTAGCATTTTAATCTGGATAAAAGTAGTTATATTTCTGAATGTCCCCAGGCTGATTTTCTCAGTGGATTTCACTTGCTAGTTTAAAATAAAATTTTATAGGAAAAAGATTTTGGTAAAAATAAGAATTGTTCAAATTTATTTTGGACATATTAAAAAAAAATCAAAGAGGACCTAGTAATTTTCTTCTGTAGTGCTTCCAGTATTTGTGGCTGGAAATTGATTGCATGGAAAGCATTTGGATGAAGGATTCATATTTCAAAATGTGGTTTGAATCCAGCACTTTCTGCTAAACAAAGTGGAACCATATAAAATTGCACAGTCCTTTACTCTCCCTTGTGTGTGGCTGCTGAAGACCTTTAGGAGGAAAGCAAGGGAAATGTAAAACCTTTGTCTCTGGTAGATTGCTTTTGTTTGTATTGCAGAAGTTTCTAAACACTTCCAGCCACAATGATACAGTAGAAACAACCACTTAGAGGGTTATTTTAGATTTAATAATTCTGTTTAGTGGACTTTATTTTTTAGAGGACCATTTAATTTAGGTAAATCGTAATGGAGGAACATGATGAGAGCTGTAGCACACAAGAGCTTCTGGGCCAAACTCTCTCTCGGCTTCCATCAGATGCAATGGGAACCCAAACTCTGGTGCTGTTGAGACAATGGTAGGGATGCTCAGCTTGTGATTTTGTGCTGAAAAAGACATTAAGTCACAGATCTCCAGACACAGAATTTCAGAAAGCATTAAGCAAATTCTCTTCTTTAAGAAATACTGATACACATCTCAAGGTAAGGGTAAATATTTTCCTTTGTAAAGATGGTGTTCTCCAAGAAAAAGGAGTGATTGGGTACACTACACAGAGGAAAAATGGTCCCCTGGAGACAAGTATCATAAAAAAGCTGCATCTGAAGAAATCTGGGATTACAAAATGCAACCAGGAAATCAGATGGTATTCCATATAATTTCAGTGGTTCCTCTTGATGCAGATGATATGAGTTTATATGAGTTAATGATATGATATACTCCAGTTTTTCTACTGACTGTATAAAGGGTATCTCATCTAGTGTAGCAAGATGAATGCTGGTGTCTGGAAGGAATCCAGCATTTTTTGTCGCTGTTGTTTAATCCAAGGCTCTATGCAAACTTTAGGGTGCATGCAGAGTTTTTTTCAGTGTTGGATCTCTTCAAACCTATATTCACAATATTCTTTTCAGTAAGCTTTCATGTCTGTATTGCACTGATCTGAAAAGAGTTAAATGCCAAAGCTTTTAGTTTAGGAGACCAGTCTATGACACCCAGTGCAAATTCCAAGGAATTAGTTTTTGGTGTGCTCAGATGTAGGTGACAGTTGGTAGATACAGCACCTTGGCTTTCAGTGTAGTCTTCGGTGAAACTCACTTTTCTTCCTGTCCATAACTAAGTTGTTCTCTGCTAGGAACACTGTCATCCTCTTAAAAATCTCTGATATATCAGTTTCTCAAAATGCTGACTGCAGATGAAGTAGTTTTGTACCACACAAATTAAAGACCTGAAACCTGTTAACCATTTTGTGTACCTGCTCTCTTACGAGCCTTCCTGAGTGCAGGGTCTGAACCTCCCAGCAGAGGAGCCTTGGCCAGCTGGCCCAGGGAGCTGTTGACTCTCACTGTCAGGGGAACCAGCTCTCTTCAATGGAGACTCTGAGCCACAGGCACTACTTCAGCTCTGGCTTTTCCTGACTTTTGGATGTGGGACTTGCTTATCCCATTAGTGTCAAAATGTAGGTAATGCAAACTCTCCTACTGCAAATTCTATACTTCAAAAATTTCATGTTTTTTCTCTCCTGTATCATTCATAGGGTGCTTTATTCAGATTGAGAGTGCAATCCTCTACTAACTCACCTGAATTACTTAAGGCAAGAGGCCTGCCATCTCCAGGGATAAAGAAAACCTGCACCTTACTGGCAGTTTACATTAAGCAACAAAGGAATTTTGAAACTTGCATGCTCCATGTTTAAACTCCATGTTTAGAAGGCAAAAAACTCTGTTGGAAGTTCAAAGAGTTAATTAACAAGAGTCAAAACCATGGAGGCCACACTTGTAGGGAGTTTCCAGCTCTGTTCCTTTCTCATGGCATCCCTTCAGCATCACTAAGTACATTGAAAGTTCCAGTAATGCTTATCCTATTCTCTTTACACCAATAATTTTCCTTACAAATTTTATAACGAGTAGTTTGGATTTTAAGTAATGCCCTGAGGCCTTAGCATTAGTAGGTTTCCATTACTTTAAAGCAAGTTAGAAAATTATTTTCAATAGCTCTAGCCTGACAGATGCATTTTATACTTGAGAGATGTGCCTGAAGAAATAAAAGCTGATGGAAATTTGTGTCATAGATGAATATTTTGAAAACAAAAAAGATCAATAATAGATTAGGCTTGATTAGATGCTGACATTTAGAACTGCACATAGATTATGTTAAATGTAGTGACAAGAGACAGTGTTCTTCTTGATTTGCATTTGCCCCTCCATTTGTGGTTCAGGTGGATCATGGGACACACATTGTAAAGGTTAATGGATAAATTACCATACAGCTCATCTGATTATTCAGGCTTCAGCCTGGAGGACTGGATGGTTTATAATCTAGTTTGTTTTATGTGGAACAAACACTGTTTAATTCTTTTTCTATGAAATTCTGAATTGCTTAAGTGTTTAGATGAGTCCATGATACCCCTACAGCTTCTGAGTTTTGATAAAATCACTAAATCATGTTGTGATTGCATTGACAGAGATTCTGGCCTGGTCTTTGTTGTCTCTCCTGAGCTGTCAGTATTATTTCCATTTTATTTGAGTAAATGTGAAATGTGGCCTTTTGATTGAAATGTCATTCTTAAAACCATGTGAAGATGTTTGCCCTAAGTATCTTCTTCACTTGTACAGATGCCTCAAAACAGGAGTTTTCAGTGTGCTCTGTTAGCAGATAACCTACATTAGTATTTAAAAACTGCATGTGTCAGTGTTGGTGGAATCAAATTCACTTTTGTAAGGGACTCTCAACCCTTTTAAATTGGTTCCAGTAAATCACCTGAAATTCCAGAAGTAGGAATAAATGAATGAATGAAAAAATCCACCAATAGCCAAATATTTTTTCTGCACAAAGATAATGTACTGTATGTCCATTTGCAAACAAGGATGGCTGAAGTGAATCATCTGGAGCTGGATTCCATTGTGTAAATAAAATCAAGGGTACACTGTAATTCAAAGGTGCAGTGTTTGGTTTCTTCAGTTAAGCATTGCTTAGTTAAGGGTCTTCTTTTCTATAGTTTTCTGTAGGAAAGGAGAAATATAATGAATTGATGATTGGTCTGTGGAAAGAGGAATTGAACAACTGCTCAGTCTTTTGCATTAATATATTTTACCTTTAACTTTGATGTTCTGCTCTTGAGTCTCTCACTGACCCAAGTGATTCTTTTTCTGAAGTCTGGTGTTCTTATCTCCAGATGGGATGTGATTGAAACAAATTCAATGAATGCATCATCCAAGTCACCTGGTTATTGGAGCTGCCAGGTAATAGCTCAGCTTGACTTCACAGTTATTCAACACGGACAAAAAAAATTACTTTGAATGTTTGAGTTTCAAAGCCTTTATTGCATGGGACATAAGTTAAAAGTTTTTTGATCTGATTTAAACTAAAACTATGGAGAGTAATGAAGAAATAATCTTGCTATGAAATGCTTTATGAATAAAGAAAAGTTCTTTTTGGTGAGCTTCATGGAGGTAGTGTTCTTTGAGCAGAACATTTATGCAGTTGTGAGGCACATCAGTATGATTTTCATTACACTAAAGTAATGAATTTTTATGACTAAAGCTAAAATAGCAGTGAGCCATCCTTTATTCAGATAGTGAGAACAGTACATTTCTGATGAGGGAGAGGAGAGGAAGAAAATAGGAAGAAGGAAAAGAAGATAAAAAATAACCTAATTTTCATGATTTTCTTATGTGAATATTGTAATTTACAAAATTCTGAGTCTAGGCTGGTGGTAAAAAAACTGTTTACATAACAATATGTCATGTATAGCTGTAAGCACAGAGATTTGTAGATCCCAAACAGGAAAAAATGTACATAATTTAAAAAATATAAAAATTAAATTAATTCCAATGTAGGGTAGGAAAGAAATGTTATCAACTTGAGTCCATTGATTCTATTTTTATTGCTGAAAACTGCTACAGTTCATAAAATGCAGTTTTACAGGCTATTAGTCCATAATGTGGATTATGCCCTTTGGACACTTATGTTGAAGATAAATGCAGTAGTTTGGAGAGAGCTGTATTGAAATTCTCTGAAGAGGGTTCAGTTTTTATTTAAGTTCTTTTTACTGTGAACCAAAAGCAAATGGATTGGAGGGAGAGATGAGCCTTGGCTTCCAAGACAGGAAATGAAATTAGCAGTGGAAGGGTCAGTTTGTTGTTGAGGAAGTGGCTTCATTTCCATGGAGGTGAGGAGAATGTGTCACTGTAACATTTCTGGCATTGACAGTGTTTTTCAGTTTTTCTTGAGAGAAAGAATTGCATTTGCATTATAGTTGTACTTGACAAGATTATTTACACTGCATTGAGGGGCTCTGCAACACAGGATTGGGAAAGAGCTTTGTTACCACAGTCAAATGCCTCCAGTGATGCTGTATAAAATTATTATTTTTCCTCTTCAGTCTAGTTAAGCCATGGTTCCTTCATTGCTCCTGTTAGGAAGGTTGTCCTGAACTTCAGTGCTGTGAAATTCAAATGCTGTTATGAGCTGCATTTATTAGGGAATGATGCTCTCAAAACTTAAGAACACCTTTCCATTCTCATTTGTTATCCAGCTCGCTATGGTAGGAGAAGTCAAATCTGTTCTTTTGGGTTTTGATGTGTGGCTTTCATCTTTCACTCAAGAGATTTCTGATCTCTGTGACAGTTACCATTGCCTTTGCTTATTCTTCATGCTGTTTAATTCACTCTTTCTTGAGAAAAACGTGTGGCCAGACCACCCTGTGGAATTTTACTGGTACTTTGTGTAATAGTAGCATCTTTATAATTCTGAATACTGGACAGTTTCTGTCATTTTTGTCTCCTTCATTCCATGTTGTTGGGTTGGTCCTTGCTTGGCTTGTCAGCAGTCAATATACAGATGTCTTATCTTCTCTGGCTGCTGCTAGACCCCCATTTCATAAAAGAAATTCTGCTTGGCTCCCTTTGGGTTGTCTGATATTTTATATTTAGTGTCCTTCCTTCCTTATTATCCCAGAAAAGAATTATTCCTTCTCTTCCCATAGCCTCCCACCCATAGCGTTTCAGCCTTTACTTGACAATGCCTCCCAACTTTTCCATGAAAAAAATCCCATTAGACCAAGCCTATCCTGGACAAGGACATTACTTAAATCATAAATAAGATCAGTCTCATGACTTATTTTTGAGGAATTGCATCACAAATTGCACAGTTAAATCTATCTGCCTCAAAATCAATGCCTTTTATGAACTTGCTCACATCTTTAGCTCTGTATTTAGAGCAGCAAAAAAATCTTTTACAACTTGTTTCAGTTTCCTAACCCAGACTTATTTCTGACATTTATATAATGAAATGTACACGATAAGCTAAAATGTTCACTACCAATATGGTGTTTTCACACAATCAGTAATTTAATTATATTTTAAAAGAAAACGTAAATAATTTTTAGAGATTCAAAACACTCTTTGGTTTTTATAATTCTGAATTATTGCTGAAAGAAGTACTGCTTTCTTGAAGTCAAATTGAATGAAATTATACTCAAATTCAGCTGTAATTTTACCTTAATGCATTATAATTCAGATGTCAGCTTTTTCTTCCATAATTTGATTCTGCTTGGCTATTAGGATCACTCAGTGCTTACTCTGTTTTATTGCTCTTAGATGAAATAAATTAAGCTGTGTAGCAATATAAAAGATAATATTCATTGTTATAAATTTGGTATTTACACGAATGAAACATCTTAAATTCCCCCTTCATCTGTTTTAAATTAAGTATGAGATTTAAATCACTTGATCTGATTGAGAGCAAGCGCTGGAAATGAAGGGACTGTGGGCAATCAAAAAAGCACTCTGAGATTCTGATCAAGGCATTCATTACTGATGGTGGGAAACAGCAGTAAACAATAATTGATTGCATTATGGAGAGTGTGGAGAAACCTGCCATGAGAAAATATTCTATCCATAGGCTGAGAATGATTTTGAACAGGTGGTAAAGTGAGAGCAGTATTTCTGATTGTTCAGGTATGGTGGTCATTCGCTCCAGTGAAATCGGAGGCTTTGGCTCAGTCTGGATTTATGAAATTTATATTCAGTTTTAAATGCTATCCCCCCTCACAGTTGCTCTTTTAACTAGGGATGTAATCATATACTTAATTTTAACCACAAAATGTTTCCTTTTAACCCTGATTTTCTCCATCTGATTCCTTATAATCCTCAATTATTCTTTCTATAGGCAAAGAAACCACCCCACAACCGTACATAAGGTAAAAGAATGCTAGATCCAGGAGTCAGTTACAGTAATTTCACAACTATAAGGTGCACCAGATTATAAGGCGCACTTCCGAGTTGTCAGCAGATTTCTGAACTTTGTCCACATATAAGACGCACCGGACTATAAGGCGCACTTTTTTTTAAAGCTAGGATCCACGCACAGCAAAGTAACGAATTAGTAACAGAATCGCGCGATTGCGGGGTTTTCTGGCAGGTGCTCAATTTGCAAACATTTTTCACGGATCAGCACAGCCTTTAAACGCAGCCCCAGGTGCTCTCCCCGTGCTGCAGGGCCCAGCTCGCACTTCTGGGTTGGCAAATTCCTGAACTTTGTCCATATATAAGGTGCACCAGATTATAAGGTGCACTGCCGGGTTTTGATCAAAATTTTAGTCAAAAGGGTGAGCCTTATAGTCGTGAAATTACTGTAAATGTGTGCTAACTCTCTCGAGGATGTTGTTTACTCCAGAAAAAATCTATCATTAATAAAAATGAAACCTTGCTTCTTGCAGACAGCCTTCTGCCATGCAGTCTGAAATAAGAAGTGAAGACAGCTTCGGTTGTCTTAGTTTTAGTGTGTCTGGTAATTTGCTGCATTTTGAAAGACAGTGATTTAGACTTTTACACAGATCAGTTACTTACAGCAATTTAGAAATTTACACTGATCAGTTACTGATGATATATTTTGGATTCTAGCTACAATTGTGGTGACAAGTTGTTTTAATGGAAGCAAATTTGTGAAAAATCTGTTAGCTGCATCCGTTTTCCAGCTCCTGCCTTATTCCTGATGTGCAAAGAACAGCATTATCTCATTTTAACAGTATTCATTGTCTTCCAGTATCGCCACTTTCCAGCATTCTCCAATCCCTGTTTATCTTCAACTCCAGTTCTCCCTTCTGCTGGGAATTTTTTTGGTTTTTCAGCATAACATCTCTCTTGAAAGGGGGTAGATTTAGATTGGATATAAAGAAAAGATTCCTTACTTTGAGGGTGGTGAAACACTAGCACAGATTGCCCAGAGGAATTGTGGCTGCCCCATCCTTTGAAGGCCAGGTTGGATGGGGTTTGTAGAAGATTTCCCTGTCAATGTAGCTGGACTGGATAATCTGTGGAAGATCCCTCTGACCTGAACTATTCTGCAATTCTGTAATTCTGTGGTATGCTGGATAACCTTCCCAGACAAATTGAGCATTTTCATTGTTGCAGGAGAAATTATTTTTTTTTAATTATTGCCTATTTTTGCTTTAATAGAGTAATTCATCTCCACAGCCATGGTGCCGTTTTTCCCCTTCCCATGTTTTCTGTGCTCAGACATTTCAGGCAGAATAGCAAAAGAGGGGGGGAAAAGTTTTGAAGAAAAATGTCATAAAGCACATTTTAATTCAAACATTTCCTCTGTGGTAATCATCTAAATATAAAGGTTCCTGTCTTCTTCCCTGGCAGTGTGTGTGTATTATTATATAATCTATATTTGGCATTGCCTGCAGAGTCCCTGGGCAGTGCTCCAGCCATCCTCAGTGACATTGCTCTTGCATCACTGGGTTGTGTAACAGACACTTAAGTCTCAAGTAGCCCTTTGAAGCAGTGCTTTGAGCCAAGCCCCAGAGAGCTGCTGCCTTTCCAGCACTTGACTGCTGATGCAATGCTGTACCTGTCTAAATCACCTCTTGCACCACAGAAGATCTGAAAAAAACATTAGAAATGGAAAAGCAGTCTTTTTATTTTCACTTCTTGATGTGAAATCAGAAAAATCAGTTTATTTTATCCAATAAGATTATTTCATAGTACAAAAGGAAGAAGGGAGTAACTATATACTGTGGAATATGAGCCCAGTTACTCAACAGTTTACTACATGAATGATGGCATTCTCAGATCTATTTAATGCTCTTCAGTTATCTTTGAAATTTAAATCTCCATGAATGTGCATTCAAAGCTCAAAGTCTCTGCATAGTAGAAGTGGGTAGTCCATGCTGTCCAATATGTTACAGTAATTTGATCTTTGGTTAGATAGTCAAACTTATTTCCTGTCAAATAAGTGAGAAGCTGCTGTATATTTATTTGTTTATAATGTTAAAGGTATTTCAAACCTGATTAATTGATAAAAACAGTTGAGCCTTCGTGTTGATGTTCCACTGCACGTAACGAGACCAAGATTTTTCAAAGCCACTGATTATTAGTATGTACTTTAGCTTGACAGCCTGACCTAGCACCTGCAAAATGTTCATGCTGTGAAAACTTGGTGCTTGACACCATAAATTATAAATGCACAGCTAGTGGAAGAAGTGACAGACTGACGAAGTGAAACAGAATTACAAAGCTCAAAAACATTAAACTGACTGGCTGTGGATATTCAATCAAAGGAGGTAAGAAACCTTTTCACATTGTGATATGAACCTAGGAGACATCTCTGGGAATATTTGTCATGTGTGTAACAACTCTGCTTTTTAAGAAGTTGTATTTATTTTCATATATTTTTGAGGTTCTGCATTAAAATAAAAAAAAACATGTAATAAAGCCAAATGGTAACCTCATTTTCTGAGTTGCCTTTATGTTCCATCCTGGGAGGTTCCTTTTCATATGACTTCTGCTGAACTCCTCTTTACATCATGGTCACTTTCAGACTACAGTAGTAAGTCGAAGTGTATTAAATATTTCACTTCTAGGCAGATAACTTATCAAACAAATGAGATACCACTTCAAGAAGCAAAGTAGAAAAACTGCTCAATTTGGTTGAGAGCATTTTATACACTTGGAAGTCATGGCTGCTTCTGTTTTGATATGCCCTCAGCTTGTGGCTCTACTGATGACTTTCCTTATCTACTGACAGCTAAAGTCACTACTAACCACATTACCTCTAACCAGCAGAAAAAAGCCCATATATAGCTTTAATATCCTCCTCTATCCTTTGTATGTCACTTGCTTTCTTAGGTGTCATTTTGGGTACATTCCAAGTACAAGGCAGCCACTTGCTTAATCCTTTAACCCTCCCAGGTGGGATGGGGAGCAGCATCAAAAAAAAGTAAAAACCTTGCTGGTTGAGGTAAGACTAGTTTAATAATTGAAACAAAGTAAAATGTAATATAATAATAATAACAATGGTTAAGAAGAACAGCAGTTGGAATAAAGAGAAATATAAAACCTAAGAAAAGAAAGAGGTGCACAACAGAGTTGCTCATCTCTCACTGTCCAATGCCCAGCCCGTTCCTGAGCACTGATCAGCCACTCACAACCAGCACCCTTCAGGTGACACACTGAGCATGATGTCCTGGGGTATGGAATGTCCCTTTGGCCAGCTGGGTCCTGCTCATGCTCCCTCCCAGCTTTTTGTGCACTGGCAGAGCATGAGACTCTGGAAAGTCCTGGACTTGGGGTGAGCATTACCCAGCAGCAACCCAACATTGCTGTGTTACCTTTATCATTCCCATACTAAATCCAAAACACAGCATTACCTCTATCCCAGCTCAAACCAGGAGACTGGGTCATTAGGGAGATATTTCTATTTTAGTATGAAATACTGACTTCATCCTGTGTGTGTGGCAATGCCATAGGTCTGGAGTGGATAATAATAAATATCCTGTCACTTCTGGAGGCCCATTTGTATGACTTGTGGATGAATTTTGAGTGGTAGTTCAGAGTACAGCCCTGCAACAGATGGAGATTGAGCAGCTGTGCTTTCCCACCCTCTGCACCACTTCATACAGATGAGTTTAACTTTCCTGTTGGCTGGGAAAAGCAGGCGAGTCAGGACCTGCCATTTCTGGACTGGATGTTTGCTTTGCTTTCCGACTTGTAACTTTCCTGCCTACAAAATAAGGATCACCCCATTTCATTTTTTATGATGTAAAAATATGGACTGCATGTAAGTAAACTCAAATTTAGCTGCCTGGAGTTTAAAAGTTAGGCTGAGTTACAGAAATAGTGAGAGAGTGGTAAAGGATGGCTTCAGTGGGTGGGTCTGTGCACTGCAGAAGAGCCCTCCTTTGTGTTTCATGTCTGGAACTTCCCTGGCAGTTGTTCCCATCTCAAGTTTGCCTGTATGTCAGAGTTTCAGACTCCCAGTTCTTGCTCTCAGCCTGTCTGAAGCAGCTCTGAGCACACCACCCTCAAGGGCTCTGCCAAGATTCCTGCACTGCTCCCTTATCTTAGTTCTTGAGCCTGAGATCCTCAACCAGCTCTTCATGGGGCTGTGCTGCCAGTCCAGCACAAACTTCGGTTGCTTCACCCTTTGTGCCTCTGCTAAGATTTGTCTGTTCTGTTCCTTGGAGTCACCAAACTGCTAATTTTTCATTATGGTTATTAAGTGACTTTTAGTAAGCAGTGGCCATCTGTCCTCCCAGTCCCTATTTGTGTGTTATCAGCTGTTCTCTTCAAAACTTCTTGCTTTAAAAGGACTGCTTGGATCACGCCAGGCTCCACACTTAAAAAGAGACAGATTATGAGGTTGAAAGGTATTTCTGTATCAATCTTCCCAGGTATGCACTGGGAAAAGGCAACAAACCTTTGCAATGCCATTTCTTTCTTCATTATTAGGGAGGCTGTATCTTTGGATCTCAGAGTGGGTTAAAATATGCTTATGAACTCCAGTGGGAGGTTTCTACCCCCCTTGAAGAGGAATTCCCAGAAAGTATGGAGTATAGCAGCAATAGCCATGGTGTAATTAACTTCATAATTAGTTTGGCTAACAGTTATGTTTCGGTATTGCTATAATTTTCCAAGACCTTTTGTATGTTGGTGTTGTTTTTGGTTTGTTTTTTTTTCACTTATGGATGTTGTGACATTAACTTTTTGTTTATTTGATCACCACTCAATACAAGTATTAAAGTAAAAGACATAAAAGAAACTGCTTGTAAGAATGCAGGGTAAAAAAGGTTAACAGCAAAGTAAAGAATATTAAATTTAGCATTAGTCCCAGCCTAAGAGAATTGGCTTCAACACACAAGTCATTTACCAGTACAAGGAAAGATAAATCTGTTTGTCTGAATTTCAGTTGTTTCTAATTTCCCTAATAAAGATATACTTAGGTTAATAAACAGGGCTGACAAAACTGTCAGGTATTCGTGTTCATTTAGGAAATGCTGTCCAGTAATCTACTGTTGACATTAACATGATGGTGAATTGAATATCAATTAGTATTTTCAAGGCAGATTGAAAACTATTAAATAAAGCAGCTGGGCTCCTATCATCATTTTGTGACTCTGTTTTTTATCAGGGTTAGCTCTTAATATTGTATTACACAGGTGAAACCAAAAGCATAGGAAAACAATACAGCTCTGGTGGTTTTCTGGAGCTGTGAACAGCATTAATTTGTCTCACTTCATTTTAACAGCAATCTCTGCTGTAAAGGAGTATCTTAAAGCTAAGTCAGCGGTAGGAGCACATTGTTTCCCTGGCACATAAACCCCTTTTTCCCCATCTCATTCTTTGTGAGGAGCACATTAAAGCAGAGCAGTCTGCCTCTGCCTGCCAGGACTTCCTCGGTTCTGTGTTCACTGCCTGTCCTGCAGGGCTGACTTTGTTGGTGCATTCCTAAGGCAGGAGTTCATCCCTCCTGCCTGAGCGATGGATTTCACAGCCTCCTGCTTTGCTTTCCCCTCTGAAAGTGCCCTGATCAGCAAGATCACTTTGAAATCCCTTTGACGCTGCTCTTGGGCGAAAAGCTCTGTTACAGGTTAGGAGAGGTAGGGCATTGCCTACCCATTTTCCATTCCACAATTACCTGAGGAAAACTTGGGGCCTCATCTTTTTCTGAGGTAAGCCCATTTATTTTGGATGTGAGTATGCTTTCTTTTTACCTCAGTAGTTTTATTTTTTCTTGTGCTGATGAGTAAGACTCACATGGGGGAAGCAAATGCCTATGTGAGACCTCAAAATACAAAATGTTTACAGCTGTCTGCGAGCAAAATAACCTGCTGGGTGGCAGAATAAGTAGTTAAGATCTAGCCATGTACAATTTGGAATTGGAGCTGTCATCCCAGAAAGATTTCAGTGCAGAAATTGTCACGTGTTTCTGCACTGACAGATTTTCTCTATGCATTTGGTGCCACTGAATGTGTCAAGTGGATTTCCAAAGCTCATTTGACATTCGAGAAATAAAACTTGGAATCCACCTTACTGGGGAAGACTGAATCTTTTATTGACTGTTATTATGTGCCTTAAACTGATAAACTGTTGAATTTCTCACCCCACTTTCGCATCTTTGCCAGAGTTATAGACAGGAAATATGGAAATAATGGAAAGAAAAAGACCACAAAATTTTACTGTTACTTCTTTTGGATGTAAGGATTTGTGTTTATTGAAAATAACTCTATCCAAAGTATTTATAAATTGTAAATTACAGTAATGGATTATCAGATATTTTGATTGGTGTTTAAAGTATTGCAGTTGCTTATTTTACACTGAGAATAAGGCAGGGGAGGAAAGATGCTTGTTAAAATATGTTTGTGGTTGGAAACTTTGAATCCTGAAGTTAACTAGAACTTGCCAATTTTTAAAAAGAATTGCTTTTAAATCCTGCTTTCAGGAAGATAGGTGTAGCTGATGTAATTGAGAGATCTGGAATGGTTGGCAATGCTAATAATGATAAAAACATGAGAATAAAGGGGTTCCTGTTGATTTTTAAAGTGAGAATGGAAGAAAGTATGAAAAAAGGATGTTGTAAATCTGAAACATTGGGTATGAAAATGTTGGTTTCCATTCCAGAGAGAGATGAGCAGTAGGGTTACAGCAGCTTTCTCCTTCTCCTCTAAGGAGAACATGCATCTTTGCATATGGAAAGGATCATTATATTGGCTCTGTAATATGATAAACTTTAACTTCATTTAAAGAATGATTTTGCTAAGAAATAGGTAAGAATGTGTTATAGGAAAAAAAAGTTGAATGTGGAAGGTGGGTGGTGGCTTTTTTTCTTCTTTTTTTCCTAAAGAACCATTGTTTGTTTTAATCTTGCTTTCTCAGAGCCACAGGATCTCCAATTATACCTATCAAGGAAGTAATAGGAAACAGTAAGACTGAAACACATAACTGAATCAAATGAGAAAAAGGGGAAATTATTCCTTAAGCATCTATATGTAATGTATGGAGAGAGAAATGATGCTGTGAGGGAATTGGGTTTTGAAGATTCTCACTGGAGACCTCATGTAATGGAGTAAAACAGCTCCAAGATAAAGACAGGCATTTATCCAATATAACCCCATCTAATAACATTGCAAACTTTTCAGCACTGACAAGATAAATTCATCATGAATAGAATGTTGGGGTTAGTACATGCAAAATTATTCTGGCCAGTTCTCTTTCATCAGAAAAGAATTTTTAAAGTATTTGTGTGAATGTGCAAATATGAAAATAAGAAAGGTGAAAGGGGAAATTCCTTTTAAAAGTTCTTGATTAGAAAATAATTGATAAGTAAAAAAAGGCCAGTTTTGGATAACAGCTCAGCCTATATTGCAGGTCACATGAAAGCAGAAACTAGAAATATAAACATTTCACATAATTAATGGAAGAGAGGATACATGTGGAAATTAGCACATGCTAGAAGATAGTTTAGAAAAAATAAAAATGAGTCTCACAACACAGGATAAAGGGAATTTCTCTATTGCATTATGAATAAAAATGTTTGAGTGAATGGCATTGAACTATTTTCAGAAAGAGGCAGAAAATAATGTGTTTGAAATTGGGAAAATCAGAAATTAGTGATTTATTCATATAACATGAAGAATATTAAGTACTCCCCATCTGGTGTAAATAGTTCTCTTCCAAGAGTCCTGAAAGAATTGGCTGAGGACATCTCTGGGCTATTGATGGTAAATTTAATGAGTTTGGGGACTCAGGGAATTCAGGAATACTGGAAAAGCAAGTGTTAGAGTTGTGGTTTGAAAAGAAAAAGGAAGCACCATTAACCAGGTAACTAGATTTTTATAAAACTCACATTTGGAGAAGTCATTTATCTCCCCCACTCTTGCCCCAAGGCAGCAGAAGATTATGCAGAAACTAGACCTAACTGTGTTCAAGGTGCCTTAAAAGTCTCCTGGAGTGGAGATTCCCCAGCTTCCCAATTAGTCACAGCTCTCCCTCTTGTTTAAAACTCTAGGGTAGCAAGGATTTTCTTGGAGTCTGACATAAAACTCTTGGAAATGTTGAGGAGAGTGGAAGGATTACTGTCTCTATTTTGCTGGCTCTAATCCCGCTTATCTCAGGCAAACAGCATTGTCAATACTTTGTTTACTCTCTGATTTGCTGTGACTCCTGCACACTTCCCTGGCAGAACTGCTATCTAGACAGGTGCTCCTCATACTTTATTACTGCATCTCATTAATCTTGCCTAAACCAGATAGCTGTTGCATGCAAAATAATGAAAATTATGGAAAAGGATTCAATTGATATGTGTATAATGAATGCCAGTTTATTTGGTTTATGGAAAACAGGCCTGGTCATAAAACCAAGCACTTAAATAATTTTTCCCAGTTGATTGCACGTTAATTGGCAGGGTAACTTTGATATTGCATATCCCCATCTTCTTTGTGTCTTCCTCAGGCAGGCAAGCCACAGCAGTATTATGTTGAGAATTTTTTTATTATAACAGAATACGACAGTCTTAATTTTTTTTTTTACTAAATGGGTGTAAAAAACCCTGAGGCCTAAGAAGTCTTAAACTAGTTTTAGTGACTGTTAAATCACAGAATTTGAGATATTTGTTTTATACCATTCAATATGCTAACATTTTTCATTAACAAATATAAACTCAATACCTGACAAAAGAGCAGTAAGTATAGAAAGAAGGAGGATGTACAGACAGGGAGGAGACTTTATCACTTGGTAAAGGTCAGGCCTCGCAAATGGAAGTTGTTTTAGTATAAACAAATGCATCTTTGTACATTCAGGAGCAAAAACTGAAACCAAACTGACAAACAAAAAGATGAAAAGGAGTGAATCTGTACAGGACACTGATCTTCTAGAGTAGCATGAGCCTATGAGTGCAATGCTGCAGCAAAGAATAGGCTAATGTGACCTTGGATATAGAAACAAAATACAAAAATAGCCAGGACTTTTAATATCTATTGTTAAAATAAATGATCTCAGAATACTGCATGTGATCCTCTTTTTAAAAATGAAAAAAAAAAACCAAAAACATAAAACCTGAAAGAACGAACAGACACTTCAAAAGAGAGCAGCAACTCTCTGGAGGGCTGGAAGTGAGAGACTTCAAAAGCTCTAAGTGTTTGCCTTATAAATATAAACGTTGCAGTCAATGAAGTTCTCAGGGACAAAAAATTGTGCCAGTTTTTGCCCATTTCCAGGGGTCATCTGTAATGCCTCCCTATCTTGATGGAAAATACTGAAACTTTCAGGGGTTTTTTGGGTATCCTTTATCAGTACAGATGAGATCTTCCTGAGTTATTAGTGCTGTCCTCAGAGATTAATGTCTGTGTATGTCTCTGTTTTCCTTGCAAATCTTGGGCTTGCCCAACAGTGAAGTGTCTAAAATGAACAAGTCAAACTGGGTGATCCTATATCCAAATTCCAAGAATCTGGTCAAAATCCTGTATTAACTGTGTTAATTTACACATACCCTGCCTGGAGATATGTGAAAAGAGAAGAAAATAAACTGGTGAAACGAATATTTGGAAGGCTTTGTTCCTTAGTTGTAGAGACATGATTGTAGAGTTCATCTTAGAAGAGTATTTTGGAATGAAAATTCAAATTCCACCCTGTCAATCCTTGGAACTCTGCACATCATACTCATCATAATTTTAGGTAAAACAGTTTCCTTGGGACCAGGTAAAACCTCTGAAAAGATTAATTTCAGTTGTTAAGTCTAATAGTAGCAGTGTAAAATAATGTCCAGAAAAAAGGAAACTGAAGCTCGATATGATATAATGAGTAATAATAATATGATATGTATTGAAGTATGTTCTGGAAAACAAAGCTAAACACTTCTAAGAACAAAATGTGCAGGTAATTAAATTGGCTTACAGGTGTATTTTTAAGTCTGTATTTTATTGTTGGGCAAGTGTTAGTATCCCCAGTTCAGTTATTTAAGAACATTCAAGTGGTAAATCTGAGTTCTTTTTATCCAAGGAGTTTTTTTAAAAAGCGTCTTTGAGTTCATTTTGAGTCGTGACATGACTTTGTAATGACAGACCTAAACTCTTGTTCACGGGGCAAGTTTCAGAGCCATCACCTCAGAAAAGTGCTTGCTAAAAGTGGAGCTTGGATGTCACAAATGTCAATAACATTACTGAGTCTCAACCAGTGTACTCAGAGCTTTTCCCATAAAATATTCACTGCACTAGTTCCAGACACACTTCTGTTTATTCTGGCAGCTAATGGCTTGTCCATTATGGACACTTCTCATTTTTTTTAAGAAGGATGGAGCTTTTTGTGGCATACAAAGGAGCATAAATAAGTAAATGTAGGGACAAGGGTCAATAAATATGACTTCATGATCCCATTAGCATTTTAGGGAATTTTCTCATTTTAAGCATCATTAGAGTAGTGCCCACCATCTTTTTTAGTCTCTTTGCATATGACTTTCCAGTTCTTTTGAAACTTTCCCTGTCCTGCAGGCAGGGGAGATGCCTCCACTCCTGTGTGTAATTCAGATGTTTACATGCTGGCATTCCTCTTAGCCTGGAGCTCTTTGGCAGAGGGAATTTTCTGCCATAAGAGCTGCGAGTTGGAAGCTCCTTGCAGTGCAGATTTTTCTGCCATCAGGTCTGTGCTGCTGGGGATTGCTGATTCTTAATCAACTTGTTAAAGATAGCTTGGGTGTCTCTGTCCCACACTGAAGTCTGGCATGTAGACATCAAACCTTTGAAGTGTGCAAGGATTTTATTGCTCTGTGTCCTCATTTGTGTAGCAGGCCCTGCTGAATCTACAGCTTCAATGGAGTTTGTGTTTCTTTGGCATAAAGTTTACTTGCTCTTTCAGTGTTTGCACATTTTTGATTGATACTTATTTTATGTCTTGTAATGCAAGTGCTGTTGGAAAGATCGTCTTTTCATTTTTGTGATTTTCATTTCTGACTCTGAAGGTGATACCATTCTAGTTCTGGTGGTTTGAATTTTCCAGTTCTTACAGATTTGGTAGCTACAGGTGAGAATATGTAAGCATTCAAGAGCCTTGGTATGTCAAATGTATCAAAAATAGTATTTTAACAAAACTCAATTATTCACTGGGAATCATTTGGTAAGTGTATATGAGGAATATTTTTAGATCATGGCTAACTAAATCTAAACTTAATATATTTTCGGTGATGAATTTACTCTAGTTTTTAATTTTTTAATGTATAGCTTTGAGCCTTCAAGTAGTACTTGATTAATTCAGGCAAGGAATATTAATTAATTCAGGCTCCACTGAAGAAATGAATTAGTTTTCCTTTCTGTATTTTGGCTCTTGTTCCACAGAAGTATTAATTTTGAATACCTTGATGATGTTTATTAAATTGCAATCTTGCTACCACAAAAATTGTAAAACTGAAAGGACATTTCAAACCCTAATGCTGCTCATAGAAAAATTTATTTTGGCCTGCAGATCCAAAGGAGTAGCACTTTACAAAGAGCAAGATATAACTTAAAACTCAGCTGGAAACAAAGTACATAACAAATAATCCATGTTTTCTGGGTGGAGGGAGGATAGGGGAGAGATGGAAAGGACAAATCAAACAGCTAAGATGAAATGAAATATGCTCAGAAACCTGCTGAGCATGTGGTCCTCTCTGGGAAAAAGAAATATGTAAACTCAGTTTGTTTGTGGTTTTTTTGCTTTTTTGGTTTTTTATATGTAACAGATCTCCAGTAGATTATAACTTAAATTTTTACACTTTATAAATTAAAGTTTTATGCAGAGACTGCTGCATCAAACATCAAGCAAGAAGATGCTTTTTTTGACTCTTCCACAAGAGCATGGTAGGCTGACACAAATGGAAAATACTGTGACAGCTGTAAATCACAGCTTTTAAGCAAGTGGAACACAGCAATAATCTCAATGAGGACAGTGATTCTGTTTTTCAAAGTTAAATAGAGATTGTAAAAAATGGTTAATTTATACTCACATTATTCGCAAAGTGAAATGGTGAAGAAGGGGAGAGCAGAATACTCCCCTTTGTTGAATATATTTTTAAAATGTCATCATTTATTGTACATAAACCATTAAGCTTTTATGTGGTTTATGCTGAGCTTTTTACTTGCCTGTAAGTCTGTTGACGAGACAGCAAACTTCAGTTTTAGGTTAAAAGTCACCATCCCTTCAAACACAGAGGAGCTCTAAGTGTCACTAGTACAAAAGAGAAGGGAAGATGTTGGGTCAGGTTTTCTCTAATAAGCTGCCAAGTTCAGTGACCATGCCAAGGTGCCTTTTTGGAAAGGCAGAAGAACATGACCATGCTTCTGCTGCTGCTGTAGTTCTTTATAGAAACACATTATAGATAGCTGGACATTGATTATAGTAATTTCACAGCTATAA
>VRYO01001681.1:21276372-21286600 GCA_009812075.1 Sialia sialis | reverse complement strand
TGGAAAAAGGTGCGGCTTATAATCGTGAAATTACTGTAGTTATGTCTGTGAAAGCTCACAGAAAAGCAGAATTTCAGAGGTGTTACAGAGGCTGTGGTTTTAATAGGCTCTTTAATAGAAGGTAGGATTTAGCTGTCAGAACATTTAACAGGGATGAAGGGAAGGGAAGGAAGCAAATCAGATTTTCACACAATATGGAGAATTTACAGAGGTGATGTTAAGAAAAAATATTGGCAGTCACGTATTTGAACTGTAATTTGGGCATAATCAGATACCATCATCTGCAATGCCACATTTAGAAGTCAGTCAAATAATTATTTGATTTTGGCAGTCAAATCATTGGCAGTAAAACCATTATTTGAGGAAAAAGGTTAAATCAAGGGGTGAGTTTTTTGAGATTAATTTCCATCTGCAGAAATTAAACAGTTAGATATAGCCATGATGCAGTTAAATGTCCAGAAAAGCTTTCTTAAAGGAGTTGAAATTGCTTATATGAGACACAGTTTCCATGTTTCTTTTAGGAGCATCTCTTAGACCATAAAAGCTTTTTTTTTTTACTGAATGTCCCAGAAACTGTCAATATCCAGGCAGTTGGGTGTATGTATAATTTATTTTTTTTTAGTTTTACCTGTATTTCCTGGTAAAATGGCAAAAATCTTAATTTTCTTTGAAAACCCTGTGGCCACAGAGTTAGCTGTGGCTATGCTGGGAATTTGATATGGATGCATGCAGGGTTATGCATGGTCCATCAGAAATAGGTAAATTCACAAAATTTGCTAGGAAATAATGAGATAGCATTTGTCATCCTGTTTTGTTTTGTTTTTTTTTTTTTGTACATACACTTGCACAGTATCCTGATTATTCTTGTATGGAACATTTAATTGCAGATTCCACAGAGGTTTGACTCAATGCATGGCCATGTTCTTTTTTGGATGTTGCAAACACATTTCGGGCCCTCTGTGCTTGCCACTGTGCAGTCACAGATCTAAAGTATTCCTAGTCTAAATGATGACATGTCATAAAAACAAAACCAAAAACCACCCCAACCTCCCAGGAAAAAAAAAAAAACAACACCAAAAAAACCCCCAAACAAACCAAAACTAAATACAAACCTACAAAGCACTTACAGGGAAGCAGATATAATAGAGGAGGATTAGAAACAAATTTGTGTGCTCCAGTACAGAACAGCAATACACTCACAGCTCATATATAATCTGTAATAGTGCAGCATTAAAAAGCAGTCTCTGAACTGCTCAAGCAAATGCAATTTATTGTATTTTTAGTTTGTGTGGTAAATCTGAACTTGATGGTAATGTTGCATATACTTTTTGCATTAATTTTCCATTCCTGTTTAATTTAAATAGTCTTGTGTACATACATCCTCCTAGAAAACGTGAAATTTATTGTATATATTGATTATTTTTCAATGTATATTGCATATTATATAGCAAAAGAGGGCAAAGAGTGGCAGTAGCAGTACTTCTATTTTCTGTTAAATTCCTCATTTTAGTTGTGAAAACCATTCTAACTGTGGAGCACAGTAAACATTTAAGTTTTTCAGTTGTGCAGCCTCACAGAATGAATGCTAATTCTGTATATATTTTTTTTAAATAGACTGGTTGGAAATTTAAATAAATAAGGGTACTGTATGTGTATGGTTTGCACATCAATGCACTCAGTGCATAAAGAAATGGCCTTTAAGTCTGTGTAGGCTGCACATTCATCTCTTGCGTTTACATGTTTAAAATATTTTGGCTTACCCTAAAGGACAGTAAGTGGGAAAAAAAGTATAAATTAGGGAAAATTAACACATTATTGCTTTTTTTTTTTGCTTTTTTTTTTTTGTTCAGAAGGAATTGTATTTTGAGAAGAAAAACACAGTGGGTTGAAGAAGGAAGAATGGTTGATTTAAGTTTTGTTGGATGTCTTTTCAGCCGTGTTGGATTCCAGAATTTTATGGTTTCTATCATGCAAATATTATGAAATTTAAAAAATTCTCTCATATGTATATTTCAAATTACATATATATTCTGTTATAATTCAGCCTTCATTGTGCAGACACATGAGGCAAGAAAGAATGACAAACTGTGTGTTGCCCTCAGTAAAAGATCAAGGAAAAGCCAAAAGAAAATAAAGTGGAAGCAGGGCAATATTTATGGAAATACCAGGTGCATACTGAACACCTCTTTATCTGAACCATTGCATTTTCAGAGACTTCAGAACTGCTGCACTGAACTCTTGGGAAATACCCTTTGAAATTCCTGTGTCCTTAGGAAATAGTCTCATAAATGCTAAAGTAGGTGATAAATATCTAGGTATTCTGAAAAGAAATCTCTCTGAATTGTTCCAAAGCCACAATTTATTTTTTTTTTCCAAGAGGAAAGGTAAAATTGGCAGCAGCAGAAGATACTTTACTGTCTCACAACCAGTTGCTGCTTTTAACTTGGATGCTGTGTTCAGTAATTTAGGGCAACTCTGACCAAACTGCTGCTTTCTTTTTATCATTTTTAGTTCCAGGAATAATTATTATTCTAAAAGTGGATCTCCTATGTATAATGAAAAACAAAAGAATTAATATATTCTTAAGGATTTGCAGTAGGCTGACCTTATATTGGAAGCCTTTACTTAGACTTAACAGAAAAGAAAGCTAAAAAAACCCGAAAAAACCTCAAATCATGCCAACTTTACTTTTGAACCTTTTACAGATGTTTAAATACATGGAATGAATTTTTAAAATTACAGAGAAGTAAGCAGATTATCAAGCTTGAAGCGTTCTCTAAGCCTCTTTTACATACTTAGGCACACAGAGTCCCTTTTGCAAATTGCAGTAAATCATTTATGTTCTGATGGTGATTTAAATGATAGGATTATAGCATGTCTGTGGGTACCAGGAGTTTTAACCATTGCCAGGATGAAAATACAGTATCCAAACAGTTTTTCTGCTCCACTGGAATTCTAACCAAGTGAGAAAAAAGTACTCCAGCTGGACTGGAAGTGTGGTTGTTGAAGAAATTCTCTGTTTTGCCCTCTCTGCCAGCAGATGTCCAAACCTCTGGTACAGCATTTGAGCTTGAAAACCCTTCTCTGAAAAACAGTTAACTAAATGAAGTGTGCAGCAATTGCTAGTCCAAAATACAGAGAATTGCAAACTTCAGATTTAAGAAGATACACTTCAGACAGTAATTTTCTCACTATTTAATATCCAGGTGACTACAGAGGCCTTTACTACGTGGATTATGTTTTTATGTAAGCAGTCCTAGCAGAATTGGATACTTTTCACATAATCCTACCAATCTACTTCAAAAAGTGGAAAATAGTTTGTATATATGTCTATTGGCTGCTAATAAGGAAACATAATTATTTTTAATAATCATAATTCCAAGGAGAACAAAATAGAAAGGAACCCAGTATAAAATCCATGTATTTTTGAATAATAATTTATAACTGTATTTTACATTTAAGAGGATAATCCCCTGCCATTGTATTTAATCAAAAGGATTCCATCCTAGGAGTTTGAAACATAATATATGACTTGCAGAAATAAAGTGAAGGATCACAAGGGATATTTAGATGTAGAACAGATTTGAAGAGCACAGGTGTTCTACGTGACCTTTATTTTTGTCTTTTCAGAAGACCAATAAATGTTTCTTTTAGATTTCCTAGCAGAGTTAAAAGCTGGACATAATGTAGATGTAGTAAAAATTTTAAAAAGTTAGCAGTCACAACAGCTGAATAATGTGATAATATGCTCAATATGGCTTTGCTCAGTGATTTCTTTCCACGTCTGTTAGTAGTTTTCATCAGCTTTCCATGCTATAAGGAAAACTGCCATTTTCTTAAGGATGAACTCCAACATTTTGTTTTCCCTCTCAGCTGATAGATAGATGGATACTCTTGCATTATGCCTATGACCAATAGGTCATGAAGTGGTGAGCAATATAAGTTTTTATAAAAATTGGATATAAATGTTGTACCATAGGTGTTACTGCATCCTCCTGTTGGTTCTTGGCCTGTCAGAAGAATGCCACTAATAATTTTATATCAAAGTATTTAAAGGCTTGATAAAGTTCATTATTAACAGTAGCATAACTAAGGAGATTGCTTTGATTCCCTTTTTCATGTAGGCTACGAAGGGGATTGACTTTAGCTCCCTGATTCTTGCCATGATGATTAAGGGGATTTGTTTAAACACCCCATTTCATGTGGTATAGCTACTGTAAAAGGATTAGTTTTGGATTCCTCTTCTATGTGGGAAAGCTAAGGGGATTAGCTTTAGCTTTTCATTCCATGACAAAATAACTAAGGGCAATTGCTTTCACTGCCCATGTGGTTGCATCAAGATTTGTCTTGCTTTTACAGTTCTTGTTTCAGTTTCTTTCCCTTGCTCTGACTGCCCAAAGTCATTTGACTTCAGGCTTTCTGCCCTCCTGATAGAAGGCTCCACTGCTCATATTGAGCTTTGCATCTGGTAAGGAAAACTAGGGAGTAATGAAATCCCATGTGTTCTGTTCTTTTCCTCATGGAAGCTCAAATGTTAGAATTCCTTGGGATAAAATCAAGTGTAGGAATTGCCGTAACTGATAACAGTGCTAGTCCATGCAATGCAGTGTTTTATTTTTGGCAATGAACAGGACCATGAGCTTCACCTTTAGGTGAAGGTTTTGGGGAACTCTTTACACTGCCCATTGGAGCAAAACTATGGAGATTTTGACAAAATCCAACAAAGCCACCACCTGAGCCACAAGGGGTGTAGCCAATTCAGTGCAGCACCAAATCCGCACCAACAGGAGCTGTGTAAGGACAGAATTTATTATGTATGGAGAAAAAACCTCAGACCTGAGTGCTGTCAGAAACTCTGCTTGTGTTTCTGCACAGCCTTGCTCCTGTGAATACGCCAGTCCCAGGAGAAAAAGCTCTCTGAGGTCTTTGTACCAAATGGCATTGTGCAGCCAGCATAAATTAATATTTTCAAACCACTTAAAAGCAATTAAGATGTCTACATGTAAATTCAAAACAGGAACCTCATACGCAGCTAATGAAATTATGTCTGAGCTATTAAATAAACCAGGGTCTGTGCCCTGGCTTTGAAGATTGGTATCTTCACAAAGCTGTTCCAAATACTTGTTCTTACCTGAGCCTCTGACTGGGGAATGAGCAGGTTTTAGTCTATAAATCCAGAAAATAATGAGGTTCTTCCTTTGTTCCTTTGGCAATCTATTTTTATATCTTTTTTTCTTTTTTTTTCTTTTTTTTTTTAATTGTTATTTACTTGTGTAGTGGAAGTGCTTGAAATTTTACCTTACAAAAAAACACTTCAATGTGTCTGTCTCTAAAGGTAGAGGAATTTCATTTAAAGTGAAGCTTAAAATTAAAAAACATGCTTAAATTTTCTAAGGAATTGGCTTTGTCATAAATGTAAGCAATTAGGGAAAAAAGCAGATGTGGGCTACAGCCCTGTGCCCAGCCCTGCACTACACTGGCACAGCCTTAGGAGCAGGGTTCTGAAAAGAATCCTTCCAAAAACACCTGCTGTTTTCCCAGTATTTCAGTTCTCCTCAATGGAATATAGCAGGGCTATTTCAGCTGTAGTTACAAGCTGTCAGCTCAAAAGCTGGTTATTTCTACAATGTACAGCCACTACAGTTTTATATATACAGTCATGGCTGTGTATGAACATGAGATGTGCATGTAGATCCACACTCCTCTAGGATTGCACGTGCTTAGGTCTGGACCACTTGAATTGTACAATTACAGTAATTTCACAATTATAAGGTGCACCGGACTGTAAGGCGCACTTGTTTTTGCAGTGAGGATCCACATGCAACAAAGTAACGAATTAGTAACGGAATTGCACCATCACAGGGTTTACTGGCAGGTGCTCAGTTTGCAAACATTTTTCATGGATCGGCGCAGCCTTTAAACGCAGCCCAGGTGCCCTCCCTGTGCCACGGGCCCCAGCACTCCCGCCTGCCCCCGGCACCGGCTGATGCGGCTCTTGCGACTCTGATGGCTCGCACTTCCGGGTTGGCAAATTTCCGAACTTTGTCCGTATATAAGGCGCACCGGATTATAAGGTGCACTTCCGGGTTTTGATCAAAATTTTAGTCAAAAGGGTGTGCCTTATAGTTGTGAAATTACTGTACCTGTTCTGAGCTCACAGCAAAGTCTGGAATTTACTTCACTCTTTGTGCTGCTCAGTAAAACCCAGTGTTTGAAATTGTCCCTTCAGTACCCTACCTCAGCTTTACATTTCCAAGGTTCTTTTTCTGTGGCATTTTCCCCTTTGTTTCTAAAAATAAAACACATCAAAAACAATTGGAAAAGAAAGCTGAGCTTCTATGAAACTTTACACATTTCTTGAAGAGAAAAAGAAAATAAAAATGCACAAGTTCTTCCAGAAGCACTCACCTGCAGAATACTGTATATCTTTAGTCATTTGTGTAGTAGATTGTAGTATGTTAAGACAAACATGCAGCAAAACAGCTCAGTAAAATTCTAATTCTCTGAAATGTATTTCAGGTAGCAGTACCATGAGAAATTTGACTTTATCTCAAGTCTTGCTGATTTACCCACAGTATACAATCAGTGCTTCATGTAGATGAAAACAATCATTTTTCCCACTTGGGTCAGTGCAGGAAATTTCCTGAGGGAAAATGCTTGTTCTTCATAATTATTTTGTTTTATATTCTGAAGGCTGTTCATAAGACTGAAGGATTTTCTGCTTTGACTGCTGCAGAAGAGCCAGGATAACAGGGTAAGAGTTACTGCAGTGGCTTTGATCTGAATATTCCCTCCTCATGGGAATCATCCTGAATCTGCAACCTGGTTGCCTGAGCTAGAGATCATTTATAATCTGTGATTATTACATTTTATATCTCTAAACTCCCTTGGAGAACTGTCACTTCCTGCATGTATTTGAAAGTTATGAATGAATATACAATAAAATAAAGGGATTTCAAATTAATCACAAGCAATGAGATAAATTTTAAGCAAAAGTCAAATCTTTATCAAGTGTTGAGGCCAGTTTTTCACTGGTATCATATTTATGCCTTTTTGGGTACTACTGTTGTATATAGCAGGGCTTTTTAAAATTCTCATCACATTTTTTATGTTCACAGAGTTAAGGTTAGTCAGAAAAATGACAGAACTTCTTCAGTGCAGAGAAATTTAGGCACAGGAGTATTTACTAAGGGTAATGAATTGTAGTTTTGGTTGGTAAAATGACAAAAATAGAAAACAGCAGTAACTAATAATATATGGTTATGGTGAACTGCATTATGTTACAGAGAAAATAGAGGCCTAGAAAACTTATTTGGCTTGCAGCCTCAGAAAAATGTTCTCTTCAACTGTTCCACTGTAAAAAAATGTGGTTTTTTTCTTTTCAATATCATTATTTGTATTTTCCCTTCACAAAGTAAAGCAACTAGTAGTGATGCATTGGGAGCAGGTAAAAAAAAATCCTTCCTTTGGTTGCCGTAGTTCACTGGCCACCAACTAAGGGAAAGTTTCACAACAGAAATTTAAACTGAGAATGGACGGGTTTTTGAGAGCAGTATAAGAATGATTTAATATTTATATGAACTGTAGTCCAAATTCTCCTAGCAACTTCAATGTTCAGTGAAATTTCAATGAAATTGTATAATTGTGTGCAATTTTTAATCTACATCCTGCTGATACGTAAAGTTGTATAGAGATTCAAAATATTTAATTATATATTCTGACTAAACAGGATTTTTTAATTTGGGTTCTTGTAATATTGTGAGAAAATACATCAATAAGATTTTCTTTTAAAATCAAGTAGAGGATGCTTTTAGAAAGCTTGTAAATTTAGCTAAAACAAATGTTTGCATTTGGAATGATTTTGCTAATTCCTTTTTTGGACTTGTAATTTTAAATACAACTATTGTAGTTGCTATGTAGAACTGTAATATTTTCAAAGAAGAACGCAGTAAGTGTTAAGAAGCAAAATACTTTGTTGAAATCGCTTTTTTTCTGTGATTTTAGTGAAGAGGAAACGAATTAGCTTCTAACTTGTGGTTTATGAATAAGGTCAAGGATATCAAAGAAACCAGAAATATTTCTGGAGATTACTGAAAATTGTTTCAGTGCAATTCTGAGGGTTTTCAGATTGTTTGGTTTTTCCTTCCCCTATGTTTTCTTGATGATTTCTTGAAATTCTACTTCATTAAAAGAGTTCAATATTTAATTCTCATTTTTGATCTTTTACATTTGCACTAACACATCAAAGCTGTTTAAATTTTAGGAATGATACTTCATAGAACATGTAAAGAGTGTTGAACAGTGCAATAAAAATTTCTGCATCGATTGCATCCCACCTGGATTCCTTGGAAGTGGCATTCAACAATTTTTAGATCCTGTGTGGTTCACATTGAAAGGGAAACACAGCCCTGTAAAGCTCATAGCTTTGTGTGATACAATTTATGTTTTTCATTACCCTTGGAATGTGGCATTAGAAGAAGAAAACTTTTATTCAGAATCTTATTTTGTCTAAAGCAATGCCACAGCCAGTGCTGACTGACATGATATTTGAAGCAGCAACTGTTTAATCCCAGGAGTTTTAAACATCCTTTTAAAGAGTGAAGTAAATATTGAGACCTTAAATTAAAGGCAAATGTAAAGTTCTTGCCATTCATGGATTCCCCAGCTCTTTTTTCACATATTAAAGAAAACAGGGAACTAAATTTAATCTTTTTTTTTTTACTTACTGCACTTTCTGTCAGAGAAGGAAGCACACTCTAACAGGGGAGCTGTTTAAAAAAGTCTGTATCTTTAGTTTCAGGCATGTCTCTCTTAGTGCACTTAATTTTTAAAGTCTGCATCAATGGATCCAACTCTCCATTCACCGTGGATGGGGGCTTCATAAAGAAGATTTTGTCAGAAATCTGTAGCATTTTGTAAAAGGAACTCAGATGTTGCTTAGAGTGCATCTGGAAGGGCAGACATTTTAAGGACAAGGGAATTCAATAAAAAGTTGTAGCTGAAAATTCATTTCTGTATCCATACAATTTTAAAATAAAATTGAATACCAAGGATTTCCTTCTTAAGTGAATTGATATATTAACATATCTTCTAAAAAGGAAGCTCAATCTAATTGTAAACACCTGACATAATAATATTTTCTTTCCTTGGAATCTTGTTCTAATTTAAGAATTATGAAGGGTGTCTTGTTGCTCCTTGTAGAAATAGTGTGCCTTTTTCTCTTCTCAACACAAGGAAATTAGACTTCAACCAATGGGAAAGTATATTTCATATATCTGATATCATACCTTGTTAAGGAGTACTTAGATTTCAGCTAACTAGGGGAGAAAATAACACTACACAAAACTACTGAAGAAATTTTGCTGTATGAATCCTGAAATTAGGCAAGAATCAAGGAATGATGGACACATGCCACATTTCTACTCTGGTTTTCTTTGTAGACAGATCATGAAATTCAGTTTCCAGCAGAAAATTCACTATATTTTAGGTAACCATGACTATTCATAGCTTAATTAAAATACTGTATTAAATACAGAGAGTATTTGTTTAATTAGCTGGGGACTTGTTAATAGCAATCACGGTATCTAATATAAATACTTTTAGATCATTCTCTATAATCATGCATTCCTGAGCTGTGCTGCCTTTTATAAATAACAATTATTTTAAAATTATTGTAAGTCTGGCTTTTTTGGAATCTGTTGTCTCACAAGTTTTCTGGCTGCGTTTTCCAGTTCTTTTGGCTTCTCCTCACTTCCAGTCTGTCAGCAGGCTTGCAAGCATTTTCATCTCTGCTAGTTGCAGTGCTCAGATCCCCCTCAGTGCTCAATCTGTCCTGCGTTCACTTTGCCATGTTCTGGGATGCATTTGTAATCTGTCCAGGAACACGAACTGACAGCTGGTCAGTTGGAAAATGGGACACCCAAGAAATTGTGGTGACATCAGTCTGATGGACTTGAAACAACAAAAAAAAAGACAAACCATATCTAGCGTAATTTAATAGCAAAGTGCTTCATTAGGATTGAGTTTTCTGAGTCAATAGTGAAATTTTGCTAGCCAAGGCCCCTGAAACATAACTTTTGACCTTCCTCTATGCAAGTACAGTAATTTCACGACTAAAAGCCGCACCCTTTTCACTGAAGAATCCAGCCTACCCCAGTAGTGCGGCTAGTCATCTGGTGCGGCTTATTTATGGACAATTTCAGGAGAATTGCCAAGGCGGAAGTACGAG
>VRYO01001681.1:21231596-21273033 GCA_009812075.1 Sialia sialis | reverse complement strand
CGGCTTATATTCAGGTGCGGCTTATATATGGACAAATCCTGTGGTCGACCTGGCTACCCAGAAGTGCGGCTTATATTCAGGTGTGGCTTATAATCATGAAATTACTGTAATTTTCTTAATAGCTAAGTATATTTTCAAAATAAATTTGACAGACAAGTTGCTCTTTGGGAGAGAGTTTGCATAAAAAAATCAGTAAAGGAGGATTTCAAAAGATGAAATGATCAGCCCATTCCACATCAGTTTATTGCTGAATCTTCTCAAGAAACCAAAATAGAAGGATTATTTTAATCTGTGAAACACTGTGCTCTCTGTTATGACTCATGTTTACTTATACAATTTGCTCCTCACCACTGCTGCTCTCCATTAGAAGCTGCTCTCCATGGCATTAGAAGCCATGAAATTACTGGGAGCATTATCAAACCAGTCACACTTCACTGGAAACACCAGTGAGGAACTGGAGGCTAAGGAGCCTTTTGCAAATTATTCTGCTGGTCTGCAAAACGGGGAACCAGGAAATGAAACATCACCTGAGACTCTCAATATGAAAACCATGAAAAACATTAAAAATTAAAGATGGGAAAAATATTTAAAAATATTTTAAAAATGCGACAGCAAGCATACTAAAACATCTCTAGCACACTAGAAATAGGGTCTTGAAAAAAAACCAGAAAATTCTTTTTGGATGAATGCTGATGAGCTGGGTGCTCTAGAAGAAAGGCACTATCTTCTGTTTCTTGATTATATCCTCATCCAAAGAAACTCTTTTTGTCTTTTGAAAGCGACTTCATCAAAAAAATAATTAACTGCCTGTGTTACCTATTATGCTTTCAACCAGGAAACTGAATTTTGATCAGTTTGCTTTGTTGGGAAAGAAAGCTGACATCCAGAAATGTTCATCCAGATAAATATTAATCTCTTAAAGTTTTATGGTCAAGGAATAAAAATGATGACTCTGATTAAAATGTTTCTTTTGGGAACATGTGTACTGGAACTTCATTTTATCAAAATACCATGGGACACTTGGAAAGGCTGGTTTTGTTTTTTTTTTTCAATTAAAGCATTAAGTTACATGTAAAATATTACAGTTATATTGCCATTATTGACATACAAATAAGATACTAGAATGCTCAATTTCAGTTAATCTGAAGATTCTTCATCTTTAGAGGGTGTTGGACAAAACCCAGAGCAGTGTAGTTTGAATTCACTGTTGATACTGGTTTGAGCTAGAGGTGACTTTGCAAAGTCTCCTCTAGCCTGGATAATTCTATAATTAATACATCAAAAAGAAAAATATTGCTGCCTACATCAACTCATTTTAATTTGCTTAAGGACATTTCTTGTCAGTTCTTCTCCATTCTTTTGCCTCCAGACTTAAAAACAAAAAAAAATATGTGAAAGCACAGCATTTTTATTAGCCTTTATGTTACCACTGTAAAAGTTATTAAATTTATGTGATGTAGTGACACGTAGTGCTTAAAGGTGCACAGATACCTGAACGAATACAACAGTGATTGATTTTGACCCAGTGACCCAACAGCATTTGGGAACAAACAGCTCATTTTAACAAATGACAAGTTGCTTATTTTTCCCTTCTTCATGAAACATTTTCCAGCTAACATCATTGACCTGTTTGGCTTTTTTTCTTATCAAAATGAATTGAGGTAAATCTTGCATTCATTATCTGTCATAAAAAGGAAGGCAAAAGACGCAAAGTTCAAGCATCGAAAAAAGCCCGAAACTTGACACTTAAAGGTTTTTCCTGCAATACAGGACTGAATCTGAAGTGTTAAGCTGCAGTGTCTCTGTCTTAATCAAGTTAGGATGCTTTTGCCATTATGATTGTAAATATCATCACAGAAGGAAACTCCTGACCATATTGAGTGGATTTCTCTCTATGTTCTATAACCTCATAAAACTGTTTTGGTTTTTTTTTTGTAACATAATCTCAGATTTGAGGCTGTGATATTTACCCTGTGGGCTTAGATTCTGTGTCAGAGCATCAGATAGGAAGATTTTCTGTGGGATTATTATTTCTTTTATTTATTTACTGAATTTCTTGGGCAGTTCTCCAGAACAGCAAGAGGAGAACTTTGGTGGAGCTGGAGTTGTCCTGGGAGATGCATTCCTCCCCTGCCTTCCACGGATTTCTCCTCTGTGACTCCAAAAGGGTTCAGCTTACCTGATATTTCTGTAAAGCAAACAGGTTTTAACTTTCAGGCTTACAGAGGTGAGCATAGTGCTGATGATATAATGGCAAATGGAGAAGATCAAATCTTAGCTGGGAAATGCAACAAAAAAAGAAGTGGCTTATTTCACTGCAAGCTGCCTCAGGGTCAGCCAGTAGT
This sequence comes from Sialia sialis, assembly GCA_009812075.1. Lineage (NCBI taxonomy): Eukaryota > Metazoa > Chordata > Aves > Passeriformes > Turdidae > Sialia > Sialia sialis. The sequence goes on along the minus strand of VRYO01001681.1, from coordinate 21,270,688 downwards.
GCACCCACATTTGGAATTAAGAAGCTCTTAAATCTTGGTTAAAGCTTTTTTTTTTTTTTTTTTCTTTCTTCCATTCTCACACCATGATATTGTATATAATGATCTGCCTTTCCACAAGAGCTGCAATCACTGATCCCGCACTCAGGTTTCTAATGTGACATTTCAAACCCAAGATTTATTATAGTGAGAATTTACACGGGGACCTTTCTTCAGGAAAAACTCTGGACAATTATACAGGAAAACTTCAAGAGGTTAGAAAGTTTAATCAAAACATCTGATCTATCATAGCAGAGCCTTTTCACTGAGGTTAATCCCTTAGATCAGTGGCACATGAAAAGTTCTCTATTCTACAGGATCACAAAAATTATTTTTTTCCCCATACTTCACTTGAAACCAGCATTCAGGTACAGAGCTCTGCACACAGCTTGATACAGCTCTCAGCATTTATTTGGTTTCATCAGAGGCCAAGGAAGCGGAAGGAAAATCTGCAGATAGGTGACAACAGTTACCACAGCAAAGAGCTCAGAACTGGAGCACTGGGATGGAGACTTTTAGGAATAATGGGTCAAGAGGGAAATGTGCAGATCACAGCACATTAAATTAATTAAATTACAGCAGCTGCTTTCAGATTTCCTTCTGCCACAGCAAACAGCAGCCACATCTCTACTCACAAAGAAAAGGAAACTCATTGCTAGGGAAAGGTGATTGTTTACCAGGGGGGTCTTTTCAAAATAAATGTTTTGCATGAATATTCCTAACCAAAAGAAAACGTGGAAGTAATTTGGCCCATGTAGGAAAAAAGGTTTCAACTGGAACAACATTCCAGGTGTGTGCCTGACCGGAATCCCAGAGCTGGATTTGAATTTTCTCATGCCTGTGTAACACTAAATCAGGAGAATTTGCCTTTAATGATACTGTTTTCTTTCCCAAATAAAGAAAATGTCTTTTTACCTCTCCTTAGAATACTCCACGGCACAAACAAATCACTTACTTAATGCCATTCCAGTGTACTGATAAAATGGAGCTCTGTAATCAACTCTGTTTTGGGGAAAAATTGTCAGAGGCTGATGGAAACACACCAGGCTGTCCTGGAACCTGCTCTACTCAGCTGTGCTGACGAATATCTTTTGTCACCACAGTGTAGTGCTAATCTCTCAAATCAATGTTTCCTATGCAGTAAAGCTTCCATCAGAGATCCAATCCTGCTCCTATTTAAGTCAGAAAGAAAAATAGAATAGGTTCGAGGCTGGTATATGCAGAGAACTATAATCTCTGTAAATAAACAGAGATTCTGCTTGTAATCAATCACAGGGCAAGGAGCAGCAAATATTAGGGGAAGAAATACAGATCATTTGCTTCCATTACTGTATTAAGCCAATGATTTTACTGGCTTAAGACTTTTAGTACAAAATAATAGATAATACTGAAGTTGCAAGGACAGAAAATTGTTTTTTTGTCTATTGCAATGCTGCCCATCCCTGAAGAATAGAATGTTTTAGGAAACCCCCCACTGGGGTTTGTGTTCAGTCCAATACCCAGCCAAAACTACCCACACTGTTTATTTATTTGTCTGATAACTTGGAACATCTATTCTGTTCTGGATAGAAAATATTTCGCCTGTCTGGTGCTGACTGGGAGGCTGCAGTTGTGCATCAGATCATCTCAGTAAGACAGCTCAGCCACCCAGTCACAAATAGTTCTTCAGAAAAGCTAATGAGTTAGAAAGGTGAAAAGAATTTTTTTAGTAATTTGATGGCTCCCCTTTCATGTGTTTTTATGGGTTTTTTAACATTAAGCATGAAAAATAAAGTGTGTGGTCATGTCTTGGTACCTAGTTCTTTGACAGTTTCATTATTCATTGGCACAGATGGCTCATTTGTAAGTCACAGCAAAAATAGCTAATGCAGGTATTTTATTTTTTATGAAACTAGGTTCTAGAGAAATATTGACATGGCTAATGATGACTCTGCTTTCACTTCCAAAATGAGGAAAAGCACATTAATTCTGTGTACGGCAGTAAGCTCTTTGATTTTTTTTAATCTTAGCTGCTGATATTTTGGGCTAAACATAAAGAATAATGGTCCCCAGCACAACTTTGTCAGAAGAATAAATGTGTAAAAGGGAGATCTACATCTTGCTTACCTGCTAATAAGGGGAAAAATAGGTGTGTAAAAAGATGTAAAGCACCGTTTACAGGATGAGTAACTCAAGATAGGCGTGCTTTTCCCTTCTTGCTTTAATAACTCCTTTTTTTTTTTTCCCAAATAAAGGCAAATGAGGCACTACTATTTAAATACCATTGCAGAAGCTGAATTGAAGTCATTTCAGTGACTCTGAAATGCTGATGGGAGGTGGCAGAGCTATCAATAAAGTTGGCTGCACACAGTTTAATGAAGCAAAGGCAGCCTTGGACAAGGAGTAGAAAAAAAAAAAGAGAGTACCAGAAAAAAAAAGGGCCAAATGACAGAGCAGCACAAGTGGGAGTGGGATGAATGCTGAGCCTTACAGATGTTCATGGGAAATATGGAATTTTTTTTCATATATGTTTTGTGATTTGTAAAAAAGGCAGGAAAGTAAATGTAGCACAACAAGAAATGCATATTTGAAGATTTCAATACATAGTGGGCCTGCATCTCCCTCTTTCTAGGTAGATGAATTTTTGGCTTCATCCATAGAAATCAATATCCAATCCAAAACATCTGTACACCCCTCAGGATACAGTAATTTAATTTTTTATTTAGTGCAGTTTCATTGATGATCTTTTTTTTTATCCCAGACAAGTTTTTTAAACTGTTCAACAGTTTATCCTCAGACTGTTGTGTTTCTTCTACCAATAATTGCACAGAATGTAATAGTTCAGAAAAACCAGTACTGGATTCTTTTAAATCTTCTTCCACAAATCAAAGAGATTTGTTGTGTATTTAGAATTTATCTTCAAATATATACTTTAAAGAAGGTTAGAAAAATGGTTATGTTTGCAAATGCTGTAATTAGAAATAACAATCTCAAAATCTTTTTTAAACAGCAATTGTTTCAGTAGTTTGCCATATGTAAATTACCAAGAATTTCTCCTTTGACATCTTGAAGATTCTTTCTTCTGTGACCTTAACATCTGTGACAAGTCTAATGAAATCCAAAATACAGCTTGATGGAAGAGAATAATTAAGAGACTGTTTTCACTCTGTGATGCCTCAGAGCGGGATCATCACAGAATCTTTCATAGTTTCACACTACTTATTATTAAAAAATCAGTAAGATTTATTAGATTAGATCAATTAGTTAGACTTAGAGAACAGATTGTTTTGTAAGTTATATTTAATATGCACAAAGATGTATTTTCTGTCAAATGAATCACAGGAGCGCTATATTTAATTTAGGCTTACAGAAAGGGCTACTGAGATGTTATCTTTAGAATCATAATAAAAAACCTCCTACAAGATAAGCAGTGTTGGTGATAGACTGCACAGCTTTCTAAATCTATCACAGGTCTCCACCAAGCATTCCAAGGATTGCTTTGGAAAGTAATCAGATAAATCCTGTTGGAAAATCTGTGCGAGGAAGACATTGCTTCAGGAATTTTCTCCTTACTGTACATAAATACTGATATTTAATGTGTGCAGTGATAGGAAATGCCATGGTGGTGGATCACGTGAAGTCATGGACAGAAGTTTTATGTGCCATACTTAAATAAATAACAACAAAACAGCAGTTTCTGCTATTTTAGATTGATACAGCTGTATATTCCTTGTGACTGTTGTTGTATTGAGGCAAGAAGTATCTTCCTTGTAGGCAGCTAAACACTTTTTCTCCATAGATTCATGTTCAGGTTTAGATAAAATACCTTGAAAAGCTGAACAGCACAACTACATCCCTTTCTTTTAAATAGTGGACATAAACAAAAAACTGGAGGAACACTCGCTGAATTAGGCCCAGAAAAAAACTTTATAAAAACCCAAGTTGACTTGCTCTTGCTGCTCTGGAATAAATCTTTGCAAGGATTTGATAATCCTGCATCAACTATATTTCCCAAGAAGTGCCATGTCTCTCTGTTAATCCATGAGCCTTTTAGCTTCCTGTCTTCCATTTTCTCTAATAAATCTAGTTAGGAACAGTCCTTCCTTTTGAAACACATCTGATTGGAATTTATTCAGGGGATAATTCCTCACCTACTCTAAGCAGCATTTCAGCCTCTGAAGCAGATCTTGTCCCTTTGTGAGATATCAAGGGCACTCGAAAGCTTGTGGAGGAATCCTTCCCACACCCACAGCTGATCCATCATCTCACATCCTTCCTGACGCCCTGCTCTTCCATTTTTTCTGATGAACTGCCCTCATGACTGACCTCTCCATTCTGTATCAATAGAAATGTTATCAAACATACTTGATGAAAACATCGTATTAGGACAGGTCCTTTCACTGAGATCAGATTCAGGACAGCCAACAGCAATGTAGCTGGAGTGAAAAATCCCTGAAATCCATCTTTTGTACTTGTGCAATAAAGCAGTTTTAAGAGATGGCTGTTGTGGGCGATCTGTTGCTTTGGGCAAACACACTGTTTCATGTAAAATGTCAAAACCTTTCCTCATATTCTTTCATGGTGAATGTGGGCAGAGTCCTCATTAGAGAAATTCCAGTGTTCTAGACAAGCAGAAACACAATGATAAAATACATGTTTTCCACTCCCTAAGATCTGTTCTTGTCCTGCTAACATTACATGAGATATAAATAAAAGGGAAAAGTTCATTGAAGTGCTTTGCAGTGCTGATTTATAGAGACTTGTACTTCTCCTTCTGTAAACCATCATCCTGCTTGATGCAAAATGGATGCAGGCTTTTTTTCTCTTCTTTCTCAGTTTCTCTATCTTAGATGAAAGCTACTGGATGTATTTTTAATTCAGAAAGTGCCTTTTTGAAGTCTTGTCTGTGTTTCTCTTTAATCTCTTTTTATATTATTTTGTCTGATTTTTCTATTTAACATGTAAGTCGAAGTGAGGCAGTGTACCTATTCTGTACTTTTACATGCTTCCAGCCCTTCCCTACAGCTGTCTTTTCTGCTGCACTGATGAAGAGTTTTTTTTTTCTTTACCTGCCCACATTTCTGCTCTTTTTAATCCTTGGATGAGTCAGTATAACTCTTTTTTATCTTCGAAAATTCTGCTCTTGCCCAAATGCTGTCATGTACAGTAGGGCTTCTCTAAGTGTCTTCACTTGGCTGGATATATATCCCTTTTTTCCTTATATTCTTTTCTGTCCTTTAACCTGCTCTTTTTAATATTTCTATTTCAACTTGATTGCTTACTGCTTTTAGCCTAAGTAATTCATCATGTAGGACTTTTAATTAAAACTTTCCTACAAAGGATATGAACTGTGTTCTGTATACAGATGTTACATATTTTGGTGGTGACCCCTTCAGCAGCAGAGGATAAAAACTTTTGATGACTGTATCTGCCTGCATGATCTAGATTTCAGACTGGGGCTGTAGTTTCCATGCTTTTTTCCTTTTTTCCACAAAGTAAATTTAGCTTTCTATTTTTTTAATACCATCTGGACAAATTTTCCTTTGGTTTAGTAGCCATAAAATTTACAGTGTGGCGTAACTTTTTAATGCTTATTAAATATGTAAAATGGAGAATTTTTCCACTGAAGGCAAGTGAGGCACTGCTATTTAAATACCCCTCTGTGGTCTGCTGGGGCATCTTTAAATCTGTTTGTTGGCTCAGAGCTCTCTCCAAGCCTGACCTTGAAAGTTTCCAGGGGTGGGACATTTACAACCTCTCTGGACATCTTCCTCCATGGTTTCAACACCTTCACTGCAAAAGGTTTTCTTCCTTTTGTCTGGACCATCTTTTAGTTTAAAACCATTGGCTCTTGTCCTTTCACCACAAGCCTTGCTAAAAATTGTGTGTCTCAATCTTTTTTTCAAGTCCTCTTTCATTATTGAAAGGCTGCACTAAGAAGAAAGTGTGCCAGCACAGGGGTTGCCTGAATTCAGATGTGAGAGTAGCTTGGGCATGTTCACCTAAAAGGAGCTTTTGTCAGATCTGAGGTAACCATCACTGTTGCATTTGCTTAAATATAAAGCAGATAACTGGGGAAAAGAGCAGGAAAAGAACACCATTCCGCCATCACCCCACATCCATCACCACACAGGCACCCATCCAGGGGAAAAACTAGATGCAATGTCCAAGGAAATAGCTTCTCTTCTAGAAAAGGTTTCTGGCCATAAACAAATAAACAAACAAATAAATAAATGTCTTTCTTCAGCTCTAATAAGCTGAAGTTGCTTTTAGCCATATTCTTTGTTAATTGTAATTATACTTCTGTGACTAAGAAAATAAGGAATTTTCTCAGTGAGAAGCAAAAGTGGCTTAGCACAAACAATGACAATACTGCTAATGAAGATGAGAATGCATTTCCTTTTTCTGAAAGAAAACGAGATGATTTTTAAAATCCAGCTAAGAACTGTCTAAATGAACAAATGGGTGAATGAAATGAGTATTTATGTAAACCCAAAATCAGTTTCATTGTCCAGTTCTTAGTGATGCAGCTGTCTGGGAGTAGGATTGTCTCCAGTATCCTGTGTTCCTTGAAGAAGAGAGCTCTGTCAGTATGATGGATATTTTAATGCTCTGTTCTCCTGCTCCTTTGTCTTTGGTTTGCCCTTCAATTTCAGGTTGTTAAAATAAATGTCTCTGTTTTGCCAACAAGTTTGGCTGAACAAGTAGGGAATGCTTTGTCCATCTTAATAAACAAAGGATGCATTAGGGGTGTGTAGTACAGGCAAATTGCCACTGTTTGGAATTTAGTTAGTTTGTGTGTGTACCCCAACTGTCCTCTTTTATTATGTTAGCAGATTAAGCTCCCTGAAAAATTTCCAGGGGTAAAACAGTTTATTTGTGAAAATGATGTCAAATGTATTGTTTGGGCACATACATCAAAATCTAAAAATGTGGCCATTAGCATAATCAGTTTGTAAGAGAAGGTGAAGCAAAAATATCTTTATTTCCTCTTCCCACTTTTACCTTGTTTGACTTGCTAATTTAATCATTGGTGCTGAAGCTAGGGCTCAGATATTCAGTGGAAAGGGTGAGTGTTTCCCACTGATGTTGTTACTTAAAATTTATGCCTGATTTGAATGTAAATCATGAAGAAAAAAACCAACCAAACAAACAGGTTGGGGGCACTTCATTTCTCCAGTGGGGAAGGCAGAGTGTTCTCATCAGAGGTATGAATTTAATTAAGAGCTGCTGCATTAAGAGCTCCTGTAACAAAGTGCTGGTTTTCACTGGCTAAAAATGGGGGTTTTACCACTACTTCTTGCATGGTTTTATAATGTGCACAATTATCTCAAGATAAAAACACTGTGGCATCCTTCCCACTTGGCTTATGGCTGACCGTCCTTGATTTGAGTTGCAGGCAAATTGATCTGTCTTGTTTACTCCAGAAATAAATGCTTCTGAAGAGTGAAAGCAAGGTGTTGTATGACTGTAGGCAGCAGGCACTGTTGAGCAGCAGCCGCCTGAATGGAGATATCCACATTAAATATTTTGTTACTGACTCTGTTGCCAATTCAGAGATGAAAATCATACACCATTTGGCTGGAGTTATTTGGTAATAAACATAATAAAGCCATGAAATCGTCCTGAATTCATGACATGGACCTGCATTAATTTTCTTATTGGTCAGTGAGGAAGGAGTACTGAAATCACTAGCACTGACTGCACTTAGAAATAAATTTTTTGTTGATAAAAGGAGGGATGTAGATGTTGGAAGTGAATTACTTTCATGCAGGGAAATAATATTTTGCCTTATTCTGAGAGAGTAACTCACAATCGTTGTTTACTATTCAGAAGGGCAAAGCTCACTGTTAGTCACTGAGTTATTACATCTTTAGAACTTCTGGTATTTTCTCAGGACTCAGATGTCATTTGTTAAACATACTGGCCAGGATTTCTGACACAGGCAGATATGCATAGTGTTTTAAAGTCTTAAGGAGCTGGTGCAGAAAGAGGAGCCTGTGGTCTTTCAACAGTGTTCAATCCAAGTTTTCTCAAAATTCTTTCTGAAATCTTGCTGCATTTTTCTTTTTCAGAAATGAAATGTGAAAACTACTTGAAATTTTTGATAACCTACACTGACCCTGTATCTAGAACTGGCAAGCACAGAGACCTTACATATACCCAATACAAAAATAATTACTGAGTGCTTTTTTCCAAGAATTAACAGACATGCAGTGGAACTTACTAATGTATAATTTAGACCAGTTAGCATGCAGTGTGTGTGAAATAATGAATGGACTTTTCTTATTCATACTGTGATGATACACATTTCCCTGGTGCTCATCCTGTCACTAATTCTACAACTTCATGCTAGGAAATGAATTTTAATTATACAATAACTCTTAAGATGGCAGTCATGATATTGGTATCCTAGCTTTTCTTTCTCTCTTCTCTTTCCTCTATTGAAAAAAAGAGAAAGAGGAAATTGTATAACACAATATATTTTATCTAAAAATGTATATGTTATGCTTAGACAGAACTTGCTGTTTTATTTCTCTGCTTATTTATTCCATCTGTTCATCTTATTAGTAAAATATTAAATAATATATCTTTGCTGACATACTTGGCTTCATCATTTCACTGTTACTCCTATGGATTTTTATTTCAAATAATTATCAAAACTGTACAACATGGGTGAATCTTGTCCTATTCCAGGAGCTAAATGGCATCCTTTGGGTAAAGTATCAGAGCTTTAAAGCTGAATGTAAAGATTGATTTGCCTTCTGTGTCTTCTTGGTAAAGGAACCAAGGGAAGGGGCCTCCGCCTGGAGTTTCAGCCACCAGAATATTGCAGAATCCTCATGGGCGAGGGTGTGCCATTTCCATTTAACAAATGCTGCAGCCTTATAATCCACGAGTGACCCTGCAGATTCTGGGAATCACAGCTGTAAAGGCAACTTGCTGCCACAAATATTTGTTAGCTGTGTTCCCAGAACAAGCTTTGCCCTCAAAGCCTTGAGCTGTCAGGCACATTGACGTCAGGATTATGTCCACAGTTGTTCTTTGTTGCATCCAAAGATTTGCCCTTCTGGTGCCTTTGCTAATGAAGTGTATTTTTCTTTTTTTTTTTTTTTTTTTTTGTTCTTCTGGTGTCTCACTGCCTGTTTATGCTTTCCCAGTAAAGAAGCAGGAGTTGAGGAGTTGCCTGCTGACTTCAAGAAAGTCCTTCACAAGAAGGTTCAATGTGGCCACTTTAACCTGCTCCAGTGATTCTTGCTTCCTGTGTTAAGTAATTGAAACTTAATGTGGATAGGTGTAATCTGGGTACTACTGCCAGTGCGCCTTGAAAATTCCTTATTTTCTAATAAAATATTGGCAACACAGAACTTCTGACTATCTCACTGTGTAAGAATCGAGATAAGCTTTGCTTTCTGTCACAAATCCAGTCTGCACTTTTCCTGTCTGATTAGCTTGGACTCCATACCCTTGGAGTCCAAATCTCATTTCTCTCCTGGTTTCATGCTTGAGTCTCACTGTTCAGAGAGTGGCTTGTTACCCTGACACTTTATTTTGTACTTTCTAATTGGATCTGCAGTGATTTGTAGATGTTAGTACTTCAGGTATCAAGAGGCACAAACTTCAAGGGAGTATTAGGTCAGCACTGGAGGCAAGCTTTTTCCAGAGCTGTGTATTTGTGAATAGACAGAATAATAGTTGTTTTCCATTTGTAGCTTGCATTATTTGGCCAATCCTGTAGCTTGTGTGACCTGTAAGCCTTCCAACTTGGTTGGTGAAAGGAACCATACTGATTTCATCAGGATTTCAACAAACTCTTACGTGACTTAGCACCATGGCAATTGCACTGCTGTGAGGAGACAAACCATAGAGAAAGAGAAGGGGCTCATTTCCCCTCAAAAGTACAAAAGCCTTATAGATCTGCAGTTCCTGCATGTCTCCTAAAAGCTGAGACTTACAGAGAAGCAATGCAGGATTTTTTTCAGTGCAGAGCTGCAGTGATACCTCCCCAGTTTGTGGGTCTGATTTGCTGACCACCTGCAGGATCATTGCCTGCAGCTGGGCATGCGGGAAAAACAGAAACCAGGGAGCAAAGGAGACTGAAGACGTGTGTTGGATGCAGGGAGAAGGTCTTTATGTAACGAGGTGCATTTTTATAAGAAGCAAAGTTGAGCTTCCCTTCTTAGAGAGTTTCTTCAGTCCAGCTAAGTCCAGTGATTGTTGTTTAGAGAACATTGTATTTGCAGGTATTTTTCTCCTATGTTGTGCTTTGTGCTTTAACTTTTGTGAGTGTGTTCCCACTCTTTTTTCAAGATGCTTCTATGAATTGCAATCTCAGTTTAGTTACAGGATCCACTTGTGAATCGCATGAACATTTTTCTGGCTGAAGGTCAAGTGCGTTCAGAATTTCTGTGGTTTTGTATCCTGTGAAGATACATCAGTACCTAAATCTTTCCTGTCCTACTTTTGTTTTTATTAAGGCTGTGCTGCATCTCAAATTTTCTTACAGTTCAGGTAGGGATCTTGTGTTCTTAGAAATCTAATTTGGTTTTTATGTCCCTAGGAGTGACTTCTATGTGTTATAATGACACTGAGCACAATGAATAATACTGAATTATTTTTTTATATCAGCTATTTTTATTTGAAATGTGAGTAGCCATTTTTGTTTCTATTTAGTCTGCACGCACAAGAGTTTGAGAAACTTTTTAAAGGTTAAAGCAAAAGCCTAGAGGAGTAAACTCTCTTAAGTTTGAAGACTTGTAGTGTTGAAGGGGACTCTGTATTCAATACTGTGAATGATTTATTTTAACACCATTGTGTTCTCAATAATGCTGTTAATGGATATTCCCAAAGACTTGGCTCTGGGATGTACTGCCAGAATCATCAGAAAAGGCTGATTTTGTTGGTAAAATAGGCAACGGTTTATGAATACCTTGAAGGATTGCTTGAAGGCATTATCCTTCATCTACTTGCTGGTCTGGAATTTCACATTTGGTCCATGTTTATATGAAGACTTAACAAGTCCAATCTAAACAGCAGGTTTGGGAACAAAATTTTGTGAAGTTATGACAAAACTTGCATTTACTCTCTTGGTGTGAGGATTTGTTATTTCATCTAGAATTTTAGGGTGCTGCATCCTGTTACAGAAACATAACTTGCATTTCAAATAAACATCAACAGATGGATTTAATATCAGACTAGTAGGAAAATAAATAACTTCTGAAATATTTCCAAAAGTGAAAATTGGCTTAGTGTTGAATTTAAAACTTTCTAGTCAGTACTTCACCTTTTTTTTTCTGACAAACCTATACTTATTTTTGGTATTGTGACTCAATCCTTGTGAAGTTAAAAGTGTTTAGTGTTTTATTTTCTACCCAAATATGTTGTCTAGGATATTTCTCCACAGAGGGTATTATGCTATTTTACCACTTACAATTACAATGTAATTACAATGCTGCAATTAATTAATTATTAATTAATTCTACAATTAATAACAATGCCAAGTGTTTCCAAGCATTAACTTTTCCCCTATTTGATTTCAATATTGTTTAGACCTTGTGAATATGAAAACTCATTTAGAACCGGACCCCAAAAGGCAGTTGGTGTTACAATTGGCTTGTTGCATTTCTGTGTTTGCATTTGGGTGACTTGTAGAGGCTCAATCTTCTCTGTCTAGCAGCTAAATGATGAAGGCCATTGTTTGGCAGCTACAGCCATGTAAATGTTCCTGGTAAGGATTTTGATGTCCTCACCACCTCCTGGAAAGTTTGTGTTGTCAGCTTCTTAAATCACTTTAATCAGCTAAACGCTGATAAATCAGGATTTCGCTGTTTGTTAGTGATGGGGATGAGGATTTCTGTGGCAGCAATTCCTGTCCCCACTTGTCACCAGTTTCAATGAGGGTTGCATGCTCTGGTGCCTGTTACTTCCCAAAACTCCAACACTAAATCTGTTGGGTTGTGCCCCCGCCTCCTTTGGGCTCCAAGCTGTGGTTTAATGTTCAGATCCATTCACTGCAGAACATCAGGTTGCCCCAAAACCACTGTGTCAATCCTGCTGAAGCTTCCTGTTGTATTAAAATATTGAAACATGGAATACTTGAGCTGCTGTTTATGGATGAGCCATTTAGGGCTTATTGAGTTTAAGTAATAAAGGATTCATAGCTTAATAAATTTCCATTTGCCTTACACTTTACAGTATGACATAAAGACAAGCTTGGAAGATGTACTGAACTGCTCAAATCAATTGGGATTAAATGTAACAGAGTGAGTCATCGATTCAAAATGTCACTTTCTTACCACCCAATAAACTTTTAATTTGCTTTTCTGTTGTTTTGTCTGCAAATGATCAATATTGAGAATATCAGGGCAGCCATGGGGCTTAGAAGAAATGTATTTCCTTCTGGGATTCTAACCTTTTTGTGTAGTTTTCTTGTAATATTGTTCATTAACCATTTGATTCGGTACATCTATTTAATGCCTATAATTAGCAGTTAAGTATGCATAATGACTTCTAAAGATACCTGGAGAAGTGTTAAGTTCCTTTGGGAGACTGCTGTTGAAAACAAGTAATAAATTAGGGAAGAGGGGCTCAAAACAATATCAAAGCATCCTTCATGTGCTAGGGACATTTATGAAATACTCGGCTGGGATGAGATGCTGCTGCAAAGGGATGACTCTTTTAGGACTTTGTCATTGGAGTTGTCTTCAATGGGGCTGTTTGTAAAGAGATCAACTTCTTAAAAAGAAATGTTGAGATAGAAGATGGTTGAGCATAAAAAAGTTGAAGGATTTGGTATCTATTCAGGAAAGTTGAATATGTGTATTGCTTTAAACCTGCCTAAATTTCCTTATCAAGGATTTCTTGGAGAGGAAAGGAATCTGTGGTCAAACTCTAGTGTTGTTCTGTTACTATAAGTGCACCTCTTTCTTGTAAAAAATGTTTTTCAGCTCCTTTGTATTTCTGTTAAACATCTCTTTGCTCAATAGAGTGTAGCTGTCTGGTGGTCTTTAAAATATGAATTGTCTGGCTGTGTTGTTGTCTCCTATTATAACTTAGTTTCTCCCAAATGAGCCAACATGTACTTTTAAATTTCATGGGGTTTTTATTGTGGAGAAGTGTTTTACTGACTGTCAGTTGATGTTCAAAAGAGCTATAATAATCTGGTATTAGGAAAAGAGTGGACTGTATTGTAATAGAATGATCTAGATGCACTTTGTTTAAACACTGGCCTTCCTCATGTCTTGAATATAAACACTGTTCTGAATTATTTTACTTTATAATAATTAACATGTAGATCTCTGAGACAGTACTTATTAATTCTTAGATGTGTTGATTCTAAATGTGCAGATATCTCAGTAAAATTAAAAAGCATTCTGTAAAAAGTTGGAATATAAAGATACAAAATGCTGCATTAGCATGTTGCTTCAGCACTAATTACACTTTAATTACAATTGCTATTACACTTGTTTCAGGAAAACAAAATTTAAACAATAAAACAACAGCTTTATCAATATTCAGCAATAGATGAACTTTGCAGGACCTAAAAATTCTAGTTGAATATTTACCTCTTATATTTTTGGCCTCTAAGGGAGGGCTTTTTGATGTTGGATATTTAATGTGAGCATTTGAACTGTAGGTCTTTGGTAAAATAATGCTAAGAAGTTACTTTTTTTTAACCTTTTTTTGAAAAAAAACTATCCAAAATAAAGCCTTAGCTAGGGAGTGTTTGTTCCCAAGGAACTGGAAAACTGATTTATTGCTGATAAAAGCCATGGGAAAGGCTTCCAATTAAAGAGGAAAGAGTGCCACCTAAAATTTCTCATGGATAAACTTTTAATTACACTTCATTTGTTTCACTATATTTAATTTTTGAATTTTCTCATGATGGAATTTTAAAAAGAGAAGCGTTCTTCCAACACACAACTTGAGAATAGTCTTTTTTACCAGTATCTTTTGTTAATGACATTGTCTTTATTTACTGTGCATGCCAAATATTTACCACAGCTCTCAGTACATTCTTATTCTTCCTGCACAGGAAAAATATTTGTATTTCCCCTGAAAAACTGCTCCAGAAAGGGAGATTGCAATGAAAGATATGATTTTCTATTCCTGTGTGATCTATTGAGGCTCAACAGCTAGGCACTGGAAATTCATTCTCTGGTGGATGTGGCAGAGGGCAAAGTGGCACTGCTTGACTCTTAGTGTGACTCTCTTCCCTGGTGCAGTTTAACTGGATATTAACAGGTTCTTAGGGATGTTACACAGCTGATGACAAAAAAGGAGTGTTTTTGGTTATCACAGAACATCAGCTATGAATGTATATTTAATATTCACTACAGAGAGACAAGCAGGCTCTTGAAGTCCCTAAGAGGTAATAGCAGCACGGGGGGTACCAGCAAATGAAAATGCCTGGGGATTTTATTATTGTCATTATTATTTTAGTTTATTGGAGTAACTCGCAGCTTTTTGGGAGTGTCTTGGCCTCTGTGAGAGGGTCAGTGTGTGCACACTGCATGTTAAAAAGGGCCTGTGGAAAGGTTGGATTTTTAACTCTGGAAACTGTGCCTGGGGAATTGTTCAGATCACAGAATATCCTGAGCTGGAAGGGAGCCACAAGGATCGAGTCCAACTCCTGGCCCTGGCCAGGACAGCCCAGGAATCACACTGCTTGAACTCTGCCAGGCTGGTGCAAAATGTGCAAGGGACCATCCCCTCACTGTGTGATAGCACACAGAACATTGTCTAACAGAGCATTAATGGGAAATAATGGCTCCATCATATGCCAGTGCCTGGCCTCTTTCCTGGACACTTCATTTACCCATTTATGGCTTTCTTGGGTATAGAAATGATGAACTGCCTTTTAAACTGATCTGAAGAAGCTTATTGTATTTCTCTCTGATGAGGGGAAAACTTTCTGTCCTGGACAATGCAAGAAGCAGGTTGGAGAATTGGTAGCACAGCTGAAAGGCACCAAGAAAAGGGGCTGAAGCCAGGATGTGCAAGGACCAGCTGGGATGGAGCTTGCTCAGCTCCTCTCTGCCTGAAGAGGAAAAGGCTCAGGGGACCCAGCTGCAGCAGGAAAGTCTGGGCCTGTGACAGTGGAATTTTAATTGCACAGTAGTTTTTTCACTGTCAAACTCTAAACCAGGTGTCAAGGAGAGGTAGTTGGATGCTCATCCCCAGGGATGAGCTGAGAGAGGCTCCAGGCACCCTCTTTGTGTTCGCTGTATATTTGATTTTATATGTTCTGGGTAGATAAGGTTGTAGTAGACACCTTTTTTCCCTCTTTTTTTTTTTTTGTTTTCCCTTCCCCTTCTCTGTCTCCACATAGCCACTGCTTTCCTGCATCAGTATGAACTTCCTAAAAAAGTAGAAAAACTTATTCAGTGTACTGTGGTGGGTTGTAGAGAGGGGATAACTGTATTACATTAAAAAGTACTGTTTACTGTGATAAATAAACTGCTTGAGACTTGATCTCATGCTGAGTAAGCCCTTTTAGGCAAATGGAAAAGGCACTTTTAATCTCTAAAACTAGATATTGTTACTCTATTCTGGACTGTGGACTCACACGTGTGCAAAGCTGGATCCAAGTGTATAAAACTGAAAATTAAGGGGAAACATGTTTTGCAACCTTCTTGTTTTGGAGTGCTAACTGGATTTTGAGTGCCAAGAAGATAGCACTTCAATCTTAGAATGAGGGAAAGATGTTTCTGTAGCTTTGACAGTATTTTATGAGTTGTTTGCTTGTAGTTGTGGTTATTTTAGTGCAAAGAAATCAATCACAATGCACTGCTAATTGCCTACCTTTTTAAAACTTCATTGCATTTATTAAGTGCAGCTTGAAATACCTTGTCATTAATACTGAAATAAAATTAGTTAGCTAAAATCAGATTCTCAGAACCCTGCCAGATGTGGAATGTACCACATGTGTTTCTTTGGGGGAGTGTCTTTGCACAAGTGTTTTACCATTCAGTTCTTCAGTGTCAAACAGAAGAGATTTGTTTGGTGGTTTTTTTAAACTTTGTTTTGAGCAGGTTTGCTTTAAACCATAAGCTTCACTCTCCTGTTTTATCACCAATATGATTATTTTTAAAATGTTTCCAGGATAAATCATCATTTAGTTCTAAACAATAATGATTCCATAACTCCTTAGCAAATAACATAAATTCCTAAAAAACGCTGTGTTGTGGGTTTGGTTTTTTTTTGTGGGAAATACCCAGATGCTTTCAGCAGGCAAGTGGCATAACAAATACTTGGATTAAAAGTGTATTTCACACATTCTTCCCTATCCCAAGATTACTTACACTATTAACTCGTGTTATGGTTTGCAGTATTTTTGTGTGCTGCTATCCTTTCTGTGCAGATAAATCACTGTTGATTTGTAATGGTAATGAAAACTCTTCAAGTAGGATTTCAGTAACTAAAAGGAAATGGTTCTAGATTTATTTCCTAAGGGCCTCCCTTGTGGATCTGCCTGTGCTGGGGAATAAGAAATGCAAATTATGGATTTCTGTAACCATTTTACAATATGACTGTCATTGCTCAAGACATATTTTGGTTTTCATTACTTACAAAATTTCCATAATTGGAGGAAGTAATTCCAGAATCAGTAGCTCTCTGTTAGCAGCAGCAGCTGAAGATGATTACTGGGGAGTTGAGAGCAAGGAATGTGAAATGGAGCAGGGAAATTCAAACAGCAGTTGAGAAATTCTACTTGTGGCTCATCTTTTCTTCTATATTCTGTTCAGGAACATTTATTGTAAATAAAGGAGAGGTACAAACATTTTGTCATTCCAACTGTGGTTGATGCCTTACTTTGTAATATAAATCCTACACTAAATGTACGTTGGAAGTCCTATTTGTGTTTTGCCACTGGGAAGTACCTTTTGAATGGACTAGAAATAAATAAGTAGCTGAAGTCTGAAAGTATTACTGTTTAAAATGAGCAGTAAGGAATAAATATACTTCCCCCTGATATTGGGAGACTATTTGACTTGTGGCGGGAATGTAGCAGGCAAGAGACAGGCTATGACCAGCAATTGAAATAAAGTTTTTTATATTCTAATATAAACAATGTTTTTGAAGAGTAAGGCACGGTTGTGAAATGCATCTCTACAAAAGATTAAAAATAAGCTTTTAAAAAAAAAAAAAAGAGTTCTTATATAATCTTTGTCATGGCTGTGTTTGAGTCATGAATCTGGAAGCTGGCCATGAGCTGACCACACTGCTTTTGTTAGCAAAGTGAATTAATAAAAGAGTACCTTTAGGTGAAGGCTTTGTGACTGAAGACAGAGTTGTGGGACAGGCACAACTTGATGAACACTGGGAAACCATTGCTCTGTGAAAAAAAATTCTGGTTTGTTTTCTGGGTTTCCACTTGAGTGGTAGAAAAATCAATGAGGCTATCTGTATTTTATCTGCTTGGTTTCTTACAGCAGTCCCAAAGTACTTTGCATATGGGTTTTCTTTTTAACTTAGAGCAAAACCTACAAACTGAAAAATAGCTTGGCCTCATTGTCAAAAGCAGAAAGAGTTTGGTTTGCAGAGAGACTTGAAACCTCTGTGCTTGAGCAAATTCTGCTTAAATTTTGAGTTGAGCTTCACTTGAATCTTCTGAAAATATAAATGTTATCCCAGACTAACATGAGAATCTAGAACACTGGTGTTAGTGTGCATTTTTAAAGTTTTATGACTGATTAAATCACGTGCTGTACATTTTCATGCTGACTGCTGTCACAGCAGTTCCCTCAGCATCCCATCAATTCTGTTCTCATTTTCTAACAAAATGCTCCAATTTCAGAATGTACTAAACTTCATCTGCTCCTATTGCCCAGTTTACTTAGCTTATAGGTGGGTAGAATTTAATTATAAAACTGAACTGTAATATGAGAAAAAAACTTTGCTAGTACTATGAAATTTTAATAATACAATTAAAATATCTTAAATATTTGATCATCTATGTTGCATAACTTGCTGCATGGAGGAAGTCATTAATGCCAGGTTGTGAATACAGATGAAACATGCCGTTCTGTGAAGGGCTTTATTAATCAGTAAGACATTCCAAATTAATTGGATTGTTAGATCACATCATATTAGCCAGCTCTACTAAGCAGCCTTATCTTTGTGGTTGTGAGAAATGCAGAGTATTCTTCACCAAGGCCAGTGAAATAAGAACTTCATTAT
The DNA here is from genome assembly GCA_009812075.1 of Sialia sialis. NCBI lineage: Eukaryota > Metazoa > Chordata > Aves > Passeriformes > Turdidae > Sialia > Sialia sialis. Next base: position 21,252,490 of record VRYO01001681.1, on the reverse strand, counting down.
TAATTGGAAATCAATTAGCATCAGAAAAGTCTGGTTAATTTGGAAGCAAGTCTCCTTCAAGAAATAAAGGGACAACAGACTTTAAGAAATAAAAGGCAAACTCAGAATGGTGTTGGCTTTGAGGTGTTTTTATTTGGGGAGGTGCATGTACCTGTAGGTGCAGGATATGTACATGTGTAGTGATTAAACTTAAGTACTGAATCAGCACAATTCATGGCTTCTGATTCTCAGATTTGTTGGTTTTGTGATATCTATACTTAAGAAAAATTGAACTCTAGTAGATACCTCTAAGCCTGATGTGCCTAAATATTCTAAGATTTCTTTGAAAAACACCCCTAACTATACATAGCTTTTCCTGTTACTCTTGTATTTGTTTTCTATCTTAATGCAGTGTTTTTTGGATTTCTATTACTTGAAACCCTCACATTTGAAAACTCAATTTTTCTCAGTTTTTACAAAACCTGAGCAAATTATTTTTTTTCATTAGTAGTGAAAAAGTTTAAACTGCAAGAATAAGAACTAACATTTATTTGTATGTTTTGTGGATTTTAAACATTTCTTAAACCTGGTGATCTTTACAGGTTGCAGTGTGGAGGACACCATAATTTTAAATTGGGGGCAGATGTTGGAGAAAATCCAGGTAGATTCTATGGATGTTGAACATTAAAGAAGATTTCTTTGAATTCACTTTTGAGTCACATTCCTTGTATGCACTGGTATGCATTGACAGCCCCTTGGTCTGGGCAAATCCATTACAAACAAGAGTGGTAAATAATGATCTTTAACATTGGGATGATTTTTTTTTTTCTCTCAGGATGTTTTACATATGAATAAAGCATTTTTGCTAAAAGACTGAACTGAAAAATAGAACCGTTAAATAAAATTCTTTACCTTTTTCCCCAGTCTGCGTCAGAATACTGATGCCTCCTTTTAGTTTCATTATGCAGAATATCAATTGCAGTTTTCTTACACTGTCAGAATTTAAATTACCAGAGGTCTGCAAGATTAGTCCTGCCTGGTGTGCTGAAGTTAAGTGTGCTCTATTTAGATGGCCTGCCTTAAATTTACATTTTTATAGGCATGCTTCTATTATGGAAAGTAACTAATGCTAATTTCTAAGGAGGGGGACAAAAATGTAATCTTGTAATAAAATCTGATTGAGCTTGTGGAGCTCCAGGTGGAAGGATGTGCAGCCACAAAACAGAGCTGCACTGCTCTCATCACTAACCTTCCTCCTCACCTTCACAGATGGAGCTCAGCAAGTTCAAAGCCCCAAACTTTATTACCCGTGCCCAGCAGAGTAAAGATTGTTTTTCTTTCTCTGGCAGTATTAATGACTTTCAGCTGACTGCATTTTAATTAAAAACACCAGGTAGCCTCTCCTGGCTCAGCACAGGGCAGTGCTGGCTTTCAGCATCTCTGGGCACTGCCTGTGTCCTTCACCCTTTGGGGTTTTTTGGTTTTTTATGGGGTTAATGTCAGACACCACTGGGAGGCTCTGATAGACATAAATTCTAGAGCTTTTTGAGAATTGAAGGCAGAAAATAGGCAGGAACTTGTTGCTTAAGCAAGCACTGTGTTTAATCCTTGGAATTCAGAAATTCCTATTCAAATGCTTGTTCACACAAGCTGTGCTTGTTGGGACAAATGCATGCCAGGTATTGTCACCCTCATCAACAGTGAAATGCTACAGGAAATGCTGTCTGTCATTTAATGTAGTTATTCTCAATTTTGTATGCACAGAGGCTTAGGAACTCTGTGTTCTGTCTGTGAAGAGTTCTGACACCCATGCCCAAAATATTAAGGCCATGGCAGCATGGTGCAAAACACTTACAGAGAGGAAAGGCAAAAGCAGCACCTAGACACATCTGAAAATATTAATTACAAGCTTTTAAAGCCACCTCTAGCCAGGAACTTGCATATGAGGACAATAGAAAACAAAAGTATGATACATTACATTCTCTTTTGCACAGAAGGATAAGGACAGAATGGATCAGGCATTCTTTTATTTCCTACTATGCCTGAGGAACAACTCTGAATTGGGCCATCCATTTTTGGTTGTCTTTACTGTTTTATCAAGAGGTTTTTTTCTATAAATCTACATGGGAATACTGTCACAATACAATGTGGACAAGATTTTCCTGGGACAGTCGTTCATTGCTATCCATCTTTGCTTAACCAGGTAGATGAGGGCAGAATGGAAAACAGGAGATTCCTGTCCTTGCATGAATGCAATAAATAAATAAAAGAACCCAAAATACATTTATCTGCTTTTCCCATATAGTCAAGGAAATCAAGGCTCTTGTGTTCTCTTTTCCCTGTTGTTTTGTTTAGGGTTTTTTTTGGTTGGGTTTTTTTTCCCCCCTCCCCTCCTGTCTCTTTTTTCTTCTCAAGCTCATTGTAATTTTGGTTTGGCAGGGGAGCTTGGGAAGAATTCATGAAGATAGCAGCTTGGGGAGTATTCTGGATTAGTGGTGCTACCCAGTTCTTAAATTTCTCAATGACTTTCTCAGTGGTCACTGCTAGGGATAGGATGTTGAAGCAGCTGGGGCTTTTCACTGTTCCTGCCTTTTCTCCACTCTCTAACCCCCCAGTTATTTTACTCTTTCTTCTATAATTATATGAAGAAAAAAATATTAGTTTTATAAAACCTCTCTAAGATTAAAATACTGTTGTGTAATACACTTTGCATTTGGTGTAAAGAAATTTTAATGGCATAAAAACACTTATGACAACGGTTAAAAATTGGCGAGCAGCCTGGATTTATATTTTTATTGCTGCTGCAACTTTAAGACTTTATTTGGACTGAAGCCTGCCTTATCAATATTACCAAAGATTACTGGAGCACTTTGTTTCTTTTAAACATAACTGCCACTTTAAAATAAAATGTTGCAAGTAAGCAAAAAACTTGATGTTAATTACTAAAAGAGCAGCCCGTGGGTCTCAGTTTGTATTAAATGTTGCATGCAGTGCTATTGATTTGTGACACTATAGCATAATTGTTGGTGTTCTGGTACAGCTTTTCAGCCAAGCAGCAGTTTCAAAGGCCAAGTATTCTTTGGGAAAATAAATTGTAGGAAAAAGCAGGAATCTGTGCTGTCTCTGACATAATTTTATTTGACAGCATCATTTAAAAAAGCATAACTTTTTATAGATGCATCACTGGGTTCTAAGTACCTGCTCATTTCAGCAGGCAAGTCCTGTCAACAGAAAAAGGCCACAAAAACTTTCTGCACACCAGAGTTTATAAGATTACTTTCTAATTTCTGATGAAATCTAAATGCTGTTTTTTGAAGCTGAGGGGAAAAAAACATCGGTAAAGGCAAAATAGAAATTCAAGTCCTTGATTTCAAAGATGCCAGAAGTGCACTTCCCCATAAAATGGGTATTTTTCTCCTCCCTTTTAGCCCTGCATTTATTTAAGCTTCCAGCCAGAGCCTCTGAATCACCTGAGCTGACTCAAGAGCTGTTATTTTATGTACAAGAGACTCATGTATTTACTTTACTCTTACAGTCACTTCATTTTTAGCACACTGTGGTTTTCTTCTTGGCAGAAAAATGTTTGGGTATAGCAAATGTTCTCCCCTATCAGGTAAACGTTGCTTTAAATGACTTCCATCTAAAATTTTTAGTAATTTTTTCATTCTTTTCCAATCCTGGGTCTAAATGCTGCTCTTGCATATATGAAGTGGGTGCAGGATTTTGCACACAGGGCAAAGAATTATGAAATGTGAGATTATAGCAAGGATTTGTGTTGAATTTAAATGTTTTCTACAGAAAGTTGGACTTAAAAAAATCTCAGTTCATGGGTTAAACTTTATTTCATCGGTGAAGGGAACAGAAATATTAGACCCCAGTCTTGATTTTTTTAAAAAGTCTTTCATGTATTTATTGGGGTTTTGTCAGCTTGAGGCTTTAGTATAATTTTCCTTCTTCTGTTTCAGTAGCACAAGTGTTACATCAAAATTGACAGTTCATTCTGTGCCTGTCTTTTGTTTTGGTTACTCATCTGCTTTTGTATTTACAATGCTAAGATTAAGTATTTCTTGCTGTGCCAGTCCAATGAGCAATGCAGCAACTCATCAGAGCCTGAAGAAACTGATTGCTGTCAACTGTGCTGCTCTTCCCTCCCACATCCAAATCACAGGTTGTCTCAAAAATTCCATCTGATATTTCTAATCTCCAGCAACTCTGAAAGGTGAACTTGAGCATACCTAGATTACCTGAACTAATTGGCCTCTGTGAGAAATCACCTGGTTATTTGCAGAAAACAGTATTGAATTGTGGAACTGAAATAAAATCACAGATTGTGAGGTTCTGTGACTTGTGCTGTTAAGTTTTATTGCTTTCCCGTTGTTAGTGGCAAAGATTAATGAAACTTTTATAAAGTTGGATAGAAACGAGAAGGGAAGTACATTAAACCACCCCAGCTTGCTGCACACTAATTATTGTGTCAGATCTCATTAGGAAACGGATGCACACAGCAGACTCTGCTTGCTTATTTGAACATGTCTGCTTCAAGAAAGGACTCTGCAAATTGGAGAAGGGTGTGCAGGTCAATATTCTACATATGTCAGTTTACAAAAGATGGTTTTGCTTCTAACTATCCTTTATCTCATGTTTCAGCGGAAGCGGAGAATAAGAATAATTAGGGAAGAGTTGTGCTGAGTTTGGGGCAGTGGTGGGTGGGAGTGGACTTGAATTCAGCACACTGTGCTCTAAAAAAATTTCTTATTTTTGCAGGCATGGGATTCAGCAAAAGTGATCATAAGACTGATCAGTAGATAACAGAATTTCATGATTTTTCATAGGCAAGCCTCTCAAACATGATAAATAAGAGCAGAAATCTTGAGGTGTTTTCATGCAAGTCAAAGCTTTGTACTGAAAAATGTGTGTAAGAAAAATGTGTCCTTCGTGGGGCTGTACATAACAAATGCAATGCAGTAAAAAGAATACAACTATTGGTACATTAAACTGATAAACAGTTTCAGTCAGTCATACATGCTCATTGGCTGTCTACTCCAAAAATGTGGTTAAGGAATGAGCAATGGATCTGTGATGTCTGTGACTGAAAAGTTCTCTGTCTCCTTTGGGCTGCTTCTTGCTTTTTGGACAGCATCATTTTCTTGCTCTTTTGTATGGAACTATAGATCCTGCATCTTCATTTCTTACAGGCTCCTGCTTTTCTCCCCAGAATAATCAGGGTTTGTAGGAGGATGATCTGTTCCAAGATTTTTGTGAAAGAGTCAAAGCTTTGAAGTTTGCAAGGTCATGTCATAAAAAGGGAGAAGTGTTGCTCCTGATTGCTTTTCTATTCTGTTATTAAGAGGGAGTTGCAGAACTCGGATTTCTGATTTGATCATAGGCTAGTAAGGAAATTTTCAGTGAATTTGGAGTACTATGCTTCTTCATTGTTAACATTCTGCAGTATCAAAATGTAAATAATTTATAAATGTCAAGAAACTATTGAATGGTTGTCATATATGGAATCATTTGATGACAACAATTTATAATTGTATGATAAATATTTTGCCTCTAAAAAATGGTAGTTAGATGTAGTCATTGCTGTGGTCCCCAGGACAGTTCTTGGACAAAGAGGAATAGGAAGATAAAAAACTGAATGTGAAGTTGGCTTCTTCCTCCCTTTATCTGGAGTTTTGGTTCTTGTCTAACCTCCTAATTTTACATGGCTGGCATTCTCATCATAACTCTCAAAGCTGAATTGTGCTGCTGTGAATACTCCAACATTTGCATTCTAGAAAACTGGGAGGTCTGTTAAAAGCATAATTTTAATAGCAAAAAAATCCCCCTAAAGAGTAGCGATTTCCTAGCAAAAATCTATCTTGTTCTATAGAGGAGATTAAAGATTTTTTAGTATGTTCTTTAACTATGGCCTGGCTTTGGTGTCCATTATTTCAGTGATATTAAACCAACTTTTATCAGAGCTTTTTTCATTGTTTCATACTTAGACCAGAAATTCATGGGACTATTTTAAGTAAATATGTGAAGAGCTTCAGTGATGTAGCAGAGTTTGGTTTTTAGAAAAAAACAACTTTTGTCCTTCATCAAAAAAATACCCTGTGAGGACATATGCCAAGAAACCTTTCTCCTTTTACTGCTCTGAAATGACAAACATAAATGGCTTTTCCTTTAAAAGGACATGCTGCTGGTAGGTGATATATTAACTAGAGGCATTGGACCAACATCTCAACAATTGTGTTCAGCTGTAACTTAATAAAGAATTGCTCTTTTAGGGTCAAGTTGGCCGTGACAGAGAAAGTTCTGGAAGATAAATGTGCAAAGTGTAATCTTTTTGGTCAATTACAAAAGAACCTGACATCTAATCTGACCTCTGGTTGACATTTCATGACCACCCTCTGCCCGCTGCAGAGATTTTTATCTACAGAAGGTTCCAAATAAAGCTCTAGGTTTCAGCTGGGTGAAAAAGTCTTATTGTACTTAAACACTGAAGTAAAGTACCACTCTTTCAATTGCAGTATCTGGAAAAGAAAATTATTATTATCAATTCCAAAAGGTTAAAAAAATCAAAATTAATAGAAATTAAGCCAACAATAAAGCAAGAAATTGTTAACATGTATTTAAGTACCACCTTGATCAGGACATGCCCCAAGCACAGAGTGCCCACATGGCTCATGTTGCTTTGTGTTATGAACAAGATAATTTTGGAAAGCCAGAGCTTGTTCTGCATATCTTGGGGAGATTGTAATGTTCTAAGAAAACTGAACTGAAAATAGAGCAAGCAAATATATAAATCTCCTCACTGCTCCTTAGGTTTTCCTTCAGACACCTGAACAGCAGGCCTGTGAAAAAAAAAACGCACTCACTGAAGGTCTTGTTATAAGAATTTCTTTAAGTACTTTTTAGCTGTTTTCTAATTTGAGTGAACCTAAAGGGATTGCAAACCTACATAAGATACCCTGGCTTGCCTACTAAATAAACTGAAATATAGTCAAATGAAGTTTTCTCCTTTCTCCCATTAGCTCTGTCAGAAGTTGAATAACAAAATTACTTTCAATGTAGCTGAAAATGTGAGTTAGGAGATGAAGGAGATTGAAAGAGCACGGGAGTTATTCTTGTAGTTCACATCTTTTCCTTCCACGTGTAGGACAATGTAGAAATGAGATGTCTCAGTTTGCTTTGATGCACTCCTCTGCTGTAGTGAATGGGGTGGGTTTAATGCCAGCTTATTTATAGTGTAAGGTAATTAAAAGCTTGATGCTCCTTCCATTTTTGCACTCAGAAATGGGAGGAAGGGAAGGAGCAGATAAGGAAAGGAAGGGTAGCAAGTTATTTTCTTCCAGGACATTTTAACAAGTATGGCTGAGCCTGAGCTCCCTGAGGAGACGGTGCACCTTTACAAGTCCTCTGTAAATAAGTAGTTTCATGTTTATAAGCTGCACCTTTTTCACTGAAGAATGCAGCCTATGCCAGTGGTGTGGCTAATCATCAGGTGCAGCTTATCTGTGGACAAATCCCAGCGAAATGCCAACCCGGAAGTGAGAGCCGGCCGGGGAGAGAGCTGCCGCGGAGCCGCTGCCGGGTGGGCTGTGAGCTAGAGCCACTGGTGAGAGGGCAGCCGCCGCTGCTGGATTGGCGAGGCCAACCCGGCTTTGCCGCCTTCACACGAGCGAACGAGCCGTCTTTGCCATGTTTGCATGGGCGAGCGGGCCACCTTCACTGCAGCCAGCGTGTTGCTACCAGCACTGCCTCCCTTGGAGCGGGTGAGCGAGTGCCGCTGGCTCCACTTCCCTTCACACGGGCAGGCGAGTGAGCATCGCTCCCCGGCGCTCCTGCTGCTGCCGCTCCTGCTCCCGGCATTGCCGTCTCCTGCTGCTGGCCAGCCCCTACCAGCGCGGCCCTGGCACTGCCTGGCCCCTCAGCAGCACCCCCACCCTGCTGCACGGGGAGGAAAAAAAAAAAAATAAAAAAAAATGCGTCTTATATGTGGACAAATCCTGTGTTCTACCCGGATGTGCAGTTTATATTCAGGTGCGGCTTATAATTGTGAAATTACTGTAATTACATAGGAAGGATGAGCAAACTGATATAGTGGAAAACACTGATAATTGTTTTCTTTTCCTTTCTCTTCCCTTTGGTTCTGTTTTGTTTCCCCTCTCTGTTCCTGCTTCACAGATAAGGTTCATATGGATAGGTTTGGTTTTTTTCCTTTTAAAAATGCTGTAGATACCTCATTTTTATGTATTCGTTTCTCAGCATATTTTGGACACTTTGTAAAGGATGTTTGCAACCTGTAATAGAAGTTATTCCTTAGAGTTTTTTGGCATGGCTCTGTTTAACCTAGAAAATGAGTAAGGTGGTAATGCATGTAGCTGAAATGCACAAACTTATGAATTTTCAGGCATATAAACTGAGCTGCTACTGATGTTATTCAGCTTGCTCCAGTTGTAATAATTGGCTCTTCTGTTCACCTCTCAGATTTTATTTCTACAGGTTTTAGGCTCAGTTGAAATGGCAGGATATGATAGCATTGCTTTTGGCTTTCACTGGAGTGTATCAACATGATCCCTTGCAAGCCTAAGTTTGTGCCTTTAATTAGTCACATAGCTCTAGTCTTGGTTTTCCCCCTTTTGATCCTGTGCCTGGAAGGGATAAGTAACTTGAGAAGAAACGAAGTCATGAATTTATTTGTAGGTAGAGATAATGCTTGTTAGGATGGTGGTGAGAGGCTGGAGGAGATTTATGGAAGATGCAAGTGTTGTGTTCTCCAGCAGCAGTTTGTCACAGGTATTCCAGCCAGATGTGTGCCACAGGAATGGGCTCCACTTCAGCAGGCAGCACAACAGCTGGAGTGGAATGGAGAGTGGTTCTGAAGGAGCCCATTGATAAATGCTCAAGGGAAGAGTTGTGCTGCTGGGGAGCTTTGCAGTGTCATCAGTTCAGCTCCTGTGGGTAGTGTCAGATCAGGGCATCCACTGATACAGCTCCTAACACACAGCTTGCTGGTAAAAACCACTGATCTCTCACTTCACCTTCCTCTTAATGTCTTTAGTTTTGCTTCTTTAGTTTTATGTCTTAGGCTGAGTTAATGCGTTAGTGTTTATAAAGCGCTCCACAGATGAAAAGCCTCACATAGCTGCTTTGTGTAATTATTATTTTTAATTGTTTCCATTTGTATAATTTCAATTAGAATCACTAATGGACTAGTACAAAATCTATAAGAAGTAGAAAAGGCAAGATTTTTTTCTTTTTAAAGAAAGTAGACTTAAGAAAAAACTGGAGAGATGGAAGAGGTGGAAAGATACTCTTCTGGGTTTCACTTCATCCATATTAACCTCATTGACTGCTTGCTAATTGCAAGAATTTAAATATGCCAATGCCCACATAAAAAAAACCAAACAAACCTCTGAGATCCACTGCTTTTCTGTGGGAAAACCTGAAGTTTGCAATGGTATTTGTAAGATTTCTGCCATCAGTGGTATTGAAATGCATTTTTCCCTGAGTGACTAGTCAGGAAATGAAAATGGGAAACTCTGAGTCATAGCCCTCTTTGTGGGTGCACACAGCCAGGACCACTGGTGTGCTGAGGTTCTGTGCTATTCACTTCAAACTCCACTGCTTGGAATGGTAAAAGCAGAAAATCTGCTGCTGAAGGGGAACTTCAAATATCAGAATTGTAGACTCAAAGCAGGGAAAGCAAGTAAAACAGAACTGATATTTGGAAATTTGTGCATTCTAGTCAGATTTGTGATGTGATGCAATGCACAATTTCTGAATAGTTCAAATGGTAAAAGCAGTCATTTTACTCAGTATGTGCATTATATCATGGGGCAGACAAGGTCAGCTCTCAGAGTGAGAGCTGAGAAAATCTCCCAAATATCTCTGCCTGCCCTGAAGTTGTTCTGGCTTCCCAGCAGGCCAGCCCAATTGGCAGGGTTGAAGTTCATGGGAAGTGCAGGTCTGGCAGGAGGGGAGTTTATGGCCCAGCTTTGGTACCAAGGGGCTTGGTGAGTCAGAGCCAATGCAGTGAGGATGTGACAACCCAGGGCTGCTCACAAACACCTGAATAAAATTAACAGGCAAACTCTGAATTTGTAGAAATGTCTAAAACTAGAAATGTAGTGCTGGCTCAAGGTTTGTTTTTTGGGGTTTTTTTCCTTAAAGCTTCCTCCACACCGTTCCTGTATTTCTTAATACCTGAGGACACACAGACATTTACCACAACATTATCTGTGCTATTTTGGAGATTCAGCAAGGTCCCCCAGGCTGATGCAGACAGCTATTGTGCAGTGTTATCAAAGTACCCAGTGGCCTCACTGAGCAGAGTTGTAACATTCTGCTCCACTTACTCCAAGTGTAGGAGGTGCTGGGAAGGGCAGAGCCAGTTAGGAAATAAACCAACACAGCAACAAATAAGCCTTCTATTATTAAACAACTAGTAGTTGTTAGAGCTTGATGGGGTTATACCTACAGTTGGATTTAGTTATTTTGTAGTTGTAACTTCTTTCTCAGTCCTTGTCTGTCTTATTCCAATTATAAGGAAGCATAAGCATCAACACTTACATATTTTAAGTCATGTCACTTAGTAATCTAATTTACTAATGTGCTACTACATTTAATAATGTAATGATAGGATGGGGGGAATGGCTTTAAACTGAAAGAGGGCAGGTTTAGAGTAGGTACAAGGAGGAAATTATTTCCTGTGAGGGTGGTTAGGAACCAGAACAAGTTGCTCAGAGAAGTTGTGGATGCTCCAGCCTGGGATAGTGGAAAAAGTCCCTGCCCATGGATGATCAATAAGTCCCTTTCAACCCAAGCCAGTCTGTGGTTCTGTTGAGTGACCAAAGTTGATCCTTTCATCCACACATTATTCCACAGCAAACTCCTATGTGTCAACACATGTATTGATGTTTAGAGCTGCTGCATTCTTCAGGTATTCTTGGTTAATCCCATAAATCTCACTCAGCATATACCACAGCAGACTCTGCAGCTGCTGGCAGCCAAAAGTAGCACAGCTATTGTGATTAGCCAGACCCAGCTCTATTGTAGCAGCAGATACCTGTAAAAGCACTGGGTTATGTATTTTTTATTATTATTTCTTTTGTAAGACAGAGGCCAGCAGAGCAGGTCTCTGTTGCAGGTCCCAGGGTCAGTGCACTGGCAGATTTTTGAAGGGCACACAGCAGGGTTAAGTGTTAGGAGCTGTAGTACCTTGGAAAGGTGTAGGCTTTCTGCTCTCACTTTCCATTCAGTTCTGAAGACATTGGAAGTGTTACATTGCAAAGGGATAAGATGCCGATGGAAAGGTGATCAGCAGCACTTTTCACAACTGAATTGTGGCATTTCTCACCACCTGCTGAGGTTTTACTAGGGTGTCTCATTTAAAAAGCAAATTACAGCTTGGCACACCATCCTTGCAGATCCTTGGTGCAAGTCATTGAGCCTTTTACAGTCAATAATATATTCAGGGAAACAATGGTCTTGTTCCAGAGTGCTGGGGAGGAAGGAATTTTCTATAGTGGTGGCTGGTTTCAATTATACTTCAGTTTATAATAAACAGCCTTATGTGTATGCATGTGTGTGTTGGGTTTTCTTCCCATTTTTCTGTCAATCTCTTTTCTGAATGTACTTTTTCATCTGTTATGGAAGGAATTAGGTGTTATTCTCCCTGACTTCTGTTTTATACTCTCTCTACTCTGCCCAGAGAGTAGGAACATCATTTTATGTGTCACTATTTGATTGGTGCGTTATCATGCTCCTGTCTAAATTCTGGTCAAATAAATGGATTGCCTCACTAGTCTGAGCTCTACATCAGAGAAGATATTTTTGAGATGTAAATATATTTCTTGTCATCTTGATCATTTCCAGTAGAAGCACAAAGTTTTGTTCAAGACCTCTGATGCCCTTTCCTTCTGGAACCAGTCCCAGTTCACTCCAAAGCTGGAGCAGGGCTGTCTCATTTTGCCAGCTGATCCCCAAAGTCCTGTGCTGGCTAATCTCCAAGTGAGAGTCAATTGTTCCAGGTACCTAAAGTTGGTCTCGCTTGAATTCCTGGGCTCATCCCCCAAATCTCACCAAATCCAGGTCTTGTTTTCCTGTAGAAACCCAAAAGAGTTTGCAGAGCAGAGTTGGATCACCTTGAGCAGTTCATCTCTGTTGTTCAGTGCTTCATGTAAGTAACAGAAAAGCAACTCACTTTTGTGTTTCCATTTTGAGAGCTTTAACAACTTGCTCTCCCATCTTCTCTTGTTTATATTGTCCTATTCTTTATTTATTCAATTCTGATTTTATTTTCTTTTGATCATGTTTACCTCCACAGAATTTGATTTTTTTTCTTTTTAAATTCTTTTTTATCTTCTTACTCTCATATTCTGGGCCTGTCTAGAAGCCAGATGTCACATTTTCCTCTAAACCTGCACTGTGATTGTCATTTTAGTTATACAGAGCTAATAAAATTATGCTACATATTGCTATTCATTCCCTAAGCAACTTCAAATCACCTCAGCTTTAAGTGCAAGAACATAAGTAGTTCAGTTGCTGAACTGTTGCCAGCTGTATCAACTTGTATTTGCTAAGGCATACAAATAGCTGGGGATTTTTGTCTGCTTTTTTCAAACAGGCATATTTTGGGAGTTCAGTGTTATGACTCATCTTTGGGGGTCTGAGCACCTATTTTCACATACAGAATTGTAGACCTTGGGAAAAGTGAAAGCAAAGAAAAATGAGTTAGTGTGAAAGGCAGAAAATATTCATTTGATACCTTTAACTTACAGCAGTTCTGTAGCTCTTAAACATTCTTTGCTCTTGATGTTTTTGATGTCATTGTAAATGCCAACTGTGCCTTAAAATGTTGAATTTCTAAGCACATTACTTTGAGATGTGTCCTTTGCTTCAGTTCTGTTTTGTGTAGCTGGTTTTGCCTGAATGTCACTACAGCAGCGAGATGTGTAAATGTGCTCTGTCAGATGTGCATGCCAAGTGCAAGTCCTCCTCCTGTGTTGCCTCATTTGGGCCTTTCTGATCTCATTTTTATGAAGACCATCTCTGGAGATTAGTATAAGGGAATTTCAGAAAACTTTTAAAACTCTGTATTTTTACTGTTCCACTTGTTTCTATGGGAACGGGATCTATAAGATTGTCAGGAGTGAACAGCTGAGAGTGTTCTACAAGTGTAGTTTTCATTAGGTGACTCCCTGCTGAGAGCTGGGATGACCTAAATAAGTAGTTAACCATTTAGAGGAGTAAAAAAAAAAAAAAAAAAAAGACCAATTTTGAGAAAAGGCTGTATGCATTCTTTTTGTCCTCATTGGATGTGATAAGTAAGGGAATGCTTATTTAGCTGGTTTTGGGTGCATGAGTTGCATGGACACACTTTCAGCTTTTTTGAGACTTTTTCAGGATAGCAGCAGTTCTGTACAGCAAACACAGTCCATCCCTTTGATAGGATGGACTTTTTAACAGTGACCTGAGCTGTCTCAAGTGGAGGTTTGTGGGCAATGAGGGATATATATATCAAAAAATTGCAGTTCTACAGTTCAGGTTCACTGAGATTTTAAATGTCAGCCTATGTTTGCGTGTAAGAAATAGCTGACAACTCCATCTCTGAAATTACCTCACTTGCTGAAGCTGAGACTAAACCACATCTCTCTAGCATGGACCTTATATATTTCTTCCTCAGTTTAGAATGGAAACCTTCCTTTTGTTGCCAGATAAGACTTATCACCGCTGAGAATTTGCCTGAACAGTTGAGTCTTCCTAGCAGGTAGTAAAATGCAGAATGGCTGAAGTCAACAGGTTTTGTCCCCCAGCTTCCTATCTCATGTTGTTTTCAGGCACAACTTCTTCCTTCAGTTCTCTGCATGGAAAGCCAGTGCTTATCCCCATGTATTTTGCTCAACAAGTGGTTTGTGTAGAGTAGGCACCCAGGGGTGCCACTGTGTGCCGGATAATATGAACACATTTGGTTAAATCCACCAAAACCTTCTCTTGCTCAGGGCTGAGCTCAGCTAGATTGGTTAGGTATGTTCAGGTGCAGAACCCTTCATTTTAGGTATAAAAGCAAGGTAACTTTCCTGCTTAGGATACAAATACAGCAAAATTTGTAACAGCAGATGGTTTCTTCAGTGAACTGGTGAGTGAGGGCATGGGCTTGAGTAACCAATGTCCCTTTTTTTCCTTAAAATGAGGTTAAAATATCAATAAAGAATCTTGAGATGTGCAGGATTCTAAAACTGCCATCCCAGGCTGCCAAACTGCTGCTGGGCTCGGTGCCTCAATAACTGTTATCTGAGATTAAGAGCTCAATATTAATCCATCAATCAGTGTGACAGCTTGTGGGAGAGGTGTCTTTCACTACATGTGAAGCTTGCCTCCATATCAGCTCATTAGGAAGTAGATATTTTCAACTGCTTGATATCTCTACCCCTGTTAATTGGCACAGCTTTCAGTACTGATGTGTGTACTAAAAGGCTCTTGATGATTTTTCGGAAATCTCCAGTGTTTTGGTTTAAAATGGAATAAAAAAGAATTGGAATCTGTGAAAATAAACTTCAGCGTTATATTGCTCACACAAGTTAAAAGTTAAGTGTTTGCTCTTAATAGTGTTCTCTGTACAGCTGTTGGATATTAGTGAAGTTTAAAAATGAGAGGTTGTAAAGTAGTTTGTAGAAGTATGGGAACAGTTGAGACTTTATTCAAAATCCCAGTGTGGTTTGTAGCTTAATCTCTTATTTTGTACTTGGATGTGACAAGTACTAATCTTGGAATCTTCTCCCCACCAATCTTCAAATGGCGTGTTCTTCTGTTTGAGTGATTTACTCCTCCTTTTTGCTGTGTGTAAAATGTAGCCTCTTAGCCATTCTGTTGTTTATTCCATTGTTCAACTAGTTTTGAAGTCTTTCCTCTAAATGATGCTTTTAACATGGCTTTTCCAAAAGTCCTGAAACTCCAGGTGTTAGAATGAGCTTTATGCTGCTGCTGTTTCCATCAACATTAGACAAGATTTTCTTCATTTGAAAGGATGTAGTCACAAGGTTTTGAAAATAAAGCAGCACATTAGGGTGGACCAAGTTTGAAGGAGGTCTGAACTGTCAGCTTGTCTGAGCCAGATATTTTTGTGGGAGACACGCATTCCTGTGCAAACATCCCCAGTGAGATGCTTCTACTCATTTGGTTTTGAAGTTTTGCTCAACTTAAAATTTGATGGATATATATGATATGAAATACGCCCAAAAGAAAACCACTGTGTGTTTGATTGTTTGATTGTTTTGTTGACTGCTGCCTTTCCTGTTTTTGTCAGATGAGAAAAGTGATTCTCAGGTAGAATTAAAAGCAGACTGTATTTCATGCAGGGAGACTGTCTGTGTCAAAGATTATCACAGAGTGAGTTCTGCCAGACTTCTCAGGCACTAAAAGTTATGTTCTGGGGTGTTGGAAGTCACGTCGTTTCCACTCAGTATCTAGGACTGGTACCCAGGAGCACATTCTGCCTGTAAACATGCCTTACCCAGCGTGGCCCAGTGCAATGGCTAGGCTGAGATATTCAATGTTAACCTTTTTCCAAATATTTTAATTGTTTGATGTTTAGACTGCTAGTTATATTAAAAAATTTTGCAAATTTTAAACATTTTTCTTGCCTAAAGGTGAATTCCTCTAAAATGGGAGCTCTCAGCAGGCTGTCTGGGAGCGCAGTGGAAAGGCACAAGCACAAATTTTGAGAAATCTGCTTTGAATGAACTAAAGCCCTGTCCATGTTTGATCAATCCATTTTGTTTTATTCTTTGAAACCACTTATTGAAGTGCTGAGCCTTTACTTTCCTACAGAAGTAATAGATTTATACTATTAACTGCATAGTTAACAGCTAACTTTAGGGCTTTAATGTCTAAGTTCAAATTGAGGCATAGATTCATAGTGAATATATAAATATTTCTGAAGAGAATGTCCTGGTAAGAGAAAGATATTTCGGGTATTTTTTTTCTTTCTTAATAATTTTAAGAGGCAGTAGTATGTTGAAGCTTTTATTTTAAGCTGCCCTATGCCCATTTAGAAAGTTCTTCTGTATTTAAGAAAAAAACATTGCTTTTTAAAACAGCCAGCTACTCTTTAATTCTGTTTGGTGTGGTGGAGAGTTGTTTCGTGGTTTTTTGTCTCTTTTCTTTTTGAGACCTCTCCGGAGTATACAGCATATCTTCCATTAAATGAGACTTTAATGTTGGCTGGTTTTGTTTCTTGTTTTGGTTTTCATTCCTGCTGCTTCTACCCCAAAGGATCAGTACATCTAAAAGCCAAGTTAAAATTCTGGTGAGACACAATATTTTTGTGTTCAGAGCTATAAATAGTTCTGTGTTTTGATAAAAATCTCTCTAGTGCTACATGGATATGACTACTCAGTAGAAAGTTGATTCAGTTATATTGAAACTATTTTTGGGATGTTGGTAATCTTTTGGAGTAGCAGATTATATAATAAATTAAGCATTTAGTGAGCCTTTCATACAAAGTATATGGAGAGATATATATCTATAAAATATAAACAGAGCCTCTATTTCCTTTTTTGTTAGCTCTCAGTAATTTTCAATTAAATGTTTTTATTAATAAAAACGTATTGTGGAGTTTCTGAAATCAAATTTGTGTGGTGTTCTGTAGTTATCTTCTTTTAACTACTGTCTTTCCACTGAACTTGAAGTAATTATTCATAATTAAGCCATAGGTGCATATACATGGGGCACATGGGTGTGTTTATGCATAATGCATATTTTTTCCTGGTTTTCAGACACTTCTGTTTTCTTTCCAGTGGGATGCCATAACTGAAATGGATGAACACAACCGACCCATTCACACGTACCAGGTGTGCAATGTGATGGAGCCCAACCAGAACAACTGGCTGCAAACCACCTGGGTCTCCCGCGACGCCGCGCAGAAAATCTACGTGGAGATGAAGTTCACCCTGAGGGACTGCAACAGCATTCCCTGGGTGCTGGGGACCTGCAAGGAAACCTTCAATCTCTACTACATGGAGTCAGATGAGCCTCATGGAGTAAAATTCAAGCCAAACCAGTACACTAAAATTGATACCATAGCTGCTGATGAGAGCTTTACCCAGATGGACTTGGGCGACCGCATCCTCAAGCTCAACACGGAGGTTCGTGAAGTTGGGCCGATCAACAAGAAGGGATTTTATCTTGCTTTTCAGGACATTGGAGCGTGCATCGCCTTGGTGTCAGTCCGTGTGTATTACAAGAAATGCCCTTTCACAGTCAGGAATTTGGCCATGTTTCCTGACACCATCCCAAGGGTGGATTCCTCCTCCTTGGTGGAGGTACGGGGCTCCTGCGTGAAGAGCGCTGAGGAGCGGGACACCCCAAAATTGTATTGTGGGGCAGATGGGGATTGGCTGGTGCCTCTGGGACGATGCATCTGCACTGTGGGATATGAAGAACTGGATGGTTCCTGCCATGGTAAGAAAACATTGTTTGACTTTTTTTTTTTTTTTAATTTTTAAGAGAAGTTGTATACTGTCACATTCTCTTCCATGGTCCATAATAGTTTCAAAATGACTTGAGAATGAGGTGCTTTTTTCTGTAGTAATGGTTGTGAACAATGATATCTCAGTGGCTGCTGAGGCTGTCTGCTGTGATTCAACATCTACTTTGTAGCAAAAAACAGGGAGAGTGAGTCCATACTAGTCCTTTACCAAAATGACTCTGTTATTTCGCTCAAGAATTTCTCAGATTGGATAGTGTTAGGCAAGCTGCACAGCAGCCTTGGATAATAGACAGCATTAAAAGCACTATGCTCTGTAATCAGAAAATGAAATTCACTTTGTTGTCTGATCTTGCTGGTGTTAATTATCAAAATACACTCTTTGCAAAGAGAAAATGTTGACAGTGCCATTATTGGAAGCCAGCATAATATTGTACATAAGGTCAAAAGGTTTCTCTCTTAATGGGATAAGGATTTTTCTCTAAAACTTTAATGCTGAATGAATTCCTGTCCATTATGCAAGTGAGTCATATTCTAGATCTGTATATGAGCAATACAGCCAGCAGCCAAAGTCTACTTGAAATATTTTCTGCATTACATTGACTCGACTAGTTTATACAATTGGCCACCTGATCTGCTGAACAGGACCATCACAGTGAAATGAAGTACCCAAAGCCACGAGATTTTTGCATATTCTTACCTATTTACCCCAAGAATTACAAATTACTACTTTAGAAAATTCTAATCTACTAGAGCTTCCACGTGTTTTGAAATAATTGTCATAGGTTGATGTTGTCAATGTCATCTTCTACAGTGAGTCCAAGTATTTGTGCTTTTTTTTTCCTGACAGTTTTTCAGAGTATATTTGTCTTGCATTGTTTTGGGAAAGTCATGCTCAAGGCAAGCCCACGTGTGTAAGATGGTTTCATAAGTAGAAAGCACAATTTAATTTCTGTAGCTCCCACTCTGTAGTGTATAAGCCATGAGTGGAAGGGTTCTTGTTTAGGATGGCCACGTTTGTGCCAGAGGTGGTGGTGGAGATGTATATTTGAACAGCTGGGAATGCCTTTGTACATTGGGATTTTTGCAGTGTGTCTGTTGAGTGCTGTGAACTGAACCATGGTTTGTGTGTTGATAGACCTTTCAGACAGCTATTTTGTTCTGTTTGGGACTTTGCTTCTTGGCTGAGACATGAATAACAAATAAGGAGTTGTTGCTTGCAGTAAATTCTGAGGAAACTCTTTAATACCCATTAAATAAAAAAAATACCTGAACACTTCTTACTCTGAGGGGAAAACTTTTTAAATTTACTTTGAGCTTCTTTTCAGAGAAGCAGAGAGTGGGGGGGACCAGGTGGGGGAAGAACAGAAGCCACTCTTAGCCTGATAAGACCTGATCTATATTTATAAAATTTTCATCTCTTTTGTGTCCTTCCCCCAAACTCCAACCCAAAGCCCTTTTGCCCCTCCCATTGCCCTGCTGGAGTTGCAAATCTGAGTCTTGAAAGTGTTTTGCACCATTCTGTCAGTGCTTTCAGGCATAATCTGTGACATACTCCAGAGAGAACCACTTCTTTCTTCTGCATGAAAATAAGTCAGAATAAAAATTTTGTATTTTGTAGTCTGTTCTGAAAAATAATTTGTTGGTGGGCAATACTTGCTGATACATGAGTGTATTTTTCCTATTTACATATGGTGTCAAGATTTTTATACCCCAGCCTGTGGCTCAGTGGGGAATAAGCACTTCATGGCAAATATGGCTTATCTGTCACAGAATTTAAAGAATAAATTTATGTTTTGATATTTGTGGAGATACAGACTCTATTCACAAAATACTAAATGGCATAAGGAAGTTTATTCTGTCTTCGTCATTGTTCATCATTTTGCAAAGCAGCAAGAGTGAGAATATAACCAGACTTTGATCAGTTTTACTGCTGCTGTTTAAGATCATGGGTTATTTTCAGCTGCCTACATCTCATTCACCTGCTTTCCTAACTGGCAACATTTCAATTATTTCAATATATGTCAGATTTATGCATCACTCTGTCTGTGGATCTGTCAGTATTCCCTATCCATTGCATTTTCTTTTAAAAGCATCATTTCAGAGCTGAAGTGTTTGAGCAGAATTCCCAGCTGGATTGAAAATATTCATACCTGTTAAATGTATACCCAGATGTCTCTAGTTAGTTCTGAGGCATTTTAATAGGGAAGTTTTCATTAATTTGGGACTGTCTTCCTTTTCTGAAGTCAGTGGAGAGAAAAGTGGCATTGACTGCAAGAAATTCCCAGGTATTTGGGTGTTCCTTGCATTTTAGAGGGATAATCTGGAATATATCAATCTTCTCTAAATTTATTACATAAACAATCTGTCTTTCATTTGAATCTACTTTTCAAGATTTCCCCTTCAAAATCCTGAAACAGCAGCATCATTCTCTTATATACTTTATATACTTACATATTCTTATATACTTTAGACATAATGAATAAATTAGAACCAGTTATTTGGCAATGCTGATCAGAAATCCCTCTGATGTGAACTGCTGCCTTTGCTAATTCATTTACACCAGCCCCATTACCAAGTAGCAGTTTAGAAGGAGATGCAGAGGATTCTGGTAAACAGTTAAAAGTGGCATGTTCAATACTCTCAGCTCTCTGAATGTCAGCCCAAGATATGAGTTGTGCTAAATTTAGCAGATGTATAATATATACAGGTCATATCAGGACTTCGTTGTGGAGCTTTTTTACATGGGAACAAACAGTCATGACAAGGAACCTTTTATAAACTTAACCATAATGGTTCAGTTCTGTTTGGGCATGATATAGAAATAACTGGATGTCTGTTAACTGAAGTTTGACTTCTTAATGATTTTCCAAAAGTTATCTGAATTACTCAAGGATAGGAATTAATTGCAAAGAAAAATTCAATTATATATAGCAAATACTAATTATTATAGTAATTTCACGTTTTCTTTAGTCCTAACCAGTCAAACACAGTGCAAAAGTGTACTTCACCAGGCATAAAAAGTTGATTCTTATTGGGGAATATTCTTAGGAAGCCACCACTTCTAAAGTGGGGTATATTTGGTGTAGTTGAAGCGCTGCTAAGTGTTAAAAATGTAAAACAACAGGCACTGACAGACTCACTTGGTTTATTTTAATTGAGACAAATAGAGGAAGAAGTGAAAAGGTAAAATTCAAATTCTCTGACCTTGAGTTGACTGAACAACACTTCCTAGGGATACTAATGCCTGAACACATGGAGTTTTTAATTGAGCAAACACTTCTTTCCATTATTCATCACTTGAATTTGTGGTAATGTTTCAGTGTGAGGATTTCTGCTTTGGCAGCTGATCTTTGTTCTTTAGCCCTTCCATCTGATCCAATGGGAAACTACTCTCATTTTTCAAATATTAACTGTTCCCCTCCTCATATATGTA
>VRYO01001681.1:21213305-21230596 GCA_009812075.1 Sialia sialis | reverse complement strand
CTTATAGTCGTGAAATTACTGTGCTTTGACACTGCAAGTTTCAGAGTTAGAGATACAGTATTGTGTAGGGTTCCTTTTGAGTCTTCTTGCATGTGTTTATTTGCTCATGAGATCAAATCTATACAAGGCACTGAAGGAAGTATCTTTGAAGGAAAAGCATAGAAAGGATTTTTACTACAAAAAAGGGACAAAATGAGATTGAATACAAAATCTTCCATGGCTAAAATTATCATTTTAAGGGAAAACCTTTCCACCAGAGTCCTTCCTGCAGCACAGCTGGCATTGTTGACTTGAGCTAGAGTAGTTCCTTAAGATGTAAAATTTCAAATTTTTTTCCTTTCAGCCAGAAACAAGTTTATCAAAGATGCTGAATGAGTAGAAGACTAAGAGGATCCACTGACAGCTTTGTCTCTTGCAGAATAGAGCAAACACAGTCTCCTCTGCTTTGATCTCTCATTGAGATAACTTAAATAGTTATCTTTTAATTAGTTGGTTTTTAATAGTATCTGACTTATTGATCAATTTTAAAAAGTAATTTGAATTTTTTTAATAAACAACCATATGTTTAATGAAATTTATAACAGATTATTAAGTTTGTGACTGCTCTGAAAGGACTTCATACTTTTTTGTTGTTCTCAGGTAGTCATGGTTTATTTTAAATTTATGTCGGTCTGCAGAGCTTTAGACTTCACCATTTCAGTGTTAGCACTTGAAACCTTCGTGGTTATTGGTGATACATATTTTTCACTGAACAACATCCTCTTTAACCTGTGTAAGGCTTCACATCTGTGAAAACTCAACACAAATTTTAACTTTCAATTCTGAATACAGATCAAGTTGAATAGTGATTTTTCAATTCCAGATTCAGTTCTTAAGTGGAACTGCTAAATAGTTGTTTTTAGTACAAGAAAAAGGATGGGGGAAAGAAAGGAGAAGTTGGGGATAATAGCAAATCTGTAGGTAAGAGTATAGAAAAGGAGTTGGTAATGACCCGTTCAAAGCTTCTGAACATGTTTAACCACATATAGCTGCTAGCATATGGAAAAACTCTGAACTGAAGGCCTGTATACATTTGGAAAAAAGAGTATTTACAGTAGACAAAAATTGAAATTACCTCACTGTTCTGAGGGCACATTGCTGATGCTACTGGCAGCACTTTCACGTTCCTATATCCTGGTTTTAATTTCTAAATGGCAGGTCCTGTAGCAAGCTATTTCAGGCTGTATTGCTTTCATTTTTGCTTTTTCCAATTGCACAACGAAAAACATTTTGTCCTTAAGGCTTGCAATTAGTGTGAATTAAAAATAGCGTTGTTGTCTGGCTGAAATGGGAGGTAAATGAAGGATGGCGAACTGTGGCATGGATGGAATATTCGTTACTGTCAGAAGGATGAATTTTTAGTTGTTGTACCAATCTGGAGAGATCTGGTATGGCTGTATTCAGCAATTTTACCTTTTTTTTTCCTGTTTTGGGGGGTTTTTTTGGGGTTTTTTGATGGGGTTTTTTTTGTTTGTTTGTTTTGTTTTGTTTTTTGTTTTGTTTTTTTTTTTTGTGGGGTGAGGAAGGGTTGTGTCTTTTTGGTTTTTGGGAATTTTTTTTTAGTGCAGCAAAGTAGTAGGGATTGATTAAGTACCTGAGGGCACCTGTCTTCAATGACTGAGTTAACAGCCAGAAAAGTCTCAGGGCTGTATAAATTCACATTGTAGCTCACAACCAACTCTTTTTTCCTTAATCTGCAGCCAGCTGAAGATTGCTCAGCTGGACAAATTGTAACACAAACTCTAACAAAACAGCTGAAAAGGGATGCTGCTTCAAAAGTAAGGATTTAAAGAGGAAAAAAAAATCCCTTTACATTTGATTTTACATAGTAAGGACACTCCAGTGATTTTAAACGAACCAAGTTGTTTGTGCATTCTTGTCATGTCATACTTGCATTATTTTGAGCAAATAAAGAACCTTACAATAGCCACTGCAACCTGGTTTCCAGAGTATTTCACTGTAAAAATTCAAATCAAAGCCTTGATTTTGTAACTGCACCTAAATAAATTTTGCATAAATAGAAAATTTATTGTTTGTAAACTGAATTAATGTTGGAAATTGCTGTTTTTCACTCTGTTACTCAGATGTGCACTGAATAGATACTTGCCTTGATAACGGAGCAAGGAAGCCAGCTGAGGTTAAATAGCGAGTTTCAAACTGAAAAACTTCAATGTTTTCTGTTTGTACACACAGACATGAAACTTCAGCAACAAAAGCATGCTGATAACTCAAGTGTGTCTTGCCTCAGGTTTTGCCTTAGTGAATATTGCTGGGTATTGATCCTACCAGCTATCCTTGATAAACTGTAGACAAAAATTGTCCAAGGGACTGCAGGCATTGATTTTGCTGCTGTTGTGTGTGACTTGGTAACAGAGCTGCATGATTTGACATTAGCAGCAGCCCACAGTAAATTAGTTATTTGCTCTTGCTCTGCTGAAAGAAGTGCACTGCAGTGATGACCATGCGGAAAAACTGTGGTGCTAATGGGGACAAGCTGTTTTAACTTTTACAGAAAATATAAATACAGTGCATCTGTACATCTGTTCAACTGTATGTGAAACTTATTTTTTAATTGGAAGTTTCTCCTGTGTTGCCAAAAAGCAGGAGGAGTGACAGCTCAGATGCTGTGGTGTGGCAGGAGGGAAAGAAAGAATGCACTGACTCTGTTATTGTCCCCTAGCTGTCATGGGATTTGTCCTCAAAATGTGCATCACATCCTAGAGACAATATCAGAAACTCTGCCCCTCCATTCTTTGGCTAATGCAGCTTTTTCTGTTTTTCTCCATTTCTGTGGTTTTTTGGTTTGGTTTTTTTTGTTTGTTTGTTTTTTGGGGTTTTTTTGGTTTTTGGTTTTTTGTTTTTTTTCTTCTGAGAGTCAGTAGCTGAGGCTTCAGTTCAAACATTTCACATTAATTTGCTTGGAAGATGTTTATTGCACTTTACACATCATTAACCTTAACTGTTTCACCAATCCAGCATATTGAATGGGGATGAGTTTGTTTGAGTGAAACCCTTGGCCTGCTGTATTTACTGAATGTAAAATTTCAGCATTGGTTGCTTGCATCTTCCTGCAGCTGAGGAAGTTTCCCTGCAGCTGGAAGAGAAGGGTGGTGAGGGTTTTTTATGGCTGAATATATCCTCAGCATGTGGGTTTCTTCAGTGTGCTGAAAATGTACAGCTGAGTTTGGAGGTCTTGTGTGACCAAAAAAGGGGAGAGTGAAACCACAATGCTTCACGTATAAAGCCCTGATAACACTTGGGGAATACAAAATGCCTTGTGCTACTCATGGAATTTGTTAAAAGTTGTGGAATAAAAACCCTTTGTGAGGAGGCTGTGACAAACCTTGACCACTAATTTCCAAAGGAACACAACTGTGTGCACAGCACAATTGTGCTTAAAGGATTTCCTTGGCCATCTCTTATAGCAGAATAACAGTTCTGGCATAATAAGGACTTGATATATTTATCTTGGAAAATTCAGTTTCTAGCTTTGTTGTTATTCCTGTTGGAGCCTTGAAAAATGAATATAAGCTAAGAGAAAAAATTTTAGTCATAGTTCTCAGTCAAAGTTTCCAAGCTTTCGTACCACAGTAGATGGTAGAGTTCTTCAAAAATAAATCTGACTCAAACTGTAGAATATATGTGATTCTAAATATATAATTATATATGTTCCAGATTATATGATATGTAATATAATGGCATAGAAATTATCAAAATCTAGGAATTAGATTTTTTTTCTTTTTGAAGATTTTTTTCCTTAGTCTCCTGAGCAAAAACACCTGAATGTATGCTTTGAAATACTTGAAACGTTTTAGAATATTGCTATTATTTCAATATAGATTATGTCCCCTTCAAGAACTCATGAAGTAGAGATCCAAAATCTGAAGATAATCACCAATACTTTCTTTGAGGCAAGTTATTAATCAATAACGCATGCACAAATAAA
The DNA here is from genome assembly GCA_009812075.1 of Sialia sialis. Taxonomy (NCBI): domain Eukaryota; kingdom Metazoa; phylum Chordata; class Aves; order Passeriformes; family Turdidae; genus Sialia; species Sialia sialis. The sequence continues at coordinate 21,226,611 of VRYO01001681.1, read as the reverse complement.
CCATAAAGCATGTTCTGTAATGAAACTGTTCCCATGGAGGTTTAGCATCACTTTATTCAGTCAATTATTAAAGCATTTGTGCTGAGAAATATAATTTCAAAAGTGATCAATAAGAGGTTTTCTCTGGCATGGCAAGACCTAGGAATCACAAGCAGCAGTGAATGCACAGAGATTTCTGAGGAGGTTTGTCTTGAATACAAAAGAACCTGTGTGGTGTTTAAAAACTTGAACTAAATTTGCTTTTTGCCAGTGTCGGTAATAATGCAAACAAGACAAGGTTTCCTTTAGCCAGCACACTTTGCCTTTTCTTCCTAAACCTTAAGGTGAAGAATATAAAATAATCAGTATCAGTTGTTTTAGAAAAACTTATCTAGAATGAGGTCATTCAGTGTCACAGAATAGCATAGATTTTAAGGGCAATGGTATTCAAAAGTTCTCAGAAACTGCACCAACCAAAAGGCTTTCTTTGGGCAAAGCAGTTTGGAGGCTACTCATAAGCTTAAGTTCTTGCTAAATGAGAAAAGCTAAAAAAATTGGATGGCAGTATTATTAATGATAAAATTTATAACTGACATGTTTGTGTAAGAGAAAAGGGAAAGGAAGAAAAACTCCCATGAAAAGGGAGGCACCACTTGGAGATTTTTCCATCCTCAGTAGTTTCAAGAGAAGTCATGGAAATGGATTGGCTTTTGAGCGGCACTGCTGTTGGAAAACTCTTGCAGGAGGGGAGGATCAGTAACTGCAACTCCAAAATGTCAGCTACCTTAGTTTTGGATGCCAAATTCTGAGAAAGAAACTCTAGATCCAAATTTAAGATTTACTGTTTGACATGTCTCACAGTCCTGTAGTGTTTTAGTGGATGTGCTGAAAGTTCTCTCTTGAAAGGTTTAGTGAGATTTTTTTGTTTGTATTAGCTTCCACCTCCCTTTATTTTAGTTTTAGGATCTCATCATCTCCCAGGAGAATATTCTGCTGGGAAGAACCTTGAGTTTACTGAGGGTGCTGACCTGGAGATGGTGGCTTATTGCATCCTTCTGTCCTGCAAAGTAAATATCCCAGCAAGGGAAGGTGATCCTTGGGAACCAACCTGCTGCAGTGCTGCTGCTCTAGCTGTGTGTCTAGGGATGTGTGTGCTAACAGCAGAATAAATTATGTAAAACAGAGCTCGTACCTACCAGGGAAACATCGAACTCAGTCAAGGACTGCACTTGAAATGTCTCTCTTTAAAGAAAAGTTGCTTCAAAGGGATACTGATCAAAGCATGAATAAATTCCCAAAGGACATGGAAATGTATGCATAGAGAGATTATACTCCAAATGCTAACAATGAATGTTTAGTTATTTGGTATCTGGCCATTATATAATAATAGTTATGGATGTGAAATGTCTTAATTTTGCTGTGACAGCTTGACTGTATTCCCAGATGTTAAATATTTCAAAGCTTATCTTACATATATTCATAAACAAGATGAAAGTGTTAATTCTAATTAAAATGATGCACAGTTCAGTAGCAACCCTAATAAAGTCCCTGTGGAACAGTGAATTTAATAGCAGTCTATCTTTTATGCAGAATTAAAATGTAGATTTCAATTTTACTGTAAACCAATCTTCAAGGAGAAACTGAGCAGTCAGGATGGAGGAACTGAAATCATATTAAAGAGTTATTTCAATATGTGCAGAATTTTACATACCAGTATCTGTGTGTAATGGTACTTCAGAAAGAAATTAGAGGAGGGGGGCAGTACAGGCAGGCAACAGCCCTTCCCAAATTTAAAGAATTTTTCCAGTGTTGTGAAGTACATCTCACTTGGTGAATATTTATAGGTCATGCTTGTGGTAATATTCCTTTTCATATTTGCCTGTTAAAATTTTTCTTGCAATTATTTTTGATCAGTATTTAAGACCACAATTTTTAATGTAATTTAATACTTACACACGTGTATATTCACGATGCCTTCATAAGGAAAATGCAAACTTGTGTGCAGTCATTGGGAGGTGAGAGACTGGAACAAAAGATGTCAAGTTTTATTTTAAAGCAGAATAAATTTTTCACCATGTTTAACAGAAGAAATAGAAGGCAAAAAGTCAGGAGGTGATAAAGACCCTATGGAGAATCCAAGGGGAAGGTCTAGAGACAGGGTTGGTTGGAAGCATTCAGATTACCAGGAAAAAAACAAATCCCAGATTATGAGGAAATGTACATTTTTCTTTTCAAATCTGAATAGATATTTTTTGGCATACAGTAAATTAATAATATTTAATTAGTTCTGCATGTATTTCTCTTTGTACACTAGGAATTACTACCATTTTGCCTATTCATCTCAGTTGTTTAGTATTATATACCCAGTTACTGCAATTAGCAGGTCATATTAAACCATGTTAGTAAGAGAAATTTTGTGAAGGAATTTCAATTTTACAAAAAGTCTATTTCAATTCTCAATAAAGACCTGCATTCTCTTCAGAAGAAATTTCTGGAAGAAAATTTAGATTGATCAGAATTTTTTCCCCTTCTATATTCTTTCCTTACGAAACATTAAGTAAACTGATAGTGGAAAAAAATTTATGAATTCTTAGTGCAGTATGGGAAATTTAAAACTCCATTTTAAAAGGCTTTCAGGTATATTGGACTTTTTTGTCTTTTTCCTTACTGCAATCATGCAAAATGTTTAACTTTTGTCAGAAAATGAGACTCTAATCACAAGGGATTAGTATTTGGGGTTCGAGGTGTTGGTGCTTGTTTTGGTTTTTGTGGGGTTTTTTCTGAAGTATTTAACTTTTATTGTTTTGTGCTGTGGGAGCTACATGGATTTCTTCTAACTTGATCAGGTGATAAAATTTGAAATCAAATTTGAAAACTTTTTAATAATCAATGAAAATGCAAATATTTACTGGAAAATCCCCAAATAAATCAAATGTTTAATTGCAAAACAGCTAAACCATTACAGCAGAAAAGGATGAAGTCTGTATATATTGTTAATATCCCAGAAGAAAATGGCCACCACATTGACAAAATCCCCTTGGAGAGATTTTTCAGTGCTTTGCACTGGTCGATGTCTCTGAATAGCTCCTTGTCAGTCTGTGGGGGGCTGGCTGTGCTTCTGCTGGACTTCCTTAGATTTTCCCTTTGGTTATTGGCTCAGATTAGCTGGTAAAAGTAATTTTCACCCTTTGTTTCTATGCAACTGATGTGTTTTACTGTTTATTAACTGTTGTGTGCCAACCTGTTTGTGGCCACCACCAAATGCTGCAATTGTCAGGTCAGCTGGCATCACCAATTTTAGAACTGAAAATGCAAGAAGAGGCAAGAAATTATTATTAATCCTGATTTATCTGATACCAGGAGCGAGGTGGTATTGGGCCATATGGAACAAATCATGCATTTCTCTCAAGTTAGACATGACTTGCAGATAATTGTTGAAATACAATTCTGGTCTGTGGACTTGTAAGAGGTTGTTTAGAACTTCCAGTGATAAATGCTGGTTTGTGCTCATGGAAACATTGCACACTAAACTCATACTTTTCAATATCAAGACATTTAATCATTAGCAGACTGGGTTCTCATCCTGAGGAGACTTTTAAAATTAATTTGGAGATGGGATGATGGTGCAGTTTAGGGACAGTGAGTGAAAGGTCTGTAGTTTCCAAAGGAAAATAGCTGCTAATTTCTATTAAGGTCACACAAATCAGAAACAAGTCAGTGCTTGGCTAAGTAATTGTTAATACATCAGGGGAAAAAAAAATCTGCTCATCAACTTTATAGCTCCATAATCCTCCACTTTTGTGATTTAATACTTATGCAGCAGTTCTCCATAGAGTTTATTGGGTGCTTTGTTTTAGGTTTTGTTTATTGGTTTGTTTTTTAAGTATAAAAGTACAATATATGAAGCAAAGCTGCCAGGAAAATCTACTCTGAGAGTTCAGGCTGTTTTATGCTATGGATCTGACACATGCAGATGGATTATTATACCTTAGAAATAACTTTGTGACATGTTTAAATACAAAAATGCCATAACACAAACTCCTATGAATAGAGATACTTTGCTTAAACTGAATTCCTCCTCTAAGGGAGGAAATGTCCCAACTAAATGAGAACAGTTCTTTTGAAGCAACTATCTTGAGCATGAGTGGGTTGCTATAAAATTTAATGACCATAGAAATGTAAAAATCTGCATGTGATTTTCAGATTGCTCTCTGTGGACATGTGCTGTTGTTTTAAAAATACAGGTCATGCTATTCACCCATAGCCTATGGACAGAAGTAATTTTTTTTTTTAACTGTTAAGTAAAAATGTGAGCTGTCTATGGATAAAATGATATGATTTCAGAAAATACATTGCTTAGTCTAATGATCCCACACTAACCTCATCATTTTAACAGGCAGCCTTGAATTGCTCTTATCTGCTCTTATCCCATGAGTGTTGAATTGGAATAAATTTCTTTATGGCTGTATTGTAAGAGAAAAGGACCCACAGATGAAATGCTTTTTGATATCTTACTACTCTTATACCAGTGCCTACGTTCTCTTACATTGTCAACAAACCTTTTAAACATTTTCCAGTCGTTCCACCTCTTTTTACCAGTGCTGTAGTGTCCAAGCAAGGATTCCTAAATGTAGTACTGACTCTCTTGCATATATCTAGGAACTCTTGCATAGTGTCTTGTGAAATTTTGGGATTAGAAAGAATTATTTTATCCACAAGATGAAAGCTCTCATTTCAAAATCCTCAAATTTTCAAAAGTTTTTTTTTGTTATTGTTGTTTGTGTATTGTGGTTGGTTTTGGTTTGTTTTTTTCCCCCAGAAGTAGCATCCAGTGTTCTTAGCAATAAGTTGTAAGAAATAATAAGCAATGGTGGAATCTACTGGGCAGTAATATTTACAGTTAGTTAGAAAATGACTTCTATAATAAAAGATTTTCCTTCAAGAGAAAGCTGTAAAACTTACCTTTGTTTCTGACTTACAGACTTTGGTACACTTTAGAAATAAATTAAGTAAACCTGAAAGAACTGAAGGCTCAGTAGCTATAAAACAACCTATTGATTTTTGACTAAATCTCTGTCTTCAGTAGTTTTTTACAGTTGCCTGCATCCCAAAAAGCCCACAGTGTAGCTACTTCGGAAGCAATTTAAGTAATTGGTATTTGATTGGATTTTTATGCCTACACCTTACCCTGCTTTTCCTAAGTGTTAATAGTGCAGCAGAGCAATTTAACCTGAGCATCAAGGACAAGGGCACAGTGAAACTCTTCTAGTTAATGCAGAAGTGAGTGGTGGTAATAGTTAAGATGTTCAAGTAGTGTTTATTTTTTTGCTTTAACTTTGAGAGCATCAGCACTTTTCCACATGGATATCAGATGGTTGCAATGGCTGTCATTCCTGAGAAAAGCCCATGATAAAGCTATTGCAATAATGATACATAGCTCTTTTTTCTCAGAAAGGACTTGTGCCTGAGAGAATTGCATGATCTCAGTTCTACTGTGAGCAATTAGCTGTGGCAGGTATCTTGAAAAAGGGAGAACTTCAAAGAAACCTTCAAGTATTTTTCTTCTTTACACTTCTGTGCTCGTGACAGTGGGAAAATGCAATGAATCCTTAAAAATATTTTAGAAATCAGTAGACTGTGCAGCTTGAGTATAGTGAATATACAGGAGATCAGTGGTGTTGTTTTGAGCTTAACCATTTTATTAATCCTGCTTAATACCCTGTTAAAACCATCAGCTTAAAAATATTGCTGTTTAGCCCCTGCTACATGTCTTAAAGTGGTTTTTATTTGGTCTGAAATGTTACTACACTGTTGTACTCTGACCTTCTTGGAGCATTCATTCTGCATCCAGATTGTGCTGTAGCAGGGTAGAAAAGGGGCAAAACTGCTTTTGTGGAAAACAGGTTGTGAGTGTATTTAAAAACTGTTTTGGCTTCCCTGCAGAATTACAGCAGGCACATTTGTGAGATTTAAAAATAGAGACAAAGGAGTGAATGCATTTTATTTATTAGCAGCATCCGTGAGATGTTTCACTCTTTACATTTCTATATTGTCAGGACATTACATTTCAAAACATAATAATTCCCCTGGGAGAGTGTTGTGGCAGAGCTTGCTGCAGTCAGTGTTCATAATGCATTTGCCAAGGAGTGTTTATCTCTCTTCTCCCTAAGGTTGTGATGCTCCTCTTTGGAGGGGATGTCTGCTGGTCAGTGAATTTCTCATTCTTTCAGAACAAGCATTTGCATATCAAAGGCCTGGTAGGAGTAAACACACTTTATACTTCCATCTGTCATTCTCTTCCCATTGAGACACAAAATAAGAACAGTGTAGCAAGCAAGAGGTTTAATTTTTTTTCTCTTTATTTCTATACCATTTTGCTTTGAAATATGAAGGATGCTTGGATGCAGTTTTCCATAGTTGTAGTTTTTTACTAGTAAAGTCTCTTGACTGAAGCTACCATAAAAATAAAATCAGTACTCTTTGAAAAAGTTTCACTTCTGAGACAAAAAAAGAGAATACCTTTGCTCTTCATTTCCAAACTCTGTATTTTCTAATATTTAAAAAGGAACAAAAGAAATTATCTCGTAACATCTTCAGTCTTTGTCCAGTAAGAGAACTTGAACTGTAAACATCTTCATCTTCTTGTAGATTAAATATTATTAATATTGTTTTCTAAAGCAGGCATAATTTTTCAGTGTCTATGGGAAATGAGATCTTATTTTTTCTCTTTCACTGGTTCTCAATAGAAATTTTCCCTTGTAATTTCAAGGAATGAACTCATTCATAACCCAGGATTAGGGCTGTGTTAGATGTTAACAGCAGAGCTCAAAGTGCCATTATTCTGAGTGTGTGCATCCAAGTTTATTTTGAAGCCTGAACTCATTCATTTAGGGGCAGTTTAGGTGAGCACCCAGCTCCATCTCTGCCCAGCCCAAACAAGTCTGGTGCTGGCATGAGGGGCAGCTGCACGGATCTCTATGGAACAACAAGTTCCTCTGCTTATTAACCCCTTCTGGGATGGTCTCCACAGGCGCAGCAGGGAAAATGCTGTTGGCACACTGCTCTCTCCCATCTCAGCGTGTCTCCATTGAAGCAACAGATCTCTCCCTTCAGTTTGCATCATGGAATTTTCAGAATGAAAAACCCAGATTCAGTGCTGAGTTTTCCGGACTCTTTTCCCTTTTCATAATTTCTGAAGCTCTGCTGTTCATTGCTTGACAGGAGTTCATTGTGAGACCAAAGAGAGGATCATCTGAAGTTTCTATTTGTTGTAGCTTGAAACCAAGTCTGGATCTGCTGCCAAAGAGTTTTATTATCTTTGATGGAGAGGATGAGTGCACAAACTCTTTGGAGCGTGGATCTCGTATTTTCACTTGAACTTGTGTGGTACCAAGCCTAGTAGGGTCACAACCTCTACTGGGTTTTTTGAGCAGTATTTTAAAACTATGAACTTCTAAGGCATCTGCTTGGCAGCTCAGAATGCTGGATGCAGCCAAAGGCCTCACGCTCCATCGTCCTTACAAGTCATCTTTTTGGCAGAGGTTAGCGTAGAAAAAAAAAATTCAACTAAATGTCGTCAATAAACTCTTGTGTCCAGTTAAAAAAACAAAAGCTGCTGTGAAAGACCTCTAAATGAAGCTGGAGGTTTTCCTCTCAGTAAGTTTCACAGGATAAATTAATCTGGCAAGAACCACTGTGCAACTGCATGGGCTCGGTCAGTGAACAGGTGTAGCTACTGAACTAAATTATCTTCTGTCATGTGGGGATGCAACACAGCAAATTTTCAGTGCCAAAAATAAGTGTCTAATATGACAGACTGCACACAAGGAGAATATCTTAGAACATTTCACTAGTTTCTTTCATCATTTTACTTATGCTTCCCATTCCTCATCAACAACAGCACTGAAATTATTAATATATGTTCAATTTTTGGCATTTCTTTTCCCAGGCTTTGGATTGTAGAGCTTTCTTCTAATGGACTTGTTCATGGTAGGATTTTGAAACAGAGGGGCTTATCCTTATTGTTGTTAAAAAAGCAGATGCTTGTATTTCCTAAGGGGAGGAACTTGTTTCATAACTGAAGTTTTTGATCTTGGTTGCCATAACTTGAAATTTGTCCTCTGCTTTGCTTGAAGGATGCACAAGTGACCCAATATGAAGATTGCTTCATGCAAATTGTGTTGTAAATTAGGACAGTGATGTCAAGTGGCATCCAGCTCTTACAAGGCCACTTGAAAAACTGAGCTGCTCTTCAAGTTGAGTTTAAAAAAGAATTTGATAAGATCCTGAGCTTTTTTATCATGACCAGTAAGTCCAGTAGACTTTTCATAAAAGAGAGAAATCTTGGAAAGCTCTTCTAGGCTGTTGTCCCTTTCAGTGATAACTTGGCATGTTTCTTTTCATTTACTTAAGCTGATTGCTTTCCACTCTGAAAGCCACAATTGATGGTCTTTGAGAAAGAGGGAACAGATCTTACTTATTGATGCCACTGAAAACCACCCTAATTCTTGCACCATATTTTTAATTTGAAGTGGTCATAATTTTTCTTCTGATCGGACTTCAGTTATAAAACTCTCTATTTATAATAAAGACTTTACCTGTGACTTCATGATTAAAAAGACATACGTGTATCATTGGTATTTTTCAGGAGCACATATCTGGTAGTTGTAATAGATGATTGTTGTAGTTCCCATCTGTTCTAATTAGAAGTATTTGAATGGGTCATCCAGCTAAGAATTTCTTTAGTTATGAACTGGATATTCAAAGATAGTGATGGCAAGTTTATATTTGTTATTGTAAAGAAGATTAAAAAAGCACCACACACAAAAACACCCAAGAAAGAAAGTCTTGAATTTAATTTTCTACCTTAAAAGAAACTTAAGTACATAATAAAACTCCTTCCATTCTTACATAATAAAACTCCTTTCATTCTATTTGTTAGTATTTAGAAATTTGAAAGGGGAAATGATGCTTTGAAAAGTCTAATTATGTAGGTATACATAATTTTTACATGATTTCAAGTATTTTGGCCTAATGAAATAAATGAGCCTATCAGTCTCCCAATTTTTACTTTTTTATTTTCATATTCACAAAGCATTTTAATCTTGAAAGATCTGGATTCATTTAGAAGTCACCTTTTGCTATTACTTTCTCATAGACTTTGAGGACATTTGGGTAATGAAGAGGGACTGGAAATGATTTATGCAAATTAGGACAGAAATATCTTTACTGGGCCTTCATTCTGTTTTGCTGCAGGTGGCAGCAAAGCCAAGAAACATTATGCATTATTGTCTGAGCTACTTCAGAGCTGTGAAAAACATAAAAAATTCTGATGAAATTTAATGGCACATAAATAGCTTCCAGCATGATTGATAAATTTTAAATGCTTTGAGGCAGAAGAATGAGTGGTTGTTTTTTACATTTGCTTAACTTTGGGGGAATTTTATCAAATACCTAGCTAGTAATGGAAAAGTCAAAATCATTTTTTCTTCTCAATTTCATATGGATTAGATTAAAATTCAGTCAGTGTTGGTACTTCTAAGTTGTAAGATAAGATTTTTCAAAAATGTTTCTGTGAATCGCTCCATATATCATCAGGATAGCCCAGAGAGTGTCTGGCAAGACTGAAATCTTAATTAAAGGAGTTCCATATTTTACATTTACAAGTCTTTAAGCAGTCTTAGCCCCTCAGAAGACATTGAAATGGTATTATAGCAATAAGTAAAAAAGATCTGTCTGGATTATTCAAACAATGAAACAGTTCAAACTGATCTTATCCATTGTGGCTGAACTTACCTTTACATAAATTGATAGTCTGGAGGTTAATGAGGGAAGATCATTAAACAGCTCCAGGAATCTTGGGCTTTACAAGGTCAGCAGTGCTGTGGAACTGGGCTACACAAAGAAGGACCTAAACTGCCTTAAGCTGCCTGCATTTGTTTGGCCAATTGCAGTGTCAAAAGTGGAAAGCTTTTTTTTTTTTAATGAGTACATCTACTACAGTATTGATTCAGCCAGCAGCTGAAGGAGGAAAAAGGATTGAAAATTTCATATTTAGCAGGGGGTTTCTTTGAGAAGATACTCAAATAATACAAACTGATCAGTGCTGGATGAATCAGGGCTTGTGTTAGCATGGTGAGCAATCATAACAAAAGTGAGAAGTCAGATGTTTTGTGTTTGTCAGGAAAAAAAACCAAACAAAGTGATATTCCTTAGAGATACATCAACACTAAAGAAATAGATTATAAAGTACAGTAATTTCACAACTATAAGGTGCACCAGCCTATAAGTGCACTTCCAGGTTGTCGGCAAATTTCTGAACTTTGTCCATATATAAGGTCCACCACACTATAAGGCGCACTTGTTGGTTTTGTGGGTTTTTTTTTTTTTTGCAGCGAGGATCCGAGCACAAAGTAACGAATTAGTAACGGAATCACACAATCGCGGGGTGTACTGGCAGGTGCTCAATTTGCAAACATTTTCCACGGATCGGTGCAGCCTTTAAACGCAGCCCCAGGCACCCTCCCCATGCCGCGGGCCCCGGCACTCCCGCCCGGCACCGTCTGGCACGGCTCCCATGGCTCGCACTTCCAGGTTGGCAAATTTCAGACTTTGTCCATATATAAGGCACATGGGATTATAAGGTGCGCTTCCAGGTTCTGATCAAAATTTTAGTCAAAAGGGTGTACCTTATAGTCGTGAAATTACTGTACTTACAGCCTATTTCGGCTCTCACAAGTGAATGCAGAGTAAATGAGTTGTTCCTGGGCAGTGCAGTGTATACAGTCTTAGCTCAGAACTGGCTTTTTCAAGTCATTTGTGCAGGCTTAATGGCAGGTGAGGGAGCTTTTCAGTGGGAGTAATGAAATTATTCTTGGGACGTTTATGAAGCAAGGAAGCACAAAAATGCCCGACTCGAAAGGGGGTAATGAGGGCTGATGTTGGAATGCCAAGGGAAGTGAGCTTGGGTAGACCATAAGCAGCTCTCAGGAAAACAAGGGGCTTGTATTTGACAGTATAAAGAAGGAAAAAGGAGAAAGAATTAGGATGCAGAAACCTGTAGAGGTGATCGTTGCAATAATATTCTGACCAGGGATGAACAGAGCAAAATCTCTCATCAAGGCAAGAGAGAGGGTGTTAGAGTTTATTCAGTCTTAATAAATGAACTTGAATGTCTTGGGGATGTAATAAAAAAACAAAACAAAACACAGCCATCATCTGTCTCCATGGAGGAGAAGGCAGTATTTTGGTAGAAGTCTGACTAAGAACAGTATTTATAAAGCTTTGCTTGAATTACATTGAGCAAAGTCCTTTTGGAAAGAAACTCTTCATTGGCTGGTGTGTTTGTCAATAGATGCTTCCTTGGGTCATCCAAAAGGTAGTGATTGTTTATTTTTCATTAGTAGAATTAAGTATCAAATAGAAAACTATGAATATATTAAATACTTAATGTAAGAGTAGGAGTTTCCAGAAAGAGGAACTTCCAACCTCAGACATGTTATATATGATAGAAATGGTGGTTTGTAATTTGTTGGAATTTGACTCCAAAGAAAGATGAATTTTTATGCTTTATTTTCTACTCCTTTACCTTATTTATTTTACAACGTGATAGAAACCTATGACAATATATAATTATTTAATATTTTCTCTGATTTAGACACATATTTGTGGGTATTTTGATCCTCTTATGATCATCTTAAAGCGTATTAAAAACGCATTTCCCATACACAATTAGAAAAACACATTTACACTCTCCCACATACTTTATTTTTTCCAGAATTACTTTGTGATGCAGCACTGAATTCTTTCACAGATGGACTGTTCTTGTTCTTCCAGTATCTGAGGATAATTATCATAGCAATTAGATGAAGAGATTGGGTTCCATTTCACATGGGATACTGGGTGATTTAGATTGATCGAGTAAGAACTGACATGATTCTGAGTCTGAGGCTTGTGTTTTGGGGGCTTTTTTTGCATAATTATATTTTCAAATATTTGTGAAACCTCTGCCAAAGCATTCTTGCTGTTTAATGCTCTCAGAACATATGCTTATAGTCTCCAGTGCTTTCCAAATACCTCTAGCAGTGTCATTTTGTCTTAAGCCCAAACTGCTCATTTTGACAAATGTCTAGCAAATTTTGGAGGCTATAAAGCATTGTTGTAGTACCAGTTATTTTTCAACTGAACTTGTCACTTTTTGTGCAGAGAAAACTTCCGTTTGCTTTCATGCTGCTTTGAATAAAGGTAAAAAGGAAATATTTTCAATTATTCTTCTAGAAGTTATTGCAGTGCAGAATAATGCATTTAGCATATGTATTTATTTTTATTAGGATTTTACATATCTTCACCTAGGAATATTATTTTCCGTCCAAAAATCATGGTTTTTCGCTTTTCTTTGCAATAATTTTATTACTGCTTTTGCAGGCTTAGGTAGAGTTGTTGTTCCACACAAATGTAATTTGGATAGAGAGAGCAATGAATATTATTTCAAAATTCCTGCATAAAAGTACAAAAATATTGTTTTGTATTTTAGTTTTTCTTATAACACTTGGCCTTTTATTTAAAAATATGTGTTTTTCCAGGAATAAGCTGCACCCTTTCAGGGATCTTAACTTGATTTGTCATCTACTTCTATCTGCATCTCCAAAAGTGTCTTGTTATTCGATGAATTTAAATCTTAGCATGAGAGCTGTTCCCGAAATGTTCCATTCTGTGGTAGAGTTTCCTTTTTTGACCTAAGGCATTAATTTTTCATCTTGCCTGTGTGCAGCAGTGAACTGTGCTGCAGTGACACTCATGCCCTGTATTCTGAGGCTGGGTCACCCTTCTGGGGTGTTTATGGGTGTGCAGTCTGTGTCCTGCTGAAATGAAATGAGTGAAGCCTTGGCTCTCACATCACCAGTGATGATTCTGGCACTGAACAAGGCACACACAGAGTCCCTTTTAACAGAAGATATCTGTGTGCTGTCCTTTGTTTTTCTCAGGACAGGCTGTAACTACAGGAACTTAATCCCTTGAGGGAGCATTGGTAAGCCACGTAAGAGTTTGTAGGGCATTATTTACCTCTAGCTATAAATGAAGCCATTGACTGTAGACTGTTTTACTTCCCAGCATTTCTTTTATAACAAGAAATCATAAGTTTCATTGGGGTTTTTAAAAGATGAGTGCATGAGGAGGGTAATGATGCCATATATAAATAACTCTGAGCTACAGATGTATTACCTTAGCATTTGTACAATCATTGGGTACTTCAGCACCTTCTATTTGTAAATCACTACACAGAGACATTGCTGATGATTTTCATGGAAATGGAACAAGGCTGCTTCAT
>VRYO01001681.1:21200454-21212305 GCA_009812075.1 Sialia sialis | reverse complement strand
GGGTTTAGGACAATATTTGTTAAACTGCAATCTTTGGTTCTCCTGAGGCTACTCCAGCTACTGCTCTTATTGGTAACAACTGAGAGGATTCAGAGCATATAAATTATGGCACCAAACTACTGGAACCTCTTGAATTTTTCAGCTGACTATCAAAGTTAATCCAGTGCATTGTCCAAAGGAAGCATTTGCAATATCCGCAAAGGAAGGCACAGCTGTTGCTCCACTTTGTGTTTCTTCATTGCATCTGGAAAAGTTTTGAGTCTTCCAGAGTCTTGCTTTGGTATTTGCCTTCTCAGGTGCATCCATGCAGTGTGTAACATGACTATAAATATGCAAGCTTCCAAACAGCGTGCTGAGCATTTACTTCCATGCATGAAAATTAAGAGTTGGGTTCATTTTGCCTCTGTGATTGAACAATCTCAAATGGTTTGATTGCAAAATCTTACTAACCGTGAATCTGCACAATACGGAAAAATATTTGGAGTTTATACAAACATATAAATTTATTTGCTTTTCTGGTTAAGTATTTTTCACATTGTTCTCTTCTAAACAAGCACTTGAGATCAAAAGGAAAACAGAAAATCAAAGCAGTAATGTCCCTTAGTGTCATGAACTAAATTATTTCAAGGACCCTCAGTGTCCTCTGAAAACCTGTACACTCAGATCTTGACTGAAGATGTTTGCTATCAAAATGCCTCACATCATCAAATCCTTTAATACTTGGAAGCTGTGAGTGACAAATTTTGTACAACTGCATCCCACATTGTACCTAAAGCCCTGCAGAAACACTGATAGTATCTTGACCAAACTGATCTCCGTGCACCTGGTGAAGTGAAGAAAGGAAGCTACATTGATACAGCCAGCCCTAGGCCTAAGAATATTTGAGTGTTGCCATTTTGAATTATTTTACAGGGGAAATGACTAACTAGGGGATCATGAGGAAAAGGGAGGAAAGGAAAGGGACTCTGGGATTACAGACCTCATTGTCACTGTGATATGTCCTGTGCTCTCCCAACTTCTGCATGTTTGGAGGCACAAAATTTCCGTGTTTTCCATGTGATGACCTGACTCAGAATTCACCCCACTACAGAATAAGATGTTAAAATGTTTAGGGGTTTCTTGTAAAACCATCAAATGTCTGATGAGTGGAACTTGCTGCAAAGCACCAGCTGGAATAGTCCTAATATTTCAAGCAGAGCACAAAATCTATAACTAATTTGAACCTTAATTTGAGTAACACTTTTGAAAAATAGTCATCTATAGATGCATTAATTAAAGCATCGTGTGGAACATCCTGACCAGTACACAGTTTGACACATAGAAGTCAATATAGTGAAGTCAAAGAGTAAACTAATGAGGTACTTAGTGATTTGAATTCCTAGGATCAGAGGGGCTTGACAGAACCTTCTGGATATTGGAATCTTGTGCTTACTGCAGTTTTCTTCTTTGCTAACTTTGGAAATTATATTATCTCTTCTAAATTCTAATTGATTTTAACCAATTTGTAGTGACCCAAGTACAGAGAGCTCTTTCTGTAGAGCTCTGTTGTTCTCACTGGAGTGAGAATAATTTAATCCTAACTGTATTTGTCAGATCCTGCAGTGAGAATATTGTAATTTTTCACCTTATTCTAGAAGGAGGAGGCATTTCTTTACCATGAAGAACAAGAAAGTGTAATTGAATTAACTGCTGATGAGCATCTTGAAAGTGTTTTGTTTTTCACTTCTATTGCACTTTCCAGCATTGCCAGCTGTATTATATTAGGCTAAATGAGAGATGTTGAGAATTAAAAACAGGAATCAATAAATAAAACTTGTGCTAACCAGATACCAGATTTCAGATATGCTGTTCTCTTTGGGTTTTTTTTAAACTCTTTTATACAGAGATAAGAAGATATATTGATGCAATTTTGCTGATGACCTTTCCTTATCCACCTGCCTCCTAACTCTTTAACTGTTGAACCAGTCAGGTACATTGCATTGGGTTTCAATCATTAAACAGCTTTACTTGTTAAAATTTTATCATCTGACATGGCTTTTGTTCCTAAACTGCCAGTATTATATTAAAAAAACATCAAATGCAAGGTTTGGCTGAGGTTGACTGGCTTTGACTTGCATTTTTAGCAGCAAAAAGGGATATTGAAGCTCAGGAACGAAGATGTGTTGTCCTGATTTCTGCCCTTCTACTCCAGAAAAGATGAATTTTACAGACCAATTAGATGATTATAAATGAAGTGCTGTATTTATTAATATACTTCAGTGGTTTAGCATCTCACTGATGACAGAGAGCAGCTGTGAACCCTCCTTACTAAGTTATTGTACTGTGGTTACTGCTTGTGAGTCCTGATGATGACTCCAAGTTATTTCCCAGGGTTTTTTCATTTCTCTTTTTGAGTTTTTTAGCATTTCTATGTAAATTAATAAGTTGTTTAAAAGCAATTAAGAAATATACACTAAAAACTGCACTAAAATGAAGACTAAAATACAGACTAGTGATTTAAAGGAGAAATTCAAAAGTAAGAGTATCAAAACTATCAAAACTGCTTACAGACTTTTTAGTGTCATGATAATGCCTAAAAATGTAAAGGACATCAGGAAAACTTTGTATTTGCAGTGTCTTCCCCTCACTCCCAGGAGAGAGGAACTACCTCCCTGCTGCCAGAAAATGTTCATTCTTTGCTTAGGATTTCCTATTCTACATGTCTCCTACACGAAAGAATCTGTGACATTTCTGTGACATCCAGGACATTGGGTATTCATGGCTCCAGCATCATCTTGATTCATGAACTTCCAGGAATTGCTGAGACAACAGTGTGATCATTATCGTGCTAAGAACATGCACAGTGTGTAGATAATGATATGCCAAAGCTTTTCTATTAGTCCTCGTTTGCCTGTGATGACTTAATTCCTTATTTTCAATATGGACTTTCTAAGTATGAGTGAAATTAATCTCTTTAAGAACAGTTATGTATTTAAATGTGTCCATATATGTCTAATTGTCTGTATTTATGTACCTATATGAACAGGCACTTTTGTGTGAACACCTCACCTTGCTCCGTTCATCTCAGGAAGAAATATTTAATACAACCAGAGAGCAATTTAAAAGATTTATACTTTATGGGGTAGTCATTATCTCTGTCCTAGGCATGAAGTATTTTTATTGTACTGGAATCAAAAATTTTACATCAGTATGGTTTTATCAGATGTGTTCCAGAGATTTTATTAATCTCAGATTTTATGACACGTGTAGTGATTTATATTTTATCATTATTTTTACTGATTTGGTTTTCTTGTGACTGCTAATACTACTCTCTTCAAAGCAAGAGAAGGGGGCTTTGGACAATACTGCTCATAATTTACTTAATTTTTGCAAACTTATTCCACTAAAAGGCTTTATTTCATTATAATGCCCACAAGGGAGCATTTATTTCTGTAGCATTAGAATAGTATTACAGTACTTCACAGAATCATGGAGTGGTTTGGCTTGGAAGGCACCTTAAAGGTCATCCCTTTCCAACCCCCTGCCATGGGCAGGGACACCTCCCACCATCCCAGGCTGCTCCAAGCCCCATCCAGCCTTGGCTTGGACACTTCCAGGGATCCAGGGCAGCCACAGCTGCTCTGTGCCAGGGCCTCTCACCCTCAGAGGGAAGAATTTCTTCCCAATATCCAAACTGTCCCTGCCCTCTTTCAGTTTAAAGCCTTTTGTCCTATAACTACATGTCCTGTTAAAAAAAAAAACAACAAAACTTCAGCTTTCTTGTAGGATAGATTGGGAATGAATTTCAATGCTGTGACAAAATTAAAAAAAACACAAACTCATTTTTTCTAATGTATCATGGACATAACCTATTCCTGCACATTTTAAATCCATAGTTCATTGAAGGGTTGCAATCTAGCTGTGTAAAAATATTATGAAATTAAAATGCTCCTTTTGCTTGCTAAATAGAAAAGGCTTTGATATCCAAAGGAAAAGAGGTTTTTAGCCTGAAAAGAGAAAAAAAGGAAAACAAGAAATCCTGATTTCACTTTGCTGTTTCACAACATGTGAATGAGCTGATGGTGTCACTTGATTTCCCTTCATATTATGGAAAAGAAGACAGGGATTTCATGGGTAAAGCTTCAAATTGTGCTCCCTTTGCTGTGTGCAGCATGCAAACAGTCTGGTCACCACATTCCTATTCTTGGCTCCATTTGGGTGTTTCCACCTCAAAATTACTTTAAAACCTCCAAATTACTTCAATTTATAGTAGCTCTGAGTGGCTCAAATAACAAAAACAAAACAAAAGAAACTGAACAAAACCAAAAAACCAAACAAGCAAACAAGAAACCATTCAGGGAAGCAGGGGCGATGAGCTTACACAGTCATTTAGAGGTTTTTTTTTTTTTTTTAAGTGTCCAGTTCCACTTTTTATTCCCTGTAGGAATGAACTAAAAGGTGAATTGAGGAGATATCAAGCATCTCATTTAAAGCATGAACAGCTTATACCATGAGTGGGCATATGAGAGCAAAAATTAGAGAACACTCATTAATAACACACAATAACTTCTGCAAAATATAGAAATGATGTCAGTATTTTTGTTAGGGTGCTCTCTTAATGAGGAAACAAAGAAATTATGTCTAAAATAATGCAAATTCTGAACTTCTGTATTATCCCAGCTTCTGAATTTTCAGATGACAGAAAATAATGGAGAAAATACTTTGGAACATCAAACCCTGGGCCTCAGAATTGAGATTCCTTTCAAAAAATCTGAGATGTATGTCTGAAACCTTAATGCTCTAAAAACCATTAGTTAATTAATTTTCAAACTGATTCTTTGAGGTAGTGTATAAAGTTAGAGCATATTTTATATCAGAATCTTACTAGAAGGATGTCTCAGTGAACATTTTAGTACAAACCTGCTGCCTTAGATTCAGAAAAATTACCATTAGGATTGCATTGATTATTCACCACTTTGTTTCAGTTTCAAAGTTCCATTTCAGAGTTAGACTACAACAGGAGAGAGCATGGTTCTTTTATTCTGTCTTCTGTTTAATTTTTATATTGCCTAGGAGAAACAATATTATAATCCTTCTGGGGAACAAGTTTTAAAATCTTATTATTTTACAACAGTGGGAAAGGCATACAAATCTCTTGTGATGCTGAGAGTTGTGTGTAATTTTTTCAGTTAAATGCTTTTTTTTATACCTAATTATTTCATTGGAGCTATTTATATTAAATTCCCTTCCTGTAGCTGTACAATAATTTTAAAAAACCCTAGCAAATCTTTCCAGTTCCAATCATAAAGGCGACTCTTTCAAAGCTTTTTGCCAAACTTCCTCTGGTTTCTGTAATGTACCTGTACAAATTCAGTTTTCTTCTCAACAGGGAAGAAGAGGAAGGATGTTTGCTAAATCTCCCTTTCCTGCCTTTCTGCATCAAATTAAAAAATAGATGCCTTTTCTGTCCCACAGTGCCAGCTCTCCTTGTCCAGTTACATTTTCATCCCAATCCTTGAAGAGTTTTCTTTTAGTGCTCCCCCACAGCTGGAAGCAGAAGTACCAAAAGTCTTCCTCATTATCCTCCTTCACATCCCTCTTTCAAACTCTGCATCCAGCAGTTTGCACACACCTTTTCCTTCCTATTCTTTTTTGAAAAGAAGAGCTCAGTGCCAGTTGTGCCCTTTAGCACAGGTGCAAATTTTGGCCTGAGGTACCACAGTACCACACCTGGGTACTGTGTAAAAAGTATAGCTTGCAATATAATAAAGGACAAGATCTGCTCTGAATAAGCAGATAAATTAGGCATCTGTAGAAGAATTGAAAAGAAAAATTTCTTTAAGAGGCAATCCGCTGTGAGGTCAATTAATTTAGGGTCAGAGAAGAAGTCTCTCTCTCTGATTAGGTCATGGAATCCTATCTAAAAGTCAAAGATAATCTTTTTGTTTGTTCTCTTTATATAGCCCACACTCTGTGAGTACTTCAGATTTTTATAAGACCAAAATCAGTAAGCAGGATTTGTAGTTCATTAAACTGCCATTTATTCTCTGCAAATGCTTCAAGGAGTCTGAAGCTGAATGAGACAGCAGGCTTGACTTCTTACATTCTTGTAAAATTAATCTCTCAGCTAATTGTAGGAATTTACTTCTTGACTTGCCCAGAAATAGCAGTGAAAGAAGGATGGGTACTATTATTTACACAGTTGAATATACTTCGTTTGTATGCAAAATTTTAAATTAGTTCTTTCGAACTTCCAAAGGGTAAAAGATCAGCTTTTATAACTTTTCAATAAAATCTAGCTAGGCTGAGAAACAATTTCTTTCCAGTTTTGCTAGAAGTTTCCTGGTATAGCTAATGCTGCAGACCTTACAGACACATCAACAATTACTGATTTTGCAGAAGATGCACAGAGGATGCTTTTAGAAACAGCTAATGCATTTGAATTTGATAGTCTACATCAATTAATATCCACAAGCTCAAGTATCTTGTTTATAGAATGACTTTTGGACTGGGTCATTCGGTTTTTGCAAAGATTTGTCATCTTCCAGGAATTTGATTCCACTGTGAAATCACTGGGGGACTCCTCACTTTTAGTTGAATATACTTGAATTATGATGGCAGGAAGCAAAGATAAACTGATTGTATTTTTGGCTCAGATGCTAAGGCAGATATTACCTGGGGGGTTTTGCTCTCAAGAACTGAAACATCCTCATAAAAACAGCAGTGATCACTGATTCTGATCTCTCATCTGGTTATACTCTGATTGTTGTGTGTCAGAATTCCAGGTAGCAGCTTCCCCCCTTCACACCTCCCTCTTCCTCCTGAGGCTTGCACAGAGAGAACAAAAGAATAAATAAAAACTGATGCTACTTGGAGCCCTAAATTAAACTGCAGAGGAGCCTAAAGTTAGACCAGTCTGAGTAACACCTTTAAGGCATCAAGACTTGAGTTAAAAATTTGTATCACTTAGAGAATTCCTTGTTCTCTCATTAAGGGATGAAACACAGCAGTAGAAACACTGAAATTTTACGCTTTTAAAGTGCCTTACCTCCATATTTACTCTTTAGTTATGAAGTGTCTACTTAGCTAAGAGCTAGAGTGGCAAGAGTGTTTTCTTAACATCAATTCCAGCTACTGCTGGAATCTGTTAATTAATCCCATTGAAATATAACTTTGTTGCCATACTAGTACTAAAGCTAAATTGTCCCACTATTTATTCTATTGCACACAACCAGTGCTTGCCAAGCCAAGTCACACCAGATTTTTCAAACAGCTTGAAGATTTCATGAGATATATGGTGACTGGACTTTTTTCATAATATGCCAATCTTCTCTTTTATCAGTGATAATGGATTTAAACTGAACTCATTGCTTGGAGGTAGTGGATCTAATCTGGAGTATTGGATGTAGCTCTCTTAAGAAAGGAATTATTTAGAAGAGGTTCTTAAAAAAACCCCAAATATAAATCAATTTGTTTTTTGTATCTACATTTAAAAATAATCAGACAGTATTTAAAAATGCTATAAATAAATAGATGAGATTATTGCTGTGTAAGAGAAAAAGTTGACAAAAGTCCTATTTTGTGTTGCTTCTGGGTATGTTATGCTCAAAATTTGCTGACAGCTGCACATATTTTGTGTTTCTCTTTCACACCTAAGTACCAAACACCAACAGAGGACCTTAATAACTGCAAGCACAGACACCTTCCATGGTGCAAATTACCCCAGGGTTAGGAAAGTCCAGTAGTGCAGAGCTAGAAACTGTTCAGTAAACGCCAGCTTATTCTTTCCTGTGTTTTTTATGTAAAATGAGGATGCACATCCACACCACCCTCCTCGCAGTCCCTGGAACTGGTGTCTGAAGCCCTTCCATTATTTTACACAAGGTTTCATTTTATAGCAGAACAATCTGTTGGAGCAGATTGGCAGAGCTGTGACCGGGCTTGGAAACGAGCGTGGGAGTGGAGAGTCGTAAAGTTCAGCAACCATTCAGTGATGTTCAGGAGATGTTAGCAGATGTTGAGCAGTTCAGCAAATTCCTGCACAAGGGCTCTTTGATTGTTAGAAAATGGAGCTAAATCTCACTCAGGAGTCATTCAGATGCCTTAGGGAGGTAATCCTACCAGCTAGAAGAGAAGTATTAATTTTACACAAATGATTGTTATTTTCATTTCTTGCTTTTCAGGAGTATTTTATTAAATTGTTCTGTAAGGATCTGAACTACTTTTCTTGGCATAAATAATTTCAGAAGTCTTTTCGTAGGGAAAAAGAAAAGTTTGGACGTGTGTGTGTTTTTCTTGCCAAGTGCTAGATATTATTTACACAGTGGTAGCTGTAAGTAGAATATGACAGTGCCTGAGTGAGCCATGCTGTGCCTGCATAATCCCCACCTCATCCTTTCTCCTTAAAT
Organism: Sialia sialis; assembly: GCA_009812075.1. Classification (NCBI taxonomy): domain Eukaryota; kingdom Metazoa; phylum Chordata; class Aves; order Passeriformes; family Turdidae; genus Sialia; species Sialia sialis. Next base: position 21,203,918 of record VRYO01001681.1, on the reverse strand, counting down.
GTAATAGCCAGGGAAAAGTGCTCTGACACTTCTGACGAGTGTAACGAGTAACTGAGCTTGTAAAAGAAATGAGAGATGATATTTGATAAGCACTGCTTTGTCCTGAATGCTTGACAGATTTCTGAAGGGAAGTTTCAGTGCCTGGAAGCCTTTACAGAAGAGCAGAATTTTTTATTCCTCTCCCAGTCTTCATTCCTGCTACAGATAGTGCCTCATCCTCCCAGTTCACACTCTTTTGAGGGAAATACCTTTATCTTGTGCCATTAATTCATTAGCATTTTAGCTGTTACTCATGGTAAAAGACATAATCCTCTTTGAGAGGTTGGGCATGACTCTTAGAGGCTTGAGCTCTCTTGGGTGGCACATTTTGCAGGTGTTCCCTCTTCTTCAGGCACATATCTTCTACAGCTGCTTCAAAGTGAAATTTCTATTTCCATTTTTCAGTTACCTCTTGGTAAGGATCCTTCTGTGTCCTGGTCTGCATGCACTTTGGGAGACAAAAGTTTATTCTTAGTCACTGCTTATTACTGAATTTACAATTGAAGCCAAACACATTTCTCATGTCTCTTCAAATGATCCATATTCCTATGACCACTCCTGCTCTGAGGCTGCTGTAGATGCACCACACTTCATAGTTCACTGATGCTAGGCAAACCTGACTTTTGGAAAGGAAGGAGCCTCAGTTACTGTACAGATACTACTTTGCTATTTTTTTACCTCATACGCAAGGTATTAAATGTATAAATGCTTTGAGAACACAAATATTGCAAGGAACTCCACCACAACTAAAATTTTCCAGCAGCAGCATACAGTGCTCTGAGCTGCAACATTCCTCACACAGCTGCTGTCTTTGATGGAGAAGTGGGAATGTGAGGCTGAGCTCATGTGGATTTGTCAGCCTTTTGGTTTGGTTTGATTTTGTTTTGTTTTTTTTCCCTTTAAGTGCCATCAGAAAGTAGCATTGATTATGCCAGCTGTGCACTCTCCAGATGATGTTTGTCCTCCCAGATATATCAGGCTGTATGGTTAAATTTATGATTTTTAACTAGAAGTCCTTAGCACCAGCTCTTTGGATTCCATTTTACATCCTCTCTCTTATTTCAATGTATTTCTTCATCAATGCCATAATTTCTGATGATTGATGACATTTAAGGAGTAGCATAGTTGGAATACCAAAAATGTTTTGTACCACACCAGCCTTGAATAATGCTGTATGTACAAAACAGACCACTGGAAAAATAGCTTGTAATACAAGTCTGGAATAAGCTGTGAGTCTTATTAATCATCCATAATTGTGCTCAGAAGGGAAAAGGGTAGTGTTTAATACTGCTACTGCAAATGGCAGAATCTTGATTAAATATGAATATGAACGGAAATGAATCAGCTGAGCAGTATCAGGCAAAAGATATTTTGAGTCTGCTGCTACTTGTTCATGAAGTGGAAAGAAAATAGCTCAAGAAAGACAGGAATATTTGAAGGAAAGGGGAGAAGAGTGAACAGAATAGTTGGAACTACATTTATCAAAAGCGCTTCCATATAAAATATTTTCATTTAAACGTTTTGTATAAAATGTGTTCATAATAGAAAAGTATTATGTCATAAACACAGTTTACTAAACCTGATTCTGTGGTTCTCTAACATGAGAAATTAACTTGAACCACCTGAAGTTAGTGATTTAAGGTTTTTTGGGGGGAAACATTTATTGTTTAAGTATAACTAAATTGAAATACTGGTGGATTTGCAAGTGTTTCCAGAATTTTAATTGCTACACATTAATCAATACTTTTTTATTAACTACTGAGATGGAGCTTCCAGCATTTTTATCATTTTGGTTGCTTCATCTCCTGGAAAGAAGCATATGTTCTTTCCTTGCTTCAAAAGCATGTTTGTGTGCAGCCAGGTCATTTTTTATTTGGTGTCTGTTTAAAATGGGTGATCACTTGCACAGAGTAAGGAAAACCTGCTATCTAAGTTTACAGAATTCTTTGTTGCATCATTACAGCATTCACAGCTTTTTGCTTGGTGACTTTTCTAGCCATAAATTTTATTTAAAATCGGATCTAAGGGCAAGTGCTCATGCATTCAATATCTGTAAAATAAAATCTTTTACCCAGAAATACCATCTTTGTTCTCTGATGTTTAGTAGATCATCAGTACCATTTGAGGTTTTTCAGCCTGTGACAGAGCTCTGCCACATACTATTAATTTTCTTGAATATCCCCATGCCAGCTCTTCAGTTGGTCACATAGACTTTGAGAATCCATCAGAAATTCACCCAGAAGGGAAGGCTTTGTGCCTGTTCTGTGCTCCCAACCTTGGTTGATCTTGCAGGTATCTGGAGTGCTCCACAGTAAATAGTTATTCCCAAAAGATAAAGTCTGTACTTTCCTCTGCTGTGTTACACACACAGAGCTCACTCCCCTGTGTGGTGCTGTGTGCTCACAGGAATGTGCTGTCCTGTGTTGGACCTAAATATCCCCTGACTCTCAGACACAAAAACCTGTGAGTTTGTGTGGTGAGGAATTGATTTCCAATGATGAAAACATGGAAACATGAGGTAAAAGATACATGAAAAAACTTTTGTAACAGTCATATTCTTAATATTCTTGTGATCAGGTGCTTGCTATGAAGTGTAGGGTGAACTTTCTTTCCAGTTCTGTATGGAATCTGTCCTGACATTGGCCTGTGTGCCTATTAGGGCACTAATGCACTGGGAAAGGCTGCCTGAGTCTGCAGGAATATATGGATTTGTTTTCTGCCTCCCTCTGGCAGGGGGAACTGGGAAGGCAGTGCTGGGCCAGCGCCAGAGCTGATTCCCATTTCTCCAGCAGCTGACTTGTGAAGAGATGTGGCAGAGAGGATGCATGCCTGTCATTTAGCATTATCTCAAACCAAAGCTGCTGTGATGCACTGCCTTTAGATGTGCCTTGACTTGGAGAAGTGACTTCCCAAGGAAGGTCACAGAGTGCTCTGTGCACGCCGCTCCAGTGAATCCTTAACCAAGGCAGCTGGAGGGCTCCAAACACACCAAAACAACAGCAGAGAGCCTTCAGTCTTGTAGCTGCGCGCAGGCTTTGCTTTATTCTGTCAGGAAGGGGCCTGACTGATAGGGCTGAAGCTATCTGACAGAGTGCCTAAGTGATTAGAACCTTCTGGGTCATAAAATTTACATCCGAGCCGGAGTAATGCTGCTGTAAACACGAAGTGACACAGCACACAGCCAAAGCTCATGCACAGGGGGTCTCTCTGATGCAGTGATGGAGTGTGACCTTCCTTGAGGCAAGCTGCTTCCTGAGTGAGAGCTGAAAAATACTGTGTGCTGCTCATGATACATGGCATCAGCTTGTCAGCAGCTTGACTTGCAAAAAATCCAGAGGATTGGCCTTGGAAGATGATAGTCAAAAAATGGAGAAAGGAATTCTAGATGGTTCCAGAAGGAAAATAGCAGGAGTGATGTAATACAG
>VRYO01001681.1:21166621-21188983 GCA_009812075.1 Sialia sialis | reverse complement strand
ATAACATCATCTTAAAACATCATTTTAAGAATAGCTTTGACTGTAAAAATATGCAGGACCTGTAAGAACAGTGGCAATCTAAGCATGATTGAGATGAAAAGAGCCCTGTTAATTCCATCACCTTGCATATCAGCAGTGGAAAACCTGGATTTAAAAGAGCTTAAATGGCACATGGCTGAGTTCTGAGCTGCCAGCATAAAGCCTCACATTAAATGTCACCTCTCCAGATGCAGGAATTTGGCTGTAGGGCGGTGCCAGCTGTGCTGGCTCCAGGTGAGCCCCTGCCCAGCTGCTGCGGGTCAGCTTGGAGCAGCTGCCTCCCTGCCAGCAGCTCAACAGGTCCTGCAGGGATGCCTGAGCTGCTTTCAGACACCTGCAGGTACCTGCAGCTTCCACAGAGCAGCTGGACAGGGCTAATGAAGGAGCTGCATTAATTAAGCAACCTCCTTCATGTTTAGTGCTTTGTGGGGTGGCCAGCAAGTGATGGAGAGTGCTGGGAGTTGGCAAGGTGGAGGTGTGGGTGTCCTAGGCTGGGATGTTTCCCCTCTCCTCCTTTTCCAAGTGTCTCCAAGGCTTTCCAGCAGCAGGAGGAGGTGGTGCAGCTTCCCTTGGTGGGGCTTGCTGAAATGAGGACAAGCACAGAGAAATCTGGATCAGGGGGAGCTGAAAAATTTGTATGTCCTTATATTAAAGACCAGACTTTACAACCCCTCCAGTCACATACCAAATATAACTTATTTCCCTCCTGAAACAACATATTTCTCAATTTTTGGCTTTTTTTCCTTTTTACTCAGCATTGTGTTACTTGTGCCAAAAACCTGCATATCACACAACTTAGGTTCAGGAGGCTTATTTGAATTAAAGTTGTTTTATTAAACTACCTTTCCTTCAGTGTTCACTGACAGTGTTCCCTACCATTCCAGAATAAACTGGAAGCAATAAAGCTGTGTCAAAGGAAAAAGATCGACAAGTACTTGAATTTTATTAGATTTTATTAAAATTAAGTGTGGCTGGATCTGTTTTTTATCTATATGTTGGAAACCTAGGATTTTGCCCAGACTGATGAAAAATATTTAAGTTCATAATCAGCTGTTTTCCCTTAAAGTGCATAAACAATTCAAAAGGTTTAAACTGACTTTTAAATGTCAGATTAATTATCCCACTGTGGTCATGCTCCCAGAGGAGAATGAATCTCTGTAAAGCAAAACCCAAATTTTATATCCATACTAATAGGTTTTTCCCCCTAAAACTTATCTTGCAATAAGCATTATTTTTCAAGTTAACACATATTTTAAATCAGTATTTAAAAAACAGAAGTTGCAGGTATATCTTCAGCAGGAACTACCTGGGGCTATATCTTTTCAAGTTATACTTTTGAAACAGGGTGGGTAGGGTGTGAAAATTAATTTCAAAATAGTTATCTTTTTAAACTAAAACTCCATTAATTTGTTTTTAATTCTCTGAGAATTCCTATATTTTATTTTATTTGCATTTATATTTATTTTCTAGATCAGACAACAGTAAGCATTTTACATTTCAGGCAGGATTCTTCTGATATAAACACTGGGATGTTAAGCTTATCTCCAGTGAAAGCAATGGGAAGTGGTTTCAGGAAAGGCATGATGATGATCTGGTAGAGAATAAACATCTCAAAGTGAGGGAAAGAAAAGGCAAATTATTAGCTAATAGCACTTAGTGCTGGCCAAATACTTTGTGTTTTTTAAATGTGTGTGGGTTTTTGTTCTGTCATTGGCATCAGAGCTAAACACATTTTGACAAAATTGCCTTCTTGAGGGTGTTTCTGTTTGTTTATTTTAAAGGTGTTGTTGGAAGAGCAGATGACTGCATGGCAAACTAGGCCAGGATTTTTATGTAGTAATAATATTAGAAAACTAATAATCAGGTTAAAATATAATGAGCTGTGTGCTTCTTATTAAGAGGAATTCATTTTTAGTTGTTTCAATAGTTGGCTTTTCAGAGGGGCTCTGATTGCTGACTTGTGTTAATGGAGAGAAATTATTCCAGTGAACTGAAGGCAAAAGTCAACAGGTCTAATCTTTAATTCAGAATTCTCATTGTTAATGCTGAGATATCTATTTCTAGAACACCACCACACACCCTCCTTTTTTGACAAAATAACTGCGATTAAGAATAGTGTCATTGAATTGGTTTCTGCAAAAGGCTGAGCTTCTATTGCAGTCAGTATAATGGGAATAGGTACTACTACTTTAAAATTATATTTATTCTTTTATAAATTATTCTGCTTGAAATTCTGTTGGGCAGCTCATGAAAAATCTTCCCCCTACCAATGTCTTTTATATTTGTTTATGACCAGTTTTTGTCCAGATTCATTGTTCAGGAGCTGTCATTAAGGAATTCAAAAATCAGGGTTGTGCCTGTGAAAAACTGCAACAAATGTATTATCTCCCTAGAATTTAGCTATTTAGGTTAAAGATGTGAATTGTCTGAAATGTCATTTACACTTACTAATAAAATTGTACTTACTAATATTTTCAATGATCCCAGGCAGTTTAGAAACTCAGCTATCAAAATTATCTCTAAAATTTCTGAGTATCTAAAAGGATTTCCTTTGATTCTCCTAAATTTAGCCAGAGAGCTGGGTATTATTCCTCTAGATAAATCAATACTGATGGCTAGCCTTGTGTTACTAATTTTTTTAAAAATGTGTAGTATTTGTATACATGGGATAGTGAATTTTCTGTAACCTCTAAATTTAGCACATCTTAGACTATCATAATTATTAAATTTTGGTTTTGTTTGGAGGTTTTTTTTTAATCTGCTTTTGAGATGGGGAGAGTGAGGGAGAGCTCCCATTTCTCATCACTGACATGAGCAAAGTCTCTGCCAGCCCCAGGAACCCCTCAGCTCATTTCCAGCCAGGTTTTGTAGCCCTGATTTCTGCGTGTCCCCCCTGGGAGAGGATGAAGGAGGTGCAGGTGTCTCAGTCAATGGCTGCAGAGGGTAAAGGACTTTGGAAGTATCTTTGCCAATATTTTCACTATTTATTTTTTTTTTTTAATAAGAAATCCTTCCCCAGTGAAACTGTTTGGAATGGAGAGCTCAGGGTTGCACTGGACTGCGCCGGCTCCTTGGTTTGTGTCACTTGGTGGCTTCTGAGCACGGTGGCAGCAGCTGGAATTGGTGAACTTGAAGCTCCTGCAGCCTTAAATCAAGAACCTGAGCTCTTTCCTATTTTCTCCCCAGAGTAATAAAGTGGCTTTAAAATTCTGTGGGCTTTTTGTCCCTGAAGATTCAATTTCCATTAGGGGGAAAGTTCCAAGTCATAGTCCATCTGGGTAACTAATGTTAGCTTGGTTATAAATACATAAACCACATAAAACTTTCATAAGTTGTTCAAAACTTTTTTTTTTTTTTTTTTAAGAGTAACATTTTATTTTAAAGGATAGGAGGTTTTTTCATTCAACAAAAAGCCATTTCCAGGAGATTCACCCTTTTCTATTAGTGAGATTTGCAAAAGATTCATCTCTCAGTGCCAATTATATTAGACAAATATTTTATTAGTATCTGAGTATACTGCTTCATGCTCTAGCTTTGAGCAGGATAAAATAGTTTACGATTCATTTGTTTATTCGCATAACTAAATATTTTTAATTTAAAATAAAAAATAAGACCCTTGGGCAGAAATCAGCAGCTATCCCTTCATGTGTAGATACAAAATCAGTCTTTCCCACCTTTTTGCTTCTCTAAGTCAGAAAAATCTTCCAAAAGTTTCTCAACCTATAGATCATATTACTCAGTGGTTTGCTAAAGTATTGGAAAGAAAGAAAAATATTAAACATGTGGCAATTAAAACAAAAATTTTGTTATTGCTTCTTTTACAAGTAAGGATATGGTAGCAGTGAAATAAAGTTTAACTCTGTATCTGCTGTAGTTTGTTCCTCAGGATTTTAATGTCCTCTGGTTTTTTAATGTTTAGGTGATCTGCTTAAATTACATCCCTGTGCAGATTCTCTTGGGTACAGTTTGTCTGATATTCAGTGTGAATGCTGCATTGGGATAGAACTTACTACCTTCTCTCATTCTGTTTTTCCATGGCTGAGATGAGGGTTTGTTTCTCAAAAGAAAATAGCAAACTGATTGATGAGGCGACCCTAAATTTGAAGTCTGGAAGGCAGGGAACAGATTGCAAATCAAATAGCATTTTCTCTGTTGGTGGAAAAGAGTAACAGAAGGATTTTTGGTTGGAGAAAATCATATGAGTAATGTAAGCAGGATCTGAAATTGCCTGCTATTTAAAACAGAAAGAAAATTGCAAGTGCAGTTGGCAGAATCCTCCCTGGCAGAATTATTCCAGAAAGAAAGCCCAAAGAGGCAGATGGATAATGATATATACATCATGATATATCAGCTACAAAACAAACCACTGGCTTGGATTTTGTTTTGGTTTTTTTATTATATTTTTTTCTTGCTCTGCATCTCTACTTTTACATTTCAGAAAACCTTTGTAATTAAAAACTAATTCCGTCATATTCAGCAAATGGGTCAGCATTTCCCATATAAGTAATTTATTGATTAACAAAAGGCTTAGTTTTGAAATGCTTGAAATGGAACCTCAGGTAGAATGTTTTTAGTTAGTTTGATCCCTGGTAGGTCACCAGGAATGGGGAGTGATGGAGATCTGCTTTTCCACTGTGTTTGGAATCCCAGGTAGGGTACTCAGGAAAGCCATGTCCCAAAAGCTTGCTGTGAGCAGTGCTGTTTGGGGAGTTTTTCAGCATTGTCATCAGTACAAATATTTTCCTGGTTTTCCCCTGTTTCTTCTTGGCTCAGAGGGCTGGTTCATTTCCAGCTGCTGTATAAGTAGAACAGTGTGGGATCCCAGATGTTCCACATGGAAAAATGGGATAAAGGAGCTGTGGAGAAATTATAACTGGACACTGAGGTGGAAATAAACAACACTATGAGTTAATTGCCTGTAAAAGTTCATATTTTAAATATGATGTCAGTGATTTGTTTAAGCATGTATGGGAAATTCTAAATATGCACACATAGCTTAAAAGTAATAATATTCAAAACAATAAAGGATAAAGTAAATTTTTTTCCTCAGATGCTGAATTTCAGCCCTGAGAGGATTTGACTATTAAAATTACAATTATTGGTGAATTACTTTTATAAAATAAATGTGAGTCATAATTTGACATGCAGCTCCTGAAGGAGCAAGATGATCTTGGACTATTTTTATGTTCCCAAGAAGAGCATTATATCACGGTATTGACCAACTAATTTTTCAGGGCTTAGCTTTTCCTGGTTTTTTTAGCAGTAATTCTGATCACACAATTTGGCTTCCATCTCCTAGAGTGTAGTTTGATACAAATGGCCTTTACAATTCAGTGTTTTCCCTTTACTTGTCCCACACAAGCAGTTTTCAGAGCCTTTCTATCTGTAATGCTGAGGACCAGTCTCTTTTCATCTGTTACTGGGCTCTGTAAGATGTTAAGATTCTTGAAAAATTAATAATGCAGAAGCGTGACATCCAAGAACTGCTCTTTAAGGGTGTGCCAAATTTTATTTTAAATCTGAATTTGTCTATTTAATTTATTTAAGCATATACAAATAAAACTGTTTATGAACAGCTATCCAAAATATTTCTATATATAGCAAATCTGAATTAATTTCTCATTTCCTGCTGTGCATGAAGCACCCACCTTAAGTTAGCTTAGGTTCTTAACATCTTTTTATGCTAACTGCAGATACTTTCTTACAGTATATATGCACCACACCAAGCTCCTGTAAGACTTTCTAAATGTACAGAGGATGGCAATAACATATTCTAAATGTAAAGTGTATAATAAGAAGAATATTTTTGTACATGATGAGAACATCAGTGTGATTTAAAAAATCTATTTTTTTAAATTAGTGACAATTTTCATTTTCATTAAGGATATTTTTGGCAAAGTGAACAGGCCAGGTTAGTCAGCTTCTTATATAGTAAGAGGAGTTACTTTGCCTAAAAGTTTGTAATACATTGTGTCTTGATGTATGAATGTATATTTATTGTTATTCCAGGATACTCAATCCTGCTTTGGGTGTCAGCACAAATTCTTTTTGGGTAGTTTGTGATGCTGTAGTGTGGTTGTGTCTGTACAGACATAATTGGAACAGCGATCTTTGGGGAAGCAGGGCAGCTCCTGTCTTGCTGATTGCTCTGATTCAGTCAGGCCAGTGAGTGTTTTTTGGGGGATTTTTTATACAAAGTAGATGCATTTAGTGGGCTTTAGAATCACTCCTGAATAATGGCAGCAATATTTTCTAAGTGAAGTGTGCAAGTGAGCAGAGTGTCAGGTTGTTTTTCTTCTGTAGTTGCTAAACAACTGCATCAGATAAAAAAAGAACTGCAGTAGCAGCCATGGTATTTGCAGGTTTTGCTGCTGGACGAAGCAGAAAGTATTTTCTCTTCATGCTCAATAATGAAAAGGTGAACACTGAAGGACAGTGAAATAATTGCTGGGGAAACAATGCAAACCATTTTGAGATAATAAGATTTTTTAAACTGATTAATTTCATTGCTGCACATGTGTACTTATGGCTAGTGAACCACCAAAAGTGTCTTCATGCTTCTGGTAAGCTGTCACTGGTGTTAGGAATTAGCTAAAATATTGGAGTCACAGAATTCCAGATTTCCTTCAGTCTCAGGGCAGTTACTGCAGTAGATCAGCAGTTTGATCCATTTAACCACTTTCTTTACATCCAGTGAATATGTATTTATGTAAGAAATAAATAAACAAAGTAGGAGCTCACATTTGGGGGACTATGCATACCTAACAGTAATTGGTGCTTTATGCCAGTAGGGCTGGATGAGGATTTTCCAAGAAGTCAGCTTCTGCTGTCTTCCCTTCCTCTGTCCTGTCCTGGATGGTTATTTCAAAACCTTTGAAATCCATGTCAGAAAAGACACTGGGATGTTGCTTTGCTGGAGACCACCAACTGCTTTTTGGGGTTTTCCAGACAGGGCAGGGATCAGCACCAGTGGGGCCAGGAAGAGTGGATTTGGCTGGGCTACAGAGGGATAAAGTTAAAAAATGGACAGAAAGCATCTTGGAGCTAATAGGAAGTGATCTGAGGGAAGGAAATATGGAAGTCCTGAGCAAAGTTTTGCTCTGGGAGCATGAAGCCTCTAAGCACTCAGGTCTGCAAGGAGAAGGATGCTCAAGGATAAGGGAGGATGGAGAAAATCTTTGTGATTTGCACGCTGAACAAATACCAGGGAACTCAGGGGCAGAAAATGCTGTAGGATTTCAGGTGTGAGGGGAAGGACTGGAGGGTCAGTGGGGACAGCCCAAATCTGGCATGTCTGACTTGATTTTGAGGCAAGATCTCAAACAATACCATCAATACCAGATTCTGACACCCCTTTAAAAATAACCAAAAAAAGCGCAACATAAGCGTCATAGCCCTACTAAAAATGTCCTGATTTTGACACAAGGCTGCTGTGGGGCTTTTTCCCCTGATTTGTGCACCAGTCATGTCTCTAGGGAAATCCCAGCTCTGTGGAGATGCAAGAGCAGGAGGTGGTGCTGCTGCAGAATAATTGTGCTGATAAAGCTGAAACTGTCCTCATTCAGTGAAGTTGTCTTTGTAGCAGCACATGTAGAGGAGAGGGCAGGCAATCTGGATTTCTTTTATGGTTCTTGTCAGGTTCTAACCACAAAACCACTTCTTGTTTCCATTCTGCTGTCTTCTTAGCTTCTTACAGAAATCCTGACTCTCTTCAGTTTCTTTTGTGTTGTAAAATTCCTCGCAAAGATGAGTCTTCTCTTCCATAGGCTGTTCCAGACTTCACTGAGTCTTCACCCACACAGTTGGCAAATTTGGCTGTACAGGTCTTGTAGTTTCCATGAGCTTTATTTTTGACATCTTTACTGTACTTTTCTTCACACCAGGTTCATCTCATCCTTTCTACACAGGGCACTTTTTCTCCCTTATTTTGAAGATGATGTTCAGTCTGTTCAGTCTTCTCTGTTTCACACAACCACAGACAGTGCCTTTCAACTTGATTTGCTGTCTTACTCGGTTACCAGTTTTTCTGTTGCCATACAGCATTAAACAGTCTATTTCCCTGTGCTTTCCCTTCTCTCAAAACAAATTTTCTGTATCTACTCCTGTTTATTACTGATTTTACAATAGCCATTAAAGATTAGTAAGCAGCCAGATTTCTGGCCATAAAAGGATAAAACTCAACCTTTTAAAATTTAAATAACGAAAATGGATTTTTTTTTCTCCATTTTGCTTTACAATTTGTCAAAACATGAATATATTTATTGGTTCTAACAGGGTAACATCTTTCTGGCCCCTGAAGCAGAAACCTAAACCTGAAGCATTGAGGTCATTTAATGTGTCCTGTATTGCTCCAAAAGCTTTCTAAGAAAGGGGATTTTATATCTTTATCTTTACAATGCGGCTTTCTAAAATACTAATGAATAATAACAAAATCCTACATTTTTATTTCAATAAATATTCCAAGGACTCATGGGTGTTTTTCATCCCTGCTTCATTACATTGTCAAAATAGCAGCATATGTATTTTTTACAGAGTACAAAGCAATACTTCAAAGCGTCAAGATGTTATTTTTCAAGATGCAGAAAATAAACCCCTCAAGTTGCCATTGACTAAAGAGCTTGAATCACAAAAATAGTGACAGCCTGGTTTCCACACTGGTAGGCAATTGTAACTTGCCATTTGTATTTATACATTTATAAACAGAAAGCAGCATTCAATTTTGATATTTAGGCAGAACTCTTTGCAGTCTTGCTTTAAAAAAAAAAAAAAAAGAAAAAAGTAGTTCAGATTATACTTCAACGATAAAGTAAGAAAAAAAAAATGTTGCTATCAGTTGTAGTAGGAACATAAAATATCTGAAGCCAACTGACCAAAACATTTCTGTCATTTTAGGATGCTGAACTATGTAACCTGCCTTGAAGTACAAACCTAGTAGTGGAAATGAATTAAGCTGAAAGGTCCATGTTTGAATGGATGTTTTATACTACTCAGTTTTTCAGGATATATAAATAAAATTACTTTGACCTTAAGAATAAAATAAATAGCCTTCATGAGATCTACTTACACTCTTTTGATTAGGACAAGCAGCTGTGTTATGAAGCTGCATTCACTGGGTCAGGACAATCTAAACCTATTTTACTGTTCATTGCCTTTTTTGTCTCAATTTTCCTGTATCTTCTGCTATATTAACACTTAGCTGTAAAATAATGTTCCTGCCCCTCAGCATTCTTTTCATAAAATGGTGTTGACTAATAAATGCCAATTCCAGATAATGATTTAGTCCTGATTCTAGACAGTGTCATTTATTAAATAATCATCACCTTTGCAGAATCAGGTCGTCCTTTAATTACTCTGGCACTGAGCATTAATTATATTTTAAACTAATTATAAAAAGGAAGTTACTTTGGTCTGAGTGTATCTTGTGGAATGCGTTCTGACTTTTTCTCAAGTTGTGACTGAATAATCAATGGAGTGACTCCAAGTTGCCCCCCTTTTTTGTTATTAATTTTGATATAAACTTGATTCCAATTATGCTTTATGAAGCATAAAGCCTAAATATGAAGGTAAAGAATCTTTTAAAGATAGGTGAGACTGATTTTCTCTTAGAATGACAAAGGCATATTCCAAGATCATGAACTTGATTCTGATAATGATTTAGATCCATGTCTTCACTTAGCATAAATGAGACTTCCTCCTAAGTACACGAGACTCATCCAGTTCTTTACTTCTCCTTTTTTGTTCCTGATAATTTAACTTTGCTAGGAACACATTCACTCCTGGTAATAATTTCACAATACATTGCAACGTTACAACTGACAGTTCAGTAGAATGAAGTTTGAACATTTCTTGCCAATAATTTTGCTGGTGTTTGAATCCAGAACTGAATTCATGAATAAAAACATGGCAACAGGAAACCATCTGTGTCTTTTTGCTGCTCAACACTTTGATTCAGTTGGAAGTTGCTGCCTCACTAAAATAGATACGTTTTTTTTGGGTTTTTTTCTCAAACTATATTCTGTGACATGAGATGAAGTTAGGCAAATTACACTCAACCTGAATTTTCTTTTGTCATTTCCCACAAAAGAAATTCACGACAGAGTCAGGCATCTGTAGATGGCTGACACAAGAATGGATTTTTTCTTGCACAGCGAATGTGGCCCAGCAAGAGCAGCACCCCCTGCTTTGGGTCTTCCCACAGCACTTTGTGTCATTTCTGCCTTTCTCTGCCCTGGGGTTCAAATCCCTCACTCTGCTACACTCTGCTGTGCTTCCAACTTCTCTTTGGAAGACTGGTTTAGCCTTGTGAGGGCTGTTCAGATTTCTGCTTAGTGCAAAAGCACAACTCCTTCACCATGCCTGAGCATGTCTCTTGAAAATTTCTCATTTATGTTTGGATTCTACCCTCAAGGAGACAAAAGTTAGTAAGTCATTTCAGGTGAAGGAATATGTCTTAATGGATGAATATTTGATGACGGTGGATTCATCAGATTGTTGTATAATGGCTGTTTTCTCTTCTTGCTTTTGTCTTTCTTACTTATTTGAAGATTTGGTGCATCTTCTTTGGATTCCTATCTATTTACCAGCCTCCTACCCCATGATGACTGAACAAAAGGAAGTGCAGAACAGATTATATAATTTGAAATTATACTGGTGCTCAAGGCAGCTTCATTTTGAATTAACACTGCTTTATTCCTCAGAAACTTCATTGTACAGAAACAGAAATGGAACCCAAAATCATTGGACATGAGAAAATGTCAACTTCATGTAAAATGGAAAACTGAGCTTTATTGTTACTCAAGTTGTGCTCTGGTTGCAGAACCCTCAACCAAATAAACTGAGAACAAACAAGGAAGTTCCCATATTCTTCTTGAGCACTTCTAATCAATGATTCTTGTCCGTGAGTTGGAAGGAACTCTAAGATAATGCTGTTATAGTGAAAGGCAACAGGAAATAATGTGGAATTATAATTAATGGGTAAACAGGCACCTTCTGGGCTATTACATCTAAATGTTGAGCAGATGCACCACATTGTAACACTGCAGTAAATCTTCCACTGGTTTTAGGTAACAGATTTTATAATCTTCAAAATGTACCCATTACATGGGGGGACAGTAGAATTCTTCTAAAGGATGGGGTATTTTCTTAATTATGATGCTAAGTATGAAATAAACTATCCCATGTATTAGCTGGGCTACAATAGAATGCTACTGCAAAATAGTGCAGGAATAATATACAGTATTTTAAAGAATATGTAGCAAACTCTTTAAAATCCATTCACCTGTTGTGTTAGAAAAGCAAGTTGTTTGAGTTGTTTCTAATCAGGTTTTTCTGAGCTGCTAAATTCAGATATTTTAGCAGGTTTTTCATGCCATTAGATAATTTTGTCAGGACTCTTTATGGCTTTGAATGATATTCTGAGATTGACATTCAGAGATGTGAATATATTAAAGTTTAGTTTGTAACATCTGCATTATAATATTATTAGAATAACACCAGCAATTCTATACTCTTGGATACATTATTTTTTCTCAAAGATTTTCTTTCAGCTGTATCAATTTCCATCAGCCTAAAATGTCTATTGTCATTTGAATTTCATAATATTTTATAATAAAAAGCCTCACAGTCAAAAATGAAATAAGTGAAAATCATAAAGCTCATGTATAACCTGAAGACTAAGAATAATTGTTTGATTAAAGTCAAATGATCTTGTAGTCAGGTTGTAAAACATTTTACTGCTTTTTGTAATTTATGTGATTGAAGCATTACATATTAGTAGCAGCATATTTGTTTCATGCTGAAGATTCCTGAGAGTCTTTTTAGTGCTCTAATATTGTTCATGTTAAGCAGATTATATCCATTACATCCATCACTCCTTTTCTAGTTGCACAGCAAGGCTTAAACTTCACTTTTTATGTGCAGGTAATAAATTAAGTGACTTCTGAGTGTTCAGAGCTCCTCTTTGCTCCTGCTGAAGTAAATGTGTGATGCCTGCATGTTATTAATTTTCTGTTCTGATGGGTTTGCAAACTGGAATTCAGCTAAAATATAATAAACATGTCTATCCTCATTGTAAAGTCTGTTACTTAATGAAATTGTTATGAAAGAAAAATCAGAGGAAATCCTGATTTTTGGCACACTCTTTGGGGCTGTTTGCATAGCATATGAAAGGTAAAGAAAGCGGTGCATATTGCTGTGAGGATTGAAGAGGGTTCATCTTAAGAAGCAAAGCATATTTCGGTTGTTTATGGTCTTTCTTAACCTGATTTAAGAGAGTCCTTTTCCTGTCCTATCAAGAAGTACTGTAATTTCACAAGTATAAGGCTCACTTCCTGGTTGTCGTTAATTTTCCAAACTTTGTCCATAAATAAGGTGCATCAGACTATAAGGCGCACGTTTTTTGCAGCGAGGATCCGTGTGCAACAAAGTAACGAATTAGTAATGGAATCACACCATCACAGGGTTTACTGGCAGGTGCTCAATTTGCAAACATTTTTCACGGATCAGCGAAGCCTTTAAACACAGCCCCAGGCGCCCTCCCTGTGCCGTGGGCCCAGCACTCCCGCCCGGCACCGGCTGCCCCAGTTCTTGCAGCTCGCGGCTCAACTCGCACTTCTGGGCTGGCAAATTTCTGAACGTTTTTCATGTATAAGGCGCGCCAGATGATAAGGCACACTTCCGGCTTTCGATCAAAATTTTAGTCAAAAGTGTGCGCCTTACAGTCATGAAATTACTATTGTTACAGTTAATGAATCCCTAAGTGATCACTGTTTTATGAAGAGGTTATTGTTCCCGAGTGCAGAAGTCAAGGGCAAATTTCACCACATGCTAAGGATCCATTTAAACATCAGGGATTCTCAAAAGAGGTGAAAATTTGTTGTCCTTATCAAAACCTCTAATGGGTGGTCCCCTCTCCTGATACTCAGCTGGCAGCTTTAGGGAGGCTTCCCTCATACCTAAACCACAACATCTTCTAAAGAGTCTCCTAAAATTCACAATAGTTGTCTGAAAAACAAGATTTGTGTGTGTGTTTGCAGAAAGGTCAGTGTCTGCCCACCAGTTAGGTAAAAAGATTTTTTAAACCTTTAAAAAAAAGTCCACTTGAAAAATAAATAGCCAGATGGAATAAAGAGTAACTTTAATCAACAAGGACTTCATCAAACTAAAGGTGATACTGTGAAAATCAATACTGAGAATTTTAAGAGCAAGAGGAAGAATCATTTATCCAGTAAATGCTACTATTGGTGTTTTTTCAGACTACAAGTGACTAATGAGAAATGTCATTAAGTTAAAGCCTAATACTTGTTAAGGAAAAAATAGTGACATTTTTTTGCAGCAAGAAACCTAAGCCTTAAGTTTCTTCCATTTTTTTTCTAATGGATGACTATTCTGGCTGTTATGGAAACATCCTTGTTACAGTTTTTAGCACATTTTATTGTGAAAAACTAAATCTTTATTACACATTTATTTTTTAAAAAAACTATTTTAGTGAAAAACTGTCTTTATCTATAGTAATACTTTACTTACTTGATTTTTATATTATAGTGCATGTCTTTTCTTAGTAGCTGGGTCACAATATTTAACTTAATAGGAAAAGAGGAGTTGCCCTTCTGACTCAGCCACTCCAGCATCATTTCTTTGGTAAAGTCAACACCAAACACTTCAGAGGGAAGTCAAGGTTCTCCATGCATGTGATATCATCAGCCAGAGAGTAGCTGCTATCTGGATACCTAATGAGTAAATTGGTGTGAGCTTTGTGAACATGAAATTGTATATCTCAACATTTTTCTTATAAATTATCCTGAAAATTCTTGATGTGAAGATACTGTTTTCTTAAAGTGTGGCTAATGTACTTATTTTGGCTCTTACAGCAGCAAGCATTCATCTACATGCCACATGATTTTTGGGAAGAGGCATCTCACCTTTTATATTCACTTCATGTCCAGTGTCCACTGACTGTGACTGGGTTACAAAACAGAAAGAAATTAAATCTCTAAGATCTCTCACCCCTTAGTGTTCCTCACCTCATTAATTTTTATCATACCTCTACTGTGGTCTTCTGTGTTGCCTTGAACACTGCACAAAATTTTGATGGAGTAACTGGAGCAGTGCAGAGCACTGTGGCATATATCAAGTAGATTAAAGGTTGTCTGACCTGTGCAAGAAGCACTTGTGTTTGGGGAATCAAAGTTGTGTTTGGGGAATCAAAGTTAAGTCTTATAAAGAGCAGGAAAAGGATGCAAAGTCCAGTGAGTTGTCATAAATTTTGGGCTGCAGTAAATAGGATGTGTTTAAGCAACAGCCAGTAGGAGGTCAAGTAACCTCTTAAAGGTTGGATGCTCTAAAGAAATGTTTGCAGGGGCTCTCAGGGAGCAAAGACTGACTCTGATAAGCTTACACTGTGACATTAATGAGGAATTCCTTTGATTCCAGTTTAAGTCCAAATTCAGTAAAGAACGTCACATCTCTTTTTAATTCGTCCAAGACATAAAGCATTCCCTTTTTGCACCTTTGGCACATCTCATTGTATATTTTGATATAGAACAGTAAATCCCATTGTCATTTCATATCTACACAAATGTATATTCTTCCCTTTCAGTGCATTATGGGTGTAAAAACTTCTGCAGCAGGGGTTAACTGTAAAAAGCCAAATATGGATTAGCAGGTGGTTCCATTTTAGAAGGTAATCAGTTGCTTTGAATTAAATATCCCACAGTATTAAGAATTTCAATTTTCAGCTGAAAATAGTTAGTGAAAAAGTTATTGCTGGTTTTGCAATTCCACAGCACACATCATCATGAGAAGTTACTGTCTACAGCATGCAGAAAGAAAAGTAGCAAATCTGTTTGAAGCAGGCAGTTGGCATTTGGATTTTATTCAATTTCTGGGGTGTAGAATTTTGGATCAGATTTCAATTGCCAAAAGCACACCAGTCTAATTTTTAAAGCTGCTTTGATGTGCATATATATCTTTCCAAAAATCTTCAGGAAGCAGTTACTGAGTAGCCAGATTTTCAGAGGTATAGATTG
Organism: Sialia sialis; assembly: GCA_009812075.1. NCBI lineage: Eukaryota > Metazoa > Chordata > Aves > Passeriformes > Turdidae > Sialia > Sialia sialis. The sequence goes on along the minus strand of VRYO01001681.1, from coordinate 21,173,918 downwards.
ATGCTTGACACAATTTTCAGGAGCACCAGGAGGAGCTGAACTTTCTCTGAAACCTGTAGGTTTATATTTTCAGTACTTGCTGCTGGTGCGTTTTCCCTGCTCAGAATTTTCAAGGCTAATTATTACAGCAGCCTGTTCTTTCTTCCCATCTGTGTGTTTACCTCTGAGCAGCTGAAAAGATCAGGACTGTGCAGGCACACTCCTGGGCTGATTATTTACAAAAAAACATGGATCTGTTACAAGGAGCAAATCCCATTATTGAGATAATTACAAGACGATTATGAAACACTTCATAAGAGATGTTGTAGTTGAGAGGACAAGGTCATTTGGCTGAAGCCACCTGCAGAAAGGAGACTGAAGCCAGTTGCCCTGGAGCTCTGAGCTGGACATACTGGCCAGAAGATTTTGTAGCAAGAGACAGGTCACAGAAAAGCGGGGTTTTTTTACAACATCATTTAATAATACATACACACCAATAAGGATTTGTCCATTTAACAAATGAGTGGAAGCAAACATATCACGAATCTGATCATTTTTAATCAAGACTAGAATCAGAGGAAAAGAAGTCTTCAGAAAATCTCTTATTTTTAATATCACCAGGCTTCTCTGCATTTTTGTAAGCCACAGGTTGTGATGGCAAAATTTGCAGCCATACTGAAGTATCAACACAGAGCCTATACTAGCATGAACGTTAAGTCTCAGCCTCATGGATTTGCAGGAGAAAAAGTGCCAATTGTAAATAAATTTTCCTATTGCTTGGTTTTCGCCAGCATTTACTCCATTAACTCCTGCAAACAACAAAGCAGGTACAGGGCTTATGACAGCTATAGTATCATCACAACTGGTCTTTTAAATTAGTAAAAGTGAGAAAATTGTTTTCTAAAACAATCATTTTGTTCAAATTTTCTTTTGAAGTCTACATCTAACACATTTTCATGTTCCCTGCTTCTTTTGTCTATTTTGTCCAGCCAATGAGTTGACTTAGGGGACTAAACCAAAGCTAACAGAAAATCAATGGAAGGGCTCCCTTTGCCTTCAGTAGGCTTGAGATCAGTGCTGTGTTGTAAACCTGGTGCTTACAGCCCCAGTGCATAATTTTAGACAAGTTTTATGGCTGGAGGAAGGTCTTGCATTCCTGCACACTCTGTGGAAATTCCTGCTGCTCCATGGGCTGTGCCACACACAGCTCAAGTGGACAGAGCTTCCCTGTAGAGCAGAATATCCCTGTGGCTCACTGATTTCTTTAGGTGTCTGAAGATATTGCTGGATTTAAATGGAGATCTTTTCCCATTCCTTTCTGCCTGTGCTTGGGAATGTGTTGATATGAATTTGTGCTCAATGCATTCATGAGTCTGCTTTTGCACATTGCATTACTGGATAATTGCAACTCTCATTTACAGTTTCATGGGGAGTGAGTGTATGGGATACAGCATATTTTCCCCTTTAATATGTACAGAGGAGACCAATAAACCCCTTGGATGTGCTGTTAGGTTTGTGTAACTAGGAATGTTATGTGTACAAAGTGTTCTGGATACTTAGGTTTATTACTTTGGCAGTCACAGTTTGCTTAATGATATTTCAGAGAGTATGCAAAATCAGTGAGAAAATTTCCATTTATGTTGGCTTTCCCATTGATAAGCATAACTTGTTACAAGTTTGTTTTTTTTACTGTCTGGCTGTGGCATTTGATGAGAGAAAATCTGGCTATGTATTATATAAGAACTTGATTTTTTTTCCCTGCTTACTGAATATGTAATCTTTAAGTACGTGCATTTTTATCACAATGCAGGATCCTATTAATAATGCATTAGGCATATTTATTATTGAACTTAAATTTATATCAATATACGGGAGAAAACTTTTATATTTAACAGTAAAGATGTCTAGGTAATTGGAGGGTAATTTATGTCAAGCAAAAAGACCCTCTGAGGCTCATTATCTACAATTACAGATATACAGAAGGCAAACCTGACAGATTATATTGTTCTTGTTGTAATCAAATATATAAGCAAGATAATTATTTTTTTTAATTGATCCTATTAAGTCACATTTCACCAGATCATAGGGCTGTTGGTACTTCCAGTTTATTCCCCACTGATTTGAATGTGTACCTGGGAGGAAGCTGATTCTAGTGGAAGGCAAATTCAGGAGACCAAAATGCCCATGTGGCTGTCACTGGTGTCACCAAGACCTGCTGTCCCCTCTGTCTCAGCTCTGCTCTGTCCTCCCTCCAACTCCTCTGGGATTACAGTAATTTCATACTATAAGGCGCACCCTTTTGACTGAAATTTTGATCAAAACCCGGAAGTGTGCCTTATAATCCAGTGCCCCTTATATATGGACAAAGTTCAGAAATTTGCCAGCCTGGAAGTGCGAGCCCGCGCAGCCCTGAGCCGAGCCTGTGTTTAAAGGCTGTGCTGATCCATGACAAATGTTTGCAAATTGAGCACCTGCCAGTAAACCCCGCGATCGCGCAATTCCGTTACTAATTCGTTACTTTGCGCAGATCCTCGCTGCAAAAAAAAAGTGCATCTTTTACGCCAGTGTGCCTTATAGTTGTGAAATTACTGTAATGGAGAGCAGTGGGAGATGCCCCTCTCTCGGATGTTCTGCTGGAATGAAAACCAGCAGCTCAGTGGTTTCCATCAGTTTGCTGGAGCTAAAATAGGAGGGTTTGGATTTCTGAGCGATGTCCTAATGTTCATGGATAAGGAGGTGCACATGTAGGTGTGCATTCCTTATTCCCTTTCCACCTGCTCTGCTGGCTGGGTCTCTTCAGCACCTGCCACCATCCTGCCCTTCCAACTGGGACCTTGGCTCTATTCATTCCCAAGCCCTGTCTCCATGCAGGAGGTCCCATCTCAGGTTGTGTTATTTGGGTCCAGATCCCTCTTAGCACATTCCAGCAGCTCTCCTCTGTCCCCACCACAGTTCCCTTCCTCCATGCCCTGTTTCTGCATTCCTTTCGCCCTGGTTCCCAGCCACAGGCAAATTATTATTCAGCCACATTCTCCTCCACTTTCTGATTTGTTTTTTGTCTTTGCCCTTTGAGCCCTAACTATGTCCTCTCTACATCAGCTGCACATTGGATCTGAGTCCACTCAGCTCCACAAATACCCTGGGGGGGGATTTTCTGACCCCTTGCTCTCATTTCAGATAATTGTCACAAGTGCAGCCAGTACAAGGAGGATCCAGCTCTGGGGTTGAACCCCTGGCCTGGCTCATGTTGGTGCTTTCCCTGGGGATGATACCTATGGTGACTCATGCACAGGAGCTGTGTAGGTCAGAAAAATTCAAATTGCACCTTACAGTGCCCTTATTCCAGTCCAGCTGTGGGTCTGCCTAAAGCCATGGCCTGCCTCATCAGCCACATGCTCCTGTCCCAGCTTCACAGCCACCTGCAGCAGCAATTTGGCAACCACACAGCAAGCCAGATCAGCCCTGCCATTTGCTGACACAAAATGAGCCTGTCAAACCCTGGAGTTTTTCTTTTAACTCTTCAGGCTGATCCAACTCGCTGTGTACTCATAATTGAATCTTATACAAGGAAGGAGGCTGCTCCAAGTTGAGAGAGTAAAGGAAAGAAACACGAGGACTTTCCCTCTTTGGAAGCATCCACCTTGCAAATCTGATCTGCAGGATTTGGAGTGGCTGAAAATGCCCTGAATAGGATTGTTCTACCTCCACATGCAACATCTTTTTCTTCCACAAAATCCAGAATTTTCTAGCACTTTGCTTGAGCCATGAGAATCACTTGGGAATTAAAAAACAACCAAACAACAGCTTGCATTTTCAAGCCTTTTTTTTTTTTTTTCTTTTTCTGTTTTCCTTGTTGTTGTTTTTCCTTGCTTTTCCTGTCTTTTTGAAATAATTTGGTTTCTCTTTAAGCTGAGCGATCCTTTCTCTGTTTCTGTCTGGGAAGAACCAGGATCCTTAGTTCAAGGTGTCCTACAACATGTGCTTAAATTTCTTGCTGTTTTCCACTTTCCCAATTTTTTTCTTCTTTTTCTTTTTTTTTTCATAATAAATTAAGTCAGCAACGTAAGTTCTTGCAATTTTTCATTTTGTGAACTTTTTTTCCTCATTCATTAGTTCAGTGCCTTGGGCGTGGAGATTGTACTCAAAAGAACACAAATTATCTTCTCTGTAATTGCTTTGCATGCACACAAACACACAAAATGCTGAAGGGTGTTAAGGGCAGGGTTTTATCTAGGTAATCATAACCTGAAATTGATGCCATGACATGGAAAAGAGACAGATAAGGAGGAATGAAATCAGTACTTATTCAGGGTAGCTCATCCTTATCATTATTCTGCACACTTCATTATGAGCTACAGATCTGAAAAATGCTTTTCAAACTACATTTTCTAGTGCTCTAAAATACACTATCATCAGTTCCTCTACTGACTTGTACCAGAGGATAAATGAAAGGAGTGGTTCTGCCAGTTTTGGGTTTTTTTCCCCATGGGAATAAGAAAAAAAATGCACACTTCACAATTGAAATTTCCTGATGAATGTAGTAGATCCTCTGAGCTTTGTGGTGCTGCAGCTCTGTAATGGATAACAGTGAGCATCAAAGAATATATATTTACTTAAGTAGGTTTTCAAAGATCAGCAAAGAAGTTTGGCTGCTGAAAGATTTTCTGCTAGCACGTGTAATGCAGGGAAAGGCAAAAGAGTAAAGTGAGATCTTTATTTTGGCAGCTGCGAATTTTCAATCATCTGTACTGGTGTGATTACTGAGATCACAGAATTTTAGGATGGTTTGGGTTGGAAGGGACCATGAAGATCACCCTGTTCTCATGGGCAGAGAAACCTTTTACCAGACCAGGCTGCTCAGAGCTCCACCCAGCCTGGCCTTGAACACCTCCAGAGGTGCCCAGGAGTTTTTGGATGAGGGCTTGGTGGGGTGGCAGCCCAGGGCAGAGCCAGCTGAGCAGAGTGTAGGACACAGACAGCACTGTGGGCTCTATCTGTGTTAGAATGGAATTTGAAAATGCAGTATCAAGGGAATCAGATTTATAGGGTTTTTCACTATTAGGATCAGAGGCACGTGCAGACAATGCATTAAATTATTGTGGCCCTAAACAGTAGCCATGTAATTGTTTGTATAGGCAGTAATTATTTGCCTCCTGAGCGCTGTATGTTTCTAATTCTGGAGTAGTCATTTATCAGGGGGGTGAACTGAGTGACCAGTTCTTCTTTCTAATCTAGCAGAGTGAGATTCATCATACCTGGCTTTAGATATCTGCATCTGAACCAGCAGCTAAGTCTTTCTAGTTAGTAGAAAACATGGGTGATTTTGGAGCAAGGGCAGAATGTTGTATTTAAAGATTTTATTTATACATATGCATATATATTCTAAATTTTCTGCATTAGTTGGCTAGCTTAGATTAGTTGCTGTAGACTAAGCAGAGCAGATATTTTGCTGATTACTTGCTTTGTTTTCTATTCCTTTAAGAGGACTGAAATCATTAGCATTATTGGAAAATGTAAAAAATTACCAACATTGTCTCACTTCTGTATGTGGGGCGCTGCCAGCTCTCCAGCCTGTGTTTCCTCATTCTCTGAAAGCATTTAAAAGAAAGAATTAAAACTTCTATAACATTCTCAGGTGTCAAGTCAGGTGTCAAGATTTAGTCTTGGTAAGCCTGGATTCAATTTAATGAACAGTTCTTATCACTTTCTTTGGAAAACAAACAAACAGATTGAAAAACAAATAGAAATAAAGGAAAGGTAGTCTGGGTTTGGTGGGCATTTTTTCTTTCTTTTTCCCCCAGTAAGTTCTTGCTAAGGAATTTAGATAGGATGTTTTACTGCAGTTTTGGAGGTGGAGTTGTTTTAGATTCTTTGTGATTCCTTGGTAGGGAAAATGAACCTTTTGAACTTTAATCAACTTTAACATGTGCTGGACACAAGTCAGTAGCATTTCTCACTGGGACTAATATAGTCAAGGAGTTTTCTCTCAGCAATGAACACTCATAATTCTGTTTAATACTGGGAAGTTATGTACACATATTTTTAAACTGGAAGCAGAGTTATAGTGTGAGGAAAGAAGTTGCCACAACCTAAAGCCATGCAGAGGAAATGAAAAATCCCATGAACTGCATTGAACCTATGGACTTGTCTTATGACTGTAATTTCAGAAGAGCCTGCTGAGTACAGAAAGTGGTAGCACAGGTGCTAAAATGTTTTCTATCAACAGATTTGCTGGAGACAGCAATGATTATTTGGGACAGCAAAGCACAGTGTGTTCTACAGTCATTCTAAATCTCTCATGGTGAGGAAATTTTTTTCCCATATCTGATTAATTTTCTTATGTTTTAGCATTTCAAGATTAATATTTGACAAAGATTTGCTGTCGTGAAACAGGGGAATTATTTTTGTTTGATCTGGGATGAGATCAGGAACATGCCTTTGCTGCTGCATGTTTCTGGTTTTAGCACCAAAAAACAGAAAGTACTCACAGTGCTTATTTGTAGTTCCTTCAAAATTCATCATCAGAAGCTCGGTGCCATTTGTGGAAAGTTGAATGACAACTGAAAAAATGCTGTTGTGAAAGTTATCAAGACTGCCTAAAATCTGTTTCTTTTCTCTGTGTCTAGACTTAAGCTTATCAACTTTAGTCATCTAAAAATTAGTTTTATTCCTATCTTCCTTAGGAATATGTATGTAGATTAAAAATTATGGACAACAGACCACAGTATTTATTTTCTAAGCACTTTATCTAATGTGACAATCTTGCAACATCAAGGCAAAAAAAAAAAAACTTGCTGTAGTAAAAAAGCTGTCCTGGAATAAAACATCCACTTTTAGATTAGCTGAAAAATTACTTGATGTCATCTTGGAAGGCAGGATTTCTGAGACAGAAATCTAGTCCGTGTATAACATGTTGCTCTTTTAATTACCCCATGCAATAATATGTGTTTATAAGCTATGGAGCCACCTTCAAGGGCAGAAAAAGCTCAATTTCCCAAATTGATCAAAGATCCCTTTTTCTGCCCCTTTGGGAAAGGAAAGCATAAGGTTGTTTCCTCCATTATTAACATTTTGCCTCAGGGCAAGTGGCAATATAATCCCTATCATTTTTACTTCCTGCTGCTCCTCTGGGAAAACACAATCCAGCTGGGCATGTGTTTGTGGCTCTTCCTTTCATTCCTGTGTCCTGCTGTGGCTGTGCTATAACAGGACAGCAGCAGGTGGTAGAAAAAAAGGAGAAATGTGGCAAAAAGCTGCAGACAGCTCCTGAGATTTCCAATTTGGCCATGGGTTAGAGTGCCAGCCTTTTTTGGGGGAG
>VRYO01001681.1:21055458-21166503 GCA_009812075.1 Sialia sialis | reverse complement strand
TTTATGCTCCCCTTGACTGTTTTCAAATATCAAATGTTATTTCAGATAATGAGTTTCTGGAGGATGGGGAACTAATAAAAGTTTTAACAGTATTCAACCCTGGGATTGTGGTGTTTTAGCTTTAGTTCTCCCTCTCCTCTATCCCTATAATAATCTTTGTGGTCTGGAGCACATCTGCTGCTGTCCAGGGTACAGCAGAGCAGCCACTCATTCCTCTGGCCCTATAAACATTGACTGTAAGAGAATGAACACATTGGGAAACTGTGACCTCTAGCAGCTGACTGTGAAAAACAAGGTGAAGAAAATGAACTGCAGTACTTCCTGCTACTCAGAAATAGAATTAGGAATGATTCCTGCTTTGGTTTCTGGCATACAGTAAGAAGATATATTGACTTTGGATTTGGGGTTTTTAATTCTCATTGGGAAAATTGCAGGGCATGGTAAAACAAGATAAAATTTACACACTCTTCTCAGTATCTAATACAGGTATATTTTATTATAGGAAAAAAAAATGTGTTATTTCAGATTTTTTACTTAGAATTATTATTACAATTGCTTTTGCAGAGCTTTTAAAAACAGGTCCAAACATGATTCTGTCAATTTTCCTGCAAGGTCTGATTGTTCAACAGAATTTGATTGTCAGAGAATGCAGGCAATTGCATTCATACAGGTCAGTTTTTGTTGGTTGTGGCCTTCCCCAGTTTCTGATGCTGTCCCTCCTTCAGATCTCAAAGAAAGCTGTAAGGAAAACCCCTGTATTTAGATCCAAAGGCCTTGGCCATCTTTATCAAAAGTTACTTCTTTATTCTTGCTGCTGCTTGTCAGTGTCATTGCTAAGGGTCCATTTGACTCTTGATTTCTGAGTCCCAGTCATCCAGTTGTGCTCGAATCAAAGCCTTAAAGGGATCACTACGTATTGTTTGAGGAGAAAATCACATTATATTTGTTTCCGTCCTTTTCTACTTTCTTATCACCTCTTCTTTTCCATAGCACTTTTAAGTATTAACAGCATTTCATCAACAATTAAATATCCCTAAGTGGAAGGCCTAAAAAAATGCATTGCATTGTTCTGTGTAAGTGAAATTTTGGTCTTGAGAACAGATGATTTTCTGTAGACTTCCTCAGCTAGGTGGCATTTGCATATTAGTATAGAGAGGTTGGACTTACTGCAGTTATTTTTATATTCTAGAGAAGATTTACTACTTGTGACAGCACTTGAGAGTGTGAAGTATCTGCCTTCTTTATTTTAGAAATTTAATCGTGCTGAAGTGGAAGGAAATCAATTTAAAAGTGTGGGTTGAAAATGAGAAATGTTCATCCAATATTTGTGTGATAAGTAGGGAATAATTCAATTCAGCACAATCATACTTGAAATATAAACCCATTTAAAATCTATTATTGTAATTGCATTAACTATTACAACAGAACCAGGCAGATTGATTCTGAAAGGTATGTATTGAAGTTACTAATTTCTACTAGAAGAAAATGTGTTGACCACTTCTACTGCAAACTGTTAAATTTAAATATCTGAAGTTTTAATTCTTTGTTATGCTTCAGGTTTAGTTTGTAGACTTTTTTTCTGTGCAGAAGAATTCATCCTGTCGTGATCATCTAGGATGATACCAGAATTCAGTTTTATTACTGGGATGCAGTGTTAGAAGATAAAAATTTACAGTAATTTCAGAACTATAAGGCGCACCGGAGTATAAGGTGCACTTCCGGGCTGTCAACAATTTTCCGAACTCTGTCCATATATAAGGCTCACTGGACTATAAGGCACACTTTGTTTTTTCAACGAGGATCCACGCACAACAAAGTAACGAATTAATAACGCAATTGCGCAATCGTGGGGTTTACTGGCAGGTGCTCAATTTACAAACATTTTTCATGGATCAGCGCAGCCTTTAAACACAGCCCCAGGCACCCTCCCCGTGCCATGGGCCCCAGCACTTCCGACCATACCCAGTGCCAGCTGGCACGGCTCTCACGGCTCACACTTCCAGGTTGGCAAATTTCCGAACTTTGCCCATATATAAGGCGCACCGGATTATAAGGCGCACTTCTGGGTTTCGATCAAAATTTTAGTCAAAAGGGTGCGCCTTATAGATGTAAAATTACTGCATTTTAGTCATCATTCTTTAGAAGGTAAGCTAATGTTCTATTTCCTTCAGACACAAAAGGTTGCAGTGACCAATGGCTTTTTGAAAAGAATGGGGGGAGTGCTGGAATAGTCTCATTTTAATAATCTTTCCTGAGTAAGTGTAGTGTTCCAAGAGCCATAGAAATTCATGTTAAATGTACAGCATCTACTTCATTTCACAGTCAAACTATTTTCTTGTTGGTGACTCTGGGATCATCAAGTTTGAAGACAGCTTAACAAACTCCAACCTCTGTCTGATTTGATCACATCAATGGAATTTACTGAATGATTCCTGGTTGTTCATGGTTGGAGTTGCTAAGGCAGATGTGCAAAAGGCTCAGTCTTGCATCACGCTGATGTCATTCAAGATCCTTGAAGATTTCTAGAAAGAACAACTCCTACAGCTTGAAATAGAAACTTTTTTGTCCGGGAGTATTTAGGATTTGGCATGACTATCAGTTTTAGCTGTCTTTATTTTAAGGTAAATTTCCACTGAAAAGGACAATATATTTAAATATATATATAAAAGGACAAAAATTGAATCAGGACTAGGAAGGGAAATTGACTTTAATCCCTGTGGAAAGCTGCTTTGATTATGTCACATTACCAACCTGTTGCTGTCCCGGTACAAAATAACAAATTCAGAGACAAAAGTAGCAGATAGCTTTTAAATGAGTTTTTAATTAGTCCAAAATAATTTCAGGTGTTTTTTCAATCCTCTGAATAAGCTATCTACATTTATTTTTCCTTGTTCTCTTTGATCCATGCAGGTTTCTCTGTGGATGTGGTATGTGCACATCCACAGGAATAGCTGTAACAGCAAGAGTTGATTTTGTGTAGTTCTGGTAATCAGTGTCTGTCTGTGGAGAGCAGGCTCATCCTCCTCTTCCTTGCTGTGCTGATGACCAGTTGCACAGTGTAGCTAAACACATTTGTGGTTCCATAGAATGAAGGATATTTACATTTTTATTGCACAGGCTGCACACCATTCATAGCTTTGACCTTGGGTTACTTCTGTTGTCACTGAAACTTCATGGCCAGTGAATATTTGTATGTATATGGATTTCCTCAAGACTCACATTAATACTTACTTTTTGGCATTTTCCATAATTTCACACCATGTCTTTCTACAAACATGAGGCTTTCCTTGAATTTGGCCTGTCTGTTGTGCTTGTTACCCATGTTCGTGTTTTCAGTAATAGAGCAAACCTGTTTGGAATGGAAAATGGGCCAAGTTCCTTTATCAAGGTGCTCTTGTCTCAACAGTGATGCATTAATTCTTTGCTGCTCTTTCTTTTCATTAAATAGTGTTCTCAGCTGCTGGCATGGCATGTGAGTGTTCAATTTCAAACTGTTCACTTGGCCACTCAGGAGACAGCTCCTTGAATTCTGGCACTGTTAGCATGGTGTAGAATGGGAAAATGTTAATCTTTCCTGTATATTCTATACACCTTATAACAATACCACATAGATGCTAAATATTATATGGAGAATATATACATTAGGTATGATAAGAATAATCTAAGTCCTAGTCAGGTCATGAGAAAAGCAAGCAACTTTTGTGGGTGGAAGCTGTCTAGGGGCTGTTCCCCCTATTATCACACTTTCTAGTTTAATTTTTGGAGGGGAAAATGTACATCCTTGCTAATTTTGCTCTACAATTCTTTGTGTACTTCCTGTTTGTTGCAGTGCAAGAAAGTTCAGAAAAGACTGCAGTAAAGTCATGAAACCCATTTAAACAGGAGCTTGTATTTCCCATCTAGTGCCTAGGAACCTTCGTCAGTAATGTAAAACGACAGAAACTGCTTGTATGGGTAGAATGGTGTGTTTGGAATGTGCTTTTCAGCTGTGGCAAGTACAGATTTTTAGGGAAGCATTTGAGCAGCCAAGGCCTGGCACTGTCAAGGCTTTTGTTCACTTTTTCCTTGAGTCCATTATGGATTTCTAGATTTTCTTCCATTCCTTATTCTGTTTTGTCAAGGTTTACTCTACCCAGGCCAGTGGCCTCTATGAGTGTCACTGAAGGCTAAACTGAGCAAAGTTAATTCTATAAGGAAAAAAATGCAAGCAGGAGACTGCTTTCCTCAAGAGTTATATTTCCTATTTATCACATGCTTTGATTATTTTAATTTTTATGTTGGTATTATGGAACCTCAATTGCAGTCCACAGGGAATTTTGCCTGCGAAAGGCTTAAAGCTGTTGTCAGGCACCTCTGGCCTGGCAGCATTTGGAGCTGAACTTGTTGATCCCCAGCAAGACCTTAGGACAGCTGACAGGAAAACAGAAGACATTGATACAGATTTGTCATCTGTTACAACTTCTTCTTTCCCCTTCTCCCCAGTTCATCCATTTTCTGCAAGTGGCATTTTTCCAGGGGAAAATCTATTTCAGTGGTAAATTGCTGATGTGCTCTAAACACCACGGGCAGGAGAGGTCACTCTGTCACTTTGGCAGTCCCATTACCTGACCAGTGCTGTCTCTGAGTCTCCAGCATTCATTTGTGGGAATGGGATTAATGAGAGAATGAGGGCACCCTAGTGGCAGTAATGCCTCAAGGAGGGAGCAGATCCAGGGATACAGATTGTGCATCTCCTCAGAGCAAGGCGTGTTCAGGCTATGGATTCTCAGCCTAGCTGGAAATGCTCTTGACTGAATAAAAGCTGAGAGCTGCACAGTGAAAGACTGGTGTGCGTGGAGCTGTCTTGGGGAGAACCTGATCCTTGGCTAGAAGTTTTCACAAATTTCCTTGTAATAAGAACAGAATCTGTTCTTTTCTCTTAAAGATAGTTTGACTTTTCAAAGTAAATAGGAGCATCAAGTGCAGTAAAATGGCATTAATCACTAGCATTAGTAAATAGAAGACAAAGGGAGCAGATCTGCTGCTTTAAGATTATACAGCTCTAATTATAAGAGCTTTTTTTTTAACAGGTCACATTTCTATTTAAAATCATGTTTTAAGTGATCTGCCACATTGGAAATCTTTAATATTTTAAATCATGTGTGATTTTCTCATTTGACAGTGTTACCAGCTTAGTCTGGCAGAAGACTTATCAAAATCCTGTCTCCTCAGCACTGTGAATTTGTTCACATTCTAAAACTTCATTTTTTATTAAATTAACAAATCAATAGCTAAAAGGAATCAATGGAATCGGTAGAAGCTGGCTTAATCTCAGCAGGAATGGATTGCTGCCAAACTCCATGTTGCTGTTTAAATTGATTCAGCCAAACATCTTTTGCTCAAAAACTCAATTGTGGTGATAGAAATGCATTTTTTAAAAAATTGCTTATAAAATTGGCAGTCTTTTGTACATGTGTGTACAGGAACACACACACTCCTTTACTTGTTTAAGAGACCCTAGGAAACAGAACTTGCTTTACTAAAGACATCATCTTAGCACCTTCTTATGTGTCATTTTGTCCAAACTTGGCACTGCTGTTTAGAAAAATGAAAGAGCACTTTTTTGTTGTTGTTTGTGTTGTTGGTTTTCTGCTCTACATCTGTAAGTATTTGATACCACTCTCTGTTTTCCCAGTCATTCACTGTATGCATACAATACAGATAATTTTTTTGTCTGAGTGCCAACTGAAAGATAGCTAAGTACACAGTAGGCACTTTACAATGCTTATCACACATCGTTAGACAATAATGTACTATAATAATGATCTTGATAATTGCTCTCTCACCTCACAGCACACCTGCGACTCAGTTAATGCATTTTTGAATCTTTTTCTTTTATATAAATGAAATCTCCTAAAGAAAATTCCGTTATGAACTTTCTGTGGTGAACATATAGAGCATTATATGTAGAACTATGTTTTAAATGGGTGTGAAACATTAGAAATTCCATCTGTTTCCATACTTTACAGACATTTGGGGCATTGCCTTGATGTCAAATCCAATATTGGAATCCCCTCCAAAAAGCTTATGTATTTTGCTGGGCATTATAAGGCAAACTGGTAGCTTGACCCAACTCAGGTAACTGTAGAGAATAAAACAATTGTTGGGCTAACCCTGGAAACATTACAGGCAGTTCTCTAGCACAGAGTTGGCTCCTGAAGGGTTGCCCAAAGGCTGTCGAATTTCTCCCTGAATTTCTTTTCCTGTTCTTCTTCACACTCTAATTTTGGCAGGATGAAGTGAAACAGGCTCGGTGCTTGGACTGTGCCAGGGTTGGGCCCCTGAGATGAGGGCAAGACATTGTGGCCTTTATTTTGACAAGCACATCTTCCTTTTCAAATCCTCTGCTTTGGAGGATTTCTTTCAAGGGTGACATTTTGAACGTCCCTGTGCACCTCAGTGCATGCTGAGCAGCATGGGCACAGAAAACCTCTGGCAAGCCAGAAGGTGTCAGAGACCCAGCGTGGAGCAAGCCAGGCTGATGCAGGCTTTTTATGGAAGCACCCTGAAACCCCTGGAAATCTCCCAGTCTGATGAAAGTCCTCAGGATTGTCACTGACAGATCCATTACGTTGGGAATTCTGACTCACTTCTAATCTTGTCTCCCTTCATGACAGTGGGCAGTGAAACAAAGGTTCTCTTTTGGTTTTCCCCTCTCTACCTTTGGGTTTTTTGGACAAGGTGTCATGGTAACACACCACCTGAGGCCAGGCTGGATCATGGCCACTGATAATTTAGGAAAGCCATGACTCAATTTATACCTACACTGCCTGCCTGGCCAAACCTTCCCATCCCACTTGCTTTGGCAGAACAGCTCTGCTCATACAGCTCGAGTTATTTTCATTCAATTGTGGGGGTTGGTATCAAAAGAAAGATTTACTACAGTTATTTCCTAGTGCAATTGGGAATGCTTTCAGTATTCAATTCCTTCTTAGTGTTTGACTTTAGAATATAGACCTTAAACTTCACCAAAACTGTGTGTAAGGGATGCCCACAGTGTCAGTGTACAGGGGAACAACACACTTTGAGGTGCTTAATGTGTTGTATTCCCTGCACAATAAGCTCACTGTGTTCTGGACAGAGGCAGAGCATGGTGTGTTTCCTTCACCTTGTTGTTCAAATTGTCACTACCAGCACCTAGCAATTCTATTCTGTCACCCTAATCCATCACAATATTTCAGTGGGATAGAGAATGGCAGGCAATAAAATGTCTCCTGGAATATAAATGGGCTCCTAATTTGTTTTTCTCTAAGCCATTATTTCTTGTGTGATGGTCTTCTCTCAGGTGTTTCAGGCCTTGTCAATCAGTTGCTGCAGGCACTTGTTTTCCTTTCCCAGGTTGTGCTATCTCTGGACCTGGCAGTAACAGAGTGAAACACCCAGCAGCTCTAATGCCATGTTAAACCCAAACAGAATTCAAAGCTTGTCACAAACAGAATCTGAAACACAAACTGCATTAGCAGAAGGGCAAAGTGTTCTGCTCCAGGACCTGATCAGTTCCCTGGGTGCTGATGAAAGAGTGCTCTGAGCTTCCTGATCACTGCTGGAAAATTAGTTGCTGTGAGACTTTGGCTGATGGAATAGCAATGTCTGTGCTTTCCATGTCACAGGAGAGTATTTTGGGACAGTAACAAGAACTTCTGTGCCCCAGTGCTCTGTGTATCTACAGATATTTGCCTCATATATGTGCTTTTTGTGCTGCTTCTGCTGGAAGTTACATTCAGTCTTTGCTCATATCCTGAAGGCTGACAGAACAAGCTCCCTGACTGATTGATTTCCAGGTAATCAACTTGTGTGAGAGGGATTGATTAGTTCTGCTTCGTTTGTGAGCAGGTCTCAGAAGATCCTTTTCTTAACAGCACAGAGCACTCAGCAAGTCACCAGTGCTCCTGCACTGGCTCCAGTCATGTGGAATTCTGTGATACCATGGGCTATGTAATTATCAAATTGAGATAGAACTGGACTGTAGTGGTTAAAAATATGAGTTATAAACTCCCAAAACCCACTGGGTTATGCAATTAAAATGAAACAAGAATACTGCCATACAGTGAAGAAAATGGAATCCGGCTGATTGCCAATTTACCATATTAAATTCTAGTTGGCTGTTTTCTTAGCAGTGCCCAGTTAATATTCAGTGCAGTGCTTACATGAAGTGTCCAAGTCACTGCCTGTACTGACAACATCAAATCATCTCTCTTTCTACTGTTTTCATTGCCCTTTGGCACAAGATTCCATCAACTGGACCCTCCTTCCTGACTGTGAATACCTGAGCCACAGGATGCACCTCTTCAAAATTCACAATAAATTAACAATCATTTACTAGATCAAAGAAAACCATTTCTAGTAAATGTTAGCAGGTTTCAAACTAGTTGCAAAATTAAGGGCTAAGGTTTGCTAAGGGTTAGAGTCAATATATTATTATATATTTATTGTTTGTACTTCTCATTTGATATATAGTGCATCACCATCTGATTCAACAGCTGAGCATTTTAATGTACATATAAATTGTGTCACAGAAAGGAAATGCTGGCAGTTGCCAGGTGTTGTTTCTCTAGTTAGAGGTACTAACAAATTAAATTTCTTTCAATTCTGAGGGAAGCCTACAGTCAGTAAAAGGCTGCATTTTTCCTGTAACACCTTTTTGCTTTTGAAGCCCAAGAGAAACCGCCAGGCATTTGTTCAGGTCAGTTCTATTTTTGTGTGCTTTGCTTGAACTTAATGTGGCAAAGAGATAAAGAAGAAAAGTAACTCCATGTCCCTTGAATTATTTTAGTGCGCTGAGATGAGTGAAAGTAAGACAGAAGCCATGGCACACAGCATCTGATGAAATAATATTCAGTTTATTACAGCATTTTAAATCCTGACCACTTCACTGCTCACATTGACCCTGAGGGTACCCTTGCCAGCTTTGCCCTGCCCTGCCATCATATCCTTGAAACATCAGTCTCATCCCACGTTTATGGTTAGTGCATACTAGGCTTGCCCAGTAGAATGGCAATTTGGCTTTTTAGCTGAAATCCCTGCCTTCAGCTTGATATTATGTAATAAAGGATATATTGCACAAAATATAATACTTAATAGAACAAAACCCAGTGCTAACTTATAAAAAATTAGTCCAAATAACAATTAGGAAGCAACAGCCCACTGCTGTGAAACTGATCATTAGCTCTCCATCATTGCTTTGAATGTGTGGGCATCATATTTTTTATTTAAACAATGTGCCAACAGCAGGCTGTGCCAAAATGCATAACCATCAGCTGCAACAGCTTGTTTGGCTGGTTATGCATAAATTGCAGAAATTCCAGCTGCTTTCTTACTCCACTGTGTATCAAGCACCTCACCTTTGCTTCTGTATGTTTTGGAGAAAAGATGAGAGACAGATGATAGATACTGTTAGTAGTCATTGTAGGCAAACAGACATCCCTGCCTTGGGGATTGTCTTGGGGATTTTAGAATCTTACCTTATTTGAGTGGAGATTAACACAAAAAAGTGTCTCTTCATCTTTTTATGGTTTCAGGCTGTTTTTAGAAATCTAGGCAGACTTGCATATGTAGACTCGAGGAGCCATGAAGGGATTACTGCTGTTTGTGGTGTGAAGAGAGTTCTTTATTTTTATCTCTTTTTGAAAAGCAAAGTTCCTTTTTTAATTCTAGTGCTTTGTTACTGGTTGTGAGAGGGAATTATTCAGGAACCTTGATGATTCCTCGTATTTGCCACATTGTACTGAACCACACTTTTCATAATCATGCCCATGTCAAAGCAAGTCCGAGGAATTCAGATGAGCTCTCTCCCATCTTGCTGAAGTTGTGACTGCTGCCCATGAGGACTCAGGGGCAATCTGTGTCTTTCCCCAGTGTTTCCCCAGAGTGTTGATGCACCTGATGAGCATTAGCATCAAGGAGAGGAAGGTTGTTGCAGCTGTAATGCAATATCAGCACAGCCCTCAACTCCAGTTTGTCACAACCACCACAGGAGTTTTTCCTCTTCCTTCTATCACAGAATATCTTCCAAGAGTTCTTGCAGAAATATTTTCATTTTGAATTAAGAATGGAATTTAAAGTTCCCTCTTTGACTTTGACTAGGTGAGTTTGTAGTGGTTCGGATTTCTGAGTTCTTGTGGGCTTCCCATGAAAACATTTCCAACTCACCCCTTGGGAAAATACAGCTCCTGCTTCAGGCTGCTGGGGTGGGATGCTGAAAGCAGTATCAGCAACACGAGAGAGAGTACAAGAGAAAGCACAAATGTTGCTGAGGTGGCTTACTTAGCATGACCAGGATGAACTTTTGGTATTTACATTAATGTTTACGATTAATTTTTTCCTAACCTCCTGCTCAGGCCTTCAAGGGAAAGGCTGACGTTGCACTCTGGGAGCTGATATTGCTGGGTTTGATTAGATTACAGGGAAAGGAGATTTTCCATCTTCCCACACCTCTTGCCAATTAGGATTAGGAGTCTCATAGTTGATTCAAATCTCATTATTCCACAAGCATTATTAAGGTTGTGTGTACTTCAGTTTTGCAATATAAAGCTGTCTATAAGGAAGCAGTTGTAATATTAGGGATGAAATTTTAAAGGCTTAATTGGGATAATGAAGGAGATACTAGAAGCACTATGAAAGCTAACACTTAATATACCACTGAACAGAGGTTGCTTCCAATTTTATATTTCAGCAGTATTATAACATAGTAACTCAGATGTCCTCTTTATATTGACTCTCTTTTTGTTCTTATGCTTTTGATTGCTCTCTTAAGTTCTTCTGTACAAAAAAAAAAAGTATCTGAGGTCATTTATTTCTTCCAAATACTATCAAAAGTGGCAAGGAATATACCTCTTTCTGGGACATTTGTATGCCTTGAATGCATAGCCACTCTATGTGAACATGAAGAAACTGATTAGGATCCACTCTGCAAGTACAGAATTTAAAAATATATGGTGGAGGAAAGGGGGATGAGGATGGAGAAATGGTGTAATTAATTCCTAATTATTAGTAATATTGGAGGTTTATAGCCTGAACTGATATCACGAATAATACCAGAGATGATGTATATGTTTTCCCAGACCAATGCTACCTGTAAATGAAATTACCTGTAGCTCCAGTTCTGTGCCTTTCTTAATTGGACTGCCACTCAGGCTGTTCTTTATCAGCTGTGATAAGTTTGAAATGTATGCATGAAAATTTATAACTGAGATGAGGCATATTAATTTCATATTGATTTCCATTTTTGACCTAAGCTTCTGCTTCCATTGAACCTAAAACATTTATCATTGTAATAATTACAAATCAAAAGGATTGTGTTTTTTCTATCTTCAGGTAATATAAAATAATCTTTCTGGTTAAAGCAATGTTGCATTTCATAACAAAAGTTCTTGTACCACATAAATGCCATTGAAGATCATCTCATGGAATGATCTCCATTTGGTGTCTCTGACTTATCAAATTCATCTTCCTGTCACATTTTACCTGGGAGACTGGTCCCCACCTTGCTACAACCTCTTTTCATCTAGTTATAGAGAGTTTAAAGTCTCCCCTGAGCCTCCTTTTCTCCAGGCTCAACACCCCCAGCTCCCTCAGCCACTTCTCTTATGGCTTACTCTCTAAAAACTTTTTTTTTTATTCCCAAATAAAATTAATGTAGTTTTATGTCTATATTTCTATAGCATGTATCTGTTTTTATAAAACTGAACATCTGTGGACATGGTGCTTTTTACAGTGATTGAAAATGTTCATGCCAAGTCTAGTTACATTATTGTAGCTGAGTTTAAGAGCTTTTCTTGCTTGAGTTTTCTATTAAAAAATAGCCTATAAAATCAAAAATATATCAGATGGTACAGTCCATTGTTACTTATTAGGTGAACAGAGATTCCTGAATGGTACAGCTCCAAATACTGAAGGCAGCAGTGTCTCACTTACTGTCAGAATTGTAGCTCCTGACCTTTGTGTCACATCATTTTGCTCTCAGTGCGAGAAACGTGAACGTAAGTGAAGGAAAAAGATGAAAATTGACCACATACAAGCAATGTGCCACCCCCAGGTGTGAAATAAATGTGATGCTAAGACTTAGGCATAGATCAGTGAATGAGCTGTAGCTCTCTTGCTGCCTGTCATGTGTCCACACCTCAGCTAGAGCAGAGAAATTTATCAACTCAAAAGCTCTGTCCTGCACACTTCTTAATGAGTGTTTAAAAGCTGTTGTTAAACTTTACCGAAATTAAATTCACAGTCTGATGAAGAATGGCAATGCACCATCAGTAGTTGTTTTTGTGGGCTGTGTAATCCTAATTCTGAACTTTATTTTTGTTTTGATTGAGGGATTATTCCAGACATGTCTGATCACCAGCCAAATATCTAAAATTAGATATAAAATTTGTTGCCAGGGTTATTTAAAGTGTTTAATTCTAAGTGTGTAATGATATATAAAATTTATTGCCAGGGGTTTTTTTAATTGTGTGGTTGCCCTGAAATGTTACCAAAAACATGTATGCCTATTGAAAACTTTAAACATTTTTCTTTCAGAATGAAAACTGTCATGTGAATTTACATACTTAATAATAGCAGAACACCGTATTTACACAGTCCTACCAAGGTGATGCTAGTAACTTCTAGAAAAAATAATTTTTGAGTTTAACAATCTTTAGTTAAGAGGTCAGTTTCATGCCAAATCTCTGTCTGATTGTATGATTGCGGCTGTGAAGAAAAGTGAGAAAAAAAGAATAAAGTCAATTCAGTTGTAGGATGACCTTATGGTGCTGTTTTGGGGAGTTTGGCTCCTTATTTAAAGAGCTGCAGTCCTCCTTTGCCTGTGGCATGTGAGAGCCTGGAACCTGTAGTCAGGATAATTAACTGCTAGAAGATCTTGAGTAAGTCCCACTGACCTCTCTAATCTTAAGGCTTTGGTTGGGATTTTTCAGGGTGGGGATAATGTTATTTTCTTCATTTGGAAAATACTTGACACTGTAGTGTGCATCCAGTATAGTTGAAAACTAGAAATAAGCCTCTCTGGTACTTCTTCAGCACTTTTAGGAAAGATTCAGTTTTTATGCAGATTTAATATGTTTTTATAGTATTTTTTACCTGTATTCTTAAGCTCAAATTTCTCTATCAATACTAGAAGTCTTATTGGAGGGAACATTTTTCATATCAACCTGATTATTTGAGAATCCATATTAAAGTCATGGCTCATCTCCGTGAGATCCCTGTGAAATACTTAACTCTGATTCTTATCATCAATCTTGTGAAATATTCTAGACGCAAGGATTGAAGATTTATCCCACATAACTACTTCAGTGAAATAGAAATTAGAAACCTGTTCAGCTAAAGGGCACCTTCATGATTTTTGCTTTATTTAAATGGGGCTGGATTTGCATCATCAAAGGATTTGTTCCTGTCCTAGAAGGCCAACAGATGAATATCTGGGACAGTAGTCAGAGCCTTCCTTGGGTTACCAAGGCATTGCCTGTACATTGAAATTCACATTAATCTGAATGTGATGATGGGTGGGGAGAAGTTGGCAATGTTTGCTTATGAATTGGAAAAAAAAAAAAAAACCTAAAAAATAGGAATGCTGTTGTCATCTGTATAAACACAACTCAATAGTTACTGTAATATGGGGATAAGTACTGCAAATGAGTCTACGTGGGTGTGGGGAAAAAAAAACTTGATAAACTAATTACAGAATTTTCTGTGTTGGTTCCATGGCAAAATAGGTGAATACTTTGTTAGTTGCTGACATAAATCACTGAATTTTTATTCACAAGTACCACATTGTGTTACTCTTATGTCTTAAAACAATGATAGAATAGGGTAAGATTACATAAAATTGAGTACAGTAATGTAGAAGACAAAAGGATAGGTTGAAAACAATTTTTAATAATCAAGATTATTTTTCAGTGAGCTTCTGGGTATTCAGAGATAATACAAAAGAAAATTTTATTTGGTTCTCACAGAGGCATGAGTATTTTCAATGTTAAGTCAGAACTGAAATGGTCTGGGAGTCATTAATCACGTTTGGTGTCTTTAAAAATCAAGCTTGTGAGCTTTTCTGTGAACACATCCAAAAGGACTCTTTCAAAGGCCAAGTGCTTGGTTTTATAAGAACATTTCAGCATTCTTTGCATATGAATTACCCAACTTTACCTGTCTGGATTGGGGCATTTAAATATTCCCCATGATTGCAATAATTTTGTCTGTGTGCCCAAACTCCTGATTTGTACATGGAAGTAAAGCAGAGCCTTAAATAAATCCCACAATCAAATCTATACCTGAATGTGCAATCTTGGTAACCATAATTAAAAATGCCAGCATGATTTTAAGCCTCTCCTTTTAAATATTGGTTTATTTAAAGTATTTTTTTAAAGTGGGTTAGTTTGTTTTCTCATTGCTATTGCTTCTTGCTAATTATATTAGTGTAAAAGAGACAGTTACACAGAGAAGAAAAAAATTGCTTTGCTTTAGCTGGTCTATTATCAAAATAATTGCTGTAGTGGAAGCAGTGAACCCTGAAAAATTTAGTTTTAGATATTAAGCCATTAAAAATTGCAGTGTTATAATAAGGCCACAACAAGAAACTGTAACCTTGTAAATAGAGACTGCACTGTAGTTCAGATTTTTATTGTTAATAACTGCCTGTAAGGATATTCCATTCCTTCAAGGTTTGTCTTCTCTAGAAAGCTTATTCAATAATAAATTGTGGCAGGGGGAGCTTTTGTAGGATTTCAGTGCACACCTTGAGCATTTTCAGAGGTGTGAAGCCAGGTGACATTAATTATTTGAGAACTGCTCTGGTAAATTACAATTTTCCCACAGAAAATCAGTCTGACATAAAGCCAGCCAACAAAACATCATTGTAACAATACTCAGGCTGGAAGTTTTGGTTTTTGTCAAAAGTGGAAACAGCCTCGGAAAAAAATTGGATCCAAAAAACCCCATGTGCAAAGCAAATTAAATAATGGCTATCACAGGAATTAATTAACCCAGGGTAGCAGATTAATTTGTAATGGATAGAGAAAAGTGCATCTGCAGGTTCCAAGGGGCTGTTATTGCACAGGAAAAAGAGAAATCCGTGACTAACTACTTATCATATGTTCAGAGCTGAAAACAGAAAGGTTTCACACACTAGGGGGGAGAAGAAGAAAAAATGGGGAGAGGGACAACAGAAACTAAACTATGATCCCAACAGAAGGGACAGAGAGGGAGAATAACACACATGATAGCATTTGATATAATATATATAATAAGCATATAATATGATTGACACACGGCTCTCCATAGATGAGGGATCTTTGTACATGTACCTGGTAAAAAGGCACTTTAAAAATCTTTCTAACAGTGGGAGGTATTTTTCTAGCATGTGGCCATGATATTCAGACCAGGAGATGATTCTGGAACTGTTCTCACCAAGATACAGGAGATAGATAAAGTGCAAAGAAATTAGGCACAAAATGGATCTGATTTATTCAGACCATTTTTATCTCTTGCAGAAAGAAATATTTGGTCTAATGCCTGTTTGCAGTGTCTTCTGATAAGTTAGCCCTCAGCTGCACACAGGAGCATGAAAAGTTCTCTGAAAAGAGAAGCTGGACTCTAATTCCTCTTGAAATAATACAGAGAAATTCCAGCAAACACAGGTTCCATCTGTATTTACAATAAATTATATTTCTTGTTGCTGCATTCCCTACAGCGTTGAGAAATTTATCACACTCCTGTCTTATCCCTTCCCCCCAAAAGTCCTTCTAGCTAATTTCAACAATGGAACAGTGATTAAAAAGTAAAAAAGAACAATGAAATGAAGCATTACTGACATTATACTTTAAAATGAAGAGTTTTCACAGCTACTGTGGACAGATTGGAGGACTCAGTGAATATGTTCTGCATTGCCCTGAAGAGTTGTCAGGGTTACATTTCTCCTTTTCTGTTTAAAGGTGATGCTGGAGATGGCTGCTTGCAGCTGTAATATCTCCCTCCCATTCTTTTCCTGCAGACCTTCCAGATCCCAGGAGTATGCACTGATACATTGCAGGAAATTACTTCCCCTCTTTTTCTCTGTCATGTTCCTTGATTACCATTTCTTTTGTGTGCCCTAATTAGCCTGACTGATTCCTCTCATTCACTGTCTTCCTAAAACACAGTGATGCTCCTTCAAAAATTACGCAGTGTAGAAAACAGTATTTTTCCTGTCACCTTTAAAGATTTGTGAAATTGTAATTTTCTATGGGGTCTATCCATAAAATATCAACAGAAATAAAGACTAATTTGGGTGTGGAGAAGTGGATTTGATTATTTGTAGTTCCCACCTCAACCCATTTATTTGACCTCAGGGATCCCACCAGAGTCAGCAACACAGATCAGGGAAGGTGCATCCTGTTGGTTCTGTCTCTCTTCTTCCAT
Source organism: Sialia sialis (assembly GCA_009812075.1). Taxonomy (NCBI): domain Eukaryota; kingdom Metazoa; phylum Chordata; class Aves; order Passeriformes; family Turdidae; genus Sialia; species Sialia sialis. The sequence goes on along the minus strand of VRYO01001681.1, from coordinate 21,150,078 downwards.
CACTGATCAAACACCTCAGTCTTGCAGCCATTTCTGTCACTTGGCACTTCTGTGAGACTTTAGGAAGGAGTATCTGAACTAAAAACACACAAAATTGCTGTAAGTTGCAATATAGCAACTTTTTCTTTAAAAAAATCTCTTTTGACTCTTTGCAGCAGTGTAGCCTGTGTTATGAACAGGAGTTTTTTATGGATATTGTCTTTATCTGGATTTCAGTGCTTGATACATCAATGAATATAATCAGCTGCTTATTTTGCTAATTTTGCATTGATTTATTATATTCATTGGAATGCTAATTTGTTAATTCTGTATTCAGGGTATCACCCTTACATGCCATCTACCTGTTACAGAAATAAGTTTTATTTACTGTATTAGTCTGGGGGGGAAAAAAAATTCACCTAGTTCTAAAAATTAAGTGAAAAAGAGTTTTCTCAGGATTGAAAACATTTTCCATCTCTTTCTTTGAGTGGTACCTATGCATTTAGAATCATAATCTTAAATTCTAGTCTAGTGTTTAGGATGCTCATTTTTCTTTTGTTTAGGTTTTTTGGGGTTTTTTGTAGTACAAAAATTAGGCTGTGCAGAAGAGGATTCACATGGGCTGTGTAGCACACCCCCAGCTCTTTAGTGAGCTTTTGGATTGTATCTAGTATGACAGGCAGTGATAAAATTAATATAATTAATATCTTGACTTTATGTATTTTTTCTTGATAAACCTCAAATTCTTTTAAAACATTCTATGTGACCTGAATGATTGTTCAAGTTATTGTATTGAAATGAGTGTTTTATACAGAGAAAATCTGCACTGATGTGAATTTAAAATACTGTTGATACATAGCAATTATCTCCTTTATCATTTCTTCTCATAATTTTCATTAAAAACATCCACAGAATATTGCAATGTGGAAATGACAGAAAAGTCACTGGGGGAAAAAAAAGCACAAAGAGGAAGAACATTTAATTTCATTTACCTATCATCATTATGCAGTCATATTTCAAGAAGCAGCCTCACACCTGCCTCCTTCTGTCTCCTCTGCCTTGCTCCTCTCTAAAGTCAAACGTTTGAGTAATGTTCCTATCAATTCTCCAAATCTAGGAATATAAATATTAGAGAGCAGAGATATTGTCAAGAGAAGAGATTGACTGCAGCATATGAACACAGATGCATTTAAGTGCAGACCATAGCACCCAGAAATACTACTCATCAAATTTATTGCCAACAAAAAAGGGAAATCAGTCTGTTGTCCCCCCAAAGTTGGGTCATTCTATCATTGCCTATCCCTGTCCCTCCTTACTCTCTGTAGGAACTAATTCAAATCAGGGCTTTGCTTTCTCAACACCATTATGTCTTTTATAGTTTGAGCTAACTAGAATGTTTGATAATTTATTATCTGTGATGGCTGACCTTCCTCCACTGGACTCTTCCTCAGGTTTCCAGCAACTCATGCTGCACTCATGTTCCACTATCAGTCTGAACATGACCCAAAGTGAATCCCCCTCACAGTCCATCCATGACCTGAATAAAACAAGAATCATATGAGAAAGATGAGATTATTTAACCAGCTAGTAGTCACCATCAAAGGTTGTCATCATAGCTTTATTGTCCTGATTTTGTGATATCCTAGTCTTGATTTTGTGATTGTATTCTTCATTTTTAAATATAGAGCATCCAAATTTCATTGCATTCTTTTTTCACGTTCTTTTCTATCTTTTCTAGACACTTCCACTAAAGTATAAATTGTTTAAAGTAATATCACAGTTCCTTCTTTCTGCACAGTGGTGGAATAGGACAAGCCTTATTGGACTGCCCTTTTTATAAGTGATCAGATAGCAGAGGGGTAAGAGGACTTTAAAATTGAATAATTCAGAATATAACAAATATGAAACATGCCAGTCTCATAGAGCGTTAGTGGGATCCTGTAAGCAAGGTTAAAGAAATATATGAGGTGGCAATACATAACAAAGTGTGTGATTCAGGAAGATTAAAACACCTCTTCCACAGCTACTGATGGTTGCCATTCATTGTAAATGACAACAGAGCCTTCTTTGATTTAATTTGATTGATGAGTTCTCAGCAAGCTATAAAAAATCCATTTTCATGACAAATGCCTTCCCACCCACAGACCAGCAGTGTCAGACATACCCACAAGTTGTTCCAAAGTTTCCTTTGGACTCATCTTAGTTCAGCTAACACTGTAGTGGTCAATTCAGATGTTATGAAACAGAAACAACTGAAAACTGGAATGTTGGACAGTGATGTGCTCCCACAGAGAAGTGAAAATGCTGCTTTTTATGTTTAAAGTCAGATGACCACTGTGTTTGCATTTTCTGGGGTTTGTATCTTTATGTTGCACACCCCTGAGGCTGGGGAAGAACTTAATGGCTGTAACAGCCTCCAGGAGTAAAGATTCTTACACAACAGAGCTCATGGCTGTCTTTTGGAGTGATGGAGCTGTGACCTTCTTTACTGGATTGGGCAACTGAAAAAGCCTTGAACTGCTGTTCCTTCCAAATCCGGGTGAAGCTACAGCAGAACACATTTATGGATGTGTTATCTTTTATGAAGCCAATTAAATTATCAATATTTCTCTGCCTAGTTGCTCATATTTCATTGGAGAAACCTGTAGTGGCTTTCAATTGTTCAGACATCATGCTAATTACTGAACTTTAAGACAATATACAATCATTCCCCAGGTTTTACGAAAGTCAAATTTTGTGCCGTTCCTATAATCAGTAACTCACCAAGTCACTTCTGGTAGAGAACATTAGGGGAAACAAGATGTCACCTAGTGAGTTGGAAGATAGAAACAATACTCTATGGTAACACAGATAAAAACTTTTGGGGCTTGGGGGTTTTTTTTGAGTAGTCATCATTAGAAATAATTTGCATATTTTCTGTGGAAAATGGTACATTTAGCAATTCTTTTGGTTAATTTGCTCCTGAAGCACAGGACAGTAATTTCAAAACCATGGGGCGCACCAGACTATAAGGCGCACTTTTTTTTTTTTTTTAAGCGAAGATCCACGCGCAACAGAGTAACAAATTAGTAACAGAATCGCGTGATCACAGAGTTTACTGGCAGGTGCTCAATTTGCAAACATTTTTCATGGATCCGCATAGTCTTTAAACGCAGCTCCAGGCGCCCTCCATGTGCCGTGGGCCCCAGCACTCCCACCCACCCCCGGCGCCATCTGGCACGGCTCACACTCCTGGGTTGGCAAATTTCCGAACTTTGCCCATATATAAGGCATACTTCTGGGTTTCGATCAAAATTTTTTGTCAAAAGGGTGCGCCTTACAGTCATGAAATTACTGTAATTTTTATCAGAGTCTAAGCTCAGATATGTCCAGCAGCTGAAGTTCTGTATTTCAGACTCAGGCTGCATATTCCTCAGCTTTGACAGAGTCACAGTTTATTTTCTTTCACTGTGAATGTTGGCAGTCAGCTCTGAGTTATCCAGAGTGATGAGTTTTCCCAAGCTTGTGATCATTCTGGGGCTTTCAGCTCATGTTATTTCATTTTGTTTTCACTGAGTTTTTTTTTTAATTTGGAAGTATCAATAATCATGATTGTGAGAGTCTGTATTTGGGTGAGGAGTGGTTTGTTAATATCTTTGTAAACCTCTCAGTTGAAAAGTTTCCCTAGGTCCCTGTAGCTTCTCTGCCACAGTATTTGATACACATTTGACTTGAGGGATAGATATACTTGAGTGGACTTCAAAAAAAGTAGAATTATCTACCTTAATCCATTTCTTCTTTTCCCTCCACCTTTTCCATGAGTATGTATGTGCTTTCTTTTAAAAGACTTACCATGTAAAAACCATAATTGCTTTAAATACAGTGGAGACTACAATTCCGATGAAAACATTTTCTTTTTGTTTTAATTAGAAATGACTGTTCTCCTTGAGTCCTGTTTTGAAATAGTGAAGTTCTTGAATTGTAAACAAAATATTGCTCTTGACAGAGAATGCTGTGTTTCTTTTGATCCAAAGTGATTTCTTGTTTGGGGGACAGTAGGGAAGAAGGAATGATTTCAGGACTGACAGATGTGAATCTCAGAAGTAATAAGGATTTTAAAGAGCACTCATTTTTCTTTGAATAAAACTGGAATCTGGAATTGCCAGTTCTTAAGTCACAAACGTGACATGTGAAATAAAGCAAGAATTTAATATTTATCATGGCCCCCAAATTTGCCTTACCTCCTCTCTTCTTCCAGCAAAGCTAAGAAGAGTCAGTGCCTACAGCTGTATTTATGGTGCTGCCTCCTTCCCTGCACCAAACCTGCTGCCTTTCCAATCAGTGGAAAATTGCCACTCACTATAATCACAATTGCATCAGACCAGTAGCCTGCCTTCAAGGGGAAGATCCCTGCTGTTCCCACCCCTTTTATCTCTAACACTAGAAATCCTCTTTTTTTTTCCCTTGTCGGTGACAGCAGGGCAGGATACCTCCCTAATGTCTATTCAGCAAAGTCAGAACAACACACTGGGAGGAGAACTGCTGAAATTGCTGGGTCAAAATTAAGCTCTTGAAATTGCATTTGAAAAATTGGCTCTTGGGTTCTGAGAGGCAATCAAGTGTTATCTTTTTCAGTGTCATCTCACTCCTTTTCACTCAGCTACTACTGAAACTGCTTTTATATCAAGGAAAGCCTTTGGAATCAGAAGAAAAATTGATCATGTATAGGTTATCTATAAGTGAATACTTTTTTTTACCTCAATTAATATGAACTGATATTGACTCCATTAAATGCATATTTTGAGGTGCTTTTTAAAATTTTTAAATATTTTTTTATCCTTTTGCAATCTATGTATCTATGTATTATGAGAAAAAGAAATACTGCCTATTTCTTCTAACATTGTAAAGAAAATAGTCTTGAATATGTCAAAGTGAGAAAAAGCCACGAAATTATATTCATAGTGCTGGTTTCCATTGTACCACCGGAGGAGTCAGGAGAAAAAAGGAGTCTGTAAAATCTGTACATGTCTGAGTTGCTCTTTCATTTTTAATGTTCTCATAGGGGGAAGCCAGAAGACAGTAGCTGCAACACATGCTGGCATGTACAAATGTGGCAGGTGGCAGCAAAAGAAAGAAATCTCTGTTTAAATGTGTGTTATGAAGTCTGAGGATGATTTTAAAATATTATCTTGGAATGCATGCATGACAGGTCTGGGATAAGATTTATTTCAATGACCTGTTTCTGCTTTAAAGGCCAGGGGAAAAAAAACCAAAAAACGGCAGGGATCCTAGCTCCCAGTAAATTGGGAAGTGATGAGCTCTGAGCATCCCAACATTGCCTATCTCAAAGCTGGCTGCTGTCCAGGTTGTTCCCTAACCCAATTAGGATAGCCCCAGGTTTGTGCTGTCAGCATCTCCTTTCTCCATCCCTTTCTCCATCCCTTTCTCCATCCCTTTCTCCATCCCTTTCTCCATCCCTTTCTCCATCCCTTCCTTCATCCCTTCCTTCATCCCTTCCTCCATCCCTTCCTCATCCTCCAGCCCCTCGTGCCAGCAGGACCCAGCTGAGGTGGCCCTGCTGTCAGAGGTTTCTTGGGCACTGCAGGCAAGGCAGACCCAGCCATAAATATTTGGGGATGTCTCATCAAGGTGTGGTGGGGGTAAATCTTTTAGGTATTGCAGATTGTTCATTAGTTCAGTAATCAGGCCATATAAACAGCTCTGGCAGATAAGAAGTTATCTCACTCTTTTTGGTTAATGCATGTACATACAAGAGATGAAGTTTAGTGATAGTAGGGAAGTTGTTTAGAGACAGTTTTAAGCAGCACTGAGGACTAACTAAAAATTGGGAAGTTATCTTTCTTAACAATTCCCCATTATATACCAAGAACAGATTCTTTTTTTTCTCTTCTAAGTCCATAAACCAAAATAAAAAGTGTCAAGAATTGTATCTGTATCTGGATTGGAAAGAAGCAGCATGATTACTGCTTGGAACTGATTTTATTTATGACCAAAATCATCTTCTTTTAATGAAGCTTATCTTCTTGCTTTGCAGCTTGCAGGCCTGGATTCTATAAAGCATTTGCTGGAAATGTGAAGTGCTCCAAGTGCCCTCCACACAGTTTGACTCACTCAGAAGCAACTTCTGTCTGTCAGTGTGAGAAAGGTTATTTCAGAGCTGAAAAGGACCCCCCAACGATGGCATGCACCCGTAAGTCTCATCATTTCAGCGTCTACAATTCCATTGCCTCATTTATTTGGTTTTGTGCTAAAAAAAAAAATCCCAAAACTATGAGTTTGTGAAGAATTCACATGTTAATCAAAAAGACATTTTTAAAATCAAAATTTAAACAGCATATTTCTGCTTAGTGTGTAGATAACCCTAGACATACTCATGTTTCGTAATTTGGTGACTTTTGAACTTTTCATTCTGAGACACAGTAGGAGGAAGTGTAACCATTGCTATATAGATAACAATGTGGTGTTTTCACTACCAATATCGTGCATCTTATATACTTGAAAATTTGCTGGTGCAAAAACTTTCGAAAAAAGACCCGATATAACATGCTCTGCTCTTTCCTCAGATTTAAATGAAAAATATATGACAAATATCATCCCCACACAATCAAATAAAAGCTAAACAGTCCAAAAAAGACAAGAAAATAATTTTTAAAAAGAAAAAAAAAATATCCAATCAGAAAGAGGTATAATTAAAACCTCTTGCACCATCACCTTCTTTTAACAGAGAGTTGTTCCCTCTCATGCAACTGTGATAAGGAAAATTAATTAGTTTTTTTTGGGTACAATTTTAGAATACAGAATTTTGTGATTTTTTTACTAACCTAAATTTGTCCTTAAGACAAACCTGATGTCCAGTAATCTGGGGGGCCGAAATTCTGAGAAGAGATTTTTATTACTCGGATCAATGAACTTATGTCTAGAAATATATAGCACAAATTTTCTTACGACTTAATAAAATATTTCTTATAGATTTTCATTCATGGTTAATTACTCACTGGGATTAATTTATTGATTGTAAAGCAACTATATCTGTTTAATCTCCAAACTGGAACAAACAGCAGTATTTGAAAAGCTGTTTGTGAAATACTATATTTTAATAGTCTATTAAACTCATTTAATAAAGGTGATTAAAGACTTTGCAGAATCCTCTAAGATACACAGGCTTTGGTATAATACTATTAATTCTTTAGGTGAAGGATTTTATCTTTTTTGTGCCACAGTTAAGAGAACTCCAAAAAAACCTAAAATGTTAAATTCATGAAGTATTTTGACAGATTAAGTATACAAAATTTTCAAGAGATAAAGCCCTAAAGACAAAGTGCTGTTACAATGACTATCAGTGCACAGCGTGTTTTGGGATGTTTTATGCAGCATCACATAAAAATAACTGAACTGACTGAATTGAGCTACTTCATCTGCTCATGCTGGTTTTTCCAATGACACTGGACTGGAAAAATTTGGAATAGACCTGATCATTTAAAGCTGATTTACAAATTTACAGGCACTGAGGTAATTAGTGAAAGCAAGACATTGTCATCCACTTCATGAGGGTGATGGTCACTAAAAATGGTGCTCCTCAGACCCAAGGCAGAAAATTGTGTAATCTAGTTCTAACCAGAGGGTTTTCAGAGGGGAAGACAGGTCCCAACCTCTGGATACCTCGAGGTTCAGAGAGTCTCACCAATCTCAGCTCACTCTGGAGTAGAGCGTGGCATTTTGCATCAAGTATGTGAGGGAACAAACAGCATCCTTTAGGCTTCCCACAGGAAAATGGTGATTACAAATAATTCCACTCAAATCAATGCCTCAAGCACAGGCCATTAAAAACTGACTCCCACAACCAACACATCCCAGATGTTGTTGACACTTCCATGCTTGGGAAGAGGGTTTCATTCATCCATTATGCAGGTGCAGCTCTCCACATTATTTATGTCATTGATTTTTCATAGCTGAGAGAGTTCTTTGAAAAAACTCATACCTGGCATTATGATTCCATAGTTATCTTTCAGGGCACAACTTTAAGCCCTGATACCTTGATATGTTGATAAGGTAGGGAGGAGCATGAGAGCCCTGTGGCATCTGCTGATTTCTCAACAAATGTGAGTGGAGAGAGGTGCGTTGGGTGAAAATTGTCAGGAAAAACTTGGTGCCAGACCCCAACATTGCTGCTGAGGATGTCAGCCAGGGTAACTGAGTGAGTTGAGGCAGGGCAAAAAATCAACCACAACATGATATCAGTGCCTCATCTCACCTCAGCTTGGGAGAAGGAAGAAATGAAGGAGACAGTGAAGCAAATTCTGGTTTCTTGGTTCAGTGCCACCATGCACTGTCTCCCATTCAGCCTAGGCTGCAAGGTATCAGTACCTCACTGATTGTCACAGCAGATGTATTCATCTTACACCCACAGTGATGATTATTTCACTAATTGGCAGCTCTGCAAATGACACTGAAGCTCTTGACAGGCAGACTGTGTTCTTCTCTTGCACATCAGCAGTATCTTCAGCCCAAATTATTCCCTAAGTGATATTTTTAGCCCCACGGCTTTCAAATTAGTCTTTAAGTTATTAAAATTATGTTTCTGTCATAAATACAACCATACTGTTTTTGGTGGATCTGTGCAGATGCGGATAATTTAAATTTAATAAGAAAAGGTACAGCTATGAGTGGAATTTACATTGTTCCTTCAAAATGGTCATGTTTTACTATAATAAAAGGAGTTGAAAAGTTTTAAGAAAATTAGGAACTTTGACTAAATAGACAGAAAATGCTGTGCAGAAATGGAATGCCATTTTTCCATAACCTTTGGGAAAGATCTGCATTTTCCATATTAATTTTCAGATTTATATCTTGACATATGAGACATGACATAAGAAATAGAAATTTTTCTTGGGACCTTTTAAGGGAGAGATATTCTTAAATGAAAAACAGAATGAACAGCGGAATTCCCTTACAAATGTCTTCATATTCAATCATTTTGACTGACTTTATTGATGCCCATTTTATTTGCTTCCCCATGTCCTGCAGGTCAATGTGCCGAAGACAGGGACATATTTTGTTATCTCATTTCATTTCTCAATAGAGTTAGGCTGTATTCCTCACTCCAGAACTCTTCCTCACTACTGAGAAACTTGCATATGCAGCATTATGGAAAAAACCCCACTAGGATTTAAGACAGGCATCCACTTTTTTAAGATGAGCTTCAAATCCTCTTTGATTAATTCTGTGAAAGTAGTGTGCGCTTTTACAAAATTGTACAGTTCCCATTTTTACTTTATGTAGCTGCATTTCATAGAGATGAGTGTTCACTTTGCAGAACAGCATAATAGAAATCTAATTTCAATAAGAGAAATGAAAATTATATTAGAATATATTGTTAATCTCCCTCTCCTAAGCTCTTTTCATTTGACTTACACTTCTTATCAATCTTTCCCTGCTACTCTTCCTTCTTATTGTATTTCTTTGCCATATGCAAGTACTCTATCAGCAATCTCTCTGCATACACAGTGAACAACAAATAGCATCATATCTAATCCCCTGTCTGATTACTCTGTACATAAAGTCTAACATTTCCCACTATAAAGTAATTGGATGAATGGATCCATCTTTTCAAGGTCAGGCAGGCTTATATTGGTTGTCTGAGTTGTCTGAATGCCTCTCTTTTAATGTTATGCTTAAACAATTTGAACCCGACAAACTTACACTGTGTTCAGTAATCTCTGCCACAAAGTGTAGCCTCTATTTTTAAGAATCAACACTGAATTTCAGTACAAAATCACACAACACCCTTGAAGTCTTTAATGCCTTTATTTCCACGTATATATGTGTGTGTGTGTATATATATATATATATGCACACACACTTTTTTGCAATGTAACATTATGCTCAGAATTGGGATATTGGTTTGCAGTCACGGGTTTCCATTCTTCCTGCCTACCTCAGAGGAGAAGAATAAGTGAAAAGAGAACTATTTATCTATGACACTATTTATCTATGATACATATATAGAGACCAAAATGCAATGATGAATCCAAGGGGCACAGCTGATTCTGAATGTCCTAAGGTGATGGTTAACCTTTGCCCTTCTGCTGTAACTTCAGTAGCCAAATGACATAAAATTCTAAGAATCCAATAGTGTACAATGGACAGTTCTCACTTAAAAAGCAAGAATTTTTTTTTCCAGTCAGTCTTCAGTCTCAGGTGTGTAAAATACTGCATTGCCCTCACCAGATTTCTGTACTGCTGGGTTTGCTCCTCTTCCTTCCATACCAGAAAAATGCATTTTGCCTTCGGAGAGGACGAGAATACATAAAATAAGATGAGGTGCAAAGGAGTGCATGAGGCACAAACTCAGCTCTGTTGCTCTCTGAGCAGACCTCCTTCACCATAACACATCCATGCCAGTCTCCTCCACAGAAAGTCAAAATACTTCCTCATTGTCATTTGTAAATGAAGCAAAAAGACATTACTCATGCTCTGGCTGAGTTCCATCTCAGAAGAGCTGCATGTTTTTGTAATGCTCATCCATCTGAACTTTATTTTATTCTTTTGCATAAAATTCAGTGTCATAAATTTTGCTGTGAGGAAAGAATCCCTTATTTGCACCAATATACTTATTTTCCTTAAAAAACAATATGAGGAAAGCCCTGAGAGCTTTGCATGCAGATGTCTGAAGAAGGGTTATTGCTGCCAGCTTTTTCAAATGTGACAAATAATCTTTGTATAATTTATAAATGATAACAAAGCAATCAGGCCACATTCATAAAAGCACAGTGACACATAATTTAGCTGAATCTGAGGATTACAATTAATTGTCTCTCTTTGTTCCAAGTTCTAAATCTTAGTAAATGATTCACTGCATGTCATTGCAGCTTAATATTTGCATGAAATCACAGTTTAACTGGCATAATTTAACAGCAATTAAAAAGCTATTTAATCCTCATGCAAATTGGCATGAGGGGCCTTGACTATGAAGTGTTTTAGGGTTTTTCCTGCATTTGCAAGAGGACAGTCATATACTTTAAGACACCTCTAACATAATTGGTGGTTTTCCTTTTCATTGACAAGTGAATGTACATTAATATGCGTTTGAGAAATAAGTCAAAAATCATGACTATAAGAACCTTCACTCTAGTACAAATGAAAAAAATATATATTTTCAAATGAGCATTTTATTTATTGTATTGGTTCTTCTATAGATGCCATTATATCTAGTACAAGGAAAATCTAACAGAAAATTAAAACCCCCCAAACCAGACAAAACTCTCCTCTTGCCCAGATTCGTATTATTTCCTCTTTGGACCTGCCAAAATTCATGAAATAATATCAAAAAAGCCTGAGATGTGATGACCTGTTGTCATAATATCTATAGTTTATGTGAGATTAAATTTAAGCCAGTTTTAAGCCATTGACTCCAATCCTTCAAGCAATTACACAGCTGCTTAGTTTTAAGTGTGTGAATATTACCAATTATTTCAAGGGGATTACTCATCTCCTTCAAGTTATGCACATATGGACGTGCGATTATGGCTCATCTTCCATATTCCTAAAACTCCTCCATGGTTTGAACAGTGGGAATTTGTTAAGACCCAGTCATTATTTAATTCTCACAGCATGGTTTTAGGGGAAATATAATTATTCCTGTCTTCTGAACGTAAATAATAAGAGCTGAAGCTGAAGTAATGTGTGCTGGTTTTAGCTTATTCTGAGCTCAGGATTGTTTACCAGAATAGCTGGATCTGTCATCCTTATAGATATTTTGTGTGAAGTTTGATGATCTATTAACCGTAAACTCTGGACAGATACATGTATTAATAAATGCTCATCCATTCAAAAGATTTTAAACTTTCTTATCCTCTAAAAAAATTTCTAAACAGTGGAACAATTCCATATATTTTAAATATCAAGTGCTTGAAATCCAGAAGATAACTCATAATTTATTTCAGGGCAAAGTTAATTACTGTCTTATTAAAAGTTACAAGTGAATACCAGAAATGAAAAAGTAGCAGAATTACAGTTCACAGAAGAGCTTTAAAATGTTTATTATTCACATTATCACTCCCACATGATACCAACTTTTTATTTACAAGCATTCCAGGTTTTATACCTGTGCTTATGCCACAGAAGTAAATAAAATGCATCACTTAAAAATTATGAATGTTACACTCTGTGTAAAAAATAGCTGGTGTCATTTGCAAATACTTCTTGTAGCCTTTTAGTCTACTTGAGAAACTGAGATAAGGAAAAGCTCACACAAAGTTTTATCAGTGTCCCAATCAAAACTTTATGTCTAAGTCCTGTTGGCAGTTTTGTACATCATCAAAAGCTGCAAAGCAAGCTGAAAGTTTTCCAAATTCTGCTAACCATTGGTGAAGCACTGTGATTTTATTGAGAGCTGGGAATATAATGCTTATTCAACTAATTCAGCCCCAAAAGCCCAGAGGTCAGCAGTTGAGTTTACCAGAGTCATCTCATATATATCAACACCTGGAGTATAAGACCACACATTTTTCCAAGTCTGTGTTTCTTATAATAATTTCTTTTTTGGGATTCCATCCAAATTGATTTTGAAAATCATACATCTGTAAGTGCTTTCTCAAAACATGTTAAGTGGATGAAGAATAATGCAATAAATTGGGAGAAAATGATTCAGATATCCTGTAACAATTTGTACCTTTCCTTCACCCCTTCATTAATTCCTATCTGAAAAATAATTAGATGGTAAAGTTCTTCAGTTAGACTGTGGAATCTGATATGGAATTATGGAATTATAGGATCATTAAGGTTAGAAAGATCTCTGAGATCACCAAGTCCAACCTTTGACCAATCAGCACCTTGTAAACCAGACCATAGCAATAAGTGCCACATCTTGGGGCTTCTTGAACACCTCCAGGGAATTTGATTTCACTGCCTCTGAGGACAGCAAATTCCAATGCCTGGCCACTCTTTCTGTGATGAAATTCTTCTTGATGTCCAACCTGAACCTCTCTTCTGGCGTAGCTTGATGTTATTTCCCTTTTTCTGTCACTTGTTGCCCAAGAGAAGAGACCTACCCCCATCTGGCTGCCCCCTCCTATGAGGGAGTTTTGGAGAATGCTAAGGTCCCCTCTGAGCCTCCTTTTCTCCAGGCTGAACATCCCCAGCTCCCTCAGCTGCTTCTCATCAGACCTGTGCTCCAGAATCTTCTCCAGCTCCATTGCCCTTCTCTGGACATCCTCCATCCCTTCAATGCTTTTCTTTAGGTGAGGGACCAAGAACTGGACACAGGACTCAAGGTACCTCACCAGTAAAATGGCAATCACTAGATCACTCTGTATATTCATTTTTATATGCATATATAAAGCCTCAGATGATTTCCCTGTGATCCTAAACAGTAAGTCAGCAAGCAGGTTAAAACTTGTTGGACCGTCCATGACTCTTGTGCAAGGAGTGGGAAATTGGAAATGGGTCACTTGTGGTACATCTGGCAGTGCGCAGACAGCTCTAGCAGCTGCTTGTTGGGGGAGAGCTTCCCACAATCTGCCTGCTGCAGCTGTCTTTGCATTCCTCCTCGCAACCTTAAAGAAGTGCAGTAATTTCACTATATATATTTCAACTATAAGGTGCATCGGACCATAAGGCGCACTTTTTTTTGCAGTGAGGATCCGCACATAACAAAGTAACGAATTAGTAACGGAATTGTGTGATCGTGGGGTTTACTGGCAGGTGCTCAATTGCAAACATTTTTCACGGATCAGCACAGCCTTTAAACACAGCCCCAGCGCCCTCCCCGTGCCGCAGGCTCCGGCACTGCTGCCTGCCCCCGGCACCGGCTGGCGCAGCTCAGCCCTGCAGCTGCTACGGCTCACGCTTCTGGGTTGGCAAATTTCTGAACGTTGTCCATATATAAGGTACACCAGGTTAAAAGGTGCACTTCCGGGTTTCAATCAAAATTTTAGTTTAAAGGGTGCGCCTTATGGTCATGAAATTACTGTACTTTTTTATCCTGCTTCCTGATCATCCTTTTAGAACTTTAAGTTGAAAAGTTGATGTGTTCACTGTTATCCTGATGCTGAGGAGATGCCAGGTGGGAAAGAAAGAGAACTTGTAAAGTGTCTCTCTTCTGCCTAATAGTCTTGGCCTGTTGCCACCGCACCCTGTTAATGAACAGTAGGAAAGAAATCCCAAGGGATAAGCAGTGAAGGATAGGAAGAAATATCTGGCAGTGTAGAACTAATACAAACAATTTTACCTCTTGTTGTTATTCCAAAGCTGTTATTTATTTATTACTCAATTTGTCTCTTACAAAACGTCAAAGATTTTAAGTCTCAGAAAATCCTACATTACTAGACATAAAATAAGGATATAAATTCTGTGATTAGACCTCTGCCTGAGTATCCTACAGCATCAAGTGGCATTTATTGAAAGCTTGTGTTATCTAGTCTAGGTTTGACAATTCCTAAGTCATTTTTATGTTGCCTTAAATTCTTTCTGAATTAGTTTTAAATTATTTTTATTATTTAGCACCAGTTTACTGTTCCTGCTTTTTTTAAGGATTGCGTGTAGATAACTTTTAATTTTTACTTTCAATGTCATTGAAACGTAACTCTTATTTGCAAGTATAGGAATTTCACGACTATAAGGCGCACCCTTTTGACTAAAATTTTAATTGAAACCCACAAGTGCACCTTATAGTCTGGTGCGCCTTACATATGGACAGTTTGGAAGTTTGTCAACCTGGAAGTGTGAACTGCGAAAGCCGTGGCAAGACCCAGCAGCCGCAGCAGCTGCACGGGGAGAGCCGGCAGTGGATCCTCGCTGGAAAAAAAAAAAGTTGCACCTTATAGTCCAGTGCGCCTTATATATAGACAAAGTTCAGAAATTTGTCAACAACCCGGAAGCGCACCTTATACTCTGGTGCACGTTATATTTGTGAAATTTCTGTAACTGCCTTAAAGCAATTTTTTTCTCAGAAGTAGATAACAGATTTTCCCCTCCTTTTCTGCAGGGCCGCCTTCTGCTCCTAGGAACGTGGTTTTTAACATCAACGAGACGGCTCTGATGCTGGAATGGAGCCCCCCAAGCGACACCGGGGGCAGGAAGGACCTGACCTACAGTGTGGTGTGCAAGAAGTGCGGCTCGGATGCCAGCCAGTGCGAGATCTGTGGCGGCGGCATCCGCTTTGTCCCGCGGCACACAGGGCTCACCAACTCCTCCGTCACTGTGCTCGACTTTGTGGCCCATGTCAACTACACCTTCGAGATCCAGGCCACCAACGGCGTCTCGGAGCTCAGCTTCTCCCCCAAGCAGTTCACGGCCATCACAGTCACCACAGACCAAGATGGTAAGTGCCAACTCTCCTTTGGTTCTTGGAAGGCTGGGGCAGTGGGTTAGGGTGATAAAAACCATTTCTGTAGGTTTATAGGCTGTGTAGTTGTATAAAACTATAAGCATGGTGACTATATATTTAAAAGGACAATTCAACAGATTGTTGAATGTTTTTTAAGTGCCTTCCATGATGAGAGTGTTAAATGCTTCTGGCAGTTGGCCCTTGACCCCGTTACACAGGGCACAAACCCTTTCTGTTCAAAATGAAGTGCAGGCTTCAGCCATCCTAGTCCAGCTGGGTCAGTAGTTGATCAGGACCACAGTCTGGCTGGTGCTTTTGCAATTTCAGTTTTGCAAGAGTGAAACACCACAGGTTGTCCATTACAACTCCACACTTCAGAGTGAAAGTGAAGTCACTTTCTTTGATCTCTGTGTTTCATAGCACTAATTCAGCACATCTCACTGTAAGATACTTCTGCATGTGTATAAGCCATTTCCTCAGGTGAGCTATCCTAACAGATTCATTTCTATTCCTTGAATTGTAAACTTTGCATTATTGTTTTGAGCTTTTTCTTGCCCTGTTTAGTTTGAATTCATGTCTAAGGTGAATCTTTGTGAGAATCATGGGAAAATAAGAGAGCTCTCTATTGTTTGTTTATTTCTGCACCTTTTCTCATGTAGAAATATTTACTGTGCCAGGAAACAGCATCACAGGTTAGCAACATTGCAATCCACATAGCAATGCTCTCTTCTGGTTCATGTAACTCTAGACAAGAAGGTTATTTCAGAATTATCCCTTGCTGACATTTGCTCCAGAAATGTTTTTCACCTGCTGTGCAGTGACATTGCAACTGCAGCTGAAGTGTTTAGTGCAGAACAGGAACTGAGCTGGCAGAACTACTGTTTGGAGTAGAACACATCTGCTGATATGTTTCTGCTTAGTGAAAGTGCTAATGTTCAGGAGGATCCTGAATGTTATGTTCCACTTGTAGGGAAGGTATCTCTGATCAGCCTAGCAAAAATCTGCTTACTTTTGTATCTGGGACGAGTAGTTTTGTCGATGAGTAAGCAATGACTCGTTTGCCTTTGGGCATACAAAAATGAACAGGTTGCTGTGATGATGATGATAATAATGACAGTGATGGCAAAACTAATAATATTCATGAAAATTGATTTGAAAAAACACAAAACCCACTCACTCACTGCCCATGATGGTAACAGAAGAGCTAATTATACAAGATGCTAATGATATATAAGCTTTGCACTGAGAATTGCCTGAAGCACTGAGGCAATGTATCATGTTGGAAACCTGCATCTCCCTTTTCCTTTCTCACTAAATGGAGAAAGTGAGGTGCTGGAAACTTCCCCTGTGTAAACTTCCTTTTGGATGTTTTGCTCCATGGTATTAAATGCAGTCACCAAGCTCACCCAGGTGGAGGTCACCTGAAATACAGTTCATTTTAAAGTGGATTACAGCTGTGTGAACACAGCTTGTGATATGTATTTAAGTGGTAGGCTTTTAAAAAATAAAGTCTTTTGATGTTGTCTGTCCCTGGTTTAAGGATATAGATTTTCTTTACTCAAAACAGGGAAAAGACCAATGTTTTGATAGTTTTTGACATGCTGACAGTAAACTCTAGACTGTTTGCATTCCTTTTATTAATTCTTATATTACTAAAAATGCTATTGGAAAGGCTTCAGAGGATTTAAGACCAGATTTTCAGAATATCTGTCAGTTTATCTGGGTATAAAAAGACAGCTTTGCGTGAGAAAGCACTGTAATAAATGAAATGGAGTCATCTATAAAATGTAGTTATAAAGATAAAACCATTTCTATAGGTTTATAGGCTGTGTAGTTGTAGAAAGCTATAAGCATGGTGGCTATATATTTAAAAGGACAAGAAAAAAATGCAATGCTGTATGAAATGTGGAAGAAAATTCATGGAGGTTTTGTTGATGGAAAGTATGGAGAGAAAAGTGGACATCTTTTTGAGTTACTTTTAGTCATAAATAAGAAGGGATATGGAAAAAGCTAGGGTATGCAACCACAGAATAGTAAACTATAGAGCTAAATCTTTGTAACGTGGCAGAGATTTTATTATAAACACACTGTTGGCAGTCTTTCCTTATAATATTAATTCGGATGAAATGGCGTAATTATTGCATGATTCTGTAGGTTTGACCACATATTCAAAAAGACAAAGATCCAAGATTAAATATATGACATGAAAACAAATCAAAAATATATTCATTTTTACAAGGACCACTTTACCAGAAGTGAAAAGATACTGGCTTAAATCCCTTTTTTTTTGGCATTTGATGTGTGTCTAATGTGAAAAATACAGGTGTGTAGTAAATTAAACCTACACAACATATTTATCCCCTGTTCATGCTATCTTTTTATATGCAATATTTTCCTACATACAGTTTTAATGGTTTTGGTATGCACATTGCATGAAGTGCAAGACCTTTTTATAAATACATAAATTGTTTTATTCAGTTGTCATATCTTTGTCAAGAATATAGACCAAAATCTTCTGCTGCTGTAAATCCAGACCATTCTGTTAGCTGCAATAATTTAGAGTAGCTGGTGTTTTATTTTCTTTGAGCATATTGGATTTACTTCCCTCTAGTGGTCTTTCCTTTTGGATGGTTTGTGTGAAATTAACAGATTCATTATTAAAATGCAAAATTATTAGCTTGTTCTTCAGGGAGTTTTTTTCTGCTTTTTGGAGAACAATGCTTCTGTTGGCATTTTGCTGAATAAAGTAATTCAGTGAAGAGTTCTGGGCATCCACAGAAACTGAAGAATTGTATTCTGCCACAATAGTGAAGAAAGTAGTCTGAGGGCATCACAGAGGGGGAATATTTGCTGAAAGAAGTGAACTAATTCAAAAGTGATTAAAGCTGATGTTTATGCATAGAGCCCTGCCACAACTAATATTAAAATCTTAACTGCCTCCTCATGCAGTCACAAGTATCAACAAGATTAAGTGCAGTACTCAGCTTTGACATTGGCAAGGAGCAGACTGAAGGAAAGTGGCATTTAAAAAAGGCTTTGCAAACTGCATCCCTCAAATCTCTGCAATCTGATGTCTAAAGCATTACCAGCCCTGATCAAATACTAAAATTTAAAAAAAAAAAAATACTAACATTAATATGAATAAGCCTTGTAAAATCCATTTAATATTGATTATCTTCTCCTTTAATTTTAGGCAAGGACTCATACATTTGACATCTGTGGGTTTGGTTTTTTACCCTTGGCTTCATAAGGAAACAAAATTTCTGCAGCCATGTTAGATCTGTGAGGCACCATAATGACATGTGAACCTGTTAGCCAATGTGAGTTTGGTAAAAGTAAAAAAGATTCAACAGAATTGTGAAGAATGACCCTTCAGAGTCACCCAGCCCTTGGTTAGGTCTGCAAGTTGAAAACCAAAGTTCAGCTATGGGAGGATTGCTTTCTGTATTAAACACACCAGCTGACTGAGCACTCAGCCTGCCTGTTAGCTGGTTAGCCAAGAAAAAAATTATATATATGTAAATATATATATATATATATATTCATGGTCTTGTACAATCACAGCATGTGCTTTGTCTTCTCCAGCCAGTGGCAAACAAGGACGAGGCAGCGGTGTTAGGAGGTACAAATGTTGCAGATGGAGAGATGAGGGAAGTGATCTATATGCTACTCTTCAGTAGCTTGGTTTCAAAATGTTTTGAGATACCAGAATAAATTCCGACTTGAAACTCAGATAAATGGACAGATAAACACAATTCTGCTCAGAAAAGCACTTAAGCAAAGTTCCTGCTCGAGGAGGAACATTAGCACATATTAAAGCTCTTTCCCAAATCACTGCTGAAGTGATTTGTAAACAACTGAAAGATAAAAGATGTTTTCACAAAAGGCCTCATCAAAAAAAATGGTTTACAATGCTATTGTTCAAAAAAGTGCCTGGATGCCTTTTCTTTATGAGAGAGAGAAAGTTTTATACAGCAGTAAATATGCTGCGTACAAAGTCATTGTGCTCAATCAACTTTAAATCATTGTGTGAAGAAGCAGAGAATTATATGCTGAATTGTAATTTATGTTTCTCTTATGACTAATGGAAGAAAGAGACATCTCAATATATTACTTTGTTAGCATGCCATAGTGTCTGCCTTGCCTAAAGAAAATTCAGAAGTAGTTGAGACTTTTCATGCATAATTAAAGTAGTAAATAATGAATAATTAAGCAAACAGAACTTAAAACAGTAGTTCCTATTTTCAAATAACAGTCCATGTATGCATTCACTCACTGTGCATTCAGACATTTTATTCCTTTAGGAACAGAGGGCGTTTAACATTACACCACAAGGAGTAGGAGTGTGAGACATATCCTGAGTGGTGGGAAGTTTACACTGGAGAAATTCTCCTTCTGCCACTGCATCCTGGAAAGTCTTCTTGCTCAGTTCTGCAGTTTGGGGGTGACTGATCTCTGTGACATCAAAGACCTGCTACCAGCTGGCAGCATCTGAGGCACAAGAGGCTACACTCTGAGGGTACACACCCTCCCACTGTATTAAACACCTCTCTCATTTTTCTGTGTATTGACAGCTGAGACTTTCAGTCAGATACACAAAGGGCAAATCTGTCAGGATTCTGTTGTCTAATCCATCTTATTTTACATGATTTAGATTGTTCTTCTAAAATTTTCTAACAATTCTTTCTTTTATCCTGTAATTTAAGGTCAGTGAGGACTAAAAAAAAATTACAGGGTAGGGGATTATTGGGATTGGGGAAATTAGTTCAAGGATGATGGGCTGCAGTCTATCAACAATAGGGAAAATATGAGTTTGTCTTCTCCTTCGATTCATTGCATTTCCCTCAATGCATAGCCAGATGTATTCTAGGTCATGTTTCCTAATCTAATGGTAAAATCTTGCTGTGTTTGGAAGTGTTTCATTTCATTCCATTTTCTAAATAAGGTGTATTTCTAGTACAGGTGGCTCCTCAGGCATATTTATAGTTCAGTGGAGACAGTCTGTAGAAAGAGCAACCTGTTATCACTCATTGCTGTGGGGATTGATGACTACCTGGAAGGATTTCAGTGTTTCTTCCAGGAATAAACACAACTGAATCATGAATCACCATGAATTAAAGGCATGAGGCATTCTAATCACAATGGAGATGGTGTAAGTAGTTAAGAGCCTGGTCTGGCTGACATACCAAGACAGTTTATCAGTTTAAGATTAATCCTTCTGGCTGGGGACAATAGAGTTTCAAGACTTCACCAGGGTGGTAGGGGAGTTCCCTGCTCACTCATCCTAAATTCATTCCCACAGTAGCATCCAACTTTGACCCTAATTAGAACTCCAATTCCCGTTTTTTTCCCCTGAGTCTCAAATCTCTAGAGACAGGATTGTCATTTGTGACTTTAAAGTCAAGAAGGACTCTCTTTTCATAATGACACGAGGAATCCCCTTTGAACCATCTTCCAAATTATGTTTAAGCTTATAAATCTAAAGGAACGGCTCTTTTTAATGGCTTATTGAAATAGCAGATCAAATAAAAGCCAGTTATATAACAGTGACAGAACACTGCATCAGACATTGCCAGAGCTCAAGTCCACATGAAAGAAAGAACATGACATTTTCATAGATGACAATAAAAAGGGAATTTATGGCACTTGTTTAGTGGAAATCTACAGCTGCATTGATAGTTCCACCCAACGCTGCACTCATATCAGCATTGCTGATGTTATTTTTGTGAAAAATTTGAAGAAAAATTCTTGGTAACTGACTGGGGACAGTCTGTAAACATCTATATTGGATGTGATATGAAGACAGTAAAATTTGCAATTTTAAAAAGAACCTCGAGGTGCATGCTCTCTATTTTAAGTCAGTTATGAACAATACAGTTAAACAATACATTTTTAATGGGATCATGCAATCTCTGTTTAGTGTGTTTCGTGATATGAATATGTATGCATATTTATAGCAGTGTGTATATAAATTAAGCATTTTCAGTTGGAAAGAAAACCACAAGAGAGAAATTCTCCATCTCAGCTCTCAGACTTGTTCAGTTCTGCCAGAATTAAGAGTTTAGAGGCAAGGTCTTGGTGCAACATAGTTATTAATCATAGATTTTCATCTGCTGGTCAGCTCTGTACAGTTACACTACTTGTAACTGATGTTATTGTGCACATATCCCTGGTTACTATACAGTATTCATAGGAGAAAAGCAGCTTTTGAAAAAATCTTACTTGATTTCCTGAATGGCTTTTTTAATGCTTATAAATTTTTAACAGATATATTCTTTTTCTGCTGGACAATTTGGATAGTCAGTAATTCTTTAAGGCAGTGAAAGTCAACCAGGTTGCATTTGCTTTCATCTCTCCTACACCAGAATTAGCCATAAGTGAGTCAGCCAATACATATATTTTTTTGATACATTCCTCTAACTTGCACAATATGAGGAGAACAAAATTAAATTCTAGTTTGAATGAGAAGGGGAAAGGTTAATCAATACTATATTTTTTCCCATAATTTACTTACCACTTGTGGTCTTTCAGCTTCTGTAATTGTTTCTTTCATTGCAGACTACACCATTATTTATAACCATTAGCAATTTGTCCCTGACATGCATTTTCAGCAGATTTCTGATTTAAGTTGTAGTCGCTAAAATGCAATGCCCAAGTGCTGCAACAATTTTATATTTAATAATAATAGTTTATTTCATTTTGTGAAAGGGGCATTTGTGGAGCAATATGTAAAACAGTAATTACAAAGAAATTGGCAGGCCCACACACGGCACTGAGATAAGAAATATGCCTTGATTTTGTTTGCTCCTGCTGTTGTCAGTGGCTGTAAAGGGCATTCAGCACATGATTAAAACCCCAAAGAATGAGATGTATATTTATTGACTGGTGATTTTTAACTAGAATGTCAAATAAGCTCATTGGTGCTATCTCCACACTTGCCTAAGAACTTTTTTAGGATAATTAAGCATATTTCAGTTATCTGGAACCTCTCACAATGAAAGGGTCGCCATTGAGTATTCTAGTCAGGGTAGGGAACAAGATATTTCAGATATGAACTGCTGAACTAGAAACTTCTGCAACAAAAGGTTAACTGACCATTCAGGAAAATTCTCAGAGTTCTGCTTTCAAAGTTTACCTAGACATTTCTGAGAGATATTTCATTAAAAAACAGAACCAGGCAACCAAACTAAAAGAAATAAGAGCAACACAAAACCAAAGCAAACTCTGGCATTTCCAGTGCATGACAAGTGAAATTATTCTTTTGCATTCTTGGTAGAAGTAGTAATTTTGGTTAACTGTAGTAAATGAAGACATTCATTGTAAATCTGAAAAAAATTGTGTTTATACCTGATTTTCACACAAATCTTTAGGAAGTTAAAATGCAAGACACAGGAAATTACAAACCAATTCTGTAAAGCTTCAGGTCTTCAAAGCAACAATGTGAACGGTTTGCCTGATTCCTCTGCTTCTTAAAAGTAGTTTCTTCATTACGCTCAACAACTCTTGACTCTTCCATAAGCATTTGCCTTAGGCTCACATTTTGGAAACAGTTTTAATTTATACATAATAATGGCATTAATTTGTGCACTTTGGAATGAGAACAGACTCAAATTTCAATAGCTTCCAAAGCTTTAGAAGTTTTTTTTGCAGCTCTGTTAGCTTCAAGATATTTTTAATAAATGCTTTTACCTTTTTCTGCTCGGACTAACAATGAGGGACTTCGATTTGCTGTCTTCATATCTGTGTTATGTATTTAAATGTTTTCCTACTGTTGTAAAATTTATGCTGTCATCCTATGAATGAGTCATAAAGATTACTCCTCTAGAAAGTTTATAGTAGCCAGGGTAAGCACACCAAATATTTAATTTAGAAATGCGTGTTATATTTAAAAACACCATTTTCTGTATTTTAAAAACACCTACTTGGAAGTAAAACTTCATATTTGGAGTTTGGATCTTTATCTGTCAGAGAGGTGAGACAAGTGTCAGGATTGGAGGATGCATTCTTGGGCAGGGGCAAACGAAGGTGGGGGAAAAAGCCACACTCTTAATCTGCCAAATCTTATTTCCATACAGCATGCAAGGTCTGGTTTCCAGTGAGAATTGACTTTTGCATATTAAATATGCATCTTTATTTCTCTTCTTTTAAGGCTTCCCTTAAAACCTTCACTTAAGCAGGAATATAATCCAATATTCAAGACATGGCTAGAGGTTCTAAAGTGGACTTTTTCAATGAAACCATTTTAAATCCATTTCATACTTCTTGCCCTGGAGTATGTGCAACTAATTCTATGTAAGACTGGCTTTTCAGAGTATTTTGGTTTTTGTTGTTTTCACTTGCTAAAGTGGCATACCTTGCATCAGATACAAGTGTTTTATTTTGCTGTCTATGTGTAGAGTCAGGATAACCAAAAGGAGAAGGAAGATGATGCATGAACCATTCCCATGGCAAACCTGAGTGAAAGAAAGAGCCATGGTAATGAAAATCTTGAAAAATACACAAAAAAATTATTATTTTTTAAAACAGACATATTCATCACCATATTTCTTTCTTGAAATAAACAACGTCATCTTTTACATTAAACCTCGCAGTATTTTAAAACTGAAATTTTAAAGCAAATATTTACAAGCAATCTCTACTTGCAAAATTAATGTCCCAAAGCTGTTTCACTCTGCTCATGTTTCCTGAACACTCCTCTCTCTGCTCTTGCTTCATTCTTTTGCCTTCATCCACAGTAATTGGATAATTAGTCACAACTTTTCTGCTAAAGTTAATGGCAAACTTTAAAAATTGTGGCAAATCTCATTATTTGAATGAATTTACATTTGCAATAATTACCTTTCTGCTTATGCTGTCTGAGTAGAAAGTTGTGGTTTTAAAATTCTATTTTCCATATTATTTTAAATAATGCATGCAACAGCTTTTAAATCATGAGCTTGATCTCTAATTGTATTGAAGTGTTTAGAGATAAATGGACAGTTTCTAAGTGATTTATAAATTCTAACATTTTTACCTGACAAACAGCTGTTTTGTGTTCCTGTAAAATACTGACAAGTTGTTCAGCCAGTGTCCAATACTGAGTTTTGCAGTTTAGAAATGAATTACCATTATATTATAGTAGCTCAAATTTGTCTGTAAAACAAATTGTCTTATTCCAGTAACTGGTTCATTTACACATAATATTAAACTCCAAGCTCCATTGTTCAAAATTAGATTGTTCTTCTAAAATTTTCTAACAATTCTTTCTTTTATCCTGTAATTTAAGATCAGTGAGGAGTAAAAAAAATCACAGTTTGGGGGAGTATTGGGTTTGAGGAAATTAGTTCAAGGATAATGGGCTGCAGTCTGTCAACAATAGAGAAAACATGAGTTGGATTTTCCCTCAATTCATACGTTTTTCTGTCAAGCTAGAAATATCACTAACTCAACATGAGATGGAATTTTGATGTCTCATTCATGGTTACAATTTATTCTAAAAGGGAAAATATTTTAACTGATGTTTCAGCATCTCTCCCTGCAAATTTACAGAAAGTACTGATTTCACTTTAGAAATAATGCAATTCTGACTTAGAATAGGAAATCTTCAGAGAAAGTAAATAGAGGAAATCTCATTTTTCTAATGTGGTGCTGAATAGTATTTAATTTTACATATGCTTGTTTGTAATTTGAAGTATTTTTTTTTGGTCAAAGAAGCAAGTTCAGAGCAGGGAAGATGAAAATCTGTGCCTCTTCAGAGAACACATGTGACTGCAGAGCTGTATTAACTTACTTCCGATTGTGTATTATTTTGGTACTGGGAAATTATCTCTAGCAGAAGAGCAGACTTTGATCTGCATTCATCTCCTTGACCTTTTCCTGAAACAATCAGGTTCAGTGGCGCCAGTGTCAGTGGTAACCTTTGCTGCATGAAACAGCACACTATAATACTGAAAAAGTGATTAATCTCAGCTAAACAAAAAAACCAAGTTTGTGAGATTTTTGAGATTTTTGAAGGTAGATGTCACTGAGAATACTGTAATTTCACACCTATAAGGCACACCAGACTATAAGGCGCAGTTCTGAGTTACCAGCAAGTTCCCATGCTTTGCCCATATATAAGGCGCACTGGACTACAAGGCGCAGTTTTTTTAAAAGCGAGGATCCATGTGCAACAAAGTAATGAATTAGTAACAGAATTGCAGGGTTTACTGGCAGGTGCTCAATTTGCAAACAGTTTTCACAGATCAGCGTAGCCTTAAAACGCAGCCCCAGGCGCCCTCCCTGTGCCACGGGCTCTGGCACTCCCGCCGACCCCCAGCCCTGTGGGCCCCTGGCCCCACCCGGGGCCGCCATGGGGGGTGGCCCAGGCCCCACTCAGGGCCAGGCTCAGCTCGGCTCAGGGCTGCTGCGGGCTCACACTTCCAGGTTGGCAATTTTCCAAACTTTGTCCATATATAAGGTGCACCGGCATATAAGGCGCACTTCTGGGTTCAGATCAAAACTTCAGTCAAAAAGGTGAGCCTTATACGTGTGAAATTATTGTGATTTCTTACAGTGCACCCCATAGGAGCTGGTGTAAAAGGAAGTTACATCCCAGCACCTCCAGCCCTGCCCCTAACACAGCACTAAGGCATCACCATGGACTGCAGGGTTTTACCATCACATTCCAAAGTGTGTCTCAATGGGTTAGGGACATGCTTCGGGGGGTTGATCTGTTTATCTGTTTAGCATCTTATCTAATATCACATTTCCTTCATTATCTTCTCCTTTTAGCATTTTTCCTTTTCTGAGAACCTCTACTCTGTAACACAGCTGGTTCATAAAGATGGCCTAATATTTCTAGCCAAGCATCAGCAAAGTTACAGCCACAGTTCTGGATGGTGAACAACTGCAAAAGAAAAATCCCTGCAGATTTTGGTCTTCCATATTCATATCTATAGTAGAATTCTGGATAAACTTCCAAGATAATCTTTACATTCTCATAAACATAAAACTAAGCTCTTTCAAGCTGCACTGTGAATAAAATTTGTTTGCCTTTCAAGATAATGATTATATTGTCAGACATTGAAATATGGCTTTCCCTGGCAGTTTTAGGGAGGATAATGCTAACATCTTTAAAAAAAATTGGGGTGGGTGGAATATATGTCAGTATTTATGAGTAAGTCACTATTAGTCTCAGATGATGGAAGATTAAAATTAATTAAAATATCAATATTAATTTATTCCTATAATTAATTACATTTGAAGGTTAAAAAAAGGCATAATACTATATGTAGTTTGTTTCTCTCTACATCCATATAGTATAAAAACAGTAATTCAATATATGTATAAATAGTGTGAAATAATAGTTTGTCACTGATTCATTAGTCTAACTAAAACTAAATACAGGTTAATATGTTGATGTCTTTCTATTTACAAAAAGAATATTTAATTTTGTGGAAATATTTTGAATTATTTCCATATTTTCCATGGAACTTTTTCAGATTTTTTACTCTTTCTGCTTATATATTCCTATTAGGAATATATCTATATCTATTAGGGTTTTTAGATACCCTAGCAATAACTAAAGATAAAAAGATTTAATAAGGGTAAATATTACTACAGCATGCTCTATGGACTTTAAAGTATGAAAAGATTCCATTATTCTGAGTTACAGCAATATTTGATAATCCTTGTAAAAAGTGCAATATTTGCAACAGGAAACAAGAACAGCACAGATTTGTCTGCAGTGAAACAAATTCTCCAGATTTCAGTAACAATGATTATTTTACCTCTGGTGACTTTCACAGGCAATTTATGCAAAAAAATGTATATCAATCCTTTAATGGGTACTGACTTTCTGTGTGGTTTTTTCCTTGAAGCTTAATTCCTGTATGGGACATTTCCTTAAAAGTGCAGCAGGCTCCTTTTGGTAACTTTACTGGATGATAAACTGGGAAGGGAACCAACTCAGAGCAGTAGAGTGGGGGTGGATAATCCTGTAAATTCAGGGATTTACAGGGAAACTAATGAGAGAGAAAATTGCCCTCAAATCATCTTTGGCTGTTTCACAGCTGAAGTCTTTGGAGTCTGGATGATACTAATGATCTCAAAACAAAAAATCGTGGTTTACCAGAAGATTATGAATTATTTAAGAAGTTTTACCATCTCTTTCTGAATGGAAAACTGTGGCCAAGGAAAGGCTGTTTAGAAAACACAACAAACCAAAACAAAGCCAAATAAAGTCTTTCTTTAATATTTTTTAATTACTTCCCAGTTTCCATAGAATAAGATTACTTCTTACTGTGTGATATAGAGTGATGTGGAATGATATGTGGGCTTCTGTTTCTCTCCTTCACTCTCTATTTTTCTGTCAGGAGTGGGTGAGTGTTTTTATGGCACCACTACATACAGACATGTGGATGTCTCTATTTTAGCACATATTTTAGCAAGTACATGTGTACCTATCTATTTAACTTTTGAAAGTGATATAAAATAATTCTAATTCAAATTATCTGCTAGTTGTGAGATATTGGACCAAATAATCCAGATAATTCACCTTCCAATTGCTTCTGAAATTTAAATGACATTTATTTTCACAATAAATTCATATGGAGTATGATCTTCCATTTACTAATTCCTCTCAAGTTTTTCCTGCTGCCTTCCAGCTATGAAATAGTGCATCAGTTGTCCAAAAAGAGAACAGCAGCAACCATCAGACAGTTCAGGGATCGACATTTGGTTATTAGTGAAGGGTTCTTTAGGTAGGTGCATTCACCTTTACTTGCTTCCCAATATTTCCTGAGAGCACATCATCAATAGTTGGCATCTGTCCAGCAAGTAGTGGCTTAGTGCTGCAATAAAAAGTTATTCTCAGTTTGAAGTGGGAAAGGAGCTGTTTGAAACATTAAATTCCTTCTGTCAGGCAGATGGGATTTAACTGGAGCACTCTCAGTTATAAAACAAGTTTTCATTGATCTGAGTGGTTGAATTCCTTACTGTAGCTTATTTTCCCTTTGATTTTGAAATCCATAAATGCCAGTCATAGCTTTAAGAATGAAAATCGTTGGCATGGGAGCTTAAATTAAAAGTGATAAATTGAGACTGCTGGTGACCACTGCCTCAGCCAAACACAAATGTAATGGCTCTGCCTCTAAACATTGCTACATGCTTCATTTTAAAATGTGAAAAATTAGGCAGGAAGTTAATTGCTAGCTTGGAATAAAAGTGGTGATGCTGATTGGAAAAGCCATCATAAAGCAATTTTTTTGCTTAACAGCAGTGCTGCCTGACATATCAAAAATAAAGAAATACCAATAAAAACTTGTCTGATTATAAAAATGGGAATTTGTTATGGGTGTAAGTGTGGCAATAGCTGTGTGTATGTGAAGGTGACTTCCCTTCAGAATGCATTTGCCAGCTTACAAATGTAAGAGAAAATTGACAGATGCACAAGACATTGTTCTCCCTCAGCTGTAGGTTGTTGGGAGTTAGGGACATACATCTCTATCACTGCTGACTTGGTATTAGAGCTGCTATCAACTGCTTTAGTGGCAGCAAGTGCCATGATGAACAATTACTCATCAAGAGACTGTGACCTTAGAAAGCGAGCAAAGCTGTAAATCTTCACCAGCCTCTCATTTATTTTACTCTCTGTCCAGAAGATGCACAGATATAAAAGTAGACACAACAACATCCAGGGATTCACCAGGCAACAGTTTCCTTGTGCTGAAGTTCCAGATTTAGTGCTAGTTTCAGTATCAGTGGGGCTGTTTCACAGCTAATCAGTTGTTTGTTCTTTCTAGCAGTGCATTACTTACTTATTAGTAGCATGAAAAGACCCTTGATAGTTCATAAAGTAGTGAAATATTTATCTGTTTGCCTCAGGTGAAAAAGTATCCAAAACCCAAACCAACTACAAATGCTGCATCAATGCAAGGGAGTTGCAATGCATTCAAAATCACCTTTTGAAATACATATTTTATAGAATTATTGAAGTTGTATAATAAAACTTAGCTACAATCTGCTAATATTTCATTAGAGAATGTGAAAAGGGCAGTTTGTAATCAGTATATCTTGCAGTTCAAAAGTGTTTAATTGTTGTTGAAAAGAGGTTTTAGGCATTTGCTGCTTATATTCCTTCTCCTGATGTTCCTGAGCAGTTCAATACAAACCACTATTTTTTGGGAGAAACATGTCTAGGAA
Organism: Sialia sialis; assembly: GCA_009812075.1. Taxonomy (NCBI): domain Eukaryota; kingdom Metazoa; phylum Chordata; class Aves; order Passeriformes; family Turdidae; genus Sialia; species Sialia sialis. Next base: position 21,120,611 of record VRYO01001681.1, on the reverse strand, counting down.
AAGATTATTTTTACATAATCGGTGGCATTTTCAGTGAGGTTCTGTGTGAAACCATTTACCTGCATGCTTTTGCATCAGCTTGGGGTCATGTCTTAAAAGACTGATGCCAAAAATCACAATATTTCTTCTTCTTCTTTTTTTTTTTTTCTGGCTACAGAAGTCTCAATTTGAAAGAACACGATGCCTCCTAATAAAATTTGTTCCACTTAATTTAGCTCTGGAAATGTTTAATTATCTTTGTGCTATGCCTTCATAAACACAGGTCTTTAACTTGAACTTTTTTAATTTAATAAGTTCTGGTTTCCTTTTATAGAAAGTTTTAGAAAGTACATTTTCTCATATCCAGAGATATCTCTGTCTGAATATAGGATATAAATAGATCAACACATGTATTAAGTCTTTATCCAAAGTCATGCCTAGCAAATTTCAACCCTTTGCTTCTTTTTAATATGTATTTTCTCTGTGGTTTTATAATTTTTATTCTTTTTTTCTTAAAGACTAAATGATTTATAGTATCAGTAGCAAGACTGATATTACTTAATTTTCTTCACATTTATGCTTGGGGCTGTTTCTTCCGATTCCTACTGATTTGGCTGGAATATGGGCAAAAATCACCACAAATCGTTGACAGTTACACATTTATTGTTGAGTCTATCTTAATGCAGGTATTAATTCTCATGAAAGTTACAGAAATAGATCTTTTGGACTTCTTTGAATTTGTGAAAAAAATTGCCAGCTTGCTCCAAAGTTGTTTGTGAAGAACTAGCAAAAGGATGGGCAAACAGCATGCTTCCAAAAAGTGCTTTTGCAGAAGGAAATTTAGTTTCATTTTAAAAGGCAGTATTTCATTTTGCTTAATTTGGGTTTTTTTTTGTTCGTTTTGCTGAACAGAGACAATGATAAAGTCAGAATAAGTTCATTACAATTTATCACTGTAGGCATGTCAGGCCTGATTTTAATATGCACAAACACACAAATGGACACATATATAAATATATTTGACACATATATAAATATATATGCATGGTTGTATGCATGTTTATGCAGAGAAATAAAAAGAAAGAAAGAAGTTTAAAAGTTTGACGCCTTTCAACCTATTCTGCATTCTGCTCCAGGCAACACTTGGCCAGCTCTAACTTTGTTTTCTGAACTGTGGCCAGGCACCATTCCACATCTCTCTGAACCTTGGCTAATTCTGAACTCCGGCTTAGGAAATTGAGACATTTCTGCCATTGAGCTCTTTGCTTTAGCACACTGAAGCTGATCATGCCAAGCTCAGCACAGCAGTGTCAGACAATAAGCAGTGAGCCCTTTTGTCCCCAGGCTGTCCCACAGAACCACAGCAAGACAAAAGGAGCAGGAGTTTGAACCTAGAACTGAATGGAGGGGCCAAGCTCCAGCTCCTGTTGCAGCTCTGAGCTGAGGTGCCTGGGCAGCCTGCCTGGGGTGGCTGCTCCTGTCCAGCTGGTGGCAGTGCCTTTTCTCCTCATCTGATGCCCTGGTGCCAGCCTTCACTCCTTTCTGGGAGAGAACAGCTTCTGACAGATTTTCTTCTTGTGTTGGATAGGGATGGAGGAATCGTGCAAGCTTTTACAAATGGAGTTTTGCTCTTCAATCACTGTTAAGGCAGCATCACAGCAAACCTGCTGGATGCCTGTGGGTGACAGATCTGTCACGTCGTGTCACACCTCACGGGAAATGGTTCCTGTGTTGAAAAGGGTTGTGCATTGATTGGGAAGCCAAGATTCCTGCCTCCCCTCTGACCTTTATCAGTCAAAGCCTCATTCTGATGTACTATGGGCAGCAACTGTTATTTTACTCAGAAGTCCCTTGAAAAATCAGGCCAGATAATTTCTGGAAGATCTCACATCTTCAGTACAGTAATTTCATGACTATAAGGCGCACTTGTTTTTTGCAGCGAGGATCCGTGCGCAACAAAGTAACGAATTAGTAACGGAATCGCACGATCGTGGGGTTTACTTACAGGTGCTCAATTTGCAAACATTTTTCACAGATCGACGCAGCCTTTAAACGCAGCCCCAGGCGCCCACCCCATGCACTCCTGCCCGCACCCAGCACTAGCTGGCACAGCTCTCACGGCTCGCACTTCCGGGTTGGCAAATTTCCAAACTTTTTCCATATATGAGGCACACCGGATTATAAGGTGCACTTCTGGGTTTCGATCAAAATTTTAGTCAGAAGGTGCACCTGTTGTGAAATTGCTGTAATTAAATTTCTGATATTTGTGACTTCTTGGGTAATGATCTTGGTTTGCACTAAGTTAAATTATTGCAAAACTTATGCTAGACATTAACAAAGGCTTTTCACCTAGAGCGTAGTTGGGCACTGCTCCCCAGGGAAATGGTCAGAGCACCAAGCCTGCCAGAATTCAGTAAACATTTGGTCAACGCTCTCAGGCACAGGGTGTGATTTTTGGGGTGTCCTATGCAGGGCCAGGATTGGATGATCCTTGTGGATCCCTTCCCTCAGCATTTTCTGTGATTCTGTGATTATATTTGCTATATTCTCAGAAAACTCTGTTTGAAGATTTTTGCTTTAGGGTGCGTTTTTCTTTCAGCAAGGGTCTCGGTTTTGTTTTGATACACAAATACTTTTTTCCGCTTGTCACCAGTTGGAAAACAAGGTGAAATCCCACAAATACAATCCTGAAAGCAGATCCCCAGGACTGAGCTAAGGCTTGAAAAAACCCTACTGCAAATAGGAAAATGATCTCTCTTTACTGTACTTCACATAGTCAATTTCATGAAGCAGAGCTGGTAAGGCATTTCCTTTCCCGAACACCAAATCATGCCTGTGTTAAGTTTTGCATATGCAATTTGTGTGTTACTATGCAAATTAAATTATTAAAGCCAACCATATCTGCTTGGAAAATTATCAGAACCCATTTTCATACTCTTAAGTTACAAAGGAGTCACTTGCTGGGCAACTTGGAGCTCAAGAAACAATGCTATGAGAATGGATGCAGCCAGGGAAGACACTGAATGGTATCTTACTACTCAAAATCACAGAGGAGAAATATAAATACCCCAAAGAGCAAAGAGCTTAAGACATTTTGATTGTTCACATATGCTACAGAGTGGGGATACTGTCAGTTCTGGCATTTTCAGGGTGATTTCTAGACCTATAATGATCAGATCAGTTGTGAGAAAGCTTTCCAAATTGTGGCTCAATAGCAAATGCCTCGGTAATCAGAATGCAACACATCAATTCCTATTTTGTCAATTTGATTATCTACTAGTGTTACTGCTACTGTTATTTTAAATTTTACCATCTCTCCTGTGGTCCTTATCTAAAGTCAGATGCTTGAGTGTAAAAGGAAAACGAAGGAATTCTTAGTTGGGTTGTATCTTTTCCCATCAGACTGCAAGGTGCTAACCTTATTTTTAATTCTTCAGTTCAAGTAAGGAGCCCAATTTCCATTTCAAATCAAGGCTTTAAAAAGCATTTTTATTGCACTTGCTAAATCCTAGTTTGAGAATGTTTTGTACAGCCATTTATTTAGTTATTTGGTTGAGCTAATTACTTGTATCAACCAATATACTTTAGTGGGATTACAGGCTAGGTCACTTAGGAAAGGCCTTTGCTTGCCTGGAAGACACAATTTTGGTTGCTAGAACAGATTGCGACCAGTTTCCATCTTCGTATGTTCTGCATTAATGCTCACTAGCATTCATTTAATTTTTATTTAAAATTTTAATTGCCTCACCAATGAAAGGGGAAAAAAAAGCAATTGGTGATAAGGAAAATAATCCTGTGCAAATTGCTACCTTTTTAATTCTTCAGAAATACTTTATTTGGCTTTACTCAACATGCCAAATATGTCTGGCAAGAATCTTATGAGAAGCAGCTTTTCTTAGTGGTTTTACAGTTCCAGCTGCTGTATATAAATTTTCACAGCAGTTCACTGGCTTTTGCTGTGCAAACTGAAAATGTATTATTTTCTGAAAGTCTGCTGTATTTTTATACAAGTCAGTTTGCTTGCAGTAGTTGTTTTCTGAAGTCCTGGTTATGACTTCCATAAATAATAGGAACTGCACTCCTTAACTGTGGCAGTTCCCAGTATCTTGTCAGGTTCTTTCAGAACTCTGGGATGAACCAGATGCTGAAAAAATAATGTGATCTGTTGGTGCTGCTGGTGATTGTGGCCATGCAGGGAGGTGGAGGTTTTATCTCTCCTCTCCCCTCACCAAACTATCAAGATGTTTATTGCAGTCCAGAGGAAAGCACTTCTCACCACTTCTCACCAGACACAGGTGAGGAGGTGACCTGAGCATGCACCACAAAAATCACAGAATCATAGAATAGTTTGGGTTGGAAGGGACCTTAAGGATCATCCAGTTCCAAGGAAAAACAGGGAGTTGTGGGCTGAGAAATGCAGCAAACTTAAGCAGTTGAAACCACATAAGATTCTAGGTACTTAAAGGAGATAGAATATAGAAAAAGGAATGTAGTCAAGGTTCAAATTGAAAGAAAATAAACCCCAGCATTTTGAGAGGATGTGCAAGTTCACAATGTCTCACACCTCAAGGAAACATGGAAAGCCTTCAAAGTTTCTGCCAGTGGAAACTACAGCATTTTCATGATTTCTGTAATTTCCAATTCATCAGGTGTTCTGAGCAAAGCTGTGTGACTGATTGATCTTTCATCTCACTGGCCATAATGAATATTGTAAAAAATTATACTAATTGAGAGTTAAAAAAATGTAAAACTTAGGTTTAAGTTTAGCGTGTGTAAGGGCCAAAACTTTATTCTTTCCTCAAATGCAATCAGTTTTTGAACATTCTAAATTCCCCACCCTCCCTGATAATTGTTTATCTTCCTTGCCTGGCAAAAGCACTTAGACAAGATAATTAGGTGTTAGACATGATGGAGGGTCCATTTAAAATTGCAGGGGTTTTAAATGACAGGTCTGAGAAGCTGTTTGTACCATAGCCATGGTTCTATCAAATGTCAATAACAGGGACTCAGAATTCTGACTGATAAATAAATTGCTGGATTTGTTTGTTGTTAAAATGCAATGTTAGCCACAGCTATCCCCTGTCATGGTCCTCTTCTTTGTTTGCAGAGATTTTGCATCACTCCCTGATAAAGGCCTCTCATTTGTAGCAATTATGAAATCTTTTAGTGTCAGTCATTAACTAAGCAGAAGATACAAGAGGATTGATTTATGCTTCTTTTGAGAGGTTTTTCTTTTTAATATTATGGATTGATTCTCAAGGAGTAACTTTGGAAATGGTTTTAGAAATGCAGGAAGACATCACTGGCAGCATACAATGAAACTAAATAGTTCCTGAAGCTGGGGAGGTTTTTGCCTTGTGCTTCTCTTGAAGTTAGTCCTGGAATTTCTTTTTTTAGAGTTGTTTGTGGCATTAGGTCCTGCCTATACTGAGAAATGAAAAAAACCTATATTCTCCTGATAAACATACTCTGTCTATATGATTAACAAAAGTAAATGTCTTATTATAGTAAATATGCTGGACAGAGATAATTGTGTTTATAAAGCAGCCATTCCTCCGCTCAAAGTTCTGAACTTCATTACTTCAAGGACCTTTCTCACTTGCAGTGGAGGGAATTATAATAATTATTGTAATAACAATTATAATTTTTACCTTTTTAAAATAAAATACTATGGAAAATGTGCTTTAGCAGATCAGATCAATTATACCCTTAAGCCATTAATTAATTTTTCTGACAGTAATCAGTACCACAGAATTCAGAGTAAAATTCAAGAACCATTTATTAGTTACAAGGTAATCACTGAAGTGAAATGTCATATATTTCAAAATATTGGTTAGATGTTATCCCTTTCAAGATATTCATTTACAGTAGTTTCACGAATATAAGCCGCACCTTTTTCATTGAAGAATCCAGCTTACCCCAGTAGTGCGGCTTATATTCAGGTGCGGCTTATTTATGGACAATTTCAGGAGAATTGCCAAGGCGGAAGTACGAGACGCAAGGGGAACAGGTGTTCCCCGCCCCTCAGCTCCCGCCCCCACCGCTGCCGCCGCCCGCTGCCGATGCCGGTCCCCCCCGCCGCCCGCGGGGCCGGCGCTCGGGGCTGCCGCCCCTCCCCGCCACTGCCCGCGCCCCCCCGCCGCTGCCGCGGCCGGTGCTCCCCGCCGCTCCACCCCTCCAGCTGCCCGCTGCTGGCCGGTCCCTCCCGGCGCGGCCCTGGCACTGCCTGTCTTGTCAGCAGCACCCCCACCCTGCTGCGCAGAAAAAAAAAAAAAAAAAAAAAAAAAAAAGGTGCGGCTTATATTCGGATGCGGCTTATATATGGACAAATCCCGTGGTCATCCTGGCTACCCGGAAGTGCGGCTTATATTCAGGTGCGGCTTATAATCGTGAAATTACTGTACTTTAAAATAACTTCTTGTTTATCTCTCAACATCCAGTCAGTGTTAGGTAAGTTTTATTTAGAAAGCACGAAATCCTCACTGCCCACTTCAGACATTTATTCTAGAAGCACAAATATTCCTTTATGCTACAAAGATCTCAATATTGCTCTCTATTATTTGCAGTAGACTTTTTAAATTTAAAAAAATAAAAAGCTACAACATTTATGATTCCCAGAGGCTTAGCCAGGAATCTGCTCAGTGTCATAAAAATTCGACATAAAGCTCAGGTCTTTGGGGACTGAAGGTGTGTGTGACTTCCAGGGCTGGCGGCAGCTCACTGAGAAGGTCTTGCTTTGCTTTTTGTCTTGGAGAGCTCAAACCCAGACAATTCCAGGAGTGTCTGCCCATGGAATAATCACTGTGGGATGATAACAATCAAACACAAAATTCTCCCTAATTCTGTGAGGCTCTTTCTCTTTCTTGACTTTTTAAGAATTTTTTTTTCTTTTCTACCTCCTTCACCACCTCTTTCCTATTTATTTGTTCATTTTTTAAAAATTTTGCACTTTTTAATTGTATGGAATTTGAGCATATATACATGATCTGATCTATTTTTATTTTTTTTTAATGACTCTTCTATTTGTCTGACTGCTGATATTATACACTAAAAGGAACAGCTGCCTGAGATGCCAGTTTGTCACTGTGGAGTAGAAATACCCATGGTGGTAGCACACGTTCCATTGACAAGAAAAACAGTGGAAAAATCACAAAATTACTTTATTTTATAAGTGATTTATCAAGTTACAAGATAAGTAGTCTGTCACTATTTGATTTTTCGGAATAGTTTTCAGAAAAAGGAATTCTTCTCTTGGATTAAAATAATGCAAACATTTTTACTTCATCCTATTATTCTACCTGTTTCTTAAATGTATTCTGTGCTGTTTTCTGCATTTTCACCTGTACTGTTTGCAGTTTGAAATTTTCCGGTGATACTGTACTGATACAGACTAAGGCAATTTAAATGTCAGCCTGATGAATGTAGCAATAATAGTATCTGATAGATTTATCAAGTGTTCTATACCATGGTTGTGAATATCTATTCTTACCATGTTAGCACCCAGTGGCTCAGAATAAGAATAAAAAATCCTACACGGAAGACACAGGGACAAACGTGGAGCTGAACAGCAGAATAATTAAATCAAATTGACCATCTAAGTATTTCAGCTTTCCTTTGTGTCTTCCAAGTGTAAGAATAAGGATGAAATAAAGGCATTTTATCCTCGGGATAAATACATTTCATAATTACATATTGTATAGTAAACCATACTCTTTGTATATAGATGTAAAATAATGACATTATTGCATCAAAATACTCTTGGAAAATAGTTGGTATTGATTATTACTGACAAAAGTACTTGTCATAGTAAATTGTATAAATGTGGAAAGTGCTAGAAGTCACAAAATAAGATGCAGTTTTTAACCTGAAATTAAATGCACAAATTTCAAATGAAGTGCCTTAATGAAATTTAAGATTTAAGATTAATTTTGTCTATGTAAAACAAAAAGTGAGGTAACACTATCAGGAATTCTGAAGAATAAACATAAACACACAATCAAATTAATTTCTAAATGTCAGTGAAATTGCCAGCATTAATATCTCGTTAGTTAGTTGATAATTACTTGTACCTGGCTTCTTACTGCCACCCTGTAAAGAAAAGACAGGGAATGCACTGCATCTCAACTTAGTGCAAAAGTCAGCTCTAATTAGAATATAACTGAATTCAGAAGAATAAAAAACATACAAGGGAGGTCAGGAAAATGGAAATAATCGACTGATGTTTTCTCTACATTATTTATGGGGGTTAAAAGGAGCCCTGCCTGACTGTGCAAAACTCTGTGCCCTGTTCCTGCTCAGGCAGCATCAGGTGATTGATATCAATCTGAGAAAGGAGGAACTTTATGTGAGACAGAAAGTGAGACTGATTTTCATAGAAATGTGATGTTTTAGGCTGTTTCCCAGGGCTTCCTGTGCTTCCCAGGCTTGGGCTCTGTGCTGTGGGGAGAAGGTGTGAAGAGCATGGAAGTAGATTCCCAGTGTAATTAATCTGGAGAGGGAGAGCAGATGAGTCCCATACAGTTTTGTAGCTCTTGTTTGAAATTCTCTATTCTGTGATGTATTCAGAGTACAGTAATTACACGGCTTGAAAGCGCACCGGCCTATAAGGTGCACCTTTTTTTTGCAGCAAGGATCTGCGCGCAACAAAGTAACAAATTAGTAACAAAATCGCGCCATCGCAGGGTTTACTGGCAGGTGCTCAATTTGCAAACATTTTTCATGGATCAGCGCAGCCTTTAAACGCAACCCCAGGCGCCCTCCCCATGCCACGGGCCCCAGCACTCCCACCCACCGTTCTCCTGCACCCTGTCGGTCCCCAGCACCAGGCTGCTCTCGTGGCTCGTGGCTGGCCTGGCTCGCACTTCCAGGTTAGCAAATCTCCAAACTTTGTCCATATTTATAAGGCACACTGGATTATAAAGCGCACTTTCCGTGTTTCGATCAAAATTACTGTGATTGTCACCAATCTGCAAGGATATTATCCCAAGTGTGGACAGAAAAGGATGTTCTGACACATGATTCAAAACTTTTGGATGCTAATTAGAAAGTAGGTGTTTCACTCCATGTATTCCTGTTTTAGCATGGAAGTTCTCTCAGGGTAGCTGCCTTCCCTCAGGCCACTGCAACCTGCTGTGCTTTATTGGTATTTCCTTACAGCTTCCACAGGCACAAACCATTAGCTGGATTTTATTGTTCAGCTTTGTTGGACTATCAAGACAGCTCATTTTGATGGCCTTTATTTTTCTGTATAAAGAAAAAATAGTAAAGAACCATTGTGATTATCCAATTTGTATGCACATTGAACAGAAGTAAAAAGGCGCTGGCAGTAGAGAGGCAGATAAAAAGAACTAAAAACAGAAAACATTTCCTGTTCCCGCAGAACAGGAGTCATTAACTATAAAACACATGTAAGAATAAATGTGCTATGTTCCAACATTCCTTAATTTGTGCTACATTACAGCGTTCTTTGTTTTATTTAATGGCTCTATACTGGCAAATTTCATTACTGAAACCTTTCATTATTATTATTATTATTATTATTATTATTATTATTATTATTATTTGCATGCTGTGAAGATACTTGCATAGGGAAACTCCTAAACATGGATTTGCCAGGAAAAGGTTTCTCTGTGGTTTTGGCTTCAGCACAACACTGAAGTGAAAATGTCACTGGGTGCTTCCCTTCCTGTAAGTGACTAAACAGTTCTTGAAGTCATCACTTCACAAATGCAGTACTTGATTTTTAATTCTTTATTTATTTTAAAATAGTAATTTAAAGCTCAAGTTTTTAAATATCACGTAGATCAATATATTCCTCTCTGTATTAGTAATTATGAGAAAGAAAGAAGCAAACTATTTTGCTTTCTCTATAAGCAAACCCCTTTTCTATAAATGACTAAACATTATGCTTAAACTCCTGTGATTATGGTGAAAAAATAGCTCTCAAAAGACGTAGTGGATCAGCTTATAAACATCAATGAAGATGGAAAAATTCAGAACCAATAACTACAATTCACAGCAGAATTCATTTTTTTTCCAGAATTAGAGCACAGAATGGTAAACAGCAAAATAATGGGTCAAAGACAAGATAGGTCTATGTGTGGAAATAGTTTAATTTGTTTTAGTGCACTGTCCTTCACATTTATTGGGACAGGATTGTTAGATTGAGAGGATTAACAAAGGGAATCATCAATTCAGGAAAATGTATTTATTCAGCCTTATTACAGGAAAAAGTGTCAATCCCCTTGTCTCCTTTGACATTAAAGTTAGAAAATTGACATATGTATATGTCAATCACAGCATGTAAAGCCACCCATTCCAACACTCCATAAGTAATACAATGCATGCTTGAAATAGTGATTTCGAATTCATTTTCTCTCCAGACCAAATTAAATCACTTTCAAGGGGAGCCTCAAATCTCTATTACCTATGAAAATACACAGCTTTTATTAGTGCTGGTTTTCTAAGCCCTACAGTCCTTTTGAACTTGAAATACCAGGCTCAAACTCTGGTTCAGACCTTATGCACTGTTTGAGCACTCACAGCTCTTGTGACTTGTCCCAAGCCCTACCTCCAGTCCTGCAGGAATTTCTGCAAAAAAATATCCAGCAAGCTGATGTAGGAATAGAAGGGAGAGAGATTTTGGCATTCTTTCATGAATAAGAAATTCACCTCCCAGAATAACTCTCCTAAGAGTTTTCTTCTCATGGCTTCATACCCAGGAGGAAATAAGCAGCCAGCCAGTAGGAAGAAAAGCAGAGACTTAGCAGAAAAGCTGTTGCTTTTATTTGTTTAGGGATGGATCTCAGTTGGTGATGAGAGATCAGAAATCTCTAAGAAAGAGATTTGGCTCAGTGTAAGGGAAATTAAAGTGTACTTAATAATCTATACAGTATTACATGGCAAAATTAAGATCAAGTTGCAGTATTCAGAGGTTTGCTTGTGCAGAGCTTCATTATCTGCTCCAGAGTTCCTCTGATTGGTAGTATGAAAAAGAACCAATCAACTTTTTATATATTATTTTTATCTGTTCTGTTGCCAAGCTTCTAAGTTTGTAACATATTTATGTTGCTAGTTAACGTCCTAGAGTCTAAAAGGCCTAGAGGAAAATCCTGCTTGCTTTCTTGCTTTTTTAAAGCATTATCCTATGTAAAGCAGAAAATATTATTTGCATTTTCTTTCCATCTGTAAGGAAGCCTCTTGGTAACAAATAGAACCTTCAATACAATAAAATTTACATGAAACAAGCTGTCATTGGAGAGCTACGTGGTTGGAATGATGCCAGTCAATAATAGATTGCATACCTCTGGTTAATTTATTAGCCACCTGTTCCAGAATCCATTACAAGAGCACATTAAGATGCTATCAGGTTGGGGGAGCATTTGGAGCTTCAGGCCTTTGAGGATGTTTTTCGTGTAGAAAGTCAGGCTAATAGAAAACTGAAATGAACAATAGTACATACTGCCCTCCATGGAGAAGGGGGAATATTCCACAGTTTGCTATTTTTACCTCCATCCTCTTTGAGAAATAGTAGAGGGGTTTATGAAAACTTCTTCTCATATAATAATGCAAAGATTGCAAGTGTTAGTGCAACTGGTGGTCTTTACAGACAAGGGAATATGACGAAATTATGAGGTATTTTAGGCTAATTTGTTTACTGCTTTTCATGAGCAAGAAGGCATCATATTTCTGCAATTCAGAGCTTATTTTTTCATAACCTAGCTCATGAGAGTGTATTAATGTTACATGCACAATTATAGAAGAGAGTTACAAAACCAGAAGCTAAGAAAACTGTAGGGTGGAGAAGGATGTTGAGCAGATAGCCAGAGGAATTAAGGAATTTTAAGAATATGTCTAGATAGAAAAGGTTTAGATCCCTTCTGTGAGCTTATTCAGTCTGCACCACTGTGTATGGTCCACACACAAATGAAACAAGCAAATGACAGAGTTTTGCTCTCAATCCTGAGAAGTAACAGTATGGCACTGAACAATGAACATGAACAAAATCCTAAAATAAGTGAAAGTTCATGCAGCTGGGTCCAGGTAGGAACTATCACACCACTGCTTTTCGAAAATACAGGAGAATTAAAGAGGCAAAAGTGGGAATAACACACATTCTCAAATTCATTTTGAGTAGTCCTAATGGCAAATATTTATGTGAACTGGATAGCCCTGGCTGATCAGCAGCTTTTTATATATCTCAGATATTTATTTATCTCTTTTTATATATCTAAATATGTATATTTATATAGCTCAATTGATGATCGCGTGATGCGAGTAACACCAAGCTCACGGAGTCGATCATTGTACAGGCCATTTATTTATTTAAAAGTTGGACTTGATGTTTCTTGTGGGCCCCTCCCAGCTCAGAACATTCTGTGATAAGCAGCACACAGTAACTTTAGCATTGATTCAGTACTGATTAGAGAGTAAGAACTAGTGAGCAATCACAAGAACATTCCTTCAGTTTCTGAGTTTGTTATTGAGGCATCTTCAGATCCTTACTGGTGTGACAAGAGGATAGCCAGAGGGGTATTGCTGCAGGCATGAAGGGAAAGGGAACAGAAGGGAAAAGGTTAAAACCTTAATTCAGCATCTCAGCAGAAGGATTGTCAGAGGAAAAGCCACATCTGTGATTAATGCAGTATACCACAATTATCAGAATTACCACCTTTGCTTGTTAATCTTAGCTGAGACAGCAAAGGCTTTCATGACCTATCAGCTCTCTTAGTGCTTGACAGAATTCTGAAGTTTTTAGCTGTAAGTTGCTTAATGCTAAAGGAAGAATACAATGTTAAGACAGGAATATGTATTCTTGAAACAGCTTCTCTGCAACCACTTATTTCTGGGTATAAGATGGAGTCATACTGCTCAAAATGTCATTTTTGGATAGTTTAATCTATCTGTAATGCTACTGCTGCATATTCTCAGCTGAGAGAGAATGATTCAGGTTCTGTGCTTACAGCTGCACTTGGTTTCAGCCAGAAGGAAAAGTAGCAATAAAACACATGGAAATTTGTGGGGATCCTTTGCTACTTTTCATCTTGTGTGGACGTGTTCAGTTTTGCAAAAAGGAGGGAAATACTTTTATTCTGAGCTGCTATCTTTTAGCCCTCACACTGTATGAATGTGAGTACTTACAGAAGATACATTTCAACAATGAATTAGACGAGTATCTCCTCAAGGAACAGCCTCACTAATATGCCATCCTTTAAAAAAATGTTACAGATACCTGATAAAGGCTCTGCAAAGTCCTACACATTTCTCCAAGCTGTCCACGTGTGCAGCTTTTGTTCAAGCAAACTGATGCTGAGAATTGCTAGATAAAGAGACTTTTTTTCGGGAATGATAGCGTGGAACAGGGTACTAAGTGGATGACAGTGCTGTAGTTCAGAGGATCATCTGTTTTATTAGCAAACAGAATTTATGGCAGTAACAAACTCTTATTAATGACCTCAAAGTGATATTTTGGGCGACTTTATGTAGGGTTTATAGCTTAAGTGGCCAACAGAGGTGGCATCTCTCTGTCAAATATAAATATAGAATGGCTGATTCCTCTCATTCCTGTTCACCATTTTGTTGCAATATGGTATAAACAGGCAGGAGAATAAATTCACTTAGACCAAGCAATTTTAAAAATAGCTCAAAAGTTGGTGCATATATTTCCATGTTCTTAAGGATTTTTATGCAATTTTATTCCATCATTTTAAACCGTTATTAAAGTGGCACCTGTCTTGCAAATGGCTGTTCATTTTAACATAGTCATAAGTACTGAAAGCAGAACAAAAGATTAAAAGATCACTACTGAGTTATTTTTGTGAAAACATCTCATCATTCCTAGCAGATTTAAAATTAAACTAAATTGATTTTAAAGCAGTAGCACTGTACTGTTCCCTCTGGTGAGCTCTAAGATCAGTGGAGAAAAGCCTAGTTCAGAAAAATCATGTTCCTCTCAGATCAAAAACTTTGTATTTCAGATTTTGCAAAGAACTGAATTCTATCTCAGTGTTCATTATCGAATATGCTACAATAGTCACCTTTAAGCAATACATAGGCCATGTAGTCTGGATAAATTCAGGGAGTTTTGAAGCAATTATACCTGACCTTTGTATCTGTGAGCATTGGCTAGAAACAGGAAGATTTGAAATTAGTTTAGAATAATTTATTTGAATGTTTAAAAATGCAGTTATAAGGCTTTCTAAGCAAGTCATATCCTCTAAGGTGGATGGACTCCTAAAGCAGTGAAATTTCCACCACAGTGTGGGGAAGAGCAATTTTTGCCATTTGGACAGAAAAAACTATAATGTGTATGTCATCACAACAGAGAGGTCTGCTGTGAAAAAATATTTAAAGTTGTCTGAGGCTAGAAAATGGCAAATGAAAATAGAATTATTGAAAAACTTTCTTTCTTTCTAGTTCTGAGAACCTTGAGGTAGTCTGGCATAAAAGAGAGGCATAAAAACAAAGGGTTGAACAGCAGAGAAATCCCCAAATCATTGTTGGGTGGCTGTTTAGAGGGAGCATGAAGAACTTACTCAACAGGGTATTTTTCTGAAGGCTTCCAGTGTGCAGGACCACTTACATTTTGACAGAAAATACAAAGGCTTTCACAGAACTACAGATCCTTATTCAGATTTATTATGAATAGTTTTGCATATTTCACTTAATTTGCATGGAAATTAACTCTACCTGCAAAAAAATTAATTCTGAATACTTTAGTGAAATGAAAATGAGCTTCCCTCACCTGTTCCCCTACTGTTCTTGGTCAATAGCACATTTCCTCTGAGGATAAGAGGATGTTGGTCCAGCCTTGTGAGAAAATCAGCATTTCAGTTCTGTGTCCAAAGGGGTGATAGCAGGGATGAGGTGAATCCCTCTGGGTTCCTCTAGTGAATGAAACCCTTACTGACAGAATAGGAGGTGTTGATGTTCACTACCAAGAGCAAAGTCTGAATTCCAGAAACACCAGTTTGTAAAATCTCTTTGTGAACATCCCTTGAAACAGGTATTGCATCAAAGCACTGAAAATGCAGCAGCAGGAAAATGGAATTAACAAAGTGTGGTCTAGTGACTAAAAATGGAGGATATTACCAAACCTTATTCTTTATTCTGATTTTATTCTGGGACCATGTGACTTTCCAGAGCTCCTCTGCCTCAGCAGCTGAAGAGCAGTGGGGAATCAGCATCATACTGATATTTCATTGTGGAGCAAAAGCAGGAAGTCTGGAGTCTTAGAGAGTTTGGATAGATCTCATCTTGCTCACCTTTCCCTCTCTCTCTCTCTGTGTGACTGGTGATTGTTGTATCCTTTCAGAAAGACAGGAGAGGGGGTTTTAAAAGGCTGTGAGGTGCACAGAAATATTGGCTGTTGTGACAGGATGTGGAATGGGAGCTCTGAAGCCCTCACCTTGCTCTTCAGTCCATCACAGGACATTTCTGTGTGGGCACAGAGGATGCTGCCACAACTCCCAGGCAGTGTGCTGGTAGATCAGTCCTAAAGAAACCCAAAAAAAAATGTAAGCTGACCTTGTCCCTCTCAGAGCAATCTTCAGCTAGCTGGGTTTCTCTTCTGCCTCTTGAATTTTGGTGATGTTACAATTGCACAGAAATGAATGTATGTGTGTCATGAATGGAGCGTGACCAGTTTTGGGAAAAAAAAATCCAAATTATGTGAAGGTATTAAATGGTGAAAAAGTGGGAGGAAGATAAGGGGACATTATAAAGGACTTCCCTAAAATGAGAATAATAAGAAAGGAGATGCATTTTGTTGGTGAGAGGTTTCATGTCATTGCAGCCTCTGCTGAAAAAACTTCTTGAGTTAGATTTTGCAGTATTATGAAGATGTGTCTAAAACATGTAAATTTTACAAAACTGCTGAAGCAAGATATATAAAGTTATCCAGATTTATAATTTTATTTTAGTTGCTTTTATATGAATGCATTTCTACTCTAAGTTCTTGCTAGAGTAATCTTGTAATTACATGAATTGACAGCCTCACACAACAGGATGCTAGTAGTAGTATATAATCATTTGTCCAGAAATCATAACTCTTTAAATATTAAATATTTCCATTAAATTTCATGCACATGTTAATTTAGACTCAGGTCACAGAAATCTGAGATTCAAACTAAATATTACTTGTTTAAATGCTTACTGTATCTCTGTGTCTGTATGTGACAAATTCCCAAGCTCCACTTTACCAAGTAAGCAGAGAGATTCTGCTTCTCCAAGAGAAAAAATAACAGCAGTCACCTGTAGCTTTGTGAGTACTGAAAGCAGCGTGTTCTCTCCTGCCATTTAGGCTCAAATTATCCTGAATTTCAGATCTGAGTGTTCATAGCCTTTGCAGAGGAGCTCAGGCTGGGAAAATCTCCCTTTGTTTGCCAAGACCACAGCTGGTGTCTCTCCTGTGCTGAAATCCTTTTGATGTCTCATCTGGCCAGCTAAATAATCAGTGCTGGGCAACAGCTCCTTGCTGTTCCCGGATCTGGTGAAGTGTCAGGGCATGATCAGAGTTGAGGGAATGCATGCTGTGTTAGAGCTGGCAGAGCAGTGAGAAATAGTGCAGAATATGTGAAGGAATCTGCCAGTTCACGTGCAGCAAACCAGCTCCTTCCTGGCCAAGCACTGCTGCAGATATTACAGACTTCAGAGAGCTCAGAGCTGGCATCACGAGAAACTCTCCAGGCTGACAAATCCTTCTCAGGTAAAGCAACAAATGAGCAGTTCTCACAAAGGGGAAAATGTGACAAGGCAAAAAGCAGATCCCTGCAAGGGCTTACAAGGCACCTTCCTTCCTCTCCTCTCTCACAAGATGTAAATTACATAAATATTCAAAATAAACATCTGCTGTGGAGGTTGTACCCAACCCTGACTATAAATTAAAGATAAAATCCAGAACAGAGCTGCTAAGGAATAAAGGTTCAGTACAACACAGCTGGCACCTTTTCCTTAAAACTGAGTAAATATTTGTCGTCTTGGTGTATCCTTTTCCATTTTGATCTCTGAGAAAATAGCACAGTGCAAACCCCTGAAACCAGCCATTCCAGGGAGACCCACAGCAATTACTCCAGCACTTGCTGTGAGGGTTCCTCAGGTACAAGGTTCTTCAGCTTTCCTCTTGAGAGTGACTCAGGAAGCTTTGGGAGATGAGCAAGATGTGTCCTTGTCCTTCTAAAGGGAGGAGCATTCAGCAGCTTGTCTGCATTTGGAAATTATCTGAATAGCTGTTGCACAATAAATGATTCCACAGTAGCTGACTTTATACAAGCATTATTGTGAAATATTTATTACACTTTCAGACAAATTTTCCAAGAAAAAAACAATTTTTCTGAGGTAGAATAACCCCACAGGGAGTTAAAGGGCTAATTCTTTAATAATCATTCCTGTGAGGTGACCTAGACAGATGGCTTCTTAGCAACGTAACAAGTGAAGAAAGATTTCACTTTTACCTTCTTGTGTAAGGGCACACTAAGTTACACTGCTCCATTTCACATTCATTTAGTGATCCAACACTGCGTGAGATTTAATTTCTGTTGACAGTTCAAGGAAATAAATATATTTTGTGATCAGCCCTGCTGAGTTACTCAGAATAAAATACAAATGAAGCCCACGTGTGTTTACCATTGCGTGCTCAATGAACAGATCATAGGCATCCTGTTCAATTATGCAATTAATTTAATCTTTTCCCTTATAGCACATGTTTGTGGGTGGGAGGAAAGAAAGGAAGTGGTATCTTGCTTTGGAATTGCACACCACTCATTTTAGTTCTGTTACACATGGAGTTAATTGAGCTGCAACTTATAATGGAGATAGAATTTTGCTCTCCCAGTGTTTACTTTCCAGTTAACCTGTATTTCTCATTTATTAGTAATTTAGTTCAAAATCTGTGTCTCTGCTTCTTTTCTATTCATATTAATTAAACAAAGCCTTGCAAGCAAAATTCTTTCAAGTTTAACAGTGTTGGCATTCAAACTCATTCCTTTTTTGTGAGTTAAAATGTGAGGCTTTAAAAATACATTGGGAAAATGTAGTAGGGACCAAATGAGTCATCAGAATTCATTCTGGCTCTCATTTACCAGTCTGTTCTCCTCAGGATGTGGTGTGATGGTGCTCAAATCGTTATCTGCATTTGCTGAGTTAAGAGAGGCTGTTCTGTAGGATGACAAATAAATGGAAATTCCTGAAGGGAGGGTGGAAAGAAGATGGAGCCAGACTTTTTCAGTGTTGCCCAGTGACAGGACAGGAATTGATGGGCACACACTGGAGCACAGGAGAGGATGTTTGAACGTTAGAAAACACTTTTCTGCTGTGAGACTGACCAAGCACAGGTTGTCCAGAGAAGTGGATTCTCCATCCTTGGAGACATAATCAGGCATCTGAGGATGCAGAGGGTTTCTCTGGGCACCTCAGCTCCCTGCTGACAAAATCTTTAGCTTGCGGGAATAATGATATGGCAGGTGTGAGGTTCATTTATTAGTTTTCATAAGGCAGCAGATTGCCATGTTGCCAGAATTTACTTTTCTCACTACTGCTGGTTAATTTTCACCCTCTGTAGAAGGAGTTGATTTGCAGCTTCCCTTTGAGCATTAAAAGTCATCAGACCCAGGCAACGTCAGGAAATTGTTCAACAGAGGCTCTTTCCCTGGAGCTAAGGGAAAAAATGTTGGGTCCAGAGTTTGGAAGTACCTGGAATCTTCTCCAGAATTTTTATTTTTTTTTTAATAAGTTCAGATTTCTGAACAGATGAAATTGTGCTACACTGATACAAAAACATATGTACAATAGTAAAAAAAAAAATAAAAATAAAAATTTCCTCCTTGCCATATGAATTTATAATATCTGTTTCTTCAGGGATGTAAAGGAGCATGAATTTTGATGCAGTTTATTTTTATTTGAGAGTATATCTTCCTGTTTCATTATTACTTCCTACCAAATTGGGGTTTTTTTCCTGTAATCCTTTACAAGGCAGCATCCAAGTTGAGTTGGGATTAAATTCCACTTTAAAAATCTGTGTCCTTTCACAGTAAGCGAATTGTAACTTTGATGAAGAATCTTCTTTTAGGCAATGAAAAAGTCATACCTCTCTCACTTTTTAAAAAAATAAGATGAAAGAATTAGTATTTCATGTTTTTTTCTGTGTAGTAACTGAAAAATTGCTGATGTCTCTATTCACATTAAAACTGGGTTAGCTATTGATGTCAGGGAAAGGAAAAAAAAAAGTAATTTAATTCATACTTGACTGTTTGACCCAACTCAATGTGCCTATACCTGTGACAAAATTCATCTGCCAGAAAAGAAAGCAAATTATTTCTGGAAATAAGGGCATGTTCTTCCAGTGTTTCAGCAGCTAAACTGGGAAGTTTATTTACTGTCAGCTGCAGCAGGAATGGAGAGTGGCACAACAAGCAAAGACCAGGCCACAGAAGAGGGTCTGTGTGACACCAATTCTAGGGCATGTCTATACAACCTAAAATTATTACTTTATGGAAAGTTATTCTTGTCCTTTTAAAAGCTCTGTGGGTTATGGACCAGTCTATGTAAAGAGGAGAATTCTCTGCTTTGGGCAGGATGAGGATTACTGGACAGCTTCCGTCTGTCACAGGCAGCTGAGAAATTTTATGTTACTTGACCTTGAATAATGTGGTTTTACAGGCAGGAGACAGAACTGGGGCTGACATGAGCTCCTGTTCTTTCAGACTGCATGAAAATTTGCCCATATTTAACCTGCACAAATACCCAGGTACCTGTGAGCATCCCAGAAGTTATAAAAAGCTGATTATTTAGAGGACAGCATGAACTCTTCAGGAAAAAAAAAAAAAAAAAAAAAAAAAAACAGAAAAAAAAACAAAAACTAAACCAAACCAAAACAAACAAACAAACAAAAACCAATCAAAAAAACTTGTACACCACACTTGGAGACAATTTAGTTAGTTTTAAAATTGTCAGAGTCAGTTTCCAAAAGTGTGGATCCCTTTTCCAAAAAAAGAAGATTTTGTACTGGGTTGTTTTTTATTTCTGCCCAGCTCCCCAGAGAATGCAGATGCCAGATGGTCGGTACATCCCCATGCTGTCCACTGATCAGTCTTCATTCACTTCTGAATTTTTGTGGTGCAAGTTGTGCTTGTCTCAGGTTTGCAGATCACTGGAAAAGCTGAGGCACAGAGGCATGAGGAAGCAGAGATTTCACTTGCAGCCTCACCACAAATCTCCAGAACCCTGTTTAAAATCTGACCCTGCATTTTGCTCCCTTCCCCCTCTCATGCTGCTAAAGCTGCGCTTCTGAGCTGAACTGAAAGC
This sequence comes from Sialia sialis, assembly GCA_009812075.1. NCBI lineage: Eukaryota > Metazoa > Chordata > Aves > Passeriformes > Turdidae > Sialia > Sialia sialis. Next base: position 21,100,334 of record VRYO01001681.1, on the reverse strand, counting down.
TTTAAGTGGAGCAGTTACATTTTTACTCCTATTTTGTTCTAAATCAAGTAAAGTGCATGTTAAGAACTATTTAAAATACAGTAATTTCACAACTATAAGGTGCACCGGATTATCATGCACACTTCCGGGTTGTTGGCAAATTTCCAAAACTTTGTCCACATATAAAGTGCACTGGACTATAAGGCGCACTTTTTTTGCAGCGAGGATCCATGCGCAACAAAGTAAAAAATTGGCAATGGAATCGCGCGATCGCAGGGTTTACTGGCAGGTGCTCAATTTGCAAAATTTTTCATGGATCAGCGCAGCCTTTAAATGCAACCCCAGATGCCCTCCCTGTGCCACAGGCCCCAGCACTCCCGCCCACCCCCCGGCGCCGGCTGGCGTGGCTCACACTTCCAGGTTGGCAAATTTCCAAACTTTGTCCATATATAAGGCGCACTGAACTATAAAGCACACTTCCAGATTTCAATCAAAATTTTAGTCAAAAGGATACGCATTATAGTCATGACATTACTGTAGTTCAAAACAACTGATGAGTCTATGAAGTTTTTTTTTACTACAGATACGTTTTAGGACTTTGATATTAAAAAATCCCCATAATGCATTAGCCTAAAACAGAATAGAAAATAGTCACATATATGTGTGCGACATAGATTAAACTGTTTGGTATTTAAAGAAATAAAACGTGATAAATAATTCTGCATTCCAATCCATATTTCCTTTTACTTCGGTAATAAAATGGATGGAGAGACCAAATTAACTTCAGGAAGGAATTTCAGACACCTCATCATCTGCTAAAGATGTGCCCTGATATCACTGTGAAAGACTTTGGCCAAAGCTACTATTTCTGTTTGGGATTTTAATTCGGCTAGACAAAATGATTCCTGACATGCTCTAGCCCTGGATCAGTGGGAAGCCTGACAAGGCAAGAGCATCACTGTACTCTGAAACCCTGTTGAGAAAAGAACATCACACAGTCATTCCAGTGTAGCTTTTTTTATTTTTTCATCTGTCACCTAAAATACAAATAAAGTAAATAAGGTTGATTTTGCTGCTGTTGAATGACCTTTATTTTTATACACTCCAGTGCTGTTGTAGTAATCAGTAGTAGTGGCAAGGTACGGTTTTGTACATTGCTTCACTGTTAAAGCCATGCCCAAGACAATTTCTCAAGTATTTCTGATAAAGTAAAATGAAGTACTCTTTGCTGCCATGCCCACAGAATGATACATACTGAAGATATAGAGTAAAAATAATGAGAAAAATGTCAAGAGCTAAATTGCCTAAGACAGAAGGCTAAATTGATAGAGTCTTTATGTTATGCCTCAACCACTAGAACAGAATTTCTAGTTTATATCTTAAAATGCTCCAGGAGGAAAGCATGGGGGGTTTTTGTTGTTTAAGTGCAGGGTTGGTGGTTCAGGATGATTGTCTTCAAGCATTACCTCGACTTTCAGATGCTTATATTGATATGCTGTTAGTCAATACTGCAATCATGACATTTTATGCTGGAACCTGCTATGTCAATAACCCCCTTATTCTCTACAGGCAGTGCAGTGGCATTTGCTAACATTTTATATAAGATCTTCATTGAGCTGTTGCAGTGTGAATGTCACTAACTGAAGCAAATTTTAAATTAAAAAAAAAAATAGGAAAATACCTGTTTTGCTTCCATAATATATGACTTGAGATATCTCTGCTTCCTATAAACTTACTTTCTTGATGCTATCTTCTTGTTCAAATGTGTTAATTAAATGCACACCAAATGCCATGCAAAGGTGAGCTGCATGTAGGGCCATATCCTCCTTGACTTGCAAACTATTTTTTTATCTTTGGGATTTGCCCTCTCTGAAGAATATGTTTTGCTATCTTGAATTATACAGTCTTAATCTTTGTTTAATACTTGAAGCAAAAGAAATGTTTCAGTGTATTTTAAATCTAGGTCCTATTCTGACATGTCATCAAAATGGTATTTTTTATCTTTTTCATCCTGTAGTTGATAAAAAACCCACAAAAAACTCCCATGTGCAGATGCTTTTGAGCTTCTTTTTTCCAATCAGCCAGAGCATCTCTTCCCCATCCTCCCACCCTCAGCTGGATGTATGCTCTGTGCTTTCTCTGCTTGCTGTCCTCTGCTAATTTTCTCTTTGTCTGGAGCTTCCCTACTCTTCCCCTTTCATCTCAGCATCAGTGCTGTGTCAGCATTTCATGCTTTTTAGCCCCAAACCTGCCCTCCCACACAGTGGCAAGGTCACCAGAGAACATGTGTGCCATGGTTCAATTGCTGCTTGGTTGTCAGGGCTTCTGAACACTGGGTCTGGTTTCCTTTTAACAATGGAAGGTTTTTGAGGCACACAAGTGAGTATGAAGAAGCAGGGTACTGTTGTAATTCCCAATATCAACTATGCCAATTCCACCCATTTCAGCAAGAATATATTGAAGCAAGAATATATTGGAACAAGGCTCTGGTGTTAAAACTGTTATTTTCAGAACTTGGGAAGAATGGGTGACATGTGGTTCTGGTTTAGCATGCCATAAACTCAAGCATTATGATTTCATTTCTTCTCCTATATTATGGAATGGAAACTTTCAGGACACATTATCACAGTGTAGATTTCTCTATGCCAAAGGCAACATATACATGTCAAGAATCTTCTAAATCCTTTCCTTTGTTTTTTCCCTTTCTGTTAAATGTAGAAAGTAATTCACCTCACAAAGACAATTTTGACACTCCATCTTGGTATTACATTTACAGATTCCTAGAATGGGAAAATGGGAATGTGGCATTTTTAGAGCCAACAGCAAATATGATTTGGGACCATGCTGGCTCAAGATAAGAAATATTTAATTACTTCCTATTCACTGAATATGATTCATCCCATTCAGTAACTGAAGTGGTGGAATAATGGATTCATGCATGTAATTAGGGATAATATGGTGTAAATGCAGAGTGTTTAATTGGTTAATGGCCAGCCACAATTTTAAACTCCTCTAAATTTTGAATGTTTTACTCTGCAATCTTACCTTCTAAACATAATTAAATATATGATTACCTGTGATAGTAATACTTATATAACATTACCAACTTATTTGGTTTTTATAATTCTTCAAATAATATAATCACAGGATCATTTAGGTCAAATTAGATATCTATGAATCATCTGATTCAAACTCAAATCAAAACATGTCAAATAAGATCAGGTTGCTCAAAGCCTTCTATATTTGAGTTTTGAATGTCTCCAAGAATTCTCCACAGTCTTTCCAGACAACCTATTGCACTATTTGACCATTTAAATGCTGAAAAACTGTATTTCTTTATATCTTCCCAAAATGGAAGGGCTGCAACTTTTGTTATCCTTTTGCTCTGAGAATAGTCCAGCTTCATCTCTAAACCATCCTGTGTGGTACTTATGGAGAGCAGTGACACCTCCCTGAGCCACCCCAGGCTTTAGCAGCTCTTTCCCTCCAGGTGTCAACCACTCCTGCAGGTTTGGTAATGACCACAAATTTGGCGAGTTTATTTCGTTCCATTGCCTGAACTGCTAATGAAGGCATTAAGTCAAATTGGGCCCAAGCAATAAAATAACAGTTAGTAACAGACTGTGTATATATAAAACAGTGCACTGCACCAAGCAAAAGCTAAAACATATTAGAGGACTGGTCACATGCACCTGAGATACTTGCTGTGATCAGCTGCTTTAGTTACATCTCACCAAGGGTTGAGATGATTCCAGAAACCTCTGTGTTTTTAGCTTAACCCAAAATGTAGGATATCACAGGCAATGGCAGCATCATATTTACTGAACTGTTAAGATAGACTTAAACCTGAATCTGGACTATTCAGACAACTTGTCTTTTCTCCAAAGTGCTCCTGACATGTACTCAGTAGAAGATTTTAATTATACCTAGTTACTCAGCCAAAGGTCTCCTCCCACTTAAGGATGACAGTAATTTCACAACTATAAGGCGCACCAGATTATAACACACACTTCCGGGTTGTCAGCAAATTTACGTTCTCTGTCCATATATAAGGCACACTGGACTATAAGGTGCACTTTTTTTTATTTTTTCATCTAGGATCTGTGTGCAACAAAGTAACGAATTAGTAACAGAATCGAGCAATCGCGGGGTTTAGTGGCAGGTGCTCAATTTGCAAACATTTTTTCATGGATCAGAGAAGCCTTTAAACGCAGCCCCAGGTGCCCTCCCTGTGCCGCGGGCCCCGGCACTCCCCGTGCCATCCCCGACGCCGGCTGATGCAGCTCACGGCTCTCACGGCTCAGCTTGGCTCACAGCAGCCCTGCCACAGCTCGCAGCTCGCACTTCTGGGCTGGCGAATATCTGAACTTTGTCCATATATAAGGCGCACCGGATTTTAAGGCGCATTTCCGGGTTTCGATCAAAATTTTAGTCAAAAGGATGCGCCTTATAGTAGTGAAATTACTGTGATTCTTTATTCTAGGCATATATGTAGTGAGAAATGTGCCATAGGATAAGTTTTTTGGCAGCTTCATGACATCCAGGATGACACATGACCAGAAACTGAAGCTCTCCAGGCTGTGCTTTCTTATTTTCACCCTCACGCTCAGGTCAAAGAAAGGCAAAGTTCCTGGCATGGGGAACACTATGGAGAGAGGCTAAAACTGCCAACAGACTTGGAGATGAAAGTCAGTGCAAAAAACTTACCTGAATCAGTGACCACAGATGTAATCAACCCCTAGCAGTGCTGCCTAAAAGATTAGGAGTTGTTTTTTTAAGAAATTAAATTATTCTTAATCAATCTCTTTTTCCAGAGAGTTCATTTGTGGTTTCTTGACTGATCGTTTAGCAGTGTTTCACTTCGCTGGGCTGTTGAGCACTCAGCAAACTTCAGGACCCAATTAAAAGTTGTTGGATGGCAGTTTTGGAGAGAAATGGATTCTTTAGATCACTTGATATTCTTACTGAGACTAAGATTTCTGTTAATCCAATTTGTTTAAATACTTTTCTTTACACTGAGATACAGAATGAACAGAAGATGGGCAAAGAGACCAGCTCCAGATCATGTGGAAAAGTTAAACCTTTTAGTTTCAACTACTTAGCTGTTGTAAAACTTTTCTCTGTGTAGAGTGATGGCAAACTTAGACTCATTACACATATTTTCCAGGCTTAGTCTGTGGTACACTTTCATTCAAAATCAGGAATCATTCACCTCTGTACTTTTTAGATTAAATAATATAATTTACCATATTTAAGGGGATGCTTTAGTTCTAATGTATTGTTATAACTGGCTGTGATGTAGATTTTAGAAAGTTCTGTCAGGTTTTGGTGAGGTTCTATCCAGCAGAACACCTGGTTCTGAGAACAATAAACCCAGAGGATCCCCATGTGCTGTGGTTTCAGGTCTCAGACACCTCTGTGTGGATTGTCTGATGTTTCATAAGTGCAGTTTTTTGTTCAATGAAGGATAGTAAAAAAAGTTTTCTTATCTGCTGAAACACTCAACACTTGTGGGAACTTGACACACTACAGACTTCTATCCTATATTGGGAAATACTCAAAACTTGTTGAACAAAGCCCAAATCTAACTGGGCTCTGCTTTGAGCAAAAGGTTGGGCCAGGTTCCTGCCAAAGTCCTTTCCATCCCAAATTATTCCCAGTTTCTGTCTCAGCTTGATTGGGATTGACCATCAGACCAGAAGTTTCTGAGGAGAAGCTGACAAGATATATATGGAAGACTATGGAGTTTTTGGTTTTTTCCCTAAAATCTGATGCTAACAATAATCTTAAAGAGTGTTATCCAAATACTCTAGTTTTAGGTAGAAGTGGCAAGCATCTGCAAGATACATTTTTACAATAAAACAAACAAAAAAAATAGCACTCTATTTCAATGAGCTCTTTTGCTTGAATTTGACTCGTGGCTCATGTAAATAGCATTGCAATTTGATTTTACAGACCACTGATGAAATGCTAAAATATGCAATAAAATCTATGGGCTTAATTAGACTGATTATCAGATTTTTTTCCACAAACATCTGGTACATATTTATACCATAGGAGTAGGAGGGTCCCAAAACATTCCAGTCTATAAGGAGAAAAGGAACAAGTAGTTCTTAGCAACAGCATTTCTGAAAGTTTTTTGCTTTCAGACTTTGGTTTAAATAGGGAAGTTAAGATTTTGAAATAAGTAATGTAAACCTGAGAACAATTCTAAAAATTACTGTGAGCGCCATACCTAAAAAATGTGCATTGCAGTAAATACAAGAGCTCTGTGTCCTTTATAGAGAAAGGAAGAGCCCATCTAGGAGAGTAATTTGTATCTGAGGTTGTTGAAACCATCACTTTTCGAGATTTGGTGGATAAAGAGGATTTCCTGTCTGACAGGAAATTAAAAATCATGCAAACATGATTTTAAGGCATTCTTCTCAGCTCTCAGAAAAAAAAGCATCATTCCCACTCCCTGGTCACTTTGTGATTTCCAGGCATCAATGTTCACATGAGGGCAGAGCTAAATTATGTATTTTCTTCTGCATTGCACTGTCTTTGTATATTTTTATCATATGGTTGTCATGGATCACAGTCACATTACTAAATTGGACCTGTTTTGAATAAAGCAGTTCATATTTATTTTTTTACACTCTTGTTAATGACAGAAAGAGAAACTGGGGGATTTCTCCATTATCTTCAAAGGCATGAAGGATTTTGAAGGTGTTGCCTTGGCAAAAGCCAAGACTTTGGAAGAAACTCTTTAACCATCAGCTCATCAAAACCAGTAAATATTGTATTATTTGCTTCTGTTGAGCACATTCAGTTGAATAAGATTTCTTCCAGATTTGGAGAAACACCAAACCATCAATCATGCTCTGAAATGCCCTTGTCTGCTTAGTAATTACAGAGAGAACTGACACAGCCTGGTGCAGTTCAACACCACATTTACCTTAGCTCTACCTCATTTCAAAGGCTACCTGATACTTTTCCTAGCTGTAAAAAAGTCTTAAAATGAAAAAAATGTACTCCTATCCTTCAAAGTGAGGCTTTCCCCCAACTTCCTCTTCAAACAGCAATATAAGATCATAAATATTGTAGGAAAATCTAAAAGAAAAGCTTCACAGAGTGTTTTCTTTTACTTGCACTAACTGTATTTTATAGATTGAGTCTCCATTTTTGTCTCCATCTTAAAGCTGTAAAACAGCTCAGGCTGTAAAAATATATGATTTTATAGGGTCTTAGAAGAACTAGAGAGGTTTAGGGATGGTCTTATGAATTAATGCTATTAATCTTTCAAGACTAATCTCTAACATCAGTCATTATAAGTCTATTTTCTAATATCAGTTCAGACATTCTCTTTGCTCTGAAATGCCTTTCTTTTTTATTTCTCCTCAAATAAACCTTCTTTTCCACTGATGAGATTTTAAAAAAGAAACAAAAGCTTCTCTTTTCTTAGTCTTGTCTTAAAGAATTATCCAGGAGTAATCCAGTTCCACCACACTTTGTTTTACCTTTTTATGGGAGTAGTTCTGCAATAAAAACAGTTGTGCTAGTATTCCATGGCTAGGCTATATTTTAATTAAGAAGAATTTTAAACCTAAATAAAACCAATGATTATAGGTAACAGGAAAATAATTCTATTTCCTAGAACAACAAGATATCTATCTACTACCCTGTTTTACTTACAGATACCTATCAGTATTCAACAAGTCCTCTGGCTACTCCAAGATGTTCCATTTCAGAAATAAATTCAGGAAAAAATTAGCATTTAGTACATGAGAGGAAATGGAATGCCCTGGGTCTACTTCATAATGATGCACACTAAAATGTAACACAGGGGATCCCCATATTTTCTACTTTTGGGCACCTCTCTTCTGCCAGCCACATTCAGCTTCCCACACAGCTTGGGAATGAGAGGCCAACTCCATCAGGACATGCCCAGGTTAGGACTGCCCAGTGTATTTATGTCACATTAATAAATTTCAGAGGAAAATACTGGATTTTGTCACAAAAGGGTCAGCAGCTGGCTCAGGACACATTTCAACAGCTGTGATGATTTCTAAGCCTTTTTTTTCCTCCTCTGATTAAAACTTTCAGTTACCTGTCAGGAAAGATCAAATTCAAAGGAAAATTTATATAACATGAAATTCTGAGGATAATCTTGATGAACTAATCCCAAGAATACAGTAAAAACTTTTTGGAAATGTGCTGTTTTCATTATGCCCTGGCTTCAGTCTCTAAAATCAAGATGTGTAATAACTTTATTGTTAAGAGGGAATTCAATCTTGAAAATTAATCTCTAGTGTCTTTCAGGTATTGTAGACTTTGAAAATACTGCTATTAAAAAGACATCTGTGGCTGGCACTAGCAGCTCAGTGTGATTGACCTCACATTGCTTCATCTGCACAGCTATTGATTTTTCTTTTTCTCTTCATTTTGACATTTCACATGATTCAATCCAAGATTCATCATTTTGGAAATGTCAGATTTTGAGGCAGTTTTTTTATTGTTTGCAAAGAGTGATCTTTGAAGTGTTTTGCTACCTAACTTTTTTTCTGACACATTGACACTAAATCAACTCAGAATTGAGTGGATTGGCTGTTTGGTTATGGTTTTTTTTTTTTCTTTCCTAGTGTATTCCAATGTGCCTTTTAAATGAGTAGCTGGTTGTATCAAAGTCAAAGATAGCAGCACTGTTTTGGATAGATTTACAGTGTCTCAGCACTTTTCATGAGGAAAAGCTCTCTGGGGATAAGAGCCTTTATGCGACACCACGCTGTGCGATGGGAGAGAAATCGTGGCACATCCTAATGCGGTGTGTATTACAGAAATATCAGATAACATATTGTGACATTTATTCAGCACCTAATAATTACAGTTATACTCACCAGTTGCATGTGGCACGAGAGCTGTGGGAACCTGGATGGAAACTGTCTGAGTAGAACAGGAAATTCTGAGCAGCACCATGAACTTGAACGTGATGATGTGGAGCGGCTGCAGCTGCCTGCTTCCACTTCACCGCTCTTTGCTCTCCAGACACAGCACTTGACTGAAAGCCAAAACACAGTGCAGCCTGGAATATCCTTCTGATGGGTGCTGGAACACACATCTAAAGTGTTGAATGGCTGCTGAAAATAAAACTTAGGATGTTTGCTCTCTGCTTTAGTGTCCCATGAGACCCTGAGAGCCACAGACCAAACTGTGATGGAGCAGGAGGTGTGAGTTGTGTGCCACATGTCAGAGAGCAGAGAGGAGCTGGCCACCAGGAAATTACAGAGATTCCCTCCAGGTTTTGGATTCCATTTTAACACAGGACTGGGATCAGGAAATGCCTGGTTGCCAGGAGAACCCGAGGAAGTTGCCTGTATGTTTCTTGTTTTCTCTGCATCGCTGCGGGTCCGTGTTATCCAGCAGCCCTTGTGGTGGCCCTGCTCCTCTGCCAGGCAGGAGATGTAGAAGCCCATGAGCCATGGGGGGCTGATTTCTGGCTTTCTGAAAAGGCCTAAAAGCTCTTTAGGGACTGGTTAATCCTCTGGAAACCCACATGTGCCCTGGTGCTGTTCCAGCTGTAGCAGCCTCTGGCTGATCACTGGCCCAGGGAAATTTTCTCTGTACAGATCCAAAAACTGCTTTTCATTTCCTGACCATACCTCTCCTTTTCTCATCTCTTTTTACTGACTTTTCTCCATCTGACAGAGTTGAATGGCTTAGTCTGGTCTCTCTTTACGTCACAGATCCCAGCAGTGCAGACCATGCCTGCTTGCCTCTCACTCTCCTTCCCAGTGGGTTCCTCCCCCATGGGTGTCTTTATTTTCACAATACTCAGAAACTTCCCCCTCAGGGCTGGTGAGGGAGGAGCACTGTGTCTCATGCAGAGTTTTAAATGCCCTGGTGGAATGCATGAAAACAGAGTTTGGAAAATATCTTCTGAAATGGTAAAGTGCTGTGGGGTAGTTGAAATTTAGGTGATGATTTGTGCAAGAAGCTGGCAAAAAAAACCCATGCTGAAACATTTGAAAGAAGGTATTATCTCAGTGGTGTGAAGGTTGATTAATTAATTTTTGAAAGACTTCTCTGATCTTTGTCTCTTATGAATTTAGCATTACCTGGGCATGATAGTGGCTGCATAAAGCTTTGTCCAATTTCTGTGTCTTCATCATCTTATTATTCAATAGACCTGGATCCAATTTTCTTCAGTGTTGGTGATTCGGAATTTCTTCTATTAACTCCTACTAACATTCTTATGATATTAAATAGATGCCCCTAAGCAAATAAGAATTCGATATTCTGTAAAAGAAGTTAATCTAAAATTGAAATTCAAGGTTTTATGAACTGTGGGCTCCAGTACACCTAACATCCAGCCCTTTGCTGAGATTATTGAGTTTCTTACCCTGAAGTTTCACAGGTATAGAGTGATATTTTTTTCTACTCTTTGTAAAAAACCACATTGTACTTACATTGTGCTCAGAGTTGCATCAATTTTATTCAAGCTGTATAGATATTTATTTAATGATTATCCCTACACAAATGGAGCTACCCATTTTCCATTAATATTGGTAGTGTCCTCCAAATTCTGAGTATTATGTGGGTAAAAGTGGAAATAAAGTTATAAGTAGCTGAATAATCTCCATACATTTTAAAGCAAAATAATATATTTATTGAAGACAATTCAGTAGTACTACTGCATTAGTGAAGGTTTCTTTGTAAAATCCTAGAAAAATATTTCATACTCCAACTACTGTGAGTAGATGACAAAAGCAAGTCCATTCAAAGTGAGACTTAGTACATTTTTTTTTCATAACCTATTGATAAGTTGGAATTGACAAGGCAGAATGGAAATTCAAGACCATTAAGAAAGCTAATCAATAACCAGTAGAAATAATATTTCATTTGCTCACTTGCTAATGTAGGAAAGTTTTCCCTTTATAAAAATGTAGTTGCTGTGTTGCTTTTTTAAGATTAGAGGTATCAGAGCTTGAGGCTGACCTCATTTCAAGGTGGAAAACAAGGGCAGTGCAAAGGTCAGCACTTTGAGTTCTGACTGATCCATCAGCACAGTTTGACTTCAATGCCACTGGACCATTTCTGGAAGTGTTTTGTCTTCATCCATAGCATCCCACCTAATCTAGTGGAAGAAGTCCCTGGGTAGGAGCTAAATGATCTTTAAAGGTTTCTCAACCTGGGGTTCTGAGGTTTCTGACAGACCTGGCGCCTTGCTGGTAAGACTTAGGGGGTCTGTGTATTAAAAACATATTAAATTACAGCACTGACATCTATAATTTTACTGTCAGTTTTTTATTTACCATAATTTCACAACTTTCCTAGAGTCTGAGAAATGTTTAATTCCTTTTTGTGAAGTGAAAACTCACTGAAAAACAAGGCAAAACAAAGCAGAAATTATTTTGTCTTCTTAAATGAGTCTAAGTCTTCTACAAAAACCTAATTAATGCACATAGATTCCAAATATTTCCCATTCAAATGATTTCTTCTTGCAGTATTTTGCTGCCACTGTTTCTAGCCATTTCTTGAGCAGACTGCTTCTTACAACCCAAAAAGCCTTGGTACTGCTGTGAGAGCCACAGGAGCAGATGCCTCTTGAACTGATTGCAGGTTGGATTTATGGGGAGGGAAAAAGAAATACTTTGGCACTCTGAAATTAACATTTTTCAGAAAAACATGAATATTGGAAGTTGTATTTGTCAACTACAAAAACTAGGTGTTGCGAGAAAGAGATAAACAATGACAGAGAATGAGGGCAGAAAAACAAAATGAGGCTGGATTTGTCCAGCACTGAGGGGTTCTTATCAGTTGTGACAGCCGTGCAGTCCATGCACTGTGTGCCATTTAAAAAAACAATAAAACCTCCAGTGAGTGTCTCTGCTGACTGATTGATACTCCTGAAGGCCCTGTAGCACTTGAATTTAGTGAAGGTGGGGCAGCACAGTGATGTGCACAGCAAGCTATAAAAACAGTTTGTTAAACAAACACGTTATCTCAGCACTTTAGGTTAGAAGAAGCAGTTCTTATCATTAGATTTATAGGTGACCACTCATAAGTAAATATATTTTCTGCCAGATCTCAGAGAAACAGGCAAACAAGAAAATGAACAAGAGGCATTTATTCTGCTCTGGGTGTGCTGCAGCCATTCAGAAGAAGTGTTATCAGTTACATTATTAAATGTATCCAGTAAATCAATTTTTTACCCTTTCTCTTTTGCATTTTGAAGTTTAAAGCTCTGTATTTTTTTTTGTATTTGCCAGGACAAATAATGAGCATGTTTGAAAGCTGTTGGACAATATTTCAAATTAGAGCAATTTGAATCGATTTTCTTTACACAGTCCTGACAAAAAGGTTGATACTCTCTGCTGACAGTGCTTGCAATCAACAGCATCACCACTGATCTCCAGTTCAGCTTTGTCTTTTTCATGGCATGGAATTTCTTAGATTAGCAGTTTTGATACTGTAGATTGAAGGTAGTATGAATAGGAGTTACAGCTTTCCTATATGTAAATATAGTATTTATTCTGCTCCTTTATCAGAAACTACACCAAATCCCAGCACAAAAAAAGGTGAAGGGCCCTAATGTACTTATTTTCTGAGATATTTCTTGATCAATACAGTAAAATATAGTTTGTTTGTTTATTTATTTATTTATTTATTTATAGTTAATGAAATATTAATTGTTTTAAACTATTGACAGTAATTTTTAGTGCAAAGAGGCCCAGAATTTGGAAGGGAAGAATGAAGGTGTCAGAAAAGCATCCTCTGAAGGGCTGACAGGAAGACACGTGGCCTTTCCTCTCTGTGAGAGTTCAGTGAGACAGGGCCAAGGTGCAAGGCAGCCTTGCAGAGAGCCGAGCTAATTGCTGGCATTTTCTTCTGCTTTAGGCAGGAACTCTTTGGATAGGAAGTCCGACTTTCTATTAAATGCAATTTGAAGAGGTCTTGAACGAGCATTCCTTAACGAATACCTCGTTAACTCCATCTCCCCCATGCCTTGTCTATAGGCAGGGCAATGCTTCCCTTGCAGCTCTCTGGGAAATCATTTGAAAAGTATGAAGGTTCTGATGTTGGCTCTTTGGGAGGCAGCAGTCAATAAAAAATATCATGAACTATCTCCAATAAAATATTGCTGATTCCCAGAAGAATAAACAAAGTTGTGCTGCAGTTCATTGTCTCCATCTAAGACTCGTCTCTGTTTGTGAATGCCAGGACAGATAATCAAGAAAAAGCTCCACTGCTGCCAGATCCTATAAACTGTTAAGCAAGTCATGGGATATTTTATTCTTGACAAATATTGTCAGACTGTAGTTAAACGAGGAGCTATGAAAGTAAAAGATAAATGAAAATCGAATGCAAATGTGATTTAAAACTAAACAAGGCATCTGTCTTTCATCACTCTGTCAAATGGGGCAGAAACACAGGTCTGTGCACAGACAAACTGTTGTGTGCAATTTGTAGCATCCACCTTTCTCAGAATGAATGGGAGCAGCAGGAGCAGCCTCACATGTGTGAATTGCATTAGAGATGGCAATTGAGTCATCGTAACTGAAGGCAGCAGGTTCTAATTGGGAAAGGCTATCCGTAAAGAAAACAAAGATGGCCTTTGGGATGAAACTGAAAGATGAGGTGTCAGGGAAAGACCTCCATCCTGGCATATTCTGTAGATTCTCCTCATGGGTGGTAATTTGAAGTAATGAGTAGTCCTTGTTGAATGACCTTGTACATCTGCTGTACTGCCTGTTCAATCTGTAACTCACTTCCCATCAATTGCTCTTTTATTACAATTAAATGTGCCGTCATAAAGCCCTAAAAATGAGCAGCACAATCTCTGCATATGTTCACAGCCATTGAGCTTGGGACTGGGAGAGTGGCAGAAGTCCATCCTAAACCTTTTGTTCATGCCAAAGTGCAATTTGATGGTTGAAAGATGCTGGGTGATGGAGCTGGAGAGGATGGCAGGGTTTGTTCAGCGTGCACAGAAGCACTCACAAAACGATTTGGGATTGGAAAGCCTGCTTGAGCCAACGTGCTGCTAAGAGGCCACCTTGGCTGGGACACCAAGAACAAATTGCCCTTTCCCTCCCCACCCCATCCCCAGGAACAAAAATATTCATACACGTTGCCATTTTGACAGCAGAGACATTCCTGCTTTGTCCAGATAATGATAGCAAAGTAAGAATGTGGTTGGCAGGTTTTGGTTCTACTTTTATTTACAGGGGAGAAACACTCATTCATTTTTTTTTTACTACAGTATTTAGACTATACACTGCTTTTAGTTACTACTAAAAAGGGATGAAAGGAATGGATGTTGGTGATTCCCAAGTTATTGTTAGTATCTTTAAAGATTCAATTTAAGATTGGTTTCAGCATTTTGTTGAGATAAATACTGCTTAGCATCTGTGTTCAGAATTTTTAAAATGTGAAGTAGGTGTTGTCATGATTGTTTGAAGGCCAGATTCTGCTGAGTAACTGCAGATTTGCTTTATTTCATTTGCCTTTACATATTGAGTCATTCTTTTCTGGATCAGTGGGTAAACAAATGCAATTGAGTGAAATATTTGTGCTGAATACAACATACAGTGAAGAACTGTATTGAAGTTTCATTTCAATTATCTTGTCCTTTAGTGGGTTTTAATGTGGTTTTCTAAATTTGAAGTTGTTACAGGACAGGTTTTTTTTGTTCTTGATATTTGATCAAAGCATCAAAGCAAAATTTTTGTGTCTATATAATTTTCTTCATTGTGGTAGGAAAACATGTAGATTTTAAGTATGAACGAAGGATCTATTTCAACTCATCTTTCAAAAGAATGGCTGTTGGGATAAATTGTCCACTATTGTAACAAAAGTCTTAGAATCTTAATATAATTGTGTGAGCTGCTCTAGAGTGATTAATTTAAAGATCGTATGCATTTCTTTCTGTAGGCAGCTTTAAAGAAAGCTGACTCCATGTACGCACTTAAAATGTTTCTGAAGCTGAGACAGTCCAAAATGATTCCAACAGTAACCAGCACTGCGTATGCATTATTTAGGACACAAATGCTCTCAGATAATTTCAAGTAATTTTACTAAATTTGTTGCATAGTTCAGACGTTGGAGCAGCCTGCTGAAAGTGACAGAAATATACAATTTATGTCCTCACTTAGGAAATCTTCTCTTACTTCCCCTTCTGTTTTTAATCCTTCATCTCTCATATTCAAGCCTTTGAGACAGGGACCTTTTCCTCCTACCCACAGTTTTCATGTTAGATCATAAATAATGGATCATAATCAAGCACTTTGATGTACTTTTATTGGCTGACAGTGTCATCTCCAGTATTTATCTTGTCTGCGCTCCACTTCAGCGTTTCCAAATGCAGTAAATCTGAGACTTCAGCCTGGTAACAATCCTTTCTCTTTATGATTTCATTGACTAAGAATTCAGAAGTACACTTTTCCCATCTATCATATCTTAAGAGCTTTTATGATGTTGTCAATTGTTCAAGTCTAGATTCGCTCTGTCTCAGGAATATGATTCTTAGCCTGGTCTGATTTTGAAAATTCCCCTCCCTCCACCATTGTCTCATTTGCCATGCTTGTGGTGAAGCCAGCCCATGAATTCATTTTCATTCACCTGATCCTTGTGGTGTATAAATTCTGTAAGATTTTAGTGCATCATTTTGATCAGAGAGGTTTTTAACTCAAAAAATGTACTCTGCCTGTGTCTCAGATATATATTTCCAAGAAGCCTGTGTGCTCCAGGGTGAACCTGTGTGCTCACTAGCAACCAAATCTTTTGTAGTTTTTAAAGAAGTATATCCTACAGGGAGAAAGCAAAAAACTTAGAGATGTAAATATAGACCAACTGGTTAAAGTTTTCCTTCAAAATTATAATTTTAATTGCGCAAAGTAGGTTTTTATTGGAAAGGATTTGCTTTCAGAAACAAGTTTGAAAACTGAAGTTTGGCTGTAGTTTGCTCATGTCACCTTCTTCTGTCTCCTTGAGGCAGTTTCTCACATCGACCACAATGGCCTGAGTCCTAAGATCAGTTGCCTAAGAAAAGATCTAGTTACAAGAAATATCTAATTACAACTAGAAGAGGAATGGTGCATCTAGGAAATCTGGTATAGGAGCAAAGTCAGGGTGTACCTGAATAAAAACTCAAAATGCAACACCTCAGGCATTCCCAGATTAAAACATTCAGAGTTATGGTCTGAATTATGTGACCTTTCTCATTCAGTTTACACAAATACTGAAATGGATAATTGCAATATAAACAATCTTTATTTTCGGCTGGGATTTTCTCTGCCTGGGAAAACACCCTTGTCTTCAGTGATAAGACAGAAAAGGAAGCAGGATGACTTTTGAGTAGGAAACCAAAGGACAGAAGTGTTTTCTGTGTGTTTTACTGACCACTTTGACAGCATGCCTTCTTTAAACAGCATGCACTAAGAGCAGAAATAAGCCATGTGGAAAGAAAAGTAACTGGATTTTTATGTCTAAATCAGCTGTATTTCCTTTGCTTGCTCACCCTGTTGATCCCAAATAGCATATGTTGGCTCACAAGGCTAAGCCATACAGTTGTGATGGAAACACTGAGATAAATAACCACTGAGTTTTATATGCACTTACTTGCCAAGTAAAAAATGTCTAGTGCAGCTACTAGGTAACAATAAAAGACTCGGATCTCTACCTGTTTTGTTTTATTTTAAACAATGTTATTTGTTTGCAGCAAAATATGTTTGAAGGGCTGAGTTACCATAATTGTAAGGGACAGATGTTTCTAATACAAAATGACTTATGAAAATGAGAGAAAAAGCTGAAAAAGAAACTACTGTGGTGCTGAAAACTGAAGTGAAAATACATTCTTAACACAGACAACAAAAATATGTTGTCTCCCTCTAAAAACATGTAAGGTTGGATATTTTTTGTGGGAAGTCTGTTTTTCATCTTGTGTTTTTTTTCTTGCATCACTGTGATTGCTTCACACCTCCTCAGTAATGCATACAGACTTTCACAAGTATGCAGTGTACTTCAAGTGCAGAATATAGATGTTCTCTGCCTAAAAACTTTTCAGTAAATTAGTAAAACCTGACTGAAGCCATCTGGCATATATCTGTTTTCATCCTGTTGTTTCTTGCCACTGGAGAAGAAAACTCAGTTTAAACTTACAAAGAAGTTTGTATCTTTCCTTATTTTTCATTGCATGGTAACAGCATAATCATGAGTAGAAAATGTGGGAGCAGAAGGAATGTTTTGGTTTGGTTTTTGACATGCTGAGACATCTCTCCCTTCTAAAATCAGTTTGCAATGAATACATCTGTAGACACAATGACAGAAAATGTAATGCATTGGAAAGTCACCCAGAAGCTGCCTGGTTTTTATGCATATTGAAGTTCCCATGCCAGGCGGACTTAAAAACAATCCCTGCAGAGCCTTGCTTCCTGGACAGTTTAGATAAAAAGCCAGTTTCTGTGCTGATGATCCATTGATCTGTGGAAGGGGAGTAGATATTCCTTATTTTATGTACTGCAGGAGATAAGCAGTGAACATCCAAGGTTTTATGAATTACATCCAGACTAAATGTGCTATGCAAACTTTATTAAGTAATAAATCTCTCCACATGAGCTTTTCCATCCATTCCCATCTTTACTGAATTAAATGGTTGCTATTTTGATAGTGATGATACTTAAGACAGTGCTGAGTTCTTAAACCAAGAAATTAATGTTAAGGAATAAAGCTCATACTTTAAAGAAACTAATGTCTCAGCCACTCTGAGGCTTATGAAAAAAGATCAATCCAGTGGTGTGTGAATTTCAGCACCTACTTCATGTGGTTATAAAAATCCACAGGCAATGCAGATGTCTGTTGGATAATCCACTCATAGATGGACTAATATTTCAGCTTACCCCATTTTTGGTACTAATTCCCTGTCGATATTCCAGTAAGTTTCATTGCTGTTCTCCCTGCTCTTTTCTTCCTTTGCTGCTGCAAAGACCTGATGTCTTGAAGTGTCTTTGCTCCTGCATTTCTCTTCACTCAATACACATCCTGCAGCCTTTGCTCATCTTCAGGCCCTGTACATGGATATCAAATGGTGCAGAGAGGACTCTTCCCATTCCTGACCATCCCAGAGCAGTTTGCCCTCTGATAAGTCTGCCCCAGGCCAAAGACACAAAATCTGTCTCCTCCAGAGACAGTAATTTCACGCCTATAAGGTGCACCCTTTTGACTATAATTTTGATTGAAACCCAGAAGCATGCCTTATAATCTGGTGTGCCTCATATATGGAAAACGTTCGGAAATTTGCCAAACCGGAAGTGCGAACCGCAAGAACTGGCAGCCATGGCAGCCACGAGCCGAGCCACAAGAGCCTCGAGAGCTGTGGCAGCCGGTGTCAGGGGTGGGCAGGAGTGCCAGGGCCCACAGCACAGAGAGGGCGCCTGGGGCTGCGTTTAAAGGCTGTGCCGATCCATGAAAAAATGTTTGCAAATTGAGCACCTGCCAGTAAACCCCGTGATTGCGCGATTCTGTTACTAATTCGTTACTTTGTTGTGCTCGGATCCTAGCTGCAAAAAAAAAAACGTGCCCCTTATAGTCCGGTGCACCTTATAGTTGTGAATTTACTGTACCTGTTGTCAAGAAATTCCCACTGAAAGCTGAAATTTAAAAATAAGAAATTCTGGCCTGTCTTCCTGGCAGATTCTCTTCTGGAAGACTGGCTGGCTGTCCAAAGAGCAGATGTGCAAGGGGTGACTGCCTGACTGTGAGGGTAGCACCCACTGTCTCAGCCTCCAAATGAGCTGAAGAATCCCTTGGTGTGTTGTCCATAGGATCTTGTGGGAGTTCTTGCATTTTAGGTTTACTTGTGTATTTCACTCTTCTGAATTTAGGAGTGGGCAGCATTTTGTGATAAAGTGTCACTCTCCTCACAAAGAATACGTGCAGGTGGGCTCAGTGATGAATGACTGCAGAGTCTGAGATGCAGCAGAGATGCCACAGATGGCACAGAACCACCACTGCATGCAAGATGCAAGCAGCTTCTCCATGCACATGCGGCAGATTCCTTGAGAAGACTCTAGGCTTCTCACCACCATGCATATACACAGAGAGATGAAAACACAAAAAAATAAAAAATGGTTAAGATCTTCATCAAGCTACTAAACACCAAAACAGGCAGCAGCCCTGCTCTCCTCTTACATTCATTTTCTGTTCCTGTTGATTATACAAAAGAGCAGCTGTACTGGATCACACCGTTGATTCATCTGGCTTCACATCCTGCCTGACAGTAGCCAGAAATTGAAGATTAGAGCAGAGTGAGAGAGAACAGAAAAAGTTTTCAAGATGCATTTAGTGAGTACTCAACCAACAAGTTATACATCCTTGCCCACTAGCAGATTAACAATTTATTACTAAATACATGTTAAAATCTATGGCATCCCTTGGCAAGGAATTCAAAAGCTTAATTTCACTATTTATTAAGAATTACACCCTTTCAGCTTTACTTGCCATGTCTAGTTTTTGTGCTGCAAGAAGGATCACACCTTGTGTTCCTTGTATCATCCTTGCTTCAACCTTGATTGCATCCTCCTTTTCAGACTGCAGAGCCCACATCTTTTCTTGAGTTAGCTGTAAGCCATTCCACAACTTTAATTTACTGACTACTGTAGTTACTCCCTGTTCTCATGTACCATTTTTGATATGACAAACCAAAATTACATACAGTATTAAAAATGTGTTTCATACCTGCCCACTATGAAGGTCTGGTGGCTTTTATTTTCCTTTGTAATCCCTAACATTTCATTAAATCTGTTTTATTATTATTATATTGGAGCACAGAGCTGGCATTTTCATGGATGTATTTATTAGAACTCAAAAAATTTTGTTCCTGGGTGGAAATACTCATTTTGCTTATGAAATTAGGGGTTCGTTTCCTGTGTATTTTCCTCTGAATTTCATCTGCCATTTTATTATCCAGTCAGCCGATCTCATGAAGCCCCTCCACAGTTCTCCATAGTCCTCCCTTTATACCACCCTGATTAAGTTTAACAGACTTTCTCATCACACCAGATCATTCATGAGCCTCTCAAACAGCACAGGATAAGCAAAATGTACAGCAGGAGGCTCCTGGTAACCTGGGTCCACTCTAAACAAAAAGCATATGTAGAATATGGATGTATTTTTAGACAATAAGAACAGTCTACATATGACCCTGGAAACAGAATTGTGATTGCTGAATATTTCAATTAATATTTATCATAAAAATTGCATCTTGCAAATTATTATCTTGAATCATAAACCTTCCAGAAATCATTCTTAAAGAGATGAAATTTTCTTAATTATTTAATCAACGTGTGTAAGCATTGAAATATGTCAGCTATTGTCTTCCTTGCTAGTTCCAATTACTTAGAGTGGTAGTAAATGTCTCCCTCTCAGCTGTTCTGTATTTTGTATTCAGGATTGTGTGCTTACTGAAATGTCAGGTAACAGTGATTAATATTATATTGGAATCTGAGGCTCCATGCTTGTATTTCTGCCAATTTTAAAAGGAAGAAAACAACATCTTTGAACTTGGCAATGCAGCAGGATTATACCTGAATACCTGATGGGAGGTTCTGACACAAAATATTGCATTATGAGGTGTCCAATACAGCATTTAAAATATTTTATGTGGTGATATCAAAGTTTATAGAGTGGAGCAGGGTTAGAGTAATTGTTACCTTAAAAACACAACCATTAAGGTGGTTTTGTAAATGTAGATTAAAGGTAAGGCATTTCCCTGGCTGAGGAAAGAGAACTCTCTGTTCTCATGCAGAGCATGGACCCAAGAGGCTGAGGTCACAAAATTTTTAAGATGTGGCACCTTACAAACTTCAGAAGAAAAAGAATTGCTGGATTTCTTCTGTTAAATGGGTCCTGATGCTCCTAACTTCAGGTGTTCCCATGGAATTAGATGCTTAAAGTAACTGAGAGTAGATGGTGTAAATTTAATGGAACCTGAACAGCAAATGAAGGCTGATAAAAACACTGACAAAAACACTGACAAAAGAGTTCAAAGAGTTTGAAGAGTTCTTGTCAGCCAGAGCCAATGAATTAATTATGAAGATAGCCTTTCTTCCTCAAGACTTTATACATTCAGTAAACGTGGAATTTTTTGGAAGGACATTTCAGGACAAGATCACCTTGCATAAGATAAGCAGTTGCAAACACAATCATGAAATATCTGACCAACCATGTCATGAGTAGTAAAGTCAACACTACTAATACTTTGTGATCATGATCACTAATGAAATATGGAAAATACTAATTTATTGAAGAGTAGCATGATGGCTCAGCAAATTCATGATGTTGATGCAGGACCCTCAAAATAAAAACCAGTCAATTTTAGGACAAAAGGTTGCAATGTGCAAATAGTCCTTTTGTTTCCAGCAATTATTTTCCACAAATTTATTGACACAGAATTAATCTTTGCAAGCAGAATAATTTTCTTTTAGAAAGCTACAACAAAACTATCTCACACTATTTATTTTGTTGGTATTTTTAAGCTTTCTTTTTGACCACATTTTACTAACCCTCAAGTTCTGAACAGTACAGAAAAAGAGCCAGAAGATTCAGAATTGACACATTTGAATGTGTCAGGACCTTTTCATAGCCATGGGAGGTTAGTGTCCTCTACATGGCATTCAATAAATTGCTGCATGTGTCGAGGACTTTTTTTTTTCCCTGTATCAAATATGTCCTTAGCTGCTGGTTTTTTTTAGTGGGGTTTTTCTTGTTTTTCTTGCCCAGGTTTCACCATATGTTTGAGTACGGAGGGATTTGAGATGATTGCCGGCTGTAGAAATTTTAAGATGAAAGTCACAGAAACAGAGATCACTGCCAAGCGCTAAGTCATGGGTCTGAATTAGCAGGTCTTACTGTTTGGTTGTGTCTGTGTGCCAAAGAACTTCAAATATCCTGTGTGGACACACTGGTTTCTCAGACCTTCCAAACTACAGACTCACAACTGAATCACACACCAATATATGATGTTGGGAAAAGAGAATTACAGTAATTTCACAATTATAAGCCGCACCTGATTATAAGCCACACATCTGCGTAGCCAGGTAGACCACAGGATTTGTCCACATATAAGCAGCACCCGAATATAAGCCGCTTTTTTTTTTTTTTTTTTAATTTTTTTTTTTTTGAGCGAGGATCCATGTGTGACAAAGTAACAAGTTAGTAACAGAATTATGCCAGCGTGGGGTTTGCTGTCAGGTGCTCAAATTGCAAACAGTTTTCACAGACCGGAGGAGCCTTTAAACGCAGCCCTGCCACCGCTAGCGACACCGCTCCCCCTGCCACTGCTAGCGGCCCCGCTCCACCCGTAGCGGCCCCGCGAAGCCCGCTCCCCACCTGTCCCCCACCCGCCTGGCCATGGCTGCACAGCAGCTCCCCTGCCAGCCAGCTCACACTTCTGGGTTAGCATTTTGCCGGAATTTGTCCATAAGTAAGCCGCACCCGATGATTAGCCGCACTAGTGGGGAAGGCTTCATTCTTCAATGAAAAAGGTGCAACTCATATTCGTGAAATTACTGTACTTAGAATACCCAAGGAGGATTCAAAAAAAAGAAGATTTTCTTTATGATAAAACTAAAAGAGACCGAGCAAAATTTTGCTACTGGGATCATTATTTTGTGGGGTTTTCCAATGTAACAATATTGCTTGTCAGCAGTAGTGCAATACCAATGTCTAACCCTAGTATTTAACATCAGCTGTCAAACTGAAAGTTGTCTAAATTGTCAAGCTCAGATTTTGTGCATGCTCTGATTTCTTCAAGTTTTGACAGCGTTAGGGAGCTTGGACACAGAGCATAATTTAACTCTGAATATCATTCTGAGGATCAGGCACTTAAAAGTTAGACCCTGAAGCACTCAGCTGCACATCACTAATGTACTGTGTGGATATGAGCCATTAGTTCTTACAAGCAACTACCAGAGCTGCAAGAGCAGTTTTCTCTCTGCAAAAATTCTGCAGTGCAGAAGACTCTTCAGGGATAGATAAAAGCTTGTTCCAGAAAGTAGCTGTATGTAGTCAGCTTGCCTTTGGACAGCTAAACAGAAAGCTCTGTAACCAGATAGTATTTCTGAATTTCAAAAGGCTCATCAAATCCATTATTTTTTTCTCTGACAATAAGCTATGGGGCACACTGATGGCAAGTGTCAAATAATCCTTCCCCATATGTGGTCTTCCAGTTCCCAGCATCATTCAGTAGCATCTTACTTAATAAGGAATGTTTTATCTGTTTCTTGCTTCAGTGTCTGTCAACTCCCTAACTTTCTCGACACCACAGAATTTTTATGGTCCTTTGAAAACAACCAGTGCAAACTGCATGTGTCAGTAGGTCCCCTAGAGTTGATCTCTTGGACAAGAAGAGCTTGTGTAGGACAGCAGTGCTCAGCTTTCCTCCTCAAACCTCCCTGCTTTTCTTTTTTCTGTAGGAAGCATATTTGTTGTGTTACTAGAGACAGGAGATGAAAAATAGACCTGGGAAAAAAATCTCCAAGGGCAGAATTCAGCACACAGAATGTTGAAGAACACAAAGACTCATTAAGTGTCAAGGAAAAGAACAGAAATACCAAAGGGAATTTAAGAGTTCTGACAATTCCAAGGCTCTTGCTAGGAGGGCATTCATTGGATAATTAATTTCTTGGAAAGAAAAGGCAGGCTCCTTAAGCTAAGTGATGTACTGACCTGGAAGTGAGGATGCTCAGGTTTCCTTCTCACATGAATCTCTGTCAGGAGATTGCCTCTCCATGAGCATGGATAATATAGTCAGTATTAAACCACAAGCTGCAGGGCATCAGCTAACTGGCAGCAAATAGTTGAAGAGGCTTCCCTTTTGAAAGGTTATTCCATAATTACCCAGGCTTCTACAAACCTCACTTTGAAATCTATTTTACTGCCTATCATCTGATAATTGCTACACTTCTTTCTTGGTGTTTTAATTTTTATATGGATCAGAAGAATGAAAACTCTTCAGGTCCCAATGCTCTTTCAATTCTGCAGAGTTTTGTCTTTGTGAATAAAAGCAACTCAATCTTCTTGAAAGAGGAAAACACACAAAAAAAGACATTTCTTTTTCAAATGTATCTAATATTAGTGTGGCATGTTTTCAGAATATGAGTACAGTAGTCCAGAAAGAGCCTCTGGCCTCTTCTGAACCTCAGGTTTTAGATATAACAGAAGTTAAAGGCCAGTGGCTCTTTGCTTTTAGAGTTGATTTGCCCTGATACCTTCAGGTGTCATTGCTTCTATCCATCCCCTTGAGAGCCTGCCCTCAGACGTGCATAAACATCCCCAATGAACTAACTTAAAAGAACACATAAATGATCTTTCACTATAAAGCATGTGCCTCAATATTTTGTCCACATTTTTTTGATAACTTAAACATGCTTCTTCATGTAGAACTATTGCATAGATACATCCAGCTAAAAATAAAAAAAAAAAAAAGAAAAAAAAAAAGAAAGAAGAAAAAAAAATCATCTAGGATCTTGACATATCTAAAATTATTCCTGCATTGCTCTAGAGATCCATGGCTGATTTTGCAATTTCTGTGCTGATGGCAGTGATGCATGTATGAAATGCTGTGGCTAAAAACAGGGCATACATTTGATCTACCAGTGCTCAAAGCAGGTTCAGCATCTCATCACCAAACTACAGAGGGATTAAGAGAAATTGCCAAAACTAATCCCCAGTTTTTAACTTACTTGAGTCTGAGTCAGACTGTACCCTACTTGACTAGAAATGGAATGCCTAACCTACATTAGACAGCAGCAGTGCTTTTCAGTGACTTGTGCACATCAAGTGCAAGCCATTGACTTCCTGGCCTCCTAGAAGTGTTTCTTGTCTGCATGCCAGAGTTTAAAAGGGTCTATTTTTCTCTGAATAGGCTTCTACATTAAAGATTTAAAATATACTTGACCCTCAATAAAACAGAGCTAGACTAAACCTTTGGAATACTGTTTATTTTTTTTTTAGCATTTATGAAGTATATGACAAGTTACGTAATTTTGTTTGTAACATCATTCTGGGAATTAATGTATGAGGGGATATTTATTTAGAATCACTGTGATTTACAGAGTGCTTTGTCAAAATTAACATTTTTGGGGAAATTATTTTAAGTTGTATATTTGAAATTGGTACTGGATGTGTCTCCATGCACTTACACACATTCGCTCAAAATATTGAAGTACAGCAGCTCTGACATTCTCTGCACATGCCAACAAACACAGCTTTTACAGAAGGTTCACAGTAGATGTTCACATAAAATATTCATGTTATTCTTGCTAAAAGAAAAACCCCTTTCAGAGCTGTAAAGTACTCTTTGACAGAAAAATACTTACAATCTGATCTAGCCTCGTATTTGGATATAAACAAGAGCAGGAAAGATCTGCTGAAATGAGTGAACATTTTGTGTTTGCCTTTGTTACATCGCAGGACAAGTAGCAATTAATGGAGTGAAAAGATGGCAGATTTCCTAGTGCTTTTTAACCTGCTTATTTCATTTTCCAACTTCTGAGATCAATTTAGCAGCAGGAAGTTCTGCAGAGCAATTTGGTTGCAGTTGACCCTGGAGGGGTTGTTGCTGAATGAGACTTAGTTACAGCTTTGTTTCTGTAATGACACCTCGCTGCAACAAATGATGCCTTCTTAACCTCCAGTTGTATTTCCAATCAATTTAGAGCAGTGCCCAAGTTACACCAGGAGGCTGAAAACAAAGTTCTCTGAAGAAATGTGTCACCACAGGTTGTCCCCACATCACAGTGCACCTAGCAATGCTGGAGTGATATTTTTAACTTTTATAACACATGGGCTGGAACACATCTTTCTTCACGCTGATTAGCATCATTATAGTAGCAATCTGAATCTGCTGATAAACCAATTTCTCCTGCTTCTTTCTCTTTTATCACAGTCTTCCTTAAAAAGGAAACCCTATAAGCCACTCTGCCTTCTTTATTAGAGGGATCCTATGTGTCAGGAATGGTCCCCCAGGAAAGCACACACACCAATTTCAAACGTGCCACCAGCCAAGAATCTGCTTATTCTGATGCAAATCCCTTTGGTTCCCAGAGACCTGTTGGTTTGACATGATTTCCTTTTATGCAACAGGCAACCTGGTTTGGTTTTGCTTTTTGTTGTTGTTTTCATTTGATTCATGGACTCACACCCTCCCTCTATGCTTTTTTTAACTGAATTTATTCCTCTTGCTTCAGACATACAGAGCATATAATGTAACTCCTTAAAACATGCATTTAGGTAAAGCATTTGTGTGATTTTTTTAGGGGATACTATTAAAAAAAAAACAAAACAAAAAAAACCACCATAACAAAAATAACTTCTAAGATATTTTTAATCATTCATCGCGTTATAAATTGTGTCAAATATCTCACAATAATTTCTGCCTTTGAGGTTTTGAACATGCACGTCATCAGACAGAGTAGAGCAGTCTGACAGCTGAGAAGGCTTTATTTTATACTGTTGTTTTAAGTAGCTTCTACAAAAATACACTTTGAAGTATCAGAATCCTGTAAGAAGTAAAGATTTAGGAGTGCTTTTGTCTGAAGCTTGAAAAATGGAGAAGGGCAGCACATTCTGTAAATGAAAGAAAATCTGTAGTGTTGCAAAATCGTGTGGATGAATAATTACTGTCTCCTTGCATAAGATCAGCAATAGATGAAAGAAAAATTAGGCAGCAAGGAAGAAAGAATTGCATTATAGAGCACACACAAAAAAGCCATGTTGAATGTACATTTACCCTGGAGGAAATCTGGGGGTTGGGTCTATCATGACCTTTAGCCCACAACACGGTAGCAGAATCCAGTTTTTGACAAGGGCATTGGGTTCACTTGGCTTCCATCCACCATTTCTGAGCAAGCAAAGGAGATCTGCAAGGGGAAAGACTTTTAGATGGAGGGAGAGATGATAATTATAACTTGCTGGAGGCCTGTTTTCAGTAAATGAAGTGCTTCAAAAGAAGCACACTGCTCTGCTGTCTTTTCAGCGCAAACCTTTAGGGAACTAGTGTAAGAAAATGAAGTAAAAAATACTTTTTTTAACCCCAAACTTGTTAATTTGCTAGCTGTAATGCTTTGTAAGGGTAACACCATACTCAACTCTGAACTTCAAGGTTAGTGCCACTAACAGTATCTCCTCCAAGCATTGTAGCTGTGAATTACTACTGAAATGATTAGGAAGATAAGAGACTATTATGGGAAGAATAAAATATCTTATCTAGTCACTGTACTAATTGAAAGCAAGCTTGTGTGGTAAGAAAACAAATTCTTGCTGAATTCAGTATAAACATGAAAATGTTTCATCCGTGAGAACTTTTTTAATATACAAAGATGGGTTATGAACTGGGTTTTTTTTGTAAAAGTTTAATTTCTGTTCATATTTCTGTGGTTGGTTTCCCACATCAACTTGTGCTTAGGTTTTAGTCTTTCATATTCACACACTCACACTTCTAAGAAGAAAGTGCCCATGTACTGCAAATAATGGAACTTATTGACATTCACATTGTACGTTCAGATAGCTCAGTCAAAAGATTAAAGAAAATCTCTGGAGCACAACCAGAAGAGAATATAAACAGAGGTCTCCTGGATCCCTATCACATCCCTTGTTCATAAGAGAGTCTTTCTTCCCTTATCCTACAGAGATAGCAACAGAGAGATGAACAAACAAACACAAAATAATGAAAGGATGAACTGCATCTCTGCTGGAGGATTAATAACCATTTTGCAGGAGTGAAGGCTGCTCTGGATGATAGACAGCACAACTACATCCTTCAGATGACTAATCATATGTTTCACACATGGCATTAGTAATGCAGAATGAAGGCTTGAGGCCTCTTAACTTCCCTGCAAAATCCTTGACAGATAACTCAAATGGGTAAAATACTGGAGGCTCTATCATTGATCAGGAAAAGTTGTTACATTGCTTCCAGTTCTGTTACTGGAGTAAAATATCTTCTCTAAGAGAACATCTTTTTACTGCTTATTACCTTTCTAATAGTCTTTCTAGAATCAGAAGTAAAAGCAATTTTTTTCCTTACTATGCACTGAAATAACTTTTTTTCCCCAAATGTGGCTCATCTAGTGCTCTTATTATTGATATTTATAGTATAAAATCATACTCAGTGTCCAATAGTATGTGATTTGTAGTATAGTTACAGGCTGATGAATCACTCTATAATTATAACAGCATTTTCTGGTGTAGAAAAAGTGCAAAGAGTGTTTTTACCATCTGGAAGAACTTGAGATTTGGACCTTGACACATCTCTGTTCTGTTTCACTCATTTCCTAACATTTTTGTTTAATGGCCTTGGAATTATTAGATAACTATAAGTTCTGTAGTGTTAAGTATAGTTTGCTCTTGGTTTAATTTGTGCTATTAACCTGTGACTGAAGCTTGAAGAAGCCCTTTCCTTTTTCATGACCAAAACAAACTTTTGTTTTCTGACCCAACACAGTTGATGTAAATTAGTCATTAGAGCATTGATATCTCTTCCACTCTCAAATGCCCTTCTCTTGCCAAAAGAATTTGTTTCTTGGAGAACTTGGAGAACTCCCTGCAGGATGTTGAAGCAGGTTTCCTCCTCTATAGGGAGAACCTAGGAGGGATTAATGAGTTTTAAAAGAGAACCAAGGGGTTTGAGTTGAGTTTAGTCAGTTTTCCAATAACTGCAGTTGAGAAATGACTGATAGGAGAGGAGGAAGAGGCAGGGAGAGGGGTGGATTCCCTCCTCTCAGAAAACAGGTGATAAAGCCCTGTGTTTTGGTGAGTGTGATCTCTCCTTCTACCTTGAAGCAGGCAGAGGAAAGAATAACATTTATTTATGCAACCTGCATTATTGTTGTTATGGTAGCTGTATAGAAGCAATAAACTGAATCAAACATGTGAGAGGCTTTGAGCTGCAGGGTTTCTCTTCACCAAAGAAATAAGATTTGAAATGAGACAGGAAGGGATGAAAGATTCCATGTATAAACAGGTATCAGGTGAGCTGTGGTCATCACCTGCCAGAGCTTCCATCACCTTCAAGCTTCCTCACCATGAATGGGGATCATATAAAAGCTGTTCAGTCCTGGAAAGAAGACATTTCTTTGCCTGCATTCAGAAGTGTGAAACAAGAAATAGCATAATTAGAAAATGCACTAAAGGGAAAAAAGCTTCAGCAACCCTACAGATCACCTATTTGAAATCAGACAGCTATGGATAATGGGAGTCAAATTCAGAAAAATAGAAATTTTCTAGGGAAGAGACACTTTGATCCAGTCATTGTTTAAAATACACATTTTTCTCTCCTATATATAGCTCATGAGAAAAAAAAAAAATTCTGAAAAACAGAAGCTAAAGGAATTTAGAATAAAATCAGCTCACTCTGAATAAAGAATGAACTTCCATTATTCAATAAAAAATGAAAAAGACGAGAAGCTTAACAGGCTAAATTAAATGAGGAGCTCATTTCTAAATGAGGACCACAATGTAGATGACTCATCGTAATTCAAGAAATTTACAACAGTGCAAGAAGAAAACAGATGGTGCAAAGAATTCTCTGTACAAAACACAGATCAGTGCTCAAGAGACAGAAACCACCCTTCAGCCTAGGACCAATGGCAAGAAAATGCAGCCCTTGAAGTGATTAAAAACTTATGCTGCTCTTCTAAACATTTCTTTTTCAAATGGTTTCATTGGGTAACCATATTAGAGTTCTCCTGCAGCTACTGGATTTGAAACAACTAATTAAAAGAACTTCCCATTGATTCATCATGGGGACATTAGAGCAGTCTTTAACAATGGGAAAATAGGATTTACCTATCTTACAATCTTCTGGTTAAAAAGAGCTTTAACAATAAGTGGATAGGATCTCTGAGGTCTAATTGACTTCTGCTCTGGTGAACAACAGTTATAAGGAGCTGAAATTTCTCCCCAGAAATGAGTGCTCTTTAGTAGCACTTTACAACAAAAGAAACTCAGCTAGCTGTGCTTTTAATTACTTGGTTTTGTCTGTTTCTTCCTACAAAAGATTTCTGACTGGAATCCTATCTGGCACAAAAAGGATCATGCTCCTGCACACACAAGAAATGGTCAGTGGTGATTCCTCTGTGCCGTTTTGTTGGAGAGTACACTCCCTTTTTTTGTTTGGTTTTTTTTGATTGTTTAGTGGGGTTTTTTTACTTGATACAAAACACAAATACACTTGTCATATTCACAGCTTTATGTGTACATCTGCATTTGGATTTAGTGGATTCAGTGCTACAGATGTGATGTGAGCTTTGCTGCATGGACTTGTTGGTTTCAAGTGCAGGTCAAGCACAGTTGGTTTAGGGGAGATCTAAAGTAATTTTGTTCTGTTAATTTCCTACTGAGCTGGAAGACAACTGGGATTATTTCATATGCTTTGAGAGGATCTTCCAATGCACCAGGATTTTGTTTTTGAAATGCGCTTCATCAAATGGAAGAGTGACTGTGGTGAGCTCAGGCTGAAAAAAGCATGAATTGGAAGCTAGAACACAAAAGTCACAAAGAACACAAAGAAAATACATATGAAGTTTAGGCATGATTAAAGTTTGAAGACATGCAATATCAGCAGTCTATATTTTATAAGCCTCAAAGAGTCAAGAATATAATTTTATCTACAATTTTTCTGTTGTCAGTTTTAATAATTTTTCCAAGATTGTGTTGTCTGACCAGTGAAGTCCCAGATGCAGTGGAATGAGGATGCAGTGTGCTGGGAGGATGGCCCAGTTGATGCACCTCCCCAGCAGACACACAGGGGTACCAGATGGATCCTAAAGGTTGCTATAGCTCCCTCAGGCCCACCTGTAAATCACAGCTCAATGCCCCTGAATGACTCAAAATGACAAATTGTAAAACAATTTATGGGAGCTGTGCCTTCCTAGGCCCTTGGTCAGTATTTAGCAATTACAAATCCGTGTATGCCAGCTCCTGCTTTCCTTTAAACAGACTTGACTTTGTGTCTTGCTTGGAGAAGCTGATTGTACCCCAGAGAAATATTATGAGAGCTGAACTTCACCCTCAGCTTCAAGAGTAAAAATTTCATTTTGGCTGAGGGAGTAGTTACACCTACCCAGGGATAACATTTTGGTTCAAATCCTGTGAATGTTTTTTATTTATTAGTTTGTGTTTTATTCTGTTCAGTTACTTACATTATGCTGTTTAATGACTTCCTGAAAACCAGATTAATTATTTATTCTGCATAGCAGGAAATTTATCTTTTTTTCCTCTGGTACCCTTGCATCAGACCTGTGGTTAAAAGGGCAAAAGGGTAGTGGTTTCCTGTGTAAGCTCTTACATTTTGGTAGGTTTGATTTTTTTTTTCTGGTGTTATGTTTGAGTTGGGGTTTTTTCACATTAGAAAGGACCAAACTACTATCCCACAGAATAGTTATCTAAAGGGAAAACATGACAGGGGATGCAAGTTAATTTTCTCTCTTACCTAAGTGCATTAAGACAGAGAAAGATGTGCACAACTTTGAGTTCCCTTTTTTCAAAGACAAACACATGATTTTATTTTCTTCAGTGTTTGTTTGCATTCCAGAATTTATTTATTGTTTTCATTTCTTAAGCTTTCTGAAATACATACAGGAAAGAAAACTTAGGCATGAAATTTTGTGACTAGAAGCAGATTCTCATTTCATTTTCCTAGGGAGATTCTTTCATTCAACAGATAAAACCAGAAGTCATAAAAATGTGTTATTTTTAGGAGACAACTCTGTGGAAACTTGGAAGAAGTTAAGTGAGATTCAGAGGAGAGATGCATGGGGGAGGGTGTGTAGTAAACTGATATTTTTTAATTCAAAGACAAACAGAGAAATCTGTGAACCATTTATGGTAGCTGGATTGTTGATCTTAGTTGTGTTCAAGGCTGTTGAATTATATGACTGGGTTAGCTGTAGCATTTGGGAAGGTTGCACATCAATACTATTAAAACCATATTAGTGTCTGGAGAATATTTTTACATGCTTGACCAGATTAATAAAATAAGCAAAGATCGTTTTCTAGAATGCAATCTTTGCACCATTTGAAATCCAGAGATAACCGTGCACCTTCTCTTCCAAAAAGGCAGAAAAGATGCTGCTTAAAATTGGTTAACCCCAGAGTGAGAAAATTCAGCTCTTGGGTGTATCCATGGGCCCCTTCCAGAAGCTGCTTTTGCCCCTCAGTTTGCCCATACCCCAATCCCTTCCCGGAGGAGCCAACTTTTGGTGCACAGAGACGCCTCACAAAGAGCTTGCCAGAAATGCCCTTTCCAAAAAAGCATTCACTGTGTCTGTTTTAAGCTGTATCACTTTATTTTACCCCAAAGAGTAAACAGAATGTACAGTAATTTCACGACTATAAGGTGCACCGGATTATAAGTTGCACTTCTGGGCTGTCAGCAAATTTCCGAACTCTGTCCGTATATAAGGCGCACCAGACTATAAGGCGCACTTTTTTTTGCAGCGAGGATCCGCGCGCAACAAAGTAACAAATTAGTAATGGAATCACGCGATCGCGGGGTTTACTGGCAGGTGCTCAATTTGCAAACATTTTTTCATGGATCAGCGCAGCCTTTAAACGCAGCCCCAGGCGCCCTCCCGGTGCTGCAGTCCCCGGCACTCCCGCCCGCCCCTGGCGCCAGCTGGCGCAGCTGGCACGGCTGGCGTGGCTCTCGTGGCTCAGCGGCTCAGCTCATGGCTCAGCTCACAGCTCGCACTTCCGGGTTGGCAAATTTCCGAACTTTTCCATATATAAAGCGCACCGGATTATAAGACACGCTTCCGGGTTTCAATCAAAATTTTAGGCTTTAAGTTGCACCTTATAGTCATGAAATTACTGTACATCCTAAACAGCTGAATTACAACATTTAATGAAGATTTACCTGCATGCAGAATTCACTGCCTCTGAAATGTTGTTCTGTCTGGTTGGGGCAGGGCCCAGCACAGGCTTTCCTTTCTGTATTTTTACACAGAAAAAAGCCATTTTTCAGAAGCTGCTCTGCACTTGAGCAGAGGAGTTACCAGTGTGTACTTGAGACATTAATTCCAGGTTATATGGTTTCCCTGAGAATTGCCATCTGTCATGCTTTTCTGTCTGGAGGTCACTCCGAGTTGCCTCGGGTTGGTATCCTCAGACAGGAGGTTGGAAGGATAAACCGTGTGCTTCATCTTTAACCCTTAGTTGTCCTTTTCCCTTTCAGCACCCACCTTGATAGGTATGGTAAGGAAGGACTGGGCTTCCCAAAACAGCATTGCCCTCTCCTGGCAAGAGCCGGACTTTCCCCATGGAGCAATTCTGGACTACGAGATCAAGTACTATGAGAAAGTAGGTCTCACTTACAGCATCACCCACACCCAGACCCTAAAGAGCAATGTGTTTCGTATTTTTAATAGTATTTTAAAAAAACCTTTTCACTTGACCCCACATACAATGCTGTGTATGCCAGACATTTTATTTTGTGCTGATTTTTTGTTGTTTTGCTTCTAACTTGTCCTGTTTCATATCAGAATTGAGTAGAGCAGCATTTACTTGTCTCATAGTAACTACCTTTACAAACATGGATAAATGGATCACATGCGTGGACATATTTTGATTTACAGACTGTAAAAACTTCACATTAGAGTGGCACTGACACAACAGAATTAAAGTGAATGGGAATGTGATTTCATTTTGAGGCAAAAGATGTATTTATTTATTATTGATCAATATAGCAATAATATGTGCTTAAAGGATAGAGTGCACCAGCCTTGTTTAGAGGGTTATAGAAGTTACAAGAGAGAGAAACTCTCAGATTTCTGGTGCTCTGTGAAAATTAGGCAATTTCACACAGAAGAGAGCTACAACAGGCATTACAAGGGTACAAGCATGTGTTGGGAAATTCGAAACCTCCCTCTCCATAAGCACAAAACATATTTGGTCATTTTCAATTGCTACCAGTAAAAAAACCCTGTGCTGACCAGTGCCTTCAATCCTGAAGACGTACACAGGAAATTTTTCGTGTCCACACCTTCAACAGTTCCCTGCTAAGTCAGTTCTTGCTTTTTCTGAATTCATAGAGTGACTGATGTGCATGTATGAAGATCACAAAGAACAGGAATACAAACCAAGTCATGAAAGAAAGTATTAGAGATATTAGGCTCTGTAAATATCTGAGAATTTTATTCCTTGTCTGCACTTCTCTGTTGAGATTATGCAACTTTAATGATGCAGAAGAACGAGTAAACTGAGGGGAAAAACCAAACAACGATTTAAATTGGACAGCTAGAGGGAGAAGACAGATTGCTTAGAATATTTGGTAAGCCAAAGCAAGGAAACCTATTTTCCTACACTAACGGAAGTTCTCCACGATCCATTATCATAGTAAGCCCCATTATGACCTGAACTTTTTTTCTTTGTTGATATTAAAGAGTTGAATTAAACACTACAAAATGTGAGATTTTATTCAGTTGAATAGGAACAGTTCCAAAGATCTGTTCATATGGATGTTAAATTATAAAGCTTATATACGTATTTAATAAAATCCTTTCTCAATGGATTAGGTGCCAATACCAGTCAGTGCTGAGTGGCAGGGCAAATAATTTTTCTCAGAGGTCCATTTATTCCTTGCCCTTGACCATTGTGCAGCAAGATGACCTGCACAGGCTTTATCACCCTTTGCTAGATACAGTTTAAACCACTCTTAGAAAAAAGAACAGTTTTCTGTGTCCTCTTTTAAAAATATATAAAAGGAGCATCTTCTATCTATGAACTCTTTCCTCTGAGGTCAGAGGACATAAATGCACTGCTGGCATCTTCCAGTGCTGTGGCACAGGTGTAATTTGCAAGACCTCTCTTGGAGGCCAGGTTCTAGATCAGAGAGATGAATAATCCAGTACTGCAAGTCAGTCTGCTTAGTTACAGCATTAAATTGGAACATGTTATTTTACACCATTTTAATTAAATCTTGCTTTAATAATTTTTAAATCAAGAAGCATATATTACAACACTAAGTGTAGTGCAAATGAAATTTTATACTGAGAAAGAAAAAGGGATGATTCCTACCTCAAAGCCAGAAAATATTAATATGCACAATTAATTTAATTTTATTAAGTTTCAGTTCATTTTTTTTCTTCTTGACTGTGTATTAAAAAACATGGTTTGTGTTATGACAGAGGTAGATGTAGCCAGTGACACTGCAATATCTCAGCCTTCCCAGGAGCTCTGAAACAGGGGAATATCAGCATTCCTGTTCTCAGCAGAAGTGACAAAATAGGGATGTTGTTGTATGCTCACAGGAAATATGATAAGAGTGAAATTGATCCAGTATGAATTTATTTACTGGATCTAGTATGAATTTATTTAAGACATCCCTCTAACAGAGAGCAAAAACTGCAGGTAATATTGAACATGTTAAATATGAAAAGGTCAGAAATTTTATTAATGTCCTAGGGAGTAAAGAGAAAGGCAGAAAACAGTAGTCTTAGCTACTAATAAACACACTAGGTAGAAAAATGGAACAACTTTTGCAATCCATCTTTATCCCTTTCTATCTGTCATTTGCATTTAATAAAGGAGGTTTTGTTCTGATAAACAATATAAGAAATGGAACCTCTCCGTCAAATACAACCACTCAATCCCTCAAATTCAGCTGATTAGATCAGTTTCTTAACTTCTTAAAGCTCTGAAGCATTATGCAATATTCTAAAATTTTACAAGTGTTTACTTCTATTTCTTTTAAGGCTCCTTGTTGACCTTTGAAAAATTGTCAGTACATCCTTGATGAGCACATTAGGGGAGCAGCCTGCTGTAATTATTGCCAGTAGGAATTCTGTGACTCACAAATGGATGTTGTCATAGGCTCCCAAAGTTTCCTGGAAGATATTTAAACTTTAGAAATCAAATAGCTGCCCAATAAACTGTAAGCACTCCACAAAATGGGGCAGTTTCAAACAATTTCATAAGGAAGACAAATTATTGATGATGAGCACGGAACATGAAATTCCATCTTTCCATGCATTTCCAGAACAAGCACAAGAAGGGAAGGAGGCTACACTGTGCTAATTCTGCAAGAAACTTGCATTTATACTCTTGTAAAATAAAAATCACACACAGAGAACTGTCAGAAGAACAAGTCCTCTCTGCGAAAAATACTCTTCTGAGAAAAATTGCCAAGTAATAAAGAAATAAAATGGCGAAGGAGAGTTATCCAGGGGTCTCAATAAGTACAAGTATGGAATCATACATTAATTTCAAAGTACAATAAAGCAGTTCAGTAATTTTTCTGCTTTAAAGTACCTTTTCATATGACCTTAATTTCTCCAGGGAAATGCTGTAGAACACTCAGAACTTCACGAAATATTGTCTCTGAAAATGAAAATCTTGTGACAATAACAAAATTTCATCATGAGCCAGTGGTACAGATTTGTAGTTTCTTATTTAGGAGTGCACTGGTACCTTTTTATGTGGTTGTCTGACAAGAGGTCATTTTGTTCTGCAGCCTTTCAGCCGAAAATGCAGTGAACAAAATCTGTCTTAGGGCATAATTAGAGAGCTGATTTGGCCCGGGAGAACAAAAATTCCTTGGCATTCAGTCCAAGATTCTCTGAGTTTTGTCACAGCAGAAGGGTTCTCCATTGTTGGAATAGTTGTGTGGTATAACCAGGGAGAGAATATCATTTTCCTGAAATAACTGCCTTGTTGACGCCTGATGGAATACCTGATTTCAGGTAGATTATGAATAATTCTGTAAACTGTGCCTTGGATAATGAGTCTTTACAGCAACACACAGAAGATCAGTTAAATGTTTTCCCATTGAGATGTCAGATGTGTTCATAAAAGCATTTCTTCATAGACCTTCTTTGAGGTCTTTGGGAGATGCTAAACATTGCAGATTATCTCTGTTGATACAGGGTGTCTGCCCTAGTCTGCACTCTATCTCTTATATTTTTTGATCCCTTGATATCATCCACAAACATTATTTGTAAAAGCAAAAAAGTCTGACATGGGCAGTGTGGTCTTTCTCTTTAAAAGTCAAATTAATTTAAAAAATCTCATTTTAATTGCATTATAATCTCAAATTAAATGCAATTAATTTTTCTTTTACACTTTTAACTATTACTCAGACACTGACCAAAGCTTGCACTATTTGCAAGATTCCAGGGCATCATAATTTCTTTGCCTCTCCCCAAAAGGGTTTCATGTTTGAGGCAGATGGAGGAGAGGGGCCCTGTTAGAGCCTTGTAATGACACCAAGTCCTTCTGTAGAATTCCCTCATGGGAAAGGGAGCACAGCACACAGTGGATACAAACCTCACCAGCGGCACTCCAGGTTGTGCAGCTGAACTGGAAAATGCTTTTTCCTCCCCTTTCCATCCAAACCCATAAAGTTAATTATCAAAAATTAATGCTCCCTAAGACCTGTATTAGGCATACCAAGCTGTGCAGGTATCAGCAACTGCATAAAGTTTGTTCTCCCACGTGGCCCAAGCACACCAGCTGGATTACATTTCCTTTTACACACAAGATAATGTGTAATTAGCTAAGGAAGCCTGTCTAGAGAAGGGATTTTAATGGAATGTACCCAAGCAGTAACCCAAGGCATTGCAGTGAAATCTCTAGTTAGAGAGAGAAACTAGAGAATATCTTTAGAATCCTGATTTGGAGGAGAGGGCTGATATTTCTCTTCTTTCTTGTCCTTTGATGAAATTTAAGGACAAAATTAAAGCCTTTGCCAAAAGACTTCATTTTGTTTGGAGATTCAATTTGCAGCTCACAGGCAGTTTTCACATAAAAAAATTAACCCACCTCCACAGGACAGTGAGTGGACAGGATATAGAGAATGTCAGATAATACTTTTCCTTCATCCCAGGATTATTTAGAGTTGAATTAATAAACAGAAGTGAGAAAATAGCTGAGCAGTAGAGGCAAGGGGGAAATTAGTTTTCCAATGAGATTTGAAAAAGAGATGAAGAGCTGATGAGGCAGAGAGATAGCAGAAAGTACCAGATTTAAAGAATTAGAAAGCAGCATGACCTTGTTAATTTTTCTATCTACAGTCTACAGCTGTCTTCACTTAACTTATACAAGAAATGATGCTCCGTTGTAAAATCTAATATTAAACCAAAGACTGCTATTTCTTTGAGTAATGATTAATATGAATTAAAGTAAGCCATCCTGAATTTGACTGACAGAGCTTTAGGTAATTTACATGATAGGAATAATGAGAAATTTTAAGACTCTCAGTGCATGTTTTGAATGACAGAATTATTTTTATAAGAATTAATATGGAAAATTATAAACATCATGTGATTCATCCTAGTTTAGAGGACACCAGATGTTCCTCTGTGTCTTCTGCAGCTGAGGAGATATTGCATTGTGATCTTCTCATGTTAATTAACCTGACCCTGCCTGAGTATAGGCTGCACCTATCCTCAGTGCAGAGGAGCCATGAGTGTTCTCATTAGGTAAAACAAGGGCATTTCTGTCCCTAGTTTGGAGGACAGGTGTCTTCTAAGAAAGGCAGGAGCCTCTCTTTGAAATGGAGAATGTAAACCCCCTCCCTCTAAATTATTATAATTTTGAAATCAAGGGGCTCTTAGGCAAAGATATGGGAATTAGGAATAACAGTTCTTTACTAAGAAAATTAAAATAGAAATACAGTACTACAAAGAAACAAACCCCAAACCCCGGCAAAGTCAGAATACAACCTGACACCCCATCAGTCAGTCAGGGTGTTGGCAGCAGTCCCATTCAATGGTGGCTGCATCCTCCTGCAGTGACAGATGTGGTTCAGTTGGAGCAGTGCTCCTGGACAAGGTGTAGTTTCTCTCCGGAGATCCAGTGGTGATGTGGAGAAATCTGGTTTCCCTCTGGAGTCCAGTGGAGAAAGGGCTCCCTTAGTGTCCCAAAACCTCTGGTTTTACCTTGGTAAGAAATGTTGGGCTCTTCCCCCTGGCTGGAGCAACTCCCAATGGGATGAAGTAATTTTATCAGTCCCACAGTGGGACTCAATGGCCATTAGCAGAAGAGAATTCCCTGGAGGAAGGATGGGTTGTGAAAAGATAAAGAACACTGCCCCACCTGGTTTCAATGGATGGCCCATTAGCAGAATGTCTCCCATGGAGATCAGGATCACTGCCCCCACCCTCAACAGATGGTGATAGAATAGATACCTTTTATCAGATCCTGTATGGTAAACCAAGACAATTTCTGATACGAAGCCACATGTAGATCAGATCCAGTCCTCAGAATTTCTGGGAGGAATTTTGGAAGGTGAAGTAAAATCAGCCATTTCTCTTGTAAAGACCTTCCTGTGGGGTCTGTGTGGCATTGAGTAAGTTCACTGACCCTCAATCTCCCTGCTATTTAAACAGCCAAACCTCTCCAGTCTCTCCACCTCTTTAGTCACTATTTTGCACAACATTTAACTAAGTTAGAAGGAACACTTTTTTCTTTTCAGACACAGCTGTTACAACTCTGCTATTTCCTTTAAGCACCAGCTGTTACTTTTTTGGTTCAGATTTTTCTTTTATGGCAGATTTTTGTACCATGAAGAATATATGCAGCAGGTCCCAGTAGCATGAGGCTGAAGGGAGCCTGGGAGCTGTGTGATATTATCTGTGGGCAGAGGTGGTTTGTTTGGTGCTGGATTCTTGGCATGTTCTTTCTCTGGGCATTTTCCTTTATTCCCTACTGTAGCATCCTTGACAACTTTGCTCAATTTTAAAGTCAACATCAGTGATAGGATTGGGGAAGAGGTGCAGACTGATAAGTATCTGAGCACTTCAGGTATCATTTATTGACTATACACAGTATAAAAAGATGTTTGCTTCAAATGATCAGCTGGGAAATTTTTAACTTCATGCTAATAATTTTTTTTAATGGATGTTTTTCTTCTTATTCAAATATTATTCAGTCATTTAAGGCATAAGTAGCAATCTGCTGCCTGCAAGTAAAATGTTTCTGATGTGACCGGAATCAGGAAACGTCGGACTCATGCAATAATACATTTTCATTACATTTTCAACAATTCTCATCAAAACAAGAGTGCTGAGTATTTGGGATGTGCACTTTTGGACAGTAGTTTCAGGCAGTCCTTAGTGTTTGTTCATAGCATGTCACAGGGAGGCACCAGGGCTCTGAGCAGCTCCTCAGGCATTCTTGGCCCTTCATAGCTCCTGGGAAAGAAACCATGTCTGCTGAATGTTTTAAAAAAATAATCATTACAAATGTGCTTTGGGGGTATAATCATTAAAATGAAATCTCCTAGCTTATTTTAGCATAGTAACTGGTGTTAAAGAAGCTTTTCAGTTTTTCTGTTCCACTGTTATTAACCGAGTTTCCCAAGGGAAAAAATGTAAAAGCCTCAGATTCCAAAAAGCAAAAAAAAAAAAAAAAAGGGTATCAGAACTGTTGAAAATGAGAGTAACTAATTACCAGACTCTCTGACCAGATATAATTTTTGCCTGCAGGAAAGAACCTAAGAACCTTGCAGCAGCCATTATTGATGACACCAATGTAACTACTATTAGGAGAAAAAGAAATCTGGCATCTAAATATCAATTACATGCAGCAAAGGGTTTATCAAAGAAGTTCTGAACTAGGCCTCTATTAGATGGTTTGTCTTGTCTACTAATCATTGTTGTCAATTATTTCAAAGCAGCTTCTGAACTTTTGTATTTAATAATAAAGTAGCCTATAGAGATATTGCTGTTGTTCCTGCTGAACCAAGAATTCTCAGTGGGAGGAATAATGCTGTTTAAGCAAGCCTGGTGGATTTGATATCAAAAAAACCCCATACTTAAGTCTCTGCTGATCTTGTGTTCTTGCCTGCAGCCAATACCATTTTCTCTAAGGAAAATTAAATGTACAGTGCTTATTCCAGTAACTGCTAGAAGAGCTGCACAAATGCAGAAAAGGTGTATTAATGGTTTTGTGTAAGGGGTTTCCAAATGCTTTCAAGGGCATAGGAATAAGCAGAGGAGGTATGCAAACTATTACAAGACAACAAACACAGCTAGTTCCATACCTCAGAAAAAGCCAAGAACACTAAATCCATTTATGACAAAGATTGGTTGCTAATAAATGGAATTACTAAATGTTTTTTTCCATCATTACAGCACTTGAACCTCAGGAAAAATAGTTTTCAAAATTGTGCACTGACACAGCAAGAATAATAATGATAATGATGTAAACCTCAGGAATCAGTGTTAATCTTAAGTGTGTGTTTAGATGGGGTCAAACATCAGAAGCAGCTATTTTATAGAGCAGAAAGTTTCAGCTAAGGACAGCATTTAGATTATTTTGATGAACATACTGTAAAAAAGAAATACTTTCTCATCAGAGAAAATGTATCAGTTTCACAGAAGAAAGTCGTAAGGAGTTTAACATGCTTAATCCTGAATTAACAAAATCAAGAATTTACTCCCAAAGTATTTTAATTGTTGTTATTTCTGTTACTATAAACTGCCTGCAGTGTGTTCACCTTTGAGTTTAGGTGCAGTAAGTTTTAGTTGCATATGATAAATTTGGAGTTCCCTCAGATACCTTAAGACAAATTCAGGCGTCAAGCTTTGGGTTTGAAAATTTAACAGATTTTTGCCCAAAATAATGGCAAGTTTTGTGAACAATGACCTAAATACAACAAGCACACCTACCAAAAGATGGTCATCTAAATGAAAGGGAATTCTTTGTTTATAAATTAAATACAATATCTAGGTCTCCATTTCTCTAAAACCAGTCAGAATGTTTCCTTTAGACTCTCTTAAAAAACAAAGGAGCTTAAAAGTTCTCAAAAACCATCTATGAGCCCAAACTCTTTTAAAAACTGAAGCTGGCACAGTGTTTTTCATAATACACAAATGACTTACTGTTCATAAATTGTTGATTTGCAGCCATAAAGGTGGATTCACAGATTAAATCAAGGTGCATGAGACATGAGTTTATATCTTTGTCTAAATGAAGGAGGGTTCAGATATAATTTCATTTACAGTTTCTTCCTGCAATATTCAATACATTCAGGAGATACCTGGCAAGGTACAAAGGTGTGCATCATTTTGGAGAGTAAAACCAAAAAAAGTTCCTTTTTTCCTCTCTTTTTTTATAAGACTGCACTGCAGTTGTACTTTAACCATAGAAAAGGACAGGATATTAATTTTCCTCTTTGAATGGTCTTTTTTTAACATTAAATGAAGATCAAGCCACTGACTGCATAATATCAGCAACTTCTTTTTTATTAAGTAGCAGGGAGGGGAAAAATATCCAAAGGGAAAAGGGAAGCTCCTTTAGGGAGAGCCCCTCCATTTTAAAGCACTAAACCTCCACGTTCCTATTTAATATCAGTATAAACACTTTACTATGTGTTAAACAAAAGCTGTTGGTTTGGTGTGGGGATGTGGTTGTTGGAATCAAAATGAACATTAGAGGAGCTTTTAATTTAAATTAATAATTTCATTATCCATATTGAATTCACTGAAATTGTACCTTATTCAGTAACTCCCACGTAGTTTAGTTAGGTTTGCACCCAAATAAACCCACAAATATTAATAATGTTACAATGCTCTCATTTTCTTTGGAGTTTTTTAATGTATTTGCATTAATAGTTTCAAAGTGCCCTTTCTTGATGTGCTTGTTGGGATGGCTGAGTTAACAACCTATTATTATGTACTCCTTACCGAGCTGTTAATAGCTTTAGAGTCTTTTGCAGGAATTCACCTGCTGCTCATAAACACATTTATGTTGCTGTAGGAACTTCACCAGGTTGATGCATCTTGTATTTGCAATGACCTTGCACAAACTACCTGCTTTTCATGGATATATAAGTATTCCTATTATGTTAACAAAATTATTTAGTGGCTAGAGAAGCTCTTTTTAAAAAGGCATGGACATCTGAGAATTTTGTTAATATTTTTTCAGTTGGTTTTTTTTCTAGTTGTTGTTTTTACCACCACCAGAAATGATATTTCTGCTGAAGTTAGCTACATCAGAAATGGGCACTTCCCAAAAAAAATTGAACAAAAACTTGCTTTGTCAGTTTTGAAAGTGCAAAATCAGCTTTTTGATTTACTCACTACTTGGTTGACTTTGCCCTTGAAATTCATGTTCAATTAATTGGAAAAAAGATTGCTGTTTTTGCTTTACACCCCATTAACTCACCGAGGTGTTTGAGGAAAACATAAACTTAAGGAATATGTGGCATTTATTGTTGATGGATTGCCAAGTTCTGCACCACAGTCATGACACCAGAGGTGAATTCAGCCCTCCTGAGTTAGCAGTACAAGAGAGGTGTTTGCTGTTTGCCTGCAGTGAGACAAGAATGTATGCATGTGCTCACAAATGCACCAAGAAATGTGATATTTCAGTGGCTTTTCAATAGCTATCATATGTTTGTATCTGAAGAGGCTTGCATAATGAAAAACAATAGAAAATCTCTATGTAGAGATCAGCAGATTCCCTCTTGCCTCTGATTTATTTGTATTGCAGTGATTCAAGTCAAACATTCGTTGATGTCAGACTTTGTGTTTTAGAGCCAAAATTCTTCCTCCAAAATTGACTTTTGTTGGATGGTTGAAATATGTATTAATATTGTCAACATTTTTCTATGCTTATAAATCCCAATTTTCTTTGAAAGGGGAAGTATTTGTCCCAAAGAAGTGTATTCACAGAATATGAAAGACTTGTTACCATTTAACATTCATATGCTCTGAAATGAATCTTAATGACTTCAGTCATTTTTTTTCCAGAATAGCAAATCTGAACAGCAATCTGAATCAATTCAATCTATGAAAGTAGATATTTTACTTACATAAATAAAAGTGATGGCTGTATTAATACCACTGAATTTGTTTTCAAGCTGTTGTATATCAATAAGGATCTTTACTGGATTTGCCTGGCAAATTCAGTAGCAAGGAAACATTCAGTAGCAAATGAAAAGAGAAAGTTCTGCATTAGTCTACTCTTCTAATATTGAAAATTATTTATGTAGAAGATTCAAACTAAGCTTAAACCAATCTTAAAACAAGCCCAGTCAGTCTACCTGCCCTACATCCTAAAAGGCTGAAACACCTCTTATAAAGGAGTTAGAAAGGCATGAATCCACAAGAGGTTTTTAGTACAGAATGTGGTTTTTATGAGGATGTTTGTAGAGCTGCAAGCATCCCACAGCACTTTAAACTTCCCAGAAAGGTGTTACAAACCTAACGAAATATTCAGCACTGAAAGGGAGCCCTAATCCAAATCCTGGCCCTGTCTGCCTGTGGATATTGTAGAGATTCTA
Source organism: Sialia sialis (assembly GCA_009812075.1). Lineage (NCBI taxonomy): Eukaryota > Metazoa > Chordata > Aves > Passeriformes > Turdidae > Sialia > Sialia sialis. Next base: position 21,056,092 of record VRYO01001681.1, on the reverse strand, counting down.
AAATTAGGTGAATTAAACCGATTTGTCATCAGCACTGTTAGAGCTGAGTTCTGTGTGGCTGGCTCAGTGCCATACTTTATTTTTGGATTGGTAGAATCACTTGATTTTCACAGCTTTGAACATATGTTGTGGGTTGTTAGGATTTTTGTGGGGAGGGGAAAGGGTTATTTGAGGGGTTTTTTGTTTATTTTTAGGGGTTTTAGCTGGGGGGAGGGTGGGGTGTCAGAGCTCTGGCTACTCTGTGCTGTACCAAGTCACCTCACTGTAGAATTCTTCTGAAAAATTGGATGTTTGCTCTTGTGCTGAAATTCCACTTCCCTTGTGAGAGGCTCCTTTGCATGCAAGTTCCTTCACTCTTCAGCAGGAAATAGAATCAGCACAGTTTTGAGCTGTGCCATGAAGGGACACAGGAGCTCTGTGTGTGCAGCTGTGATGTTACCCATGCTGAATGGGGATTGCCTGCCCCATGTCTCAGCAACTTGGAGACCTTCAGGTGTGTGGACTGTGACTGTGTTCACATCACACAAGTTGTTCCTTTTTGCTGTCTTTCTTCCAGGGTCTTGCATTTTCAATTTAAATATTTAATTATCCAGTGACCTACTTCCCATCTGTAACTAGAAGTACAGTAATTTCA
>VRYO01001681.1:21024512-21054458 GCA_009812075.1 Sialia sialis | reverse complement strand
TGAAATTACTGTAGTGTTTCTGTGATATACACAAATATTTTGAAATTGACTGAACATATTACTGATATTATTATTCACTATTTCTTAGAGAGAAGAAACTAAAGTGTAGTCAATAAAATAGTGAGGAAGCAGATTTAAAAAAAAACAAAACCCTACAGTATTTTTTTAAACACAGTTTGTAATTAAACTCGTTGCCTAAGGATGTTTTGGAGGCCACAAGCAAAATTGGTTCAAGGAATAATTAAGGAAGTTCATGAAAAGAAAGTCCATGAGCTGTAAAACACAATGAAGCAAATTTAGTTAATTCAGAAAGCCATTAATCTGCAGATTGCTGGGCTCTGGGGGAGTTGAGGGTAAGAAGGAACCTGCAGTGCCAGTGCTGAGTGTGAAGCCTGCAGTGGCACCAGGACCTTGTTCAGAATTGTGAACAGTGAACCTCATACACCTAAGGGATGACTAATATTTCTCTGGGCTTTTTTCACAGCATAGAAAGTCACAGAAGCCTTTTAATCTTCAAATTTTCAGGATTTAAAAATGGCACTGTGTTTGTCAGCAGGTTTATTCCATCATTAGGAAGTAAATCTCGGCATTAGATATCCCAGGAGAAACTGTGCTTTACTCTCCTAAGGTGAATTTTGAGTATTACTTGAGTTGAATTTTCACATTAGAAATTTACTTCGTGCCTGCAGTAGCCTTGTACTTCTTTCCAAAAGAAAATTTAAATGAGTGAAAAAATAAGAAAAGTTACTGAGGCAGCTGGAGAGGCTGGCACTTTCATATGCAGAAGGTAGAGAGACTTGTGGAGATCCTGGTGCAGAGGTTTTCACTGGTAAATATTTTTAATTAGCTTGTTAAATTGTTATCAGAGTAGCTCATTACTGCCAGAAAGATTTAATATCTGTGCTTGTCTGACAACTCAGGCCATGCTCTCCAGCTGCCTTTTTTACATGCTGGATTGCACCCCGTTCCATCCCTAACTTAAGGCACACCCTGGTTTTATTTCATTTTCATCTCCTTGTCAGGGCAACCAGCTCTGTCCTGTCTGCTGCCCTCACACCCGGCAGTCCCATGGACCTGGGGTGTGAACCACACAGCTTTTACTCTGCCCACCCTCACCTCCCTGTGCTGCTGAGAATTTTAACACTGTTTTAGAGCCTCCCTGTACTCATCTCTCTGCTCATTTAATTTTCTGCTTTTCATGGTTCACCTCACATCAACTCATTTCTGCCTTTCCAAGTATATAATCCAATTAAAATGAAGTTTGTCTGGGGGTTGACCTTTCTGTATTTTCTTTATGATTGGTTATCTGTTCTTCCCCTTTTCACGTTGGCAGCTTCACTTTATGTATGGAGAAAGTGAAGAGCTGACTGACAGGCAGCCAAAATATAAAATATTGAATGGCCAGACAGGTAAAGGACACTTGAGTGTTTCAGCTCCCCAAATTGTTACATCTCAGATTATTCAGGAGGGAAGGGAGAGGGTTACAGCCTCAAGGGCTGATGCTTTTAACTGCTGTAGATTTTCCTCTGAAGCAAACACTTGAGCCATTGGCAATTTTCTCTGTGGCCCTGCTTTTTTGCTGCCACAGCTTTCTACTTAGTTTAGATTGGTCCTCAGATCTTCCCAATCACTTTTCTAAATTTACTTCAAGATTGTGATTTGTGAAAACCAGAGATACAAGAGGTTTTTTTAGGAAAAGCACTTTTTTAAGAATCTAAATTATATCCTTTAGTTCTCCTATTGTAATTTGTCTTACCACTGCGTTACAGTAAAAATTTACCCAATCCTGTTGATCAGATTGCAATCAGTAATTAATGTTAGAAGCACGTTTTTGAACCTTTAAGGCTTCTCTAAAATCTTCTGCCAGCATTCCTGTTAATTGATGTACTGTAGGTCAGAACAGTTTTCTAGGAGAAAAAAAAATCACACACAAAATTAGTGAATATAAAGAAGCTTTCAAAGACACTGAGTTAGGTGTGGTTAATTTTATTGATTTCAGAGTAATAAGTCCTTATCTTCAGCAATCTGTGTAAGGTGACTAAGGTGCTATGACTAGAGGCAGCAGGCATTCAGAAGTTGGATTATGAAAATATTTAATTGTGAAGAAAAAAATACTTTTTGAGAATTATTGGGGAGAAATTAGTTGTGAGAGGAATATATGGTCTATTAATCAGAGACAGTTTCTACAAAATAGAGCTGTGGGACTCTGTTTGTATTGATCACAGAGAATAAGTACAAACTAGTTTGATGTTATTTGTCTTTAATAGATTCTATTTGAACTGATTAATCAATTAATGACTACACCTAATAATTAACTACTGTGTTATCCTAATGGGTAGCACAGCATTAAAGTTGAGGTGACTATGGAGTGCCAGAACACCTGATCCCATGGGAAAAATAAGGAAGAATTTGGAGATTTCAATGCACACTGGACTAGAGCTATGGTCAGTAAAAATTGCTGTCTTCCAGAATTTTAGTCATGCTTTTAAAATAATGATGCTTCCTCTGTAGGTCACATTGTGTGTGTTCCTAAGACTGATGTAGCTGGGAAAGAGGGAAGATGTGACCAAATGATCTCATAAAAATTCTTGTTTATTGCTAGTGCTTTTATTTAAACATTTATAGTGCCTGAATCATGAAACTCCAAATCTTCTTTATTTTAATGTGGTACTTACTCAGTTTTGACTTCAGTGTACAGGATAAAGACCTGGTCCCTGTGGTTTACAGATTTAATCTCTATTAATACTTCTTTCAGTTAAATGACAGTGCTCTGAAAAGGCCAGGCAGGATTATGTGGCTTAATACAGAATTTTCATGTTGCAGGACAATAGATATAAACTCGAAAATGTGTTTGCAAACAGCTGATAGTAAATTCAGCTACTCTCCCTGCATTCTTTCTGCACACACACACTTGAAAACCGTGGGTACAATAAGTCTCTTAGCTGGCAGAAGGTTTGGAAATCCCTTTCCCTAGTGTCAGTTTAAAAAAACTTTTGTTACTTGTGATACTGAATGAGCTGAATACCTCTATTGTCATTCATAATTAAGCTAGACTAAGAGTATATAGCTCCCATTACGTATTCTAAATTATTAGAGCCATGTCTCTTTTTGCCTCTCAAAAATTAATGGTGACAAATCTTGTATGCCTGGAAGTGCCAGGATTTTATCAGTGCTTTACTGGTAAAGTTAATCTTTTAAGGGTTATTGCAGCCCTACAAGCAAAATTTGGCATTTCAGCTTTAATTTCTATTGATTTATTTTTGCACTAAAGGTTTTGAGATGTATAATCTTTTTCTCACCTATAACATCAGAATGTAAACTCTTTGCCATAGGAGTCTAAACTGATAAAAGGTCATCACATTTTGGTTAGCCTTTATCAACGTATTTCTGATATGTCTCCACAAAGTCTTCATTTCTGTGCTCTTTTTCTCTGTACTAAGGTGGGGATAAAATTAGAGAGCAATTTGTTCAGGCAGGTGTGGCATATGAAAGTTTGTCTGTTTATTTATAATTGTTAATGTCATTGGGGAATCCCCTCTCTTTTAAGGATGTGAGAAAAATGCTACTAATCATCACAATAATAGAACATCTGGATATTGACTGCTAATCTGCTGCACTGCAAAAGCAGAAAGCGTTTCATTAATATTTATCCTCTGATGGTGCTACTCCATTAAATTGGGTTGTCTGGTCTTAGACCATTAGCACCATTGTGCCTTCCACTCAGCCAGTCTGTTTCTTTAGATATGGAAAAATACCTTATCTATAAAGCATTCAGATTCAGATAGGCAGAGGTGGCTGCAGGAAAGAATTTAATTCTGAAAGGTTTTCCTGTTCATGCACAGAGCAAACTGTCATGGATTTGTGAACATTGTCCCTCATAACCAGAACTGAATCCATTTACAAGAAGAATCACACAAACAATAAGAAAAATACAATTTCCTTAGAAACAGAGATAGCATTTTCAAAGTTCACAATATAATTCTGTTTAACTTAGATAGGTAGTCATAGACTTAGTATTACATTGTGTAATAACACTGGCATAGCTTGCATTAGAGTTATATTTATGTTTTAATTACAGATTTTCACCAAGATAAATTTACAGTAGGCTGTGGAAGAGATCTTATGAATTTCCTCATATCAGATTCTGTCTCATAGTTGTATGAGTATATTATATTAGATAGACTCCTTTAACTCATGTTTAACCCCTCAGCTCTGTGCTCTCAGAACTGCTTCTTGTGAGTCCTTTGCCATCTTAAGACCACAAATGCTGCTCTCATACTGATGCAAAGGATTAGTGTCCCTTTTCTTTTTGTGAACACTGAACCAGACATAAATATATATTATCTTACTTCTTATGGGCCATGGGAGGTACAGTAATGTAATTTAAACTTATGTTTTATTTTGCAGATTTTGTAGTAGCCCTCTGTAGTTATCAGATACAGAATAAATGGAGTCCTTGACCTTTCCCATTAGTTCTGGCCCTGTCACTGTCTAGGACAGAAATCTATCACAAGAGAGAGAGATTCTTCTAGCACACAAAAGCATGCTTCCTTTTGATGGAAAATAGGATGCATGATAAGTGGGTTGATATTTATCTATATTTTGCCACAAACTGAAAGCAGGATCTGGGGAGAGCATGCACTAATATCCAGAAAGTACATCTAAGTCCTTCAGTTTAAAATTGAATTTTTGAACGCAGAATCCCTGCAAAAGTGAGTGCATATGGTCTATAGCAAAAATAACACAAAGCATCCCATACTTCTGTGCAGACTGGAATTGTATTTTTTTGTTCTGAGTCCATCTTCAGCCTTCCTGGGAAAGATCATGGCAGAAGGAGTGGGCAGCCTTGAGAGCCATCTCTGTGGAAAGCCCTGGCTTTCCAGCTAGGCTGCAGATCAGTTGTCAAGAGAAAGAATAATGGCAAAGTATCCACTCTTTGGAGAATCCTCTTATGCATTAATCTAGTCCTAAAAAGGCTGAATTCTTTGTGCAAAAGATTCCAGCCCTGGGAAGTTTCCAGCCATGAATCATTTTTGTCTTGAGTTTGAGCAACTTTTTCCTCAAGCCTCTTGAAGTTTGTTCTCAGACCAAGGTGACAGGTTCCCTTTCCACTCTTTCACGTGCAGTAACAAATCTTACCCCTTTCCCTGTATGACAGCATTATTACTTTTCAGGTTGTGTACTCCCAGACATCATTTTTCAGTCTGTGGGATGGATGGCATGAGGGGCTGCAGAAAGAGAGGAGAGGGGAGGGCATGAAAAAGGAACCCTTCAGGGCTTCCTGCAGACAGCCCCTGGAGGTGGCCAAAATACCTTCCAGAAGGGACAGGCAGTGATGGCTGCCCCTCAGGAGGATGCTGTTTGCTTCAGAGGGACCCATTTTGTTGTTTAAATGTCACCATCACAGCCCTTGTCATGCTCATCATCTCTGACCAGCTACAAATAATGAACTATAATTGCTGCCTGCCTGTCCACACCCCTGGCTATGGAGCCAGTGTATCCCCAAAGTATGTTTTACATGAGCAACAGTTAGCCTGTAATAACATAAAATAGATATACCTCAGATTGTTTGTTTTTCAAATGTCATTCCCACTTTTTGCTGCCACTGACTTTGTTCTGCAGGCTTCAGGGAGTAAATCTTGGGGATCTCCATTGGTTTTTGGACAAAATTTCTATTTCCATCCTCCTCTTAAAGACCCTGTTTCTTTTTACAATTCCATCAGTTTTTTCTGCAATCTCTCCAGCAGGTCAGGAGAAGCAGTACATTGTTAAATGCTAGGACTTGATTTCAAGCAGTGAGGCAGTCTAGGGAAAAGAAACTGCTCACAACTATTACAGTGTACAGTGAAATCCCTTAGGTGCTGCTGGTCCTTTCCTTAGCATACAGAGCCTAAATAAAAATTTCCAGAGCATTCCAGAGTATAAAGTCACTGCCATCTATGGGCCATGACAGGGCACTTTGAATCATGCTTACACCTCTATAAAACAAACATTTGCTGCTTACAAAACCTGCAGTGCAGATTTCCAAGATCTTCCCTTCACAGGAAGTCACATAAGCTTAATCAGAAGAAAAAAACCACCTGCCACTCAAACAAGTGGGCTTTCTGTCAGAAGAAAATAGGTATTTTCTGAAGTGAATTAAAGTATGCCTAAAATCCATTAACCTGTTCAAAGTGAAGTTACAACATTTCAAGTAATTGGGAGAAGTCTTATATTTAAAGTAATTAGATAGTGTATTAATTATAGTCTCTATCCATAACACTCTATGTACAGTTTATCTACTATTTCAGTTTAAATATCTGCTCCTCACAAATTTTGGTAACAGACTGTAGAAAAAATGTATACTTCCTCTTACTGGAGTTTCTCAAATTATTTCCACTGTTTGAAGCACAAGTGAAATGCAGTTATTCTTTATATTGATCACTGTTGCCTTCTTCCTGCTCCTTCCCTGAACAGAATCATGAAGTTGCTTCTGTGTGTTTGTTTTGTGATCTGGTTTTCTCAGCTGTCTCCATACTGGGGGAATAGTGATCCACCTGCTGCCCTGTGCATTTGTGACACATGGCTGAAGTTAACACGTTTTATAAAAAGTGTTTGTTTTATATAAAAGGTGCATGCATATTGCTGAGAAGGGGTTAACAGTCCAACAGAATCTGACTGAAACCTAATCCCCTCTTGGTTATATCTCTTCTGTGAGCTGGATTTCCTTCTGAACAGCCTGGAAGCCCTCTTTGAATAACTTACAGCTGCTCTAACATCACTGTGTGGTATAATAAATGTATATGGTGCCCTGTGGGTGTCACAGTCGGACTGTTAAGCACATGCCAAGGACATTCCTGCTCGGTTTGGAGACAAATTCTGCTCCAAGGGAGCAAGCCTAGCCTTAAGGCAGCACATAAAATATTACAGATTACTGGTTTATCAAGTAACTAATGACAGGGAATAAATGTTCTTCTTCCAAGTCATCCTCTCATGTCAAAGCATCATCCAAGACCTGTCTAGCAAAGCAGCATTCAGTCAAAGCACAGAAATTGATGTTTCTGGTCTCCATAGTAGAGCACCTGGTCTGCAGGGGTAATTCCCAGAGATCATCATTCTGAGGGATCTCTGTGACATCCAGGAATTCTCAGCAGCTGCCTGGGATCCACAAAGGACTTTTGCACAGAGTATTTCTCCTTATAGAGTTTCAAAGTGAATTCCATGTATGATGCATTTACAGCTACCTGGAAAGAGACACTGAGCTCAGCAGCAGCAGTGAAGCAGCTGCACCATGCTCGGAGTTGACAGGCTTTAAAGAAAAAGTTAATTCCTATTTTCTTTTACCCACAGGTCTACCCACGGATAGCGCCGGCATTTTGGCACTACCTGCGGGTAGAAGTGAGTAGCGGGTATTTGAATACTCCCACATCTTTCTTTTGCAGCTTGGTAGTGTTTACTGACCTCCTAGTTTGTCCATTGTGCAAAAATGATGAGCTTCCATTCTAGTTGCCATTCTTCTGTGAATGTAGTCTTGTACTAATTCATGTTGGTTTGACTATGGTCAGGTTGGTTGCTAACCCAAGTCATAAAAACCTGTGTGTATGCAAGGTTAAAGACAAAAAACATGAATCTGAAAGTCAAGGCCATATCATACATTCTGACTATAGCACAGAACCAAAGTACAGAAATCCATACCTGCACCTCCTTTTTATAAAGACATTTTACATTCGTGAGAAGAATATGGCGCTTCAGTTCTGTTATATCATTTTTGCAAAGATTGTTCAACTCAACTTGCTATCATTTCTTCCCTCTTTTGTCCCTCAGGAGCATGAGCAGCTCAGCTATTCCTCCACAAGGTCCAAGGCTCCAAGTGTTATCATCACAGGTCTCAAGCCAGCCACCAAGTATATATTTCATATCAGAGTCAGGACGGCAGCAGGATACAGCGGCTATAGCCAGAAGTTTGAATTTGAAACTGGAGATGAAAGTAAGTTTTACTGAAGGGAAAAAAAATACAATAGAAGTAGCAATAATTCTAAACCAGTGAGACATTGGGAGTTTGAATGGCTGAACCCATACCATTTGTTTATCACAAAATGAACAGTGCTATGTGATAAAATACAAGCCTCAGACTCACAGTTCTGGATTTACAACACATGGAAATGTTAGCTCAATGCTGCAGCTGAAGGAATGTTCTCGTCCATGAAATTTCCTTATGGGTCCCTTCCAAGCTAAGATGCTCTAGGATTCTCTGAACTTTTCTTTTCTTATGGAAGTCCTGCCTCTTGACATGTAGAAATACTTGGCCAGACTTTCCTTAAGTCCATCAAGCTCCCAGTGATAGACTTTTCACTCTGTAGTTGTCGGTACTCCCAGACTCCACAAATAAAAAATTGAAAATTTATATCCATTTCTATCAACCAGTAAACCTACTAAATTTGGTACTAAGAAGCAAGAAGCCTTCCTATCCTTACAAAATATGCAAAAAGACTTCATGTGTGGTGTTCACACTCTGAATAATTTTAGATTTGTCATGCATTACCCTCCATGTTCAAAGAAACATAGAAAAAGGTATTTACATGTATTTGAGTGAAAATTAGTGTAGTAGATACAACACTAAAACACTTATTAATTAAATTACTTTAATTAGCCAATTATGTATACCATGCTTTTCATTAGTGTTTTAGAATTCAAGTTGTTTAAGCTAATGTACAGACTCAGAACTATGTAAGTGCTCACAAGAGCACCCAGGGATTTGTGCTCCATTTTTATTGCTTCTTAACTTCTATTGCAAAAATCAATCAGGGATAGATTTCCAAGTGCTTAGTACCTAATTGGACTTTTTAAAATTTTCTGGGTACTTATGCCAATTGGTTTGAATAGCAGTTGAGCACTTGGGTGCTTTCAAGAGTTTCAGTATTTCTTGTCTGTATCTTGTGCTGCAATAAATAGGAGGTTTAATTCATGTAAAAAGAAAATAGTATGAGGTTTCACATTGTGACAATGTCACTTGCCATCTAAATCAGGAAGACTGTGGCTCCAGTGACATTTCCCTCACTGGTATTGAGGGAATCTCCTGGGAGTGAAATTCCCCTTATTCCATCCTAGCCCCATTTCTCCTTCTCAGTGCATTGATGCAGCTGGCCCTTGGGCTGCATGGTGAGCTTAATTTTAACATTCTTTTTGAAGTATAAAGCTGAACCTGATACTGAAACAAACTAGAAAACAAATCTGTCTGGGATGCCATAAATAGACCTAACACAGCTGATCTCCCAATAAATCTTATTTCTTTTACTTCTCTGTCTATGCACTTGCTGCTAAGGTTTGCTATGGTTTCACATAGTTGAATAAATAGAATACAGCAATGGTTTTGTAAGTACTTCAAGATGCTGACTAACATTTACACAGAGAGATTTGGGAGGATTGTGTTGAGATTTGGCCTGCTTGGTTCTGTCTGCACCCATAAATGTTAATTTGCTGCATCTGTCTTACAAACCAGTCCTAGTCCAGCTGTGTAGGAATCTCTCTTCATCATTTACTTCTCTGGCAGTGTGCAGCTCAGGTGAAAATTTTCTGATTTTTTAAATACACATTTTTCTCCATTTTTCTGAAGGATAGCAAATAATAATAGGCAAAGGCAGACAATTGCAGCTCCCTCCATCCCTGCTTGCTAGAAACAAGTCACTTGGTGAAAATTCCACTTTTGCAATTACTTTTTGAGGTCTTTCAATTAGATTTTAAATAATTCAAAAGTAGCATTTTCATGAGAAGGCTGGGAAGAATAGACTGTTTTAAAATTCTGTGCTGTGAACAGAAAATTTATCAACCAACACTCTCATGACGATAACAAGAAAATATTGTGAGTCATGTGTTTGATGAGAATTCTCCTTAATTGCCCTTAGCTTGTAATATCCTTTAGCTCTCTGCCAATTGAACATGTTACAGTAGAGAAGAATTCCCAGAGCAGTTTCAGGTAAAACTCCAAGGTTATTCCATTCACCCTCCTTGAATGTTGACAGAATTTGTTAATAGACAGCGGTAAAGCAAGCAATCAAAAATTAGGGGTTTTCTTTAATAGACTAATTATAGAACATTAAAGATTCATCAGCTGTCAGATGTGGATATCAATATCCTAAAACATACTGTCCTTTGGCAGGACAGTGTCCTTCCTTCTCTGATGTACTGGGTGAAACACTACCTGTGTCCCTTCAGTTATACAAGATAAAACAGATCCACCATTGCCAGGAACACTGAAACATTTTGCTGTGATTGTGCATGAGGGAGAGAGAAGAGCAAATCTGCAGTAGCTGTGGAAGAAGTTGGTCATTGATGCTGATGTGTTTTTTGGGAAGCACCTCTCTTACTGACCCACAGACTGAGGCAGCCACAGCTTGGGGAGCTCTGATGTTGGACTCTTCTCCCTGCTGCAAAGTCAAACAAGTGGAGCATCCAAAAAAATTTGTATTTTCTTGGTGATAGGAAATGAAGTTACTTACAATAGTCAGAAAACTTCTCTTCAAAGAAGCAGGGATGGATGAATGGATGCTGAGAGACATTTCTCCCCCTTTTAAAGCTCAAAAGCTGCACCTGGGAAATGTGAAACCTTTCCAAAGCACAGCAACCACCACTTGTAACTGTGTTCCTTGTTGCCATTGTATTCAGTCTCTGTTTCAGCACCTTTCAGGTAAAGCACTCCCAGCAAAGCTGGCAAGTTTTCATACACACAGCTGCCACTGCTGGGGCTTTAAATTGGAGCATAAACCTCACTTGCAGCTCCTGCTTTTATCTGTCAGAATTGCCAGCCATCTGAGTCACCACAAAAACACTCTGGTCCTTCCTAACAGAAAATAAAATGTGTTCTGACAATAAAAAAACATTTTTCCTAGGGCAGAGATGCTTTAATCTTTGACTGTTACCCTCTCTGTTTTTTTTTCCCTCTCTTCTAACCAGCTGAAATTTTTTGAAATATCTTGGTTGGTTGGTTGGGTTTGTTGTTGTTTTTTGGATTTTTTAAAATTAATTATTCAAACACCCCCTCCCTTTTTTTTTTTTTTCCTAGAGAAGTGAGGGTTTTTTTACATTACCTCAGATGTCCTTCTGTCCTGAGGAATTTGAAAAATATTGAACAATATTTACAGCTTTTAGGCAGTTTTCATGCCAAAGCAGGGCTTGTTCTAAAACCAAGGTTATTTTCCTTCTCAGCCTTCCTATCATTAGAAAAAAATAATCTGAAAGTGGAATGGTTGGCTTGTCTGGAAGGGACCTAAAGGACAATGCAGCATTTTTGCAGTTTGGACTTGTGCTTGGGCTGCACAGAGTGATAAATGTGAGCACATGATGATATTTAATCCCAAAGCAATGCAGACTTTGTATACTTTAAATTATTAACAATAAACCCCATAAAATTTCAGAAATGCTAATGGAATACCTGATTAGGTGTTTTATAAAATTGAAGATTTTGATAAAATAATTGGCTGAAACTCCAAACTTGATAGATCATAATTTCTTTACCTTGGATGGTGATTTTTGTGTCTTGCCAGAAAATTCTGCTGAATTTTCACATTCTTCTACCTCTTCCCACATCCACAAAATCTACCTTTAACTTTTCATCCTCAAATGAGGCTTTTTTGAATTTGCCACCAGGTGTGACTCCATTCTTTCTAGAACTCCAAAGCTCAAGAAAAGGGTCCTGGATCATTGATTCCAGTGCAGGTCCACTACTGGTTGCCCTGGTTCATGCCATGACAGAGAAGCCATCCCTAGGATTTTTAGAAATTATATTGCATTACAAATGCAAAATGGAGATTTTTTGGGGGGGTTGTTGTTTCACAATGTTTTATATTTTGACAATAGTAAATTGAATTCCTTGTTAAAACAAAACAAATCAGATTACACAGATCTCACATTTAGAAACTTCTTGTTGGATCTCTCCCCACCTCTGCCTCATCCTGCTGTTCATTCAGTATTAGTCAGCACTGGATAGCAAAGAATGTCTCATTTGAATCTTTAAATATTTCCTTGCTATGTTTAATACTTTCAGCCGTTTGTTCTTCACATTTGATTTTGGTCTGAGTGCACTGCTGTGTGTGTAAAAGAACCCAGAGACTTCACTTTTCCTCTGTGTTACCTAGACAAGAGCAACATCCTTGTTCACCTCTCAAACCATGTATCCACTGGCCAGGAAGTGGATGTCAGAGGAAAACACTTGGAAGAAAGCTTTTCAGAAGAACAAAAGAGTTTTACATCCTTATGCCAGTGACAGTCCCTTTTAAGATCACCTTTCCTTTGCCTTCTCATTTCCCCTTTGACTGGAGCCCATCAGCTCACTGCCTCCCAGGAACTGCACAGGAACTGCATTTTCATTTGTGAAAATGTGAAGGTTGCCCTGATGAGATTTTGTTTTTCTTACATGTTGTTCTTAAGCACTGTTGTTTGCAATGCCTTGTGAATCCCCCTGACAGGCTGTTCCTGTCTGGTAGAGCTCCAGTGCTCACTGTCCACACTCATCTGTCTTCCAGCCACTCACTGTTATCAGTCTGGCAGTCTTTTTGTCACTTTTTTATCTTTCAGTCTGCTGGAGAGTGTGCTGCCTGATAGATGTCAAATTGAAGTAACAAAGGGATGTAGCTGAGAGTCAGAAGTGAGCTGTCATTAGGGCTTCCAGCTCTTTTATACCAATTGCACAAACTTGTAAAATGTTTTGGAGAAATCTGCTCAAAGACAGAGCAGAGCTGAAAGATTCTCTCTGGTCTTCAGCCTCTTCCACTGTGACTAAAACATCTGCACCATTTCTTACCATGTGCCCAGTGAGGAAATGAGGAAGCCTTAGGATATTTCCCTTCAGCCCAGAGGGGAGGGAAAATGCAGCTCCTCCTCCATGCATTTGGATGAAGAATCTAGAGAGAAGATGAGACAGGGCATGGATGTAAAAAGTGGATTATAGGGGCAGAACTGACACCAGGCTGGATGCAGAAGGGATTTCTGGGCATGCTGTTAAGAAAGGAAACTGGAATGATGCAATTAGAAACTACAAGCATCATTTCAGTCACGTAACATGACTTAAGCATAAAGAGCAAGGGCAGTGAGGAGTTTATCTGGATAATAAGCTCCTGGCTGCACATATAATCCACACTGCAGTTTTAAAATCATTTTGACTTATCACATCAGTTGCAGATAAAATGTGCTTGAAGAGTTTTGCCACCCAAACATTGCAGTATGCTACTGAAGCATCTTGGTTAGGTCATAAATTCTCCCTTTTCCTTGTCTTAGCTATTCATTTTTAAAGTTTTTTCTTTAAGTATCCGAATGAGCAGACAGATAGAAAGACTGAGACATAGTTCCAGACTAAGAATTCAGCCCAGTTAGAGGGGTGCTAAGCTCCCTCAGCTCTGCTCATGGTTTATGGTAAATTTGAGGTGCCCTGGACAGCACTGAGACAACAAAATACTGATTTTAGCTATAGGAATGCTGGCCATGATGTCCAGCAAATGAGATTCTGGAAAAAAGTGCTGTGTACTTCTGTGATTTAATGCAGCACTCTCATATGTACACACAGAGGGATGAAATGAGGTTGCAGGAACTTGCTTGACTTTGCCACCTGCCATAGTTGTTTTTTAAACTGAGTTTTTGTGTCTTGCATGATCAAGAAGTTCTGAGGAGAAACACAAAGTCACAGACTAATATACACAGGAAAAATAAGGAAAACCAGGAAATGACCAAAATGTTCAAGAACATGCACAACAGAAACAATTAAAGTTCTTAGCATTTACAGCTTGAACTTTACCTTAAGAGAAGGCTGCAGAAATGAGAAAAGAGCGGGGGTTGAGAGACACATAGAATTTAATTTAGAATGGCAAAATGCTGTAAAAATTCTAGGTATTGAGAGACCCTGATTACTATCTTCTCTCTGCCTAAATAGTGTTTTGTGGAAACTTTTTGCCTGTATGTGACAAGTGATGTCTGTGCATATCATGTGGTTTTTTATATGTGAGTTGTTCACTGCACTATGACTTCATGGATTTTATTGAGGGATCACTTCCAGCAAAAATAAGTATTTCCATCATTTTGCCTGACCTGCCTCTCTATCAGTTTTTAACAAATCCACATTTTCCAATTATACTTGTCTGTCATTTGACATTTTTATCTGACAGGTAAATTAAGGTCATCTGGAAGTTCCAGGCTTGAAAGCTCCTTTTAGTGATCTAACTGCATTAAAAAAAAATCCTAATGTATTTGACTCTGGCCTCTAAAATACAAACAAGAGAAACAGAATTATCATTTTTCAAGTAGGTACAGTCTCAGCTAAAAAGGCAGAAATAACTTGAGTCAGTTTTGAATTTCTTTCCCTATTAATGTGACTGCAGGTGCTTCTTGGGACCATGGAGTCAGTCCCTACATTTGCATCAAGAAATTCCTGGCCTGTTGGCCTTGGCAGTGAATGTCTGATGAAGAAAATCACAGCTAATTCTTCTGAGTTTGTAGTTTGCTTTCACCCTGCCAAATTCACTATTTTTGCACATTTTTTTCCTATTAAAAGCAAAAGGAGAGCTGCAGTTTGTGCTCTCCTTTCCACTGCAGAGATGGGCAAGAAAGACTCCTCTGAAATCTTCTCTGTGCACAACTTCAAACCTTGCCTGACTTTAATAATCTTTGCCACATTTAGCACTACTCCCACTAGTCTGAGAAAGGTATTCAGCATTTTTATTTGTGTGGCATGATATTGGTTATGTTGCATTTTTCCAACTAAACCTGAGCCTGTGGAAGGTAACACAGAGCAGGAATCCATTCCCATAACATCACCAGATATAATTTAACTGTTCAGTCAATATTTGTTCCATCATTTATTGGAAGATGGGTATATTTAGCTTGTCTGATCACAAGTAATTTACTGCCTGTGCATGCTTCCATCAAATTATTTGGACTGAAACTTAATGGCGGAAAACTAAAAAGTTGGTTTTGCTGAAAATTTGACATCAGCTATTATTGTTTTTATTTGCTTTGCTACTCTTACAAAGCCAGTTTACACCACGAGTTCTTAAGCCACACACAAATATTGTTCAGAAGCCAAATGCTTTTCTAGGAAATAGCATTTTAGAGGTTTTGGATGGCAATGTGTGCATCGCATTGAGCTTCATCAGCTGCAGAGTGAGAGAATATTGCCTGCTGAGCTTTCTAGACAGCAGCCTAGGTGATTCCCCTAAGCTTTAATCACTAAAGAAAGCTAAAGAAAGCTGAAGATTTTGCTTATTGAACAGATTGCAAGTTTACCAAATCAAAGTTGCTTCCCTGATGTAAAAATTATTTCTTTTTCTGTATTTACTCCTGTTTTTGGAAGTCATTTAATAGAATTATTTTTTCTTCTTTCAAAACAATGTTTTATTTCCCATGGAAATAGTAAGAATTAGGTAAATGTCATGAGGTGTAAATGTTCAAGTGTAACAGAATTTAACAAATAGAACTTCAGAGTCACAAGACAGGAGACAGATAAAAAAAATGAGCCTAATTCTTTTTTTGCTTATGTGGTATTTGGACAGTGAGGACCACCTGGACTACAAATAGGTAAATTCTCAATGTAAAGATTTAATATTATACACAACAAATTAACAAAATTAGGAAGTGTCCAGTGACTGAATAATTTCAGTCATTCTTTTTTAACTCCTAAACATCCTACAGAAAGCAGAGAGGAAAACAAGAGGCATAAGAATTATTTTTTGTCAACTACTGAGTCTATTGATGTTATGATAAAGCATGTTATGATAAACTGTATGCATTTTGTGACAATGAAACTTCACATACCCAGCACTGCTGCTGACCTCACTGGGACAGGGGGATGGAGAGAACTTCTGAATTAGGTGCAGCATTAAGATAAATAAAGCTAAGGAAGAAAATACAGTTCAGTAAGTTGCAAGTTCTGATAGTGACAAATCCTCCTTTTAAAACCTGGGATTTTCTCCTCTCCACCCTAGCTGGGATTGTGGTTTCTCACTCCACAGACACATTTGCATCCAATACGCTTGCTAAGCACTGAGGAAACCATTGAAAACAAATTGCAACATTTGAAATTTTTTCAGCCATTCTGCAGAATCCCTGGGTGATGGATGGAGCATCAACCTCTTTTTTTTCTATGCTTCTCTTTCAGCTTCTGACATGGCTGCAGAGCAGGGACAGATTCTTGTAATTGCCACTGCTGCTGTTGGTGGATTCACTCTCCTGGTCATCCTCACTTTGTTCTTCCTCATCACTGGCAGGTAATTCAAACACTGTTCTCATAGAGTCCCATGTAAAATTAAGAATTTAAGAATCATATTTGAGTCATTAAACCACGTTTTCAGATCTAAAATTAGGGTTAGATACAGTGGAGTGTCCTCTTTGTTCAGTACTGGTCATGCAGTTCTTTTGTAAGTGCTTTTCATAAAGACGTAGTTGGGAGAGATAAGAAATTATGAGAAATCAGAAAATAGTTTAGATACTTTAGAAATAAGTTTCTGGACTTCTTTCCTACAGAGTGATAATTTAAAAATACAGTATACCTGATGCACCCTCAAGGTTCTGACATTACAAGGGGAAAGAAAAAGGAAAAATAATCCCCACAGTGTATTTTACAAAATCTCATAACTGTCAATTGCAAAACTTTAGAGAGTGCACTACTCAGATATCAACAGAGGGTGATGCACTTTTAGATCTGTAATTACACATCTGTTTTGTGGTATAGCAGCACCTCTAATTTGAACAGAAAGTGAAGTTCTATCAGTGCAGGCCAGAGGTTTTATTTGCAATAACCCAGCAACTAAATATGGCACTGCAGTAGCTTCCATTATGGGAATTAATGCTCTCTCTTCTAAATAATAAAACCAGTTAAATCTAATCTTCTGGTGAAGATAATAAGAGCAGTTAACCTTGGAACATATTGTGGCCTTTGATAATCTTAGAGGCTGAGTAAATATTCCTGCAATTACTACAGAAGGTGACAAACTGTAAGAAGAGAGAGGAAATATTTAGACAGAGACAAATTTCCAGAGAAAAATGATTGTGTGGAACCTGTATGTGAAATCCTGAAATATAACTCAAACACTTCCTTTGGAAAAATTCACTAAACTTGGGAATGAAAAAAAAATATGGAAATGGGTTTCTTTCTGAATTTCTTCCTCCTGTTTTCTAATGTTAAGAATATCAGAGATTCCCTTTCTTTCTACTTCCTTACTCAAAGGGACCATTTCAATTTTGTAAGATAGGAATTCATTGTGAAGTGCTGCTTAAATGCAGCGATTACAGCGTGTTCCACAGAAGACAGAGCAAGAAAATTCTGAATAAATACTCAATTTACTCTAGGACTGGAGGCCAATTTCAGCATGAAAAATGCAACTGGTACCCTACAGATGTGCTCTGCTTCAGTGTTTAGAATGAGCAATTTGATGAGCTGTCGAGTCTCAGGCTGCTGATGAGCCCATTCAGAGTGGAGAGGCTGGGTTACAGGAGCACCTGCCTCTGCTCTTTGCTGGGTGATTATCCACCAGGAGCAGGCAGGAAGCACAGCTCTCACCTGCAGATAGGAATATGAAAGCAGCACACTTGCAGACACAGGACTGGGGTCTTGGCTCAGTGTCAGGAAATGGGATGTTAAAGCTCAGTCTGATTTAGTCTTATCTCCAATTGTCCTGCAGCAGAGGAGACTCTTCTGCTGGTGATTAATCACTGGCTTCTGTAGTCAAACTCTGGGGCCACGTGGATGTTTAGGAAGGTTGGTTAAGGTTAAAGTCTTGTTTCTTTGACTGTTCCCTTGGGCAAGCTCTTGGAGTATAAGAACTTGTGTTCTTTCAGAGCTCTTGTTCAAGTCCTAAAAATGGTACTGGCATCCTCGGGGAGTCCCAGCAAATGGTGTTCAATCTCAAAGCTTCCACAGAGACTGAGAATCCACTGCTTTGCATTCCCTCCACAAGGGTACATCAGCTTCAGGAGTTCCTGCCCTTCATTTCCTCATCATCACCTGTGTAGCAGTGAATGAAGTTGTGATTGTTCCCACAGTGTTTCAGCAGTTCAAACAAACCACTGAAGTGAGCTGCGTGTGTTCACCTATTCCTCATAGATCTCCACTGTTAGTATGGATATACTGACTATAATTATTTTTATTTTATTTCATAATGCTGTTAATATTCAGAGACTAATTTTTTTCCAAGCTGATCTTGGAATTGCATTTCTGCACTCCAGAGCACACATCCACAGGCACTGCTGTTCTCCACAGCCATCAGACCCTCAACAACCCTTTGCTATCCCTTAAACCAGAAGATTTCCCTCTAAATAGTAATTTTTAGGCTGCTCAGTGAGTGAGAAAGAGCTTTATGACCAAGAGTAGATATTTTGTTTTTCCTTGACTGAAGCAGTTGGTCCTGCCCTGTGACCCCACTAAATCAGCATTATCAGACCTGCAAGTAGGCAGTGTTCAGCAGCTCAGACTGCACAGAGCCACTCAGCAAAAGAGAAAAAAGGGGTTCAGATGTGAAAAAAAAAGATTTTTTTTTAATGAAACATGGTGAAGTCATTATAATTCTATTCTGAAGAAAAAAATAGGGATTTTACCCAATGTATACAAAAGTTAATGGGGTAAGGTTTAATTACCACAGGCCTATGTATGCAAATAGGAATGCAGGAAAATAATAATTTATTGAAGTATCAGAATCCTTTGGAGGAGTCAAACTTATAAAACAAAACAAGTATTACATCAAACTTAAAGTTAGGTAGTCATTGTCATGCTAAATCGTTCAACCATGATCTGTTTCTCTTTGTATATAATCTATTTGTAGTTCATCATGCATATTTGCCTCTTTGTATTCATAAGTAAATATATATTCCAAATGCAAATAATTTGGCTTTCATAAAATTGCAGATAAAATTGATGTGCATCTGTTTTATTCATGACAAGTATTTTAATTAAAACCTCACTTGTTTTTCTTGAAAGATGCCAGTGGTACATAAAGGCCAAAATGAAATCTGAGGAGAAGAGAAGGGCTCATTTGCAAAATGGACACTGTAAGTAGTTCAACACTGTCATATCTATATCATGTTTTAAATTAAGAAAATCCACTGTTTCCTGAACAACTTTTGCCCTTGATGTTTTAATCTGGTTATTTGAGTAATCCCTTATTGTCTGTATCATCACTGGTCTTTATTTTTGTTTGCATTTTCACTAAATCTATTCTAGTTATTAAAGCATTTTTTGGTATTTAGCTCATAATATTTAGGAGGTTTTCAGGTATATTTCTTTGAATTCTCAGTTTTTCTGAGTACTGAATTTCTGCCTCAAAATTCCTCTCTTGGTGACTGTCTGACTTGTTTGTATCTAGTTCTCTTTGGATTTAGGGATCTACACTTCCAGCCACCCAAGAAATAAGAAGTGGAATGGGTTGTCTTCCCTCATGTTCCTGCTCACTGATCAGTACAGTGAGAGAAAATCCTGGTGATCTCTCATGGGCAGTAATTATTTTATAAAGCTTAGTTTAGCTGCCGACTTTAAATTAGTTGCCTCACTGTTTTCTGTTAGAGTATCAATTTTGTATTCAAAGGTTTTTTATTCAAAGGGTATCAGATTTTATTCTTTCATCACTTTAACATCTCTGGAAATGCTATGATCAACACAGAAGTTACCAGAAGTAAAAATATTTTTTCAGGTGACACCACTATATTGAGCCAAGTGTCTCTTTCTGTCAAGAAAAAGGGCACATTTGCCCATAAAGCATACTGCCTAGAAAGATGTTTTTGTCATTTGTTTCCAAACATGGCCAGAAATAAAAGAATACAAAAACTCTTCTCCTAGGTAATTTGATATATGCCTCTGAGACCGCGACTGAATTTAAAAAAAACCTCACTCATTGTCTCTCAGGCCAGGTAAATGGTAACTGTATTTCATGTTGACACAAAGCTCCATCTCAGAGCCTTCCCGTTCATTTGTAGTGATTCAGCATCACACTGGAGGGGGCAAAGTCTCTACTCATAAATGTGCTCCACAGAACCAAGAATAAAGAGGAATTACTGCTTTACGCTCAGCTATTAAGTGACAGGAGAAAGAAGGCTGAGAAATGCTTCATTCTTTTTTAAAGGGATTCTCTGGAGCCAGCTGCACATGCCTCTTTTTATCCTGATAAATTAATAGATTATTAGCATTAACTTCTCATAATGGATTGAAAGTTTTCCAGAACTTAATCACGACATGGCAGCAGCCTAAAAGAATTCCGATCCAGACAGTCCAGAAGAAACAACACAAGTTCTTGAACATGCTGTTCTCAGGAACACAAGGGATATCAGCCATGCCAGAAAATCACAGCTTGTTGGACCCTGCCAAAGCAATCTGGCATCAACCCACTACTGCCATGGCCATCTCCAAGGAAACAGACAGAAATTATCTTGAAAATGGCTTTGGATATTTTTGTTGTCATCTTGCACCTGGCTGCCAGGCTGTTCCAGCTGATCAGAAGAGAACAAAGCAGCACAGCCCTCCAGGACTCATCCTTAGAGAAAAGGAACTTGGAAATTTGACCTATTTGGCAAAACAGGATGTTCAGCCATGCACTCCTAAATGAAAGGAGTGAACTAGGAACAACTGTTTTCAGAGTAAAGGACAGATTGCCCCAATTGCCCAAGGAGCAGCAAAGGGGAAGATAAACTGCTTTGGCGACAATCACCGTTGCTTTGAGGCTGTGCTTTTCATTATCATTAAACCCTCACTTGGTGTCTCTGCAGACCCTTTTTCAAGTGACTAGCTGTTCTGTTGGGGTCTGAAATTTTAAACCTGTAATATATTACTTTCAGTCCTTAAATTGTCTAGTAAAAAAAAACCAAAACACACACAAAAAACCCCAAACAATCAAAAAAAGTATTTCTGCAGTGTGTGAATGGCAAGGAGCTCCTGATTCCAATTATTCTCTCTTTCTTGCAGTACCTTTCCCAGGACTCAAGACCTACATAGATCCAGACACATATGAGGACCCATCCCTTGCTGTCCACGAGTTTGCCAAGGAGATTGATCCTTCAAGAATTCGTATTGAAAGAGTCATTGGGGCAGGTAAAACAATACCTACTGTAAAAAAATCTCCAGGCATGGCAATACTGCATTAGGAAATTTATTCATTATCAGATTTTTGCATAGATTTGGTTTTATGTGCCTGCTTATTGGGTTTTTTTTAAATTATTATTTTGTTTTCTTGTTTTTGCCAGATGTATTCAAAACACATTGTCACTCAGCATGTGCCATAGTTACTGTCTTGTGTTCTCAGTCACTGAGGGTGAAATTAGATCAGAATCTCTTTCAATGGGGATATAAGTTCTGAATATAGAAGACTGAGAAAAAAATTTTCTCAAATTGAACTCTGGAGGAGTATGAGGGAAGAAAAGGAAAGGCTGGCTTGGGACAGGCTTTTCTGTCTGGAGAAGGATCACTGGCAGAGAGGGGAAAAAGGAAGATCTGTTGATAAGATGTAGACAGGATGAAGGATGATGTCCTGTAATCCTTCTTTTTATATTTGTTTCATATATCTTAGTCACTCTAGAAAGGAAGGGTATTTTTCTGTTTAAACACCTCATTTAATATGTTACACTGATAACCATGGAAATATCCCCAGTGTTGCTAAGAAGTGTTTTAAAGCACTAGAAAATGTGCAATAAGCCTACAGAAATAAAACCAGGTCTGGTAGCAGCCAGGAGAGAGAAAGTATCGACCTGAAAGTAAAAGAGAAAATTGTTTCACATTGCATTGCTTCGGCCACATCATCTGGAGCTGGAGCTGTGCACCTCTGGAATTGTCAGCCTGGGAGAGCTCCCAGAGGGCTGATCTCTGCAGAAAACATTCAGTTTGCTTTCTTCTATTTCTTCCTTTTCCTCAGACACACTAGAGATATTGATGTTTTAGGTTATAAAGCAGATTGAGCTCCATTCCACATCTGGGGAACTGCTGATTTCAGTTGAATACAACAGACAAGGATTATTTGTTTTAGTTCAGGGTAAAATTGTGTCCTTAATTCATTTATGAAAACTCTTCTCCCAGTTTCTCTCTCCTTTTTCTTGTATGCATGGAAATGTATGCTTTGACATATTTTATATGTTTCAGTTTTATGGTTTTTATTTTCTAAAATTACATGGGCAATTTGTCAACTTAATAATACTCACCAAACAGGACTTGCAAATGAAATTTTAACCCATTTCCATGGATAAAAATACAGGTTAAATACCATGGCTGAGGCAGGCAGAGTGCAAATTCCCACACAGTTCTTCAGTCGCTGTTCAGGGACATAACACATCAGAATAATTCTCAGCAGTCCTAAAGTTTTCTGTGCATTCTCTCTAATTCCATATTGCACATTTCGATTGGATATAAAATGGATTTCTTACCACAAGAGAATTACCTTTAAAAGACACTTAAAATTTTTGCCTAAACGAAACTAAAAATCAACATCTTCTCCAAAATGAAGCATTAATATCTTTTAACAAGTCAATGAATAGATGCACTTCTAAATTTGTTTTGTTCTAGAATTTTATTTTGGCCAATAATTCTCATTTTTAATTTCTGTAACTTTAGTTTTTCAAACAAAAATTATTTCCATTCAAAAACCAAAATATTTCATTTTGAAACTGCCAAAGGAGAAAATCACAAATACTTGGAACAAAAAAATTTCTAGCATTTCTGGTCATGACATTTTAAAAACTGCTGTTCTCCTGAAAGCAGTTTCCAGTTTGTTTTTTCAATGGAAAAAGTCATGTCCAAAAGTTCTTGATAATTCACTACTTGCAGTTCTGATGGCTGTGACACTCAAGGCAAGCATTTTTAGTTAATTTCTTTTTTCAGCTTAACTCAGACTAATTCTGTACCCAAGTTAGACTTTAAAGTATTTGATAATAATATCTTGCTCATACACTTTCTTCTGCCCCATCTCTTCTTGCCATTTGGTTTAAGGGTTCAGCACTTCTTCAAGGGATGAATTCCCAGAGCTTCTTTGTCAAGTCTGTCTTAAAATTTACAATTGTCCTCCTATTTTCTTTGTTAAAATGTTGAAACCCAAGGAAGTGACCAACTCTCCAGTTTTACCCAGAGCAGAAAATATTCTTTGCATGATCTAAATCTCCTGCAAGTTCTCCCACAAAGGTAAAGACTGACATGGGGAATTGAGCTGCATTTGGTGCTGTGACCTTCCATTTCTATCAGCAGCCACTGTCTGTGCTGGGAGAGATTTGTTCTGATCCCACGCAGTAAAGCCAGGATGCACATCAGATTTTTACTGCTCCTGTTTCACTTTCAATATGACATATAAGCTGCTGAATCAGAAAGGGACGTGTGGTTGGCACAGATTAAATTTCTAGACTGCCCAATTATCTCCTTTGAATGGATGAGGTTTATGTCATTAAACCAGAGATTATTTACATTTTATTAAAACTGAACAGGCAATGGACTCTGAGCAGGCAATGGACTCTATCTTTTTCTCTAGTTGTGATCAGCCTTTTCCCTGGAGCAAGAAAAATGTTGACTTCATTGACATCTAACTCTTAGCTTCAACTTATTACACATGCAGTCATGAACCTCAGCTGCTGCAGGGTCAACATTTATCCTGTTTATCTTCAAACCTGAGCAGTGAGAATGAGATTCTTAGATTTTTAAAACCCCTTTGGTTGAACCCATTCCCCTTTGACTTTAAAAACATTGAAAATTCTATATCTGAACAGAAGTGTAGAAAAGCTACTCTAGGATGAAATCTTGTCAGATTCTCAGTGTAAATAATTCAGTGCTTTAAATTATACCATTGACCTCCATCTAGTCTAAAACAGAAGTTATTGCACACCTTCAGTTTCTAAATATAGGAGCTGTCTGTTCTGTAAGCTGATGATCTCAAGTCTGACATCATGTCACAAAAAACCTGCTGGTAGTCTTTATGTTCACCAGCTTATCAGTCACAATATCCAAGGGGAGGGAAATTTCTTTCTTACTTTCCACATCATTCATCTAAAAAAAGCTGAAAGAATCAGGGGTTCCTTCCCTTGCTTTGGATGTTAATCCAAATCCATAATGTTATGATAATAAGTCTTGGAATTGCAACTTCTTCAACTGCTTGCTTCAGTTTAATTCATTTTAAATCCATTGGTAACAGCCTTTTACAGTCCCTGAGGGATGAATGCCATTATTTATGAAATTCTGAAGCAGTAGTATTCTTGTATAATCTTGTAGTAGCACAATGGGCTATTCTATAACCTATCCTTTCTAAATTAGTCTTAAAATGAGATTTTGCAGTTCTGCAGATTTATCAATGACACAATTTCTTTAAAAATCTGGATATTGAGGCTCTAGTACTTTTGCTTTTCACTGGTTCATCAAGAGAAATTGGAAATTTTCCTCATTTTAGGCATTTAAGCTTGAAAAACCGCGAGATGCAATAAGGTCATGGCTTTAGAGAAGTGTTCTGGTCCTGCTGAACAGAATGGAAGATTGATAGACCATGTCTCCTGCAAAACATTCAGGTTTCATGACTTTCTTTGGTGAGAGGACTTTACAAGTCCAAATTATCTGCTGCTTTTTCAGTGCAAGCAGTCAGGCAAGCAAACTTTTAAGGAGAGCCTTGTAAGGTTAAAGGGGCAAAATCATACAGGAAAAATCTTCACACAACTTCCTCTTTTGTCAAAAGATCCAAGAGCATTACTCTAATGGCATATATTTTCAAATATTTTATATTTGCACACATCTTTAATTTTTTTTTAGAATTAAATAGTAATTAATTGCTGGAAGGAGCTGTACAAAGGAGTCATTGATGATGCCTCTGTCATTGAAGTGAAAGACAAGCTAGGAAATTGTTCCTTTAATCTCACTCTTCCTGCATCTCATTGAATAATAAAACTTAGCTTTGTTTTAGTGGAAGCAACAGAACCTAATAAAAGAAAAATCTTGTGACAATATCCATTCTAATCCTGTAACATCAGAGTTATAATTTCCTGAAATGAAGGTTGTGCCTTTAAGGTACCTCTCTCCTAGATTTGTTTCATATTTGAAGATGCACTGTTACAGAATAGAGTTCCTTTATTATGTTTGCTTCTGTCTCAATACAGACAGCACTCAGTATTAAATCCACAGTTAAACATATATCTGTTCATTACTTGCTTTTTGGTTTTTAGCAGTTCTGATTCCAAAATGATTGGGGTAAAAAATTTAGATTTGCTGTGAAAGCAACCTGCACTAAGAAATGCTTTGAAATATTTCTGTGAACATTGTTTTTCATTTACTGAACTGTGACCCATAGACAACTGACCTGCAGGTATCCAAGAGTATGTTAGGCAGGGCCTCTAAATAACTTCTGGGTGACTTCAAGATCAAAGGAAAATTCTGATTTCCATACAGACTGAATTAGCAAATGTGTAAGGAGATTGCAGGGAGATACACATCCCTCACAGGCCCTACACACACAGGCAAACATCAGGAGAAAGTTTTGAGATTCCTCTGCACGACTCCAGATGTTCTGGGACTGTTGGCCTTTGGCTGTCTGAACAGGGAAATATCTACAGTAATTTCAGAATTATAAGCCGCGCCCGAATATAAGCCGATTTTTTTAAATTTTTTTTTTAAAGCAAGGATCCATGTGCGACAAAGTAACGAATTAGTAACAGAATTGCACCAGAGCAGTGTTTGGTGTCAGGTGCTCAAGTTGCAACATTTTTCACAGACCAGGGAAGCCTTTAAAGGCAGCCCCAGGCGCCCTCCCCAGCCGGCTCTCACTTCCAGGTTGGCGTTTCGCTGGGATTTGTCCATAGATAAGCTGCACCTGAATATAAGCCACACTACTGGGGTAGGCTGGATTCTTCAATGAAAAAGGTGTGGCTTATATTCGTGAAATGACTGTAATTAATTTCAAGTAGGTGTGGAAGTCCATTTAAATAAATCACGTGCAAGTGCTTTTCTAGGTCATAATAGCATAAAGTATTTTTTAAATGTTTTCTGTAGCTGAAGGATAGTCAAGTGTTTTGATAGTCTCAGGGATTAATATATAGGTCTTAGTGCACTTAGTGCTACATTTTTAAAATTTTATTGTTTAGCACTTATTTCTTAGTGCTTATAGCACTTAGTGCTATATTTTCTAAATATATAAGTCTTTCACCCCTAGAGATAAATATTTCTGTCAATAGATATTTTACATAGATACTTTGTTATCAGTAGAGTAAAAATCCAAGTGTCTTTACATTCCTTCCTCAGTTATATATCCCAAACATATTGATAGCAGTGTTCAGTCTCAAAGGAAAGCAGGTGAGCCACAGTGGGGAGGGCTGGAAGTTTGGCTTCTGCAGGCACAGTGAAAGGTCTCATCTCTGCTGTGGCACAAAGGAGAGGTGATAATTTCTTGTGAAGTGCTGCTGAATAATTTGACTTTCTAGGATGTGATGACACTGATAAATTTGAATATTCCATCAGTTGTTTCTCTGTCCATTTCTATGGGATGTGTGAGTTCCTCAAGCATTTTTCTGCACAGACATTGCAAGTTACTGAACAGGTATTTTATCTGTTTAAGGGGAGTTTGGAGAAGTATGCAGTGGACGTCTAAAGACACCAGGAAAAAGAGAGATCCCTGTTGCCATTAAAACTCTGAAGGGTGGCTACATGGACAGGCAGAGGAGAGATTTCCTGAGGGAAGCCAGTATCATGGGACAGTTTGATCACCCAAACATCATTCGCCTTGAAGGAGTTGTGACAAAAAGTAAGTCACTAATACTTTTCCTTAATGGTTTTATGCTGGCTTATTCTGTATCATTTGGTGTTGAAATTAAGCAACGTTTTCTCATTCAGTATGGGTCACAGTTGTCAGAAATCTTCCAAATCATTGACAGTCAGTAATGCAAAGTTTGGGAAATAGGAAATGCATAGCCTGTTTTCAATTTGAAATGTTTCATTTTTAGTTTTTAATAACAATTACTCCCATTCAAGAGAAGTCTTTACAGGTGCTTGTGAAATAGAATGGAGAGTTTGCTTATGGGCAAGTGGAGAAAACAATGAAACTGTCTTGTAAAATATCTTATTTTTGCAAAAGTGCTTATTATTTATTTGATTGAGATCTACGGATTTTGGTAGCAGAAGAGATGAATTTCCCATTTTGAAGAAATAGAAAGTAAACTCTCTGTAGCTTCTTGTGTACTGCAAATGACTGACTAAAATTCCAGAATAATCTTTGAAATGTTTTACTCCTTGTAACTGTTGCAGCTGCCAAGAGAGATCCCTTGCCTCTGAAATCCAGCAGGTTTGGTGGTGTTGTGGAATTTTCTGAAAAGCTGAAATATCTAGTTATCCCTTAACAATTAAGAAGTCTAATTAACATGCATGTAATTTCCTCAGTGACAATTTATTTCAGTAATGAATTAACAAGCTTATGGTACATTTTTTTTCAAAATTAATTGTTGCCTCAACTAAGCCATGTTTGCTAATTTGCAGAACTTATATTTTTCTTTTAAAGGGAAGTGTTGTGTGTATAATGCAGTGTCCTCTTCCCATCACAGTAAACACAATAAATATGTTATGAATATTTCCTGTTTTCACCTCCTTACAGCATCCAAAGCTATGTTTGGAAAGCTAAGAGCAAAGAGGAAAGTTTAGCTCCTGAACTTGTGCTGTTGGAATGGAATTTCAGTGGGTTTGTGCAATGACCTGGCCATGTTCAAATCTGTCTCTCTGTGGTTCTAAATTAAGATGATCTTTTTCTTTTCTCACACAATATTGCAAGGAGAGATTTATTGTTATTTTGGTTAGTAGACTAACAAAACCCAGCCTTGCAGTAAAGACACAGCTTAGTCTCTGCACTGCTCTGTGCAGTGGCTGTGACACCAAACAGGAACACAAGCTAATGCTGGCTGAGCAACACTGGAGATCTTGTCCAGAGATGCAAATATGTAGGAACTTAGAGTGAATTTAGCTCCTTGCTTCACACTGAGCGTATCAGTGATTAAATTCCACCAGTCTTCCCCACCAGGGGTGGTTTGTGAATCAGTATCACAGGTTAGATTAGGATCCACATGGTGGATCTTGTAGGGTGTGTCTTGTGAAAAAGGCAAAAAGTTGTGGTTTAGGAGCATTGCTTAAATCCAATTAGTGGTGCGTAGGGAGTACAGTATAATAACGTCCTTGGCAATGAAATGATTGTTTAATCTTTACCACTTTTGTAAGTTCTTGTAATGCCTCATCATCAGTCCAGAGAGAAATCAAGGTGGCATTCAGAAAAGTGAAACAAACAGATAAATCAGTGCTCCAATATTAGAGTATTTGTTGTTGTTCTCCACAAAAGATTGTAGAGAACTGTAAGCCAAAAAGTCATCATTAGCAGTTCTGCTTTTCACCAAGGAGTCAACAAACTTCATTAATGTTTTGTTTGAAGGTAATATCACAATAGTGGGTGTTAACTGTTATAGTCACACTGTTGTCTAGAAATATGCATATCTCAGATATAAAATAGGTAGTGGAACTTGGAAAATATTTTGGTGTCAGGCAGGATTAAAAACAATTATACAGCCATGGTTATAGAATGAAAAGAGGCTACATGAATTATGTGAAAAGCTGACCCCCAGACACAGAAAGTGCAAGTTCCATAAATTGTAAAGGACAGGGCTGTCCCCAGAGCAGCACTGCTCTGCTACAGGGAAGGAGCCTGAGGGCAGGCTGAGCCATGGACACATGCACTCTGCTCTTCCCATTCTGTCTTTATAAATGCTTTGCATTTATAGTGCCCCATCTGGGGTATTTAGAGAATAACATGACTTCAGCTTGGAGGGGAGCAGTTGCCTTGCTTAGTCCTAAATCTAGGATTGCAGAATCTAAATTTCATGTAACTGAAAGGTGTGCTCTAAAAGTCAGACAAAACTTTGTCCTAGCCAAATTATTCATGTATTGATAGCATGAATAAAAGGTGTTTTGTGCTGAAACCCTGATTAATAACAACAGAAACTACTTATCTGATGTGCCTTACAGTTCCACTGAGCTATAAAGGCACATCAGATGCAGTAAATTTGATTAATAGATGTGTACTGCTGCTCTTAGCACATGCTTTCCTCTGTGTAACCATTAGTCATTAACTTCTAGCTGCTGCTGATAGATATTGCATCAGTTTGTAAGCAGTACCTTCCATTACAGTGTCATTGGCTATTGAACAAAAAAGAAAAAGGATTTGGTTGTAATAAGCAGAAGTGCTGTACCAGGTCAATAGCTATTGACTGGGGCAATAACAAATTTGCCTGCTCACTGCAAATGAGAGCTTTTATCTGGTGCTACCAGCTAAGCAAATGTTAACTTTCAAATTATACTGTTTTCAAAATTGCTGTGGAATATGTATTGTACAGGAGGAAAGAAATGCTAAACTAAGCCTACTCAAAAGTAGGTCTGAAAGAGAGTTTTAATTCCCTTTTCTTATTGCTTCATTTCTCATTTGTCCTAGCTGCAGTCCCTGGTCACAGAGAGCAGTAGGCAGGGCAGTGCTGTGGCACAAGATCTCTGTTAGCAGGGAGTTCATTCCAAGGGCCAAGGCAAAAACACCATGGCACAGAACCTGGATCCACTCATACTGCTGACCAGAACTCACAAGGGAAACTTTATTCCTGTTTAGTTTTGTTATAGCAACACCATTCCTTGCGTGGGTTTTCGTAAAAGATTGCTTGATTGCCTCACAAATTTATCATAGATGCTTTGGCACTTCATGAAGACATCCATGTTTCCTTCAAGCCACGTTAGTGATAATTTTGGGAGCTCTTTTGGGTGTGCCAGGGCATGCTCAGGTGAGTTTTATGTCTGTGGCCAAGCTGCTGCTATTTCATAAACAGGTATAAAAACAATAACTTCCTTCTCCAGTGCAAACGTGTGACCAACACTGAAACCTGGGCTCTAGAGAAATAGAGAAATAAGATGTGTCTTCATTTCTGCATCAGTTGAAGACTTTCCATGGAAAGTCTATAAATTACGGTAATTTCACGATTATAAGC
>VRYO01001681.1:20936672-21023512 GCA_009812075.1 Sialia sialis | reverse complement strand
CTGCATAACTATATCTACAAAAGGCATGAAAAGGGGTCTCTGACTACTGCAACTGTACTAGAAGAAATCCACTCTGGAATCTTCAGTTAGTTGAGCTTGATGTTGTCTTACACAATAGTTTAAAGGAACACCTAATCAGTACTATGTAATAGTGGTTTAATAAAAAATATCAATGCATGCAAGGGCTTTATTACATTTATAATCTGTTTCTTCCCTTGCTCCACAAGCTTTACCCTAAATAGCTTCCAATTCTCAGAAATTATTTCTAAGGAATTGCTTCCATTTCCAAATTTTGACTACTGAAGGGTTCATACCTGTCACATGTACAAGAGGAATCTTTTTAAGGCATTCTTTTTCTTTGACAGCATTATGTACATTTGTATTCTCCAGAAGGATTTTCAGAATATTCCCTTCACAAAAGGAGGATAAATGAAGACAGCACCTAGACCTCAAGTTCTGTGTAAACTCACATCCTCAAACATTGAGCCTGGGTTTGGAGTGACACTTATGCCTCCATCATTGTTTCCTCACTGTTTTGCTTTAATAGCTTTCAAATTGTGAAGAGTATTGCAGTTGTGAAATCTTCAGGCACACATTTGCAGATCAAATTTAAAGCTTTAATCATTGAGCTTCTTTTCAAATTATTGTATATAACCCATTCAGTGCAACAAAAGCCCTAAAATCAGTGCACCTTACCTTGTCCATGAGGGAGGCAAAGCAGCAGCATGATTCTTTCACTGGAATTTACTGTATGAAGCTCTTAATATCTGACTTCTTTTTTCTTTTTTCTTTTTTTTTTTTTTTTTAATTCAAGACATAATGAATTCTTCTCTTTTCAGCCAAGCTATTGTGTTTTAGGCCTTTTGAGCCTTTATTGTAATGAATTTCATGTTGCCCTTTTCTCCCACCTGTTAAATGATGTTCAGAATCCATTTCAGAAGGGGACATTTTTAGTACATGTGTTTATTGTACACATAATGTTGTATATTTTGTTGCTACACAAAAGGACTGAGTCACTTTCATGGCAATAATGACAATATTCTTACCTTGGTCATGGATGGTGAAATTGTACTCCCAGAGAGCAAGATTCTGCAAAATTTAAATGTTGTTTAAAGACAATCCACTGTGGTGGTGAGACTATATGTGTGTCCTATTCGGCAGTGGAATTTACATGGCATTGAGCAAAAAGCTGCATTTTTCTGATAAAATATTATTGAAGTTGTACACATTATGACAGACAAAACAGCAGGATCTCAGCTGTGCTATAAATTGTTCAGTAAGTGGAGCTGTAAATTTAACTTTGGCTCACTCCCTTTATTTTCCTTTGTATCCTTATTCACAGATAAATATTGCAACACATTACTGAATCCAGCCTTGGCGTGGCCATCAAATTAACACAAAACCCACAGCCACCACCTGCATTGTTAGCCAAATTTATGAGCTCAGTTTATTCCAGTGTCATCCAAAATACAGAGCTGGGAGCTGGAGCTGTGCATATAACACAAACACTATCTGTAGCCTTCTTGCAAAATAGGTTACCCTTCTTGACTGCTACTGCAAGAAATGTCATTAATGGTGATAGTCCTGAGCTATATTTACACATGCATGCAGCTGTGTGGGCATTTCAAATTACACATGCGAACCACCACACACCCATGTGTTGAAGTGTGAACTTTTGCTGGCAAAATTTAAAGAATCAACAATACTCAGTTCTTCTGAATGACATATACTTAGAAGAAATTAGCTTTCAACCCTCTGGAAAAATTTACATTTGTCTTTCATGCATTCCACGCTGAGAATTTTGTTGCAAAAATCAAAGGGCCATTTTGGTTTCCTGCAGTTCAAATCAGGCACATTTCTGTGTTCTGCATTTCCCTTTTTGCAGTTAGCAAGCCATGCATCATGACTGTCAATTCTGCTGCTGCATCTTTCACAGGATGATAAGCACTGAAGAAAAAGCACATTGTCAAGCAGGAAAACCCTGTTAACAGCAGCTTAATCTGACCAGGGTACACTATCTAACACAACTAAATTCCATAATTCTGCTTTCATAGGTTACAGCTGAGAAACAGGATATCACTTTCCTCAGGATCCTTTGCCTTCAGATGTCTGTGTTCAGACACACAAGACCTGACTTTCAAAGATATTCAGGTGCTTTGACATGAGATGTGGTTCTAGGTGACAAAAATGATTCCTACTGACAGCTGTAAAAAGATAAAGTCCTGTAGATAAGATACAGCCAGACTATTTCTTTTTCCTTTCCTTTCAAAGGGGATGCCTGGTCATCATTTTTCATAATTAGCATCATTATTAACCACAGATGATTGCTTTTCCATCTGAAATATCTGAATACAATATGCAATTTCTTCCTCCTCCATGAAAGTAAAAAAGAGTGTGGTACAATAAGTTACAGGGCCGGATATTTCAGATATATGAAGGGTTGGGGCTTTTTTAACAACTGCAACCAGAAGATCAATGAATATCAGGGGGAGACAAGATTGCACTTTGCTGACAGATTTGCTGCACAACGTGGCTGATCTGTTGCCTATGCAGGAAAAGCGTAAAAGCAACGATGAGAACAATTATAAATGACAATGGCAATTGCAGCTGACGGCCAAAGGAGTGAGGGGGTTAAAGAGTGTATAGAAAACAATCAATAATCCCAATTCACAAGTTGTTTTTGGTTGATTTATTTTGATAAGTGTTCATTTGTTCCTGTGCATAGAGGCAAAAACACACTAGTAAATGTACATGTGATTGGGCATGGGAAAAGGCTGGGGATAACTCTGCTTACACGGGGCATAGTTTGAGTTGTTTTACCCCATTTCAGGCAGAGCATCCTGCTACACTTTCTACTGGCAAGCAGGAAATAACTGCTCCAAATGTCAGCTGTGTTACTCATCTTCAAATAGGTGTGGTTTTTCAATAGTAACCATTATTGGGTTTTAGTATTATTTATTAATATTTTTGTTTATTATTACCCATAGATCCTCCAGGTCTAGTCTCTCCATGCAAACCTCTGCAAAAGTTTACATTGTGAGGTTTCCTATGGCTTTAAGGCTCACACCCAAATTTCTATTGCAAAGCAACAGGCTTAAGCTATCTTTAACAGCAGATTCACATCAAGAAGAATTGAAAAATGGACTGGTAATTT
The DNA here is from genome assembly GCA_009812075.1 of Sialia sialis. NCBI lineage: Eukaryota > Metazoa > Chordata > Aves > Passeriformes > Turdidae > Sialia > Sialia sialis. The sequence goes on along the minus strand of VRYO01001681.1, from coordinate 21,020,358 downwards.
TCTCATATAAATATCTGATATTGCATTTTATGGAAATGTGAGAGTTAGATGTGAGAAAAAGAAAGTATTTCCCTGGCTAGAATTACCTTTCTGATTTTTAATAATACAAAGTTCAGGTTCCAGAAGAATAAACAACTTAGATGCAAACTGTTTGGGATCCTTTCCAAACTCCTGGGTGGAAAATCAGTTTGCAAAAAATACTCCTCCATAAATGTTACATTTCTTCTCAGATTAACATAGTGCTTGTAAATCAGGAGAGGAAGATAAAGCTGTTAGGGGAGACACAATTTAAAGAGAGAAACAATGTGGGAAAGGAAAGAATATGATTTTAAAACATCATAATAGATGGTGTGAAGTTACAGAATAATGACTAAATATAAGCACAAAACATTAATGACATTCCTATAAACACATCTTCAGAGGCAAATGTATTCAGTCAGACATTCTAAAATAGATTCATAAAATACTCATCTGTAAATATTGTCATTTTTCAACTAAACTTTAACAAGGTAATTTCTGCTGAATAAAATTTGAAAGCAAATAAGTTTAGCTGATAATGACTTCATTTCAGTACTTTATCTAGAGAAGCATAGTACAGAATTTTCATAATAGTAAAAATCTGTAACAAACCAGTGTACTGTTGCTAGAATTCATATAATTGATTACCTTCCTTCCTGAAACAACAGAAGCTTTTTAATATCCCCCTAGACTGACAAGAATTAATTTACCTACTTTGGAAAACAGTCTCCTCTTTTTCCTTTCTCTGCTTTTTTCCTCTCTGCTGTAGTTGAGCACATTCTTCAGCATACAAGGTAAGACTGGCAATTTACTTCCAATTTTCAATGAATGCCCTTATAAGCATTGAAAAATGTGACTGTGTGGCCTAAGTAAACAAATAGTGCCCAATGTCCATCCTGGCAGAGTCACTGTTGCCAAAACCAGCACAGGGAAGATGAGATGAGAGAGGTTTTTACCACATGGCATTCACTGATCACCAAGATAAGCTGCAGAGAAAATCCTCTGAATACACTGGCATCAACAAGGAGATAATTCACAAGCAGAGCTAATTCTCTTTGGTGAGCAGCATTTTCAAAAAGAAAGCAGAATTCCTGTCCATTTGCCCTAGCCTGTCTTGGTTTAACAGGTTTAGGCTGGGACATCTTCACTGAGCAGAGGCAAAGACGATTTTCTGTCTAATTTACAGATTTGTAATCCCAAACCAGCATTTAATCCACGTCTAATCAGAGTTCATTCCAAGTCACAATTCTGGTAATGACAGGGATCTTTCCACTTTTAATCCTGGCATCTTCTATTTGAGGGAGGCACTTGGGGTTTGTTACAAGGAAGGAGATCAAACCTGTGGGTTTAATTTCACTAATATTATTTCACAGTGGACTGTGAATGGTATGAATGTGAAATATCAAAAGGAATCCTCAATTTATACCATTTGTTCAACAGAAAATTACTCAGCCCCAAGGGGTTTTTTGAACTAAACAGAGTGATACTTATTATTGTCTAAAAGTGGGGAGTGTTTGTCTCCTACCCCTGGTTTATACTGTAATAGGGTAACAAGGCTAAAAGAGGAGAAAATCAGAGTTTAGCTGCAGAGCTGCAGAGTGCACAGCAGGCTCGTGAACACATTCATCTTCAGGTGTCACCCATGAAAAGCTATTTCACTCATTAAATTAAAACTTACTGCAATTTCTAAGCATGAAGTACAAAATTAAAATCAAATCTGTTTTTATGTAAATACCATATAAATGGGCAGCTGAAAATTTAAAAGTCTCTGGAACTTCTTAACCATCCTATTTACCCCATCAACATTCCACGCAGCAGTTTCCTGTCTTAAAGGACAAAAAATTCCAAATTATAGGAATGCTTGGATTTTTTCTTCCAAAAAAACAAAAAATGAGTGATGAAAAGATAATTCAGCTAATTATTAATGGATTCAAAATTCCCTGAAATAATGATGTATACAAAATGAATCCCAAAGGTTTCAGCTGATACTGCAGGCTTTATTTTCTTCTAACATGAAAACTGAAAGTATTTTCCTTTCAGCTAATAATGAATGCATGGTAATGAAATCCAAATGTATAGCACACAGTGCTTGTTGCAGTGTCCTGGGTATCATACATCCCTGTGAACACAAAGAATTCAGGTTCTTATTTAGCATTGTGCTGAAGCTATTTTCAGTTTAGCAAGGACTAAAAAATTAGTAGACAGCTTAAGCATACATAGTTTTATCCCATAGCAGCTCAGTATTTCCACTTCTGTTCCATTAAGACTACAAAAATAATTCCACACAGCAGTTGTTATTGCTGTTAAAAGCCTTAATCATATTAATGTTGTCACACCAATCCTCCCAGCAACCAGAACTTCAGCGTGCATTGACATTTAACACATCACAAAATAAATGCCTGTAGTGTTTGTAGAACTCTTTTCAAGCAATTCCCTCATTTTTCCCCCCTGAAATCACCTGTTTGTCTAGAAGCAGCAAGGGAAATTAAATTAGATGTTAATATTCTCCGCAAATATTCTGTAACTTACATCAGTTCCTCCTTAGGAACTGTAAGCTTCTTTCAGCATTTGCTTTTTGTCCCAGAGAAGTCATAAGTAAAGCCAGAAGTTGTTATAATTGGGGTTTTCTAAAATAGTCTCATTCTGTGTAAATATTCCTACCTCTGGATTTATTCCCATCTGCCAGCCAAGAAATGAGAGTGCAGGTTGGTGGGGAAGCTTTGCCTTTCACAAGGATCTCAAGGTTAAACTCATCAGGGATGGAGATCTGAACAGCTTTGCCCTGCCCCGTGTTTGTCTTCTTCATCTTTCCAGACAGACCCTGTCCATTTAAATCTGGAGCAGAAATTAGGGAACTTGATATAGAAAAGCAGAACTTTGAAAATATCTTCCCCAAGAGCTGGACTAGAAGGGTCTGTCCCCAGAAATTAATTCAAAGCATAGCAACGCTTCATTAGTTCCAAACTGAAGGAAATTCAGAGTTAAAATCTAACTGAAGAGTAAACCCAAAAAGCATGGAAATAAATAATCCAGACACCGGGAAAAGGCAGTCAAAGGACTCTGTGAGTTCTTGAAAGTTCTTTGGGGGGTGACACAATTATTTGTGGGTATAATGTGAACTACAGTCTGGGGAAACAAAGTGGGACCACCCCTTTGAAAATCTGCTGTTGAGCCTGAGAATATAAATTTCCCTCTGCACAGCACAATGCAGGTTTGGTTTTACTGGTTTAGAGCAGAATTCAGCCTTCAGGAGTTTTGCTGTGTTATTTGCAAGATAATGGAAATCCTCACATGTTTCACTTGGACTTGCTGGCCTCCAGAGGTCCTTTCCAACCTCAGCCATTCTGTGATCTCTGATTTCAGCAGGGGTGAAGCACAGTAATTTTGTCAGTTCTTGTTATACTCTAAGATTTTGTGATGTCTATTGAAAAATATTATTTAGTGGTCTTGAAAATTAGATTTTTCTAAGGCATATGAATGATTCATGTAAGAATTTAGGCATACCAATCTATCAGCCATTGCTTTCACAGAAAAAATGCTCTAAAATAAATAAATAAATAAATAGGATATTCTAAATCTCCAGATTATTGCATTGAAAAAAGTTTATGTCTTCTAAATGTACTGAAAACATCATCCAACAAATTCATCAGGGATAATTTTTTTCCCTGATTCTGATTTTTTTCTCCATTGCAAGTCAAGCTTTTGAGTGCTCTAAAAATTGTAATCTGACATCATAATTTCAAAGTTTTATAAAGCCATTCCTTATAAAAACCTTCCATATGTTCCCTCATAAAAGATTATGAAGTAATGTGCCATTCCTGGTGGTATAAGAAGGATAAATCAATAAAATCATGTGAGAGAAAAGTCAACTGGTTTTCAGTAGTTTCCATAATGGATATATTTCAAATAATTCTGGCAAAAAATGCGCCAACCCTTCTTCTAGCTTCCCCAAGGAAAAACAGGTAACAATAAAAACCAGGTTTTATTTTAGAATGGGCAGTGCTCATAACAGAAGTCAGTCTTCTCTCAGACATTAAGTGATAAAATTGGATAATTCCCCTGTGCAGAAACAGGAAAACTTTCTGCAGTCTGTCCTCCAGTATTTTGTTAGTAAATGTTCAGCCCACCCTGCCTGAAAGTGCAGTTTGGAGTGAAAACAGTCAGATTTCTCCTGCCAAACTGAATACAGAAGCTCCTTACAGCCCTCACTTCCCCAAAGCCTTCATCTGCAGAGATCCTGAGAACTTTGTCTCGGCTGGGTTTTAACAATCTCTGCATGGAAAGCATCAACAGAGCTACTTCTGTAAAATGAAATAGATTTGTACATTAGTGCATTTTTCCGTTTTTCCCCCAAACCAAATCTGTGGGAAAGGAACAACAGAGTAAAGTCTTCTTTTACTGGTGCCAATAAAGAGATGGCACTTGTAAAAACAAATAGAAGAAGGCAATTGGGTCCTCTGTGGAGCTTCTCAATCCAGTTTGTTAAATTAAGTGGCCAAAGAGCAGCTTCTGAATTTGTAGCTGTTAGATGCTCAGAAGTACACAGCACATGAAAAGGTCAGTTCCACCTGCAGAAAACACTGAATAAATAAGGAAAGCCAGCAATGACAAAGAGCAGGGCAGGGTTTTGTGGCTGGTGCAAGGCCATGGGATGTGGCTGGGAGCAGTGGCTCCTGGCTGGCCATGCTGTGACCCTGCAGTGCCAATAAATGGGTGTGGATTGATGTCTGTGCTCTGGAGCTGAACTAAGCATATGGATTTCCTTTGCCCAGCCACCTTCTCCTGCCCTTCTGCTCAGTGGGATAATATCCTACTAAACCCATGCCAGTTTAGGATGCTGTACCAGTGATTTCCTATCAAATTCCGCACTTTGTGGGATGATATTCCCCCAGGAACAGCAGCTGAAGGTGGAAGGCAGGCTAATTGATTCAGCACTCCCTCGCTGCCTCTGAGCTCAGGCACTTAGCTGTAATTATTGTGAAACAGAAGAATTTACACTGAGTTATAAACTGGTATCACAGGGCTCAGAAAGTGGTGGGTACTTCATGAACTGTCAGCTATTCTGAGGGCTGCCACGTATTTCTACAGTTTCAACACACTTTTCCAACTAATATTGTAACCAATGTGGTTTCCCATGATAAGGTGACACAGTGTTCGTGGGGTGTATCTGTGGGGCAGGGAGAAGCTGAGGTTTTCTCCTCAATAAATCCATGTAAGCTGCTAAGTAACAACTGCATTTGAGGGCACTGAGGAGTCATGGCTTACAGTAATTTCACAAATATAAGCCGCACCTTTTTCATTGAAGACTCCAGCCTACCCCAGTGGTGTGGCTTATATTCAGGTGCGGCTTATCTATGGACAAATCCCAGCGAAACGCCAGCCCGGAAGTGAGAGCCGGCCAAGCAGAGTGGCAAGTGAGCGGGCCGGCCTCTGTGCCGCCGGCAGCTGCTGGCAGTGTGGGACTGCCAGGAACGAGGGCTGGAAATGTGCGAAGCGGCCCCTGCTGCTGGGAAGCCGGGCTATGTGGGGCCGGGCTGGAGCACCCCGACCCCTCTGCCATGCAGAGTTAAAAAAAAAAAAAAAAAAAAAAAAAATTTAAAAAAGCGCGACTTTATATTCGGGTGCAGCTTATATATGGACAAATCCCAAGGTCTTCCCAGCTACCCGGAAGTGCGGCTTATATTCAGGTGCGGTTTATAATCGTGAAATTACTGTAATATTTTTGTCTCCTTTTCCCCGTTTAGACTCTTGTACTGAAAGATCTTCCCATTAGTGCGAGTGCACCCATGGCAAAAATGAGTGTTAATTTTGGCAGAAAACAAGAGGTGGAAGCACGAGTCTCTGTGTGATGTGGACTGCCACAATGGCATAATTTCCCAAGAAATCTGGTTAACTGACTCCAGGAGTACCTTCCAACCTTTCACATTCAATGATTCTGTGTAATTCATTCAAATACTTCATGAATGTTTATGCAAAGTAAATATTTGAGTAACTTCTAAGCTACTGTAAATGCCCAAAGCTCTTATCAAAGCTCTGTCCATCTGGTGGTGATTGATGTGGCTTAACAAGAATTAATTTGCTTTATCTGCAGTGATTATCACCTTCCCAATATAAAATCAGGTAATCAAGTCTCAAACCCTTTTCACATTCTGCACATGATGAAAAAAGCACATCTGTCCTTTAGAGCCATGCATGTTTTAAAATGAACGAACTTTTAATCTCTCCTTTGCTTTTTTTTGTTGATGGATACTGAATTTTGCCAGCCTTGTGCTTTTCAGGTGTTTGTGGACTTCTAGAAGATACTAAATGAGGTCTTGTTCCTGTAACTGAGTTCTGCTTAGTCAGAGACATTTCTGAGCTGACAGGGGACTGGATGGGATTCAGATGCCTCAAATGACACTCAGTGCCTACTCTTAAATGTCCAAGTGCTGCCACTTTGAGAGTGTAAATCTCCTGCTGATGGTGTCATGCCTGCCACTCAGCTGGGAATGTCTCAGATATTTTACAGCATCTCAAATGACACAAGCCATTTACACTTAAGCAACTGCACCCTGACTTCAGAGCGTGAGAGAAAAGTGTCATTTACACGTATTGTTTTAGTTATCTGCTGCTTATAAAGTTTCAGTTATTTCAGCCCTCTAGTTCTTGGTATTCACAGATTTACTTGCTCTAAAATTCACTGCTCCTTGCTTTTTTATTTCTGAATATGCACAATAATTGAAATAAATTTGGTGTCATCTTCATTACTTTCTACAACAAAGTCACTTATTGTAAGACTGTTAGGAAACTGGAGTTATTTGCCATTTAACAGCATCTGAATAGAGGAAAATGTCGATGGTGAAGCTGAAACTGTTTGATTTTCTGAAGGTTTACACATATGGTGTGTGACTCTGGCTGAACTTTGTGGTTGGTGTAATTCATATTTTGAAACAGAGGAGCAATGTTCTATTTGGGAAGTCTTCATATGTTCATTATTTAGCCTTTGAGATGCTGTTTAATACCAAACATCTTGGAGTTAATGGAACAATTTCCATTTTAAAATTGAATTTCTCTGTATTGCATTCTGTACTGTCTGTCCAGGATCACTTCTTCAAACATTTTAAAGTGAAAGTCATGAAATTTGGAAACACTTTTATAGGGATGCCAAAGACTTCTCTTGAGTGTCCAGAGGGAAAATTTACTTTTAGCCATCAGATATAAAAGTACTGCATCTAGATCACCAATTAAATGAATTCTAATTAACAAATTTAAAGGACAGATGGACTGAGGGGAGAGATTAGAATTCTTGTTTGAAAATAAAAGTAAAAAACCCTCAAAGTTCTTTTAGGCTACTTTAAATTCAACAAGTGCATGTGTGTTTTGAGAGAAAATTTTCCTCACTGTATTTTTAGTAGTGGGGAAAAAAATCCCTACTCTTGAGGGTCATTTATTTTTCTCATTGTGCATAAAGCTCAAGATTCTTTCTGTCTCCTAAAAGGACAAATATGAAGTACTTGCATGGTGAGGAAAAAAAAAACTTGCCATTGCCTAACTTTTTGGATAGATGTTTACTTGATGCACTTGCAAAAATTCCCAGATTATTCTGATTGTCAGTTCAGGGTTATTGCCAGGTGGGGGAATGTTGACCCTGGGCTTTGTAGTGAGATGTGCAGAGCTGTCATTTGAGATCCATCTTTGATGCTGGCACTCACTGAGCACTGAGAGGAAGTTGAAATGAATCTGCAGATCTCTGTACAAATGCTGAAAGCTGAAACAGTGAATCAAACGCTAAGGCATCTTCATTTGTCACCACTGCAGTGGATATGTCACAAATATTTGTTTTAAAAGAGGTAGATAATCATGGTTTCCAGGAATAAATCCCTACATGTAGGCTCTGAGAAGAACGTACAGTTTATTACATTGAAAGCATAAAATGTGTTGAGCTTTTGGTGAGAGCAAAGCAGAAAGGAGCCATGTCCACATTGCCTAAAATCAAAAGTAACAGTTATATGAAAAATATATGAAAAAGCTAAAAACCTTTAGGCATCATCCTTACTGCTGCTTTTTGCCTGTATGAGTATACTGGCAGGTGTTGGGAGGTGTGACAGAAACTTTGATGGAGCTGCCTTGACACAGAATTCAGTATTTTAGCTTCCCCTTGCCTGATGTGGCTTTTGTCAGGTGGCTCTAAAATACTGGTGTAAAACAGCTTTGCTGGTATAGCCTCACCTCTCCTAGTCTGTCTTTGATTTCACATAAAATTGTAATGTGCCTCTATGGTGGAGTCATTTGGCATGCATTATAAGCATCCCACAAGTGCAATTTGCTGTTGAAACACCAAATTTTTCTTTTGCTCCTTGAAGAGCTGGAATTCTCCATTTGCAAGCTATGCAGAAAATCTTTCTGGTTAAAGCTGTGTGTTGTATGACTTGGTTAAAAAGCAAATAAAAGCTTTTAGCTGCTTTTCATGAGATCTGTTCCCACTGTTAACTCTGCAGTCAACTTCTTTTGGCAGGCAGTGAACAATGATTAATGATCAATTTTTGATTAATTCATCCAATTAATGATTAATGATTAATTTTTATTTCTTTGAAAGGATCCTTTCCGACCATTGGGGTGAAGTCTCTTTCCAGATTCCTGAGGGCGGGATTTTTAAATAGCATCCTGGCCTCACATCCAGTGGCAGGGGGTGGATCTTTACCCCCCAGCATTTCCTCTGGTAGGTATTCCAGCCTCTTCCCACACATCAATTTTATTTTTTTTCCTTCACTCTCTGCCCCATCTCTCCACTCATCTCAGGGAGATCAGATGTGCTTTCCAATAAAAAGCCAAACCAAAAGGAAATAGAAAAGACAGTAACTTCTTGGGAATGAGCCATTTCCCTGAGTTAATGTGGTGGAGAATTCCTGAGAAATTGGTCTGCAGTTAATGGCCAACCTAAATATTGGAAGAGAAGGCCTGGTATCCCCTAATCATCCATTTCATGAAGCATGTCCATGTGCACCAAAGAAGGAGAACTTTAAACATGCCACTGTAAAATCGCAGAATTCATGTGACTCTGTGACTCTTCCCTAAAAAATTATATTGCCTTGCTAAAACATGGAAGCAAAACAGATTTGGAAAGGTAGAACTTAAGTATATATTAATTTGGTGTTTGAAACCTTTGTGTGCTTTGGTAGCTGCAAGTTGTAGCTCATGAAAACAGATTTTTTGAATTTTTTTTTTTAATTTTACCATGATTTGAACTCCTGGAATTCTCTTTAAATGAATGAGGACAAAGTAGAGGCATCCTTTCCAAAACAGGCTACTTGTGTTATCCATTCTCTCCCGGAGCCATTAAACACCATCTTCCATCAAAAGTAATAAATGACAAATAAATACATGTATCTAGAGTTAAAACTGAATCAATGTCCCTTTCCAAATTACATATTTCTGTGTAAAAATGGATCTGTGCTTGGCTAATGTCAGGCTGGTATCTTTTCTGAACATCCTGTGTTATCTGTAGTGTTACTTACAAGTTTTTCTTGGAAAAAAAAAATCTCTTCTGGTAAAAAGAGGGAGAAAATTGGAAAATTGCATAACGTTATTGACTTGCTGTACAAAAGAAACTATTGTACTTCTCTGTGCCCCATTTTATCTACTGCAGTAATTCTAATTTCTAGGTGATTCTTACTTTTCTTTTTATTTCAAGTGCTATTATTTCCTAATTTGCTTTCTTTGGATAGAAGCGTCTCAGCAGCTTTGATCTCTTTTCCTGTGACTGTTTGAGTTTCTTTTGCCAACAGTTTGAGAAACACTTTCCATATTTTTTTCTCCATGGGATATCTCAGAGTGTTTAATAGCCCTTAGGTATTGTGGCATCACAATGAGGTGGTGCCTGTAACTAAATTGTTGAAGAGGAAATACTGCAGGCCCCATAAAATTCTAAGTTTTGAACACAGTGTTGTGCAGAGCCTCCCACTGATTCTTTTAAATTACAAATGGCCTCAAATTCATGATCTACCTCCCTACCTACAAGTTAATTTTGTAAGATCCTCAGGACTGTTGTTTTCTAAGTGCTTGTAAAGATTTTGATCTTATGGACTTAAAACTCTTAAACATAGGTTGTTTAATGAAACTCATTCATAATGCCTGGTAGTAAATGTCTTTTACAAATGGTTCTGATTCAATCTGATGAAACATTGAAAATGGGGAAAAAATGGAAATGCAGCTGCATGATGTGTAACAGATATCCTTGCAACTTAATGGAGATAAATGTTGTTTGATCATGTCAAAAGCAACAAAAAAAGTGAGCAAAGCAGCAAACCCAGAGAAAGGGAAGATTTCCAGGTAGTTTAAAGGCAAAGAACTGTGATAAATCTATGGATGAGATGTGTTCCTTTGAGAAAGAATGCGTGTGGGGGCTCAGGTGGCATGAAGCTCTGAAGTGCAGGTCAGAAATTGCTGCAGTTGTATCTCAACAACCTTACCTGTAGTGCTGCTGTTTAACTCTTCCTTTTTTACTTCATCATATTTACATTCATATTAAGCATGCTATAAATTCTGAATTGCCTCTTTTTGTATCAGAGATGGCCAGGGGATGCCCTTTCCATTTCTAAATTGCTAAAAGCAGCTTTGCTTTACATAAGAGGAAAAAAAAAATCCCACATATTTTTTGGAAAAAACAAGCAAACAAACAAACAAACAAAAAAACTAAACAAAAAACCCTTCAAAAGCAAAAAACAGTAGTGCTGCTCTGGGCTGACTCTCTTGCTGTGCATGTTTCAGTGGAGATGTTTGGGCTTGGGCTGGACAGTAGCTCTCATAAGCCTAACAGAGGTACTTAACATTTAATAACTGCAGAATTAATTGTTTCACATATTGGTTATGGGTAAGATTTCAGTTAATTTAAGTACAGGGGAGACTTAAAATGCCAGCATTATTCTGCTATTATGGTCATTGGGAAGAAAAATAATGAGATTTAATTTACCAAAACCTTTAACTCAAGCTAAGTGGCAGATTCCCTTCCAAATACTCAGAAAATGTACTTGCTGCAGACAAAATGCTTTTAGGTCTTTCTTCTACAAAACTCGCCACAGATGTTTTAATGAAACACAGAACCAAACTAGAAAGCCTGCTATAAATAAGTGTCCAGAAAGCAGCTTGGCAGGGCCATGCAGGTGTTGGTTTCCTTTTTTCCCTTTCTACTTTAATCTCAGTAGTTAAGAGGAGTGTTCCTTTTACCATTGCATTGACAGCTGATGTTCAGTTTTGTGTAATTCAGCTTTTGCACTGTGCAGAGACTCTCTGATGCAAAAGGTATCCTCATTTAGTCAAGTTAAAGATTAATTTATGCTGCTGGAATGAGGCATTACACCTTTCTGCATAAATAGATCGTCTCAAATGTAGGTGTTTTTAAGCCTAGACATAACTTCTAATGCAATAGTGCTTATATGTGATAGTTACATCAAAAGTCTGTCACTGCTGTACAGCAGTTTCACCAGAAGCAAAACTGTAAGCAGGTCTGAAAAATTTATCCTGGATTCTTGCAAAAACAAGCCCATTTGCAGACAAAATCTTCCTTTTTATTTAGCTATCATTTATGTCACAAATTACTTAATTCCTTGTTATTCCACCTGTTAGCAGTACAAATTGACATGACTGAGCTGATGTAGGTCTGCAATGCCAGATGGATTCACATGAGCAATAAGTACTTTTTCTCAAGTGATAGCCTTGCATATATTAAACAGAATTCTCAAACCACTTAGCATTTGCACTCCTCATCACACTGACACTGCACAAGCTGTGGAAGCTTCCTTCATGACAAACACACACGTTGTAAAAACCCAAATTATAAATTACCAGAGCTGCATCTCTCTCTTCCCATTCCAGCTCTTCCAAACTCAAACAGTTCTTTGCTCCACTTTGGGGACACTCTCAGCTCTCTCCTCTTGCAGCTCCTGAAGTGACTGTGAAGGGTTTGTTTTTGCCTGGCTGCTGTCTTTGTACAGGTGTGCTTCTGTCTTTGAAGTGCCAGAGATCGCTCAGCTTGCTGAGCTGGGAAATAAAAGAGGCAAAGCAAGCACCTCGCCTACTGTTCCTTTCAAGCTAAAGTCCTTCACTGAGTTTTTGTGTCAGCAATAACTAGAGGTGGGTGCAAGGCTATGAGCAGCCATGGCAAGGTTCTGTCAGCCAAACCTCTCCTTCAGACTGTTCAGCATTCAAACTGCATCAGCAGGAGAGGTGGGAGAACCATCAAAATGATTCTTGCCAGAAACTCCTCTCTGTGGATATCATCTCTCCAGGTGGTCACAGCTGCACCATTGCTCTTGTTCCACTCACAGAGCCCCTCTCTAAAGCTTCAGTGACAGTATCCTGATGTGAGTTTTAAATTAAGTGTGACCATCAGGTATTTCCTGCTACTTCATTTGAGAGGGCTAACTATGCAGCTCCTTGACATTGTAGGAAAAACTGAAGCAAAGAAATTAAGCTTGATGAAAGAACCCACCGTTGTGAACATCAAAAAATACATTGCATGCAAGAAATTAGTATGCATTTACATTCCAGAAATTGGAAATGCAGGATGGTTTTCTCACTGCTGTCCTGGACTCCTCTTCAACAAAAAGCACATTCTACAGAGGATATCCCTTCCTCAGTGTTTTACTGCCTAGTTATTCACACATTACAATGTTCACATTTATTCCACAGAGCCCCTCAAAAAACTCAGGCAAAATTGTAGAGTACTAAACTAGATGATTATCAGTTTTGTTTTGCCCAAAATTAGTATTTTATTACAATTTCCAAGTGCACCTGAGTGAGCCCATTATTCTTGATATTGTATAAACTGACATTTGAAAGCAAATTGTATTGACAGACCCTTATTGAACAAAATTACTCAACAAGAACCATCAAGGAGCAATTGTAAATAGTGAATTCAACTATGATTATAGTACTCCAATAATGAGAAAAGTAACTTCTTTTTCCCCCCAGTAATGCATTTTTCTTTACTCTGAATTCCAGCACCTTCTATATTTGTTGCTAAATAAAAATTGCCAATCCTTTCCCAGTTATAACAAATTGATTCTTCTGCTGCATGTGTATTTCCTGGGATACCTGAGCCAAATGCCTCTTCCAGTTTATTCTCTCCAGCCTCAGTGCTGTTCCACTGCAATGTGCAGCTTATAAACCCTGTAACTAATACATAATGGCATGTATTTTCTGAGAACAGAAATTCAAATGTCGATGGAATTTTCCATTAGGCAGGTGGAAAGTACTTCAGAACCAGAATAAGGATGAGCAGCAAGTAGCATTAACACTGAAAAATAAACCCAAAACATATTTTGTGCTGGTTAAGTAGGGTTTAGATTGAACTGTGAAACTGGGATTAAGCTCTGAGTGTAGGTCATGATAAAATGAGGTTTTCATTGTTCACCTTTGCAAAATCTCTCATTTCATGCTTAGGTGGTCATGGTAAACAATTCCAAGCATTTAAATCCTAGAAATTCAGAAAAAAGCATTTGCATATGTGGTCATTTTTCATAATATACACTACTATTGCATATTTATAAAATCTGACAGCAGAAAATGTGGAAATTTATTGTTACAAGCATGTTATCTGAAGCAAGTTGCTGTTCCCTACCAACAGAAGCAGAAAGATATGAAGAGGAGAGCAGGAGGAGCTGACAGATATACACAGAAGTATATTTGTAAATGAGATGCACGCAGATTTTCTTTGTTTCAAGATTAAGGGAAAACTGAACTCCCTTTTTTGCCAGTGGTAAAACAGAAGGCATAATCAGAGCTGGTTCATTTTTGTGAGATGGGAGGCAGGAGAAACTGCTAACTTAAATAATGGTTAAATAGTTTTGGTCTGTTTTAGGTAGGAAGCCAGTGTGCCTTTACTAAACTCAACTTGCTGAAGTAGCATTCCCAAATATTGAGTATGGGAAATAATCTTGACAGTGTATGCCTTCATGTTCTGAAGGTAAAAACCCTCAAAAGGAGATGATGAAAAACCCCAGGAGATCACAAAACTGTCACAGTGTTAGGTCCAGGGCATTATGTATTTTTTGGAGCCCTGACTCCTGATGTTTTGTTTTCTTAATTTTGGATTTTGCAGCCTACTTGTTACAACCAAAAGTTCCTTTGTGGGTTTCAGGACCTTCAGGAGTGTTGATGTGTGACCTCCAGGACTTCTGCACATGAGAAATGATGCCTTGCTCATAAAGGAAGAGTGGTGGATCATGAGATTTTTATAGCTCAGTGGTACCTCAGATGTTTAATCTTTATGTGGACTAAAGGGAAATGGGGCTATATGGCTCAAATAGTAAATGGAAAAAATTAGGATGTCCTAAAGTCATGTCAGAATCTTATAAACTTCTCAATTAGGCATAATATCAAATAAACAACAAATGACACTTTAGAATAGGATTGAAATAATACCTTAACCACATCATTACACTTATGAAATCACAAAATCCTGTTTCATTGTAACCCTATGTATGCTCTTTTTTTTCTATTTTAATTTTGCTCCTTTTCAAATTTACATTGTAGCTTACAGCTTCTAAATGTAGTGCTCCTATGATAATAGGTAAATTCATAACAGAGATTAAGTAGGATTTGCTTCTTGTGTTCCCTAAGAACTTGTTATGAGTTGTGGCAGGCTGAATGTGAATTGCAGAAGCCCCCAGTGCACAGATTCCACATTGTTTAAATTCCTTGATGTGCTCTGGGGTCAGCAGAGCAAGTGATCATTGCTGCATTTGGACTCTGTGCTCTAATTCTGAACCAAAGAACATCCCTTGGTCTTCCCACAGGAGGATGTGCATTGGTATGAGCTCTGAGGAGCTGCAGGCTGAGGTGTCATTAGATTAAGTGAAATATGCTGAATTTCAGTTATAAAATAACCACAGTGCACTGTTTTGGTTAATCCAACTGGGGAAAAGTCTTTCTCTTAAACTGAATCTGAACAGAATGCATTATCTGTTATGATATTTTTTCTCTTACTCTTTGCTTCAGTGCTAAAGCAAATGTGCAGTTTTCATATTTCTGTAATATAATTTTAGCCATTATTTCTCTCTCACCTACCCAACCCCCAAGCAGTGACAAAAAAACCCAATTTCTTCTGGTTTTACTCTATCCTGCATTCCATTTGCTTCTCTCATGGAAAGATAAGGATCAGAAAATAAATAATGGGAACAACATAGCTGCTTTCTCTTTACAGTTCCATTTTCCTTTCCTCAGAATCTTCCAGAATAGGCACAAGGGAGGACTGATGTGGATTAGGGTCTGCAGGAGCAGCAGGACTGCTCAAATTTCTGTTGCCCAAAGCACATTTTCCTTTTGTCATGTGAGGAACCAGGAGAGCCACTGGCAGTGCTCTCTGCAACACGAGGGGAGGACCAGAAGGTTTGAGAAGGTATTTTATAAATATATATACAAACTTTTCCTGGCTTCCAAAACACACCTACAGGCATAGCTTCTTGCCAATGGAAAAGCATTTAATGTATAATTTCAGGAAAACAGCTCAGAGAAGAGTTTTATTTTATGAAATGTTTTCAGATTGTGGGGATACAATAAATCTTCAACTAGCAGTGATAGCTGTGTGGCCAACATTCAAACGGTATCTTATGGTCATTCATTGGGTTTGAATTACTACTAATTGATTTTGCAGAAGTATCTTCCCCTGACTAAACTAACTTAACTAATGATATTTGATATATAGACATGAGAAAATCCAAAGTGCTAGAGCAAGATAAATAGGTTGTATCTGTGTGTTTCCTATGGCAGCAGGATGTAATGTGTTATCCCATCCTGTTTGCAAACTCTGATTAAACTTTCAAAAAGGGGGTTGGAACTGCAGCTTCTGTTTTTTGAGGCTGTTTGGACACAGGGGCCTTCACGTGAGTCAGTAATTCAAGTGTGGTGGCTTGCAGTAAAATTCACATTGGCTTCATGTGAATTGATGTGGGCTAACAATGCAAAACCAAAAACGCAAAGTGGCAGAATTATTGTAATTGCTTTTTCTCATAATCTTTCGTTTTCTTTCTTTTTTTCCTCTACCTGTTTTGTATTATGGAAAAATTCTTTTTATTCACTGAAATCAATTCCTTTCTGGTGCATACAAATGCAATTTTAGTCATGACAGGAGAGAAGCAGCTGCAGTGGCTCTGGTTTGAAGGCGTGTGCAATGAATGGAGCAGAATGAGCTCCAGGAGAGCCTCCCAAGGTGTGGGCATCCCCCTGGGTTTCCCTGGGAGGGCTCTGGGTGCTGTGGGAGTGTGGAAGGAGCAGCCCTCACTGAGGCTGTGCCCCTGGGTTTGGGGCTGTCTTATCTCTCTGGCTTTAGCAGGAGATAAATCCCTGGTAACCAACAGCAAACATGGCTTTGGGATGAAAAGATGCTTGATAGGGAGGTGATTTCCTGAGCCATGTGGATTCTGATGTGCAGAAGTGGTGGAGCAATATTTTCTAGTATGAGCCAGGGAACAGGTGCCAACCTGTGATGTTTTAAGTGAAAGAATGAGTATTATGTGTTTATGTTAACAAATCTATCCCCATAATTGGTATTAGAGATGTCATTATAACTCTGTAGAAAAAGAACATGTGCTAACTATTCTTTTTGGAGGATTAATCTTACATAAAACATTCATTAAATGAGGCTTTGCTGCATTATTTAAAATGACACCAGGAGACAACAAGCTGAATATTTTGTCATTGATATGACACTTCAGATTCTCCTCCTTATTCATCACTCTGGCACTCAATTAAATTGTGTGCTATCAAATTCTTGTGTTGTGGGGAAAAAAACAGAGAACTAAAAATATATACAGTGTGAATTTTAGATTTTATCGGTATTTTACATTATTTGGCAATGTATGGGAGGTTTGGTTTGTTGTTTTTTGGGTTTTTTTGCATTCCTGCCTATCAAAAAAATGTCAAGCAGATTGATCAATAGAAAATACAAAATTGCAGCATATTCTGAGGTGGCATGATGTCAATACAGGTTGTTAGTCATTTTCACTGGTTTTGTTTGAGTGGCACTGCAGCACAGCTAAGTGGGAAAACTCCAGAGAACTTTCTTAGGGAAAGTTGTCAAAACCAGTCAGCCTCGTGTCACAGGGTGGGAGTTGCCTCAAAACAGTGAGCAGCCCCTGCACCTTCTATACATTCATCTCAGCTGTGATAAATTGAATTGCTGTCCTTTTCCTGCATTGTGCCAAGCCCCAGTACTGCTCTTGTGTGTTCAGCTTCTGAGATGCCGGAATTCTGGAATGGAAATCTCTGAAATCTTCCACAGTTACTTCATATGCAAGGAGGGAAAACTGCTTTAGACAATATCCCATACATGTCTGGGACAGGAGTACAGTAATTTCAAAACTATAAGGTGCACTGGACTATAAGGGGCACTTTTTTTTTGCAGCAAGGATCCATGCACCAAAAAAATCACAAATTAGTAACAGAATCGTACGATCGCGGGGTTTACTGGCAGGTGCTCAATTTGCAAACATTTTTCACGGATCAGCGCAGCCTTTAAACGCAGCCCCAGGTGCCCTCCTCATGCTGTGGGCCCCAGCACTCCCGCCCGCCCCTGGCACTTGGCTGGCGTGGCTTGGCTCTCATGGCTCGCACTTCCATGTTGGCAAATTTTCGAACTTTGTCCATATATAAGGCGCACCGGATTATAAGGCACACTTCCGGGTTTCAATCAAAATTTTAGTCAAAAGGGTGCGCCCTGTAGTCATGAAATTATTGTATTTGTTCTTTCACAAAAAATCTGAGAACAGAGGATGTGGGGGTGGTATCAGTATGTGTGTCATGTATAAATACATAAAATAATTCCATGCCTTCCAGCATTGCATTAGCCTACTCCTTGATAAAATAATCAAAGCTGCTTCTCTGCCTCAAAGACTTCTCTGCCCTGCTCCCATCTATTCATTCCTGTTCTTGTTTTGAGGAGGAAGAATTCTCAGTGCCATGAGAACAATGTGAATTTTTGTAATCTGAGTAATAGGCTTTTTTAAAATATCATTTAGATGTGAGCACTCCCAGTATTATTTTTTAAGTCAGTTTTGTAGCCCTCTTTAAAACAGTATTTTGTGTTTGTACAGGGGTCCAGCAACTACAAGTTTTTCTGGACTCAAATTGCACTACTCTAGAAAGGATAACATATTGGCCATAGAGCCAGTCTTGCCACTTTGATGGTAAAAATTCCCACTGGATTCCACCGTGTACAAAGTTTTTTACAATATCTTCAAGCCACCCTAACAACAGCTGAGACATTTTTAATCCACAGGTGCTCCAAAGACAAAAACTGTGCTGACTAAAACTGTCACTGTCACAGTCTGGCTTAGAATACATAAATAGCTCTGGGGAAACATTAAACTTGCAGCCAAAATCAGGTGGCTTTTATCAAGTGCTGTCACACTAAAGACTGAATTATCTGAGAATTTGGGTTTGAGTCCAGATTAATGATTTTTGCTTGAGCTAATCAAGTGATGGAGCCAGGTTTGTTTTCATTGTGGGGTCTTGACACGATTTCACCTCAATTTCATTTGCAATTTCGTTTGCATGGCAAGTGATACAGGCTGAGTCAGTGGGAAGCTATCAGCCTAAGTGACTGAATTTATTGATGATATGCTGATTTTCTGATACACAGCACCTGTTAGAAGGAAAATGCTGCCTTTTTTGGTGTATTTAGTGTCATTCTTGTGCTGTCACTTGGAAGATCTGGTTTTGTGTTAAGGCATGTCATTTCAAATCATTCAGGTTGAGTGGTTTAAAACCTCATTGTCCAGTGGAAAAAAATACCAAAATCTCTTTTTAAATCCACAGATTAATGCATATAAATATGTTTCATAGTTATTTTAACCTAGGAGCATAAGGTCTGAGCAAGAGGAAGTACAGGTGGGTTTTTTTTAGAGGGAGGGATATTTGGTGAGAGAATGTAGAAGAACTAGTAGCTTTATTTAGCAAGTATGAAAACAATTTGTAGGATATCAATCTAAGGAGCATAAATGCTGCAATGAGAGCCTGTGAACCTCTAGAGAACATTACAGCATCTGGAAATTGTGGAGTGCCCAAGGATCACCACAGGAAACCAGGGGTGCTGTTTCAAAGCTCCATTTGTCCTTCCCTTCAAATGCAAATTTTCTGTACAGGTGTTTTAGTTGTTGTTTTACCCAGAAAGAGAAATTTCTGGGTAACTTCTAGCTGACCAAATATGTCATCTGAAATCCAGCTTTACACTCCTATTTATTGAAAAATGCTCTTGTCTGCATCAATTCAGAAATTACTAATTGCTCGAGAGGGTTTTGCACAGTGTAAGATTCTCCAGCATCAGGCTGTAGTTTGTTTACTTCTCTAGATTATAGGCTTTTCCTTTCATGTGCAGGTTTCAGCCCTGTGACAGTAAGGAAATTATAAAGGTAAGGGAATCTGGGCCATTCATGTGCTTGAAACTAGAGAGTGAGCTGTACAACCAGTCATCATTAGCAATCTGAACTAAAGGAAACATGAATTTTTGAAGTGCTCTGATCTCTAGGAGCTTAAAAGTGATGTCTCTTCTAAGTTTAAAATGCAAAAGTAGCATATAACCAATGGGTGCAGATGCACATCAGCAGCTGAGATTAAACATGCAGTTAAAAAGAAAGAAGCTGGTTATTCTTCACACTTCCAAGGGCTATCCAAAAAAGACTACCAAGGCATCTGAGAATTTTCTGTACACTGTAGTATGGCGACAACACTCTGAAGTGTTTTATTCTTCGAAGATGTGCACATGAGAGTCAGTGAAGAAATAATCATAAATTTTATTAGAGGAAATGAGGGAATATTGATAGGAGCCACAGAAAGACCAGACTAAGCTCTGTGGACGGGCATCACTAGGAACCCAAAACTCTGGGTCAGCATGCTGGAGCAAACACAAAAGTGGATCATTCACTTCTTTAGATGGAAGGTTACCTGTAACAGCTCAGGAGAAATATCTGGCTGTGGCCTGTTGGACATTGTGAGCAGTTTAGTTAGCAATTCCACTATGAAGGAAACTCAACAGAAATGGAAAATTGTGCTGGAACAATCAAAATGTCCTTCTACACTTTATCATCCTGAGCACTGTTTGTTTTTCTCATCCCCTCATCCAAAAAAATCACAAACATAATTTGAGCAGAAGAGGAAAAATAAAGTGATGAAAGAGTCTTCTTTAGGGCTTGAAAAATATTGGCCCAGCTAGTGTGCAACTGAGGAAAAGAGATGGGCATTCCCAGGAAAAGAAAAATCTGCATTTTAAGACCTTTCACCTCCTTCCTAATCTTATTAACATTCTTCTTCATTAATTCTTTTGTATGGAATGGCTGCTTTGTGATATTAATAATTCTAAGAATTGCTGTCCTGCTTGCTTGCCCCCCTCCTGTCAAGCACTTGTTTTTTTTATGAGGGTACCAGCAGTGAGCTGGTGTTAAGTGCACACTTCAAAAATGTATCTTCAGATTTGGATATTCTTTTAAGAAATAAATGTAATGTCATGTTCTGCTTCAATTTGGATATGTGCTGGTTGAGCAAAACATTGATTTGAGTGTGCATATTTTAGATATTTACAAACATATCAATTTAGAGTTTTGCTGGATTATACACACCCAATGCAAACAGCATATCTAGGAGAGCTTTTTTTGTGGCACCTCATTCTGCCTCCTATGTTCCTAAGTCACTGCGATATTTTTCTTTGAGAGAAAAATTACGACCCTCAGTTGGGCATGGCTTATTAATAATTAGGTTTTGCCTTAATTCAGATACATTCCAAAATATTACACAGCAAGTTTTCCTATTTGGAGATAGCAGGCTCTTCTTTGATCAATTTTAAAGGAGAATACACCAAAGTGAATGATGTGCACTCAGCTAATCCGTTAAGAACAAAAACAAAAAAATCCAACAAACCAACCAACAACAAAAAGCATAGAAAATAATTCTTAGGGAGTAACACAGTGAATTGTGTTTGTGATATAAACCAGAATTTTGGAAATATTTTATATATTCAGCTACTGTTATATAAATTATATATATATATATGTTATATATATTTTATATATTCAGCCATCCCTGAACAACTAGAATTTTGAAAGCCCTATAATTTTTCCATAATCATAATGTGTCTCTTTGGTGTTTTTCAGGCAGACCAGTAATGATTGTAGTTGAATACATGGAGAACGGATCCCTTGACTCCTTCCTGCGGGTGAGGTGCCATTTTCTGATGACATTTGAATCAGAAACCATTCTAGGTTAAGATTTTAAATCATTTATCACAAATTAATTTCTACATAATGTTATTCATGGATTTTTAGGGAAGAATAGAAGCCTTTTCCCCAGGGTATGTTTCTAAGGTACAGTAATACATCAGAGCACGGCTGGAAAAAAGGAAGATTTAAAGTTCAGAATATAATTGATTTTTTTCTACAAAAGTAGTTCCTGTATTTAGCAAAATGTATTTCATATTGAGTTTTTGTGGAAGAAAAGCATAAATGCCTGGCCTCATGGAAGTGGTTCATTTTTCTCAATCACCTTCAAAAATACTCTGTTATGATTTTTTTGGTTGGTGAAGCGTAGAATATACTCAGTAATTGATTTATAATATTTATGGCTACTTGCATTTAACAAATTGAATTAGAAAACAGTTCATGGGTGAATTGTCCTGACATTAATTAACCCCCAAAGGTCCTTAGTAAACCTTAAAGAAGGGCTACAGAAAAATGTCAGTAATATGCTGGCAAAATTGTATTTGATTCTTTTTGGAAATGTAAAAGGAAAGGATGACACCCCTCTGTGAGCTATACTTATCCTAAAATAGTCTCTCTTTTAACAGAATCCCTGGAAATGCTCCAGAGACCCACTGACCTAAGACCCTGTGTGAATAATTTTAATCTCAAGTATTTCAGATTTGTCTTTAAAAGTAAGCTCCAGACCTCAGTAGCCCTTTGCCTTGCCATTTCCATCCTGCAGAGTGGTAAATCTGGGCTTGTGGAAAGTCAGGGGCTGTGGGTTTGGGAACTTGTTTGAAAGGATATCCCAAAGGAGAGATGTTCAACAGGGAGCTGTGGAAGTATTGGTGTGAAAATCTTGGTGATGGTGATTGAAGGCTCTTCTTTGGTAGCAGGAAGGAACTGGTTAGAGGGGGAAAAAAGTGAATAAGCATGAGGGAAAAGTAGCCAACATTACAGAAAGATTTACCTGAGAGGGAAGAAGTCATGAAGGCAGTACTTGTTGGGAAGAGGGGAAGCCACAAGAGAAGAGCAGAGAGAGAGCAAGGGACACAGCCCTGAGGGTACAGCAGAGCCATTGTCACAGACACCTCCAGACACTGATTCTCTTTACCTTTTGGTTTTGCTTAGCCCTTGGTAATTTTTCTCTGACATTTCTTTGCAGTCCTCCGCACTGACTCTCCCAAATAATTACAGTAATTTCACAACTATAAGGCACACCGGATTATCAGGCACACTTCTGGGTTGTCGGCAATTTCCCGAACTCTGTCCATATATAAGGCGCACTGGACTGTAAGGGGCACTTTTTTTTTTGCAGCAAGGATCCACGCACAACAAAGTAACGAATTAGTAACGGAATCACACGATCGCGGGATTTACTGGCAGGTGCTCAATTTGCAAACATTTTTCATGGATCGGCGCAGCCTTTAAATGCAGCCCCAGGTGCCCTCCCCATGCCATGGGCCCCAGCACTCCCACCCGCCCCTGACACCAGCTGGTGCAGCTCAGCTCGCACTTCCGGGTTGGCAAATTTCCGACCTTTGTCCATGTATAAGGCGCACCAGATTAGAAGGCGCACCTCTGAGTTTCGATCAAAATTTTAGTCAAAAGGGTGTGCCTTATAGGTGTGAAATTACTGTACTCTCTTTTCCTTTCTGGCTCATCTCTCTATCCATCTGCAGCACAGGAGCTGCCCCTGATTCAAGTACCTGCAGCTTCCCTGCTCTGTAATATTCATGCAGTACCCCAGGAAGATTCATCTCGACCTGAAACATTGTTCCGTGCATGTGTGTGTGTGTGGAGAATTTCATAGAAGAGAATAGAGCCAAGTCCTGAAATAATTCATGAGAGAGAATTACCTTTCTCTGAACCGCTTTGGTGTGATATCTATATTCCAGGTTTATTTCACATGCATTCATTTATCAGAACAGTTACTACTTATTAGGATACTTTAATAGAAAGTGGCATCAGCAGAATTATGATGTTACTGTGGAGCAATGCTTCTCACATTGCACTGGATATATTTGGCAGGAGAACTGTGGGGGGAAATGTGAGCTAATAATTTCTGCAGCTGTTTTTCATGTATATTATTTTACAGCTTCAATTCACACTTCAGATATGAGTTATTATTCTAAAATGCTTTTTAAATGTACTTTAGATAATATTCAACATCCCAAAGCACTGTAGATATATGTCAGCATTTTTGTTTATAATTAGCAGAGCAAATGGCTGCAAAGTAACCTATTTAAAAGAAATCCAGCTGCTTCATTAATAATAGTTGTTTCCTGCAGATATAAGTCCACATTTTTAAAAGCTTTTGTGAAGATACAAGGAAGCGGAGAGGCTTTATCTTCAGCAATCCTAATGAAAGGCATTCAGTGACTATAACCAATGTTGTGGGATTTGGAAGAGCTTATCACATAGTCTGTCCTTCTTATTATTTAAATCAATGGTTCCAGTGCAAAGTGTTTTTACACAGAGGGGAAAAAAGTCAATTTTTTACCATAAGAAGTATTTCCCCACATACCACAGCTGGCAAAAATTCCCCAGCATATCCCTTCATCTGTCTTTCTCCAAAAGCCTGCGAAAATGGGTCAGTCTTAAAAATTCCAAGTGGGATTCTGTGGTGAACCATGGGAGGGTGTTCCAGAGGAAGAATTCCATTTGCCATCACCTTCCTCAGTGCCATGGTGAGATATTTGCTTTAATGTCACTACAGGTTGTGCCAAGTTTCAGAAGCCTCATCCCTAAAATCTAAATAGCCTTTATTTCCTTGCTTTATGATAGCAGTGTCCACTTTCTGCTATTTTTTTAATGGATTTAACAGCAAGCCCAACTGAATTATGTCTTCCTCACCCCACAAAGTATCCTGTATGCTGCTAACTTTGAGCTTTTAGGTAAAAAAATATTGGCATGGATTTGCAATATGAAGCTGCTTCAGAGATATTCTAGTGGGAAGGCATCAGCTAATTAGAACCAATTTTGTAAGATGATGGTAATTAATTTCAGTGATTGTGCATCCTCAGACATCCTAAATTGCTGGATACACTTGACACTGAAATTTCCTCAGAAATACTGCATTCTTTTTGCAATTATATAAAACTCATTTACAAAAGATGAAACTTAGTTTTTTGTAGTGTTGTTTGGGAGTTTTTTATCACATAAAATTTAGACATGTAGGTTAATCATCCCACAAAATTATACCTGAAATTTGCCATCAATGAAACAGTTGTCTGACCAGAAATGAGGTTCAATGTGGCTTCATTTCTGATAACACTTGGAGAGATTTCTCTGAAAAAGGATGTGAGTTTCCAGCTAAGCATTTCCTCAGGGACTAGAAGCCTCTTTCAGCATTAACCAACAGCTTCCAGATAGAGGAAATCTGTGCTTGGAAAGAAAGTGGCTAACCTTTGGGAATTGAGGAGACCCAGGTAAAAAAATTGCGTTAGCAGACTTTGGATGGCACAGATTGTCTTTATGTTTCAGTCACCTGCCTGTATCATGGAGATTTCAGCAATCACTTATTCTGCAGGCAAATAAAGGCAAGAAGGGTTGAAAGGGCAGCTCTCTGTTGATAGGAAGATGTTAGTGATTAGCCAGGGTGGTTGCAGTCAGATGTGTTTGCTTGGGATATCCTGTGGATACAGGAGAAGAGATGACAAGAAAGACAAGAGATTCAGAGCAACCACAAACTAGAGAAATAAAGCTGAAAACCCACAAAACCTTTTTAGCAAGCAGCTTGGCAGTTTGCCCTGCTGTGGGCTGGAGATGGCTGTTGGACCCAAGCCTGTGAGATGATTGCAGTAATTCCTAGAAAAGTCCTTTCCCCAAGGTTGGTTTTTACACCCCAACACACCATCCCTCACTCAGCCCACTCACAGATTCATGGGGATATCCAAATTAAAATCTCATCTGCTCCATTTTGTTTTCACTGCTCCATTCAAGGGATCATTCTTGGCTAAAATAATTGGATTTAGCATCACATGGAGAGGAACAGGCTGATTAGGAGGTGAGGTGGCTTCTTGGGAAGGATGATTCCTGGAGAGCTCTGTGGTCTGTGCTCACCTCCTGAAGCATCAGGCAGTGTGGGCATGGATTTAAACACAGAAAAGGAGATGTCTGGAAGCTGCCTTTTGGAGAGGGTTTGTGGTTGGCTGCACAGAATCACATAAAATGAACCAAAGAATGTCACCAGAATACTGAATTACTTTCAGTATTTTTCTGCAGCTGCAGGCTACCAGAGCTTTGTTCCTGCTCAGTGTCCAAGGTGTGCTAAATGCACAGCAATGTTTAGGTTTGAAAGATGCTCCAGTCTTCCCCGGTTTTGTGAATCTCAGAGCTGTAAAAGGAAGGGATGTATTTACCTGAGCTAATCACAGCACCACCTTGCTTTCTTCATTGTTACTATTTGCCATTGTAATTCTCCTTTTCCTGCTGAAAAGCTGGTGCTGATGTATTTCTGTTCACTTCAGAAAATTATAATACTTGTGGGGAAAAAGAGATTTATATACAGGTAAACACAGTAGGTGAAAATGCTGCCACACATTTTGTTTTTCCTTTTGAAGAGTCTGTAAGAAATATGCTTAATTGCCTTAGAGCACCAACTGCAGCAGACTGTACAGCAAATGAAACCCTGGAATTCAGCTTCAAGTTTTAATTCCTCGCAGCTGGCCTAGCAGAGGCTAAGATAAGTGTTACTAGATGAAGAAAATATTGTGATATATTGCTCTTTCTTGCAGTAATCGTTATGAAGTATTCTCAGAGCAGCTTTGCCATCACACTCACCCTTTTTTCAGCTACAGTTTAGATGCTGTGACAGACACATTTGGAAAGTGTGGGGAGAAAGGGAGAGAAGACAAAAATGAACACTTGCAGCAAATTCTACAGAACAATGTTGTAAAGTGTGTGTTGTACATCCATCTAACCTGGCCTCACCAGACAGAGTAAGCTGTGGGGAAAAAAAGCCAGATGGCCTTTCCTAAGTTGAATAGTTCCTGTTATTATTTATCTGCATTCAGAGAAGCAATACCATAACTAGTAACTAATAGTCCTTCTTTTGCTTTCCCACATAGCATTCATGTGCACTTGAATTTATTGGAGGCACATTCCTTTCCTGGCAGAATAAAGATGGCATTTTGCTTTCAAAAATCAGTCTGTAAAAGAGAAAAGCTGCACTGGAAACCTGGAAAAAAACTTTTTTTTTTTAACTAAAATCAGATTGAGCAATTAGAAGGTGAATTTGAAAAAGTGCATTCCCTTAATAATGAAATTGTAAGCAGTATGTATTTAAGTGACCCAGGATTGCTCTGAAAAGCTGTCACTGATGCTACAGAGACAGCATTTGTTCTCAAGCGATGTTTTACCCTCCTAAATAATGTATAAAACTTTTCTGATGCTGCTGGGAGAAGTTCATTTAGAAATGCTGAGCATTTTTAATATGTAGATATTCTTACTTAGCCATTAGATGCCATAGATATTCTTAGTACTGAGCAACAAGAAATTTATCATAAATGGTCTTGTATTTGAAGGCAAAAATAATTGAAAGGGACTGTGGACTCTGAATTTGTCAAGAATGAGAAATCAGAAGATCAGAACAGAGCCAGTGTCTTTTAAATGAAGGGATTTTGAATGTCTTTTAGAAGAGAGCAAAAAAAAAGAAGCCAAGAAATTACAGGCCAGTCAGCTTAATGTCAACTGCTGTAAGATTTCTGGAACAAATTATCAAACAAAGTCCAAACATCTCAAAGATAACAGTGAGATAAGTGTGAGCCAACACGGATTTGTCAAGGGCTGATTCTGTCAAACAGATCTGGTTTCCTTTTGTAGCAGGGCTCAGCCTTTGTGGCTGTGGGAGAAGCAGCTGATCTCCTAAACTTTGGCTTCAGTAAAGCTTTAAAACTCTCACATGAGATCCTTGTGAGCAGCCAGAGAAATATGGTCTTCATGAAATTTCTGCTGTGTTGGCTACATCCTGTGTGGAGGGTATGGAATTGGGATGGAAAGGAGCCTGGGGTGGGTTCTGCACTCTCTGTAGGATCACTCATTAGCATTTAAAATGAACTGAAGTAATTATATTTAATTGAATTATGGAATCTATTAATAATAATTAAGTCTGCATGGAACTCTGTCAACAGTTGAATGAAGAAGAAATTAGCAGCTGACCTCATTTAGTACCAAAAATATAAACTTTAGTGTGACACACACGATAGTTTGAAGCACGAGTTACATTTCCAAGAAATATCAAACTGCAACTTGAATTTTGGAAGATTTATCTTGACAAAGTCCTGCCATTTGCATTGTAACAGTAAATGCATAACAAAAACTGCATCTTTCACCCAGTGACCAGTAGGAAGTCAGTGGTGAATATTAGTTAGATACAGACACACCATTTTCAGTGCTGTTCTCCATCTAAAATGAGATCTAAATAATCTGCTGTAAAATACTTAGACCTATAGCAAATCCTGCAGAGAGGATAAAGGCCTAAAAGTGTTCTGACTCATTGGGCACATAAGGAAGTGGATTTTGGAATAGAAGGAACTCCAGAGACAATACAGAAGAATCCAGTGGCCATGCCTCCAAAAGATTACTGGAGAGTGAAATGGTAAAAAAAGCCTTCTGAAGAAGAAAAATTACACAGGCTTGTTGAAAAGCACTAAATTGGGCACTGGAGCTGAAAACTGGAGGGCAAAATGCAATGAGAGAAATTCTGGATATTCGACTTCCTCCCCTAGAGTAACTGAACCTCTTCAGCAGCCCATTATATGTTAGTGCTCTTGAAAGGTCTGTAACATGAGGAGAATATTTCACTTACAGAAAGGTCTCAAAAGCAAGCTGTAGCTGAATAAAAATCTTTTTTTTCAGGGCATTTTTAAGGGCTGCATAAATGCAAGAGCAACTGCTCAGATATTGCATCTATACCCAGCTGTTGAGAAAAGTTTATTTAGCAAAGCCATCAAAGCTTGATTAAAATTTAATGGGATGATAGGATAAATGTGGTGAGTCCACTGAGCTCTGAATTGATGCCAGTATTGATTAGCACCCTTAACTGCCCTGTGGGAATCCTATCAAAAAATATTTCAAATCTAAGCTATGGGAATCAGAATAAAGCCCTGGGTAGCAACCCTCCCATCAATCATACGAGCATTTTATTTCCTTATATGCCAAGTGAATGAAACAAGATAGTGGAAAGTTGCCAAAGAATGGTACCTGGAGACTTAAAATCGCTGAAAATATGAGGCCAGATTCTACCTACTATGATTTCATCAACCTGGATGAATTTTCCAAAGGTTGAATATAGCTCATAGTCTGTATCCTGATCAGCTTACATCAAAAAAAGTTGTTGATGTATTGAAAAAGAACAGTTTATAGATTGTAAGGGGATACAGCTGGCATGGAAACTGATGCAGAAGTCATTAAAAAGAGACTTGATTGAGAAAAGACTCTTCTGCTGACAGTAAAAGTGTAGTTGGTCCAACTGCAAGGCTGGCAGTGAAAAAATGTAAAACCAAGCCTGAGAAAAGATGCAGTAGAGGATTCTGAGAAATATACAGGAGAACTGAATAAAATTCCAGCTGGTATATTAGCAAATCTGTCATTTCTTTAATACTGAAGATAAGAAGATTTAACTTTTTGTGTCAAGGCAGAAGCCAAAAAAAACTTGAAAGAAGGACGGAGAGAATGGCAAAAGCATGAGATTGTTTTAAACTCAGGCATTACAGCTCTACTGGTAAGAGGAGCAGTGAGACTTGGAAAGAGCAGACAAAAGGTTATGTTTTATGAAAAATCAGCCAAGCGTGCTTTAGATTTGAAAGAGCAGAAATTAAAAAAGGAAAGAATGAATGCTTGCAATCCAGGAAGACAAAAGGTTAAGGGAGGTGCTGCAGATGACTCTGAGGTTTGTTGAAAAAGTGGAGCTGGTAAGGAGGATAAGGAGGAGGTAAAATCTAGAGGTTTGAGGGGTTGGTTTAGTTTTAATGCTTGGTCATTTTGCAGAAGTCAGGTGCTGTCACTTTGTTCCAAATCCTAATTCTACAGTTAGCTGAAAAAAGTAGTCCATACATGGTAAGTGTGAAGAGTATTAACTGTTGGAAACCAACTTTGTAATTTTTTAATCAATTGTGCAATTAAAATTAGTAAATGAAAGGCAAATCCCATGTGGCTTCATTACAAAAATATTGGCTAGAATTCCTGTTCTTCCTTTACAGGAAGCAGCTCAAAGTAGTTAAGAATGTAATTTTTTTGTCTCTCTTTGCTGTGGTGTTTGGCATAGCTCCTTAAATACAAGTGTTGCTGAGTAGTATAATAAGGCAGTGACATCTTCTAGCTGATAAAATAGGTTGGTATCTTACTTTTACCCTTTTCTTTCTGATTTTTGTCATAGTCTTTAAATGTTCATAACCTGACTAGCTGGATATAGCCCCAACTCATTGAATCTTTATGGGAATGCTGAAATACTTTGCTGACCAGGGATAAAGCTGAGCACAGTTCATCCTGTTGCTTTGCTGAATCTAATGAATTTGCTAAACTTCCTGGAAGTTTCTCCCTTATAAAAATCATCTTGCTTAAGTGCATGAACTAAGCTGTAAAAGAGTCCTGAATGCTGATGAAAACTTGTTATTTCTCTGCACCCTGATGCTGAAAGTGTTGAAAGAGAAAATGGAAAGCTGACTTGTTTGCAGGAGTTGTTTTTGTTTGGCTGTTGCTTTGAACATAAAAAGCCTGGTTCACTGAATAATCCATGAGAAATGCCAAATGTCTGCCAGCTGAGGTCACAAAAATACTTCTGCAGGCAGTCTGCTTTGGATGGTAGATAGGACAGACCTAAACAAGACAAAGAGCCTGCAAAAACACTTCTGTGCAGGTCCCCACTGCCACATAATTCAGGAGCTGTCTGATGCAGAACATCAGTATTAACCTAAATGTTAACTTTGGTGCTGCAGATGGAGAAATTGAGGCCCAGCTGAGCAAGCACAGTTAGTGGGATAACTCTTATTTACATGTTCAACAGTTTTCAGAAGTTGTTAAGCAGTTTAATGCATTCATGGGTCTGAGCTTAATCTTAATCTGCCAGAAAAATTTTGGCAAAGCTACATAACCCCTGAATTCCACCCCAAATCTCCTTATTAATCTAATGTTCAGAGATTACAGTAATGTCACGACTATAAGGTGCACCTTAAAGCCTAAAATTTTGATTGAAACCTGGAAGTGCACCTTATAATCCAGTGTTCCTTATATATGGAAAAAGTTTGAGTATGGAAGGGATCTCAAAACAATTTCTGTTTCACATGGCGCAGCAACAAACATGAAACTCGCAATCAAATGACCGCGAGCCATGAGAACCGCGAGCGCAGCAAGTAGCGAGCAGCTTGGCACTGGGAGCGGCTGCAGGGTGCAGGAGAACAGTGGGCAGGAGTGCCGGGGCCCACGGCACGGGGAGGGCGCCTGGGGCTGCGTTTAAAGGCTGCGCCAATCCGTGAAAAATGTTTGCAAATTGAGCACTTGCCAGTAAACCCCGTGATCGCGCGATTCCGTTACTGATTCGTTTCTTTGTTGCACTCAGATCCTCGCTGCAAAAAAAAGTGCCCCTTAGAGTTGTGAAATTACTGTAGGTCTTAGGTGCACAAGCAGCATGAGCTAAAGCCCGAAACTTTTCTCAGGTTATTTTGGTATTTTTTAAAAAAAACAAACAAACCCACCCCAAAAAAATACCATAAAAGTGACGCAACAGTAGCTCAATGCAGACAATCAAGGCTGAGACAATAAAAAGTGGTTTCTCTGTTTCCTGAGGCCATGGAGTAATAGGTGAAGAGTTTTGTGTCCTTTCTCATTCTTGTACTAAAAATAGTGTTGGGGGAAGGCGTTCATAGTAACCAAGTGTGAAAGCAATTAAATGTTGTCAGTAGGAAGACTGTGAAATGTGTGAAAATGTGGAGGGAAGGAGGATAAGCTTTACAATGAGAGATGTGATGGGAAATACTGCCAAGCAACATAAGTCCTTGAAAAAACAAGCTTGCAAGTGGGCAGCTTTGCTGGATGGATGACAAAAGCGTTTTAAATAAGAGCTGTGGTTTGTATCACTGGGATGACATACATGGGAAGTAGCTGTGTTGTTTGTTCCCTTGCAGAAGCACGATGGGCACTTCACAGTGATCCAGCTGGTGGGGATGCTGCGGGGCATTGCCTCTGGCATGAAGTACCTGTCGGACATGGGCTACGTGCACCGGGACCTGGCGGCACGCAACATCCTGGTCAACAGCAACCTCATGTGCAAAGTCTCTGATTTTGGCTTGTCACGGGTGCTGGAGGATGACCCCGAAGCTGCCTACACCACAAGTGTGAGTTTTTTTATCTAATTTGAGCAGCTGATTGCCTGGTGGCTCTTATATTCCAGTTTCAGATTTGTCTGTGCCATAGGAAGAACAGTCAGAATTGGCTTTGTTCCCTTCTCAGTCAAGTGGTTCTGTGGACACACTGGCACAGCTAAGGGAAGTTGTTTTGATTTTTGGCTGAGGGACGCATCATAACCTTTGGCAAAAAGTTTATTTTAAGCAAATGTGCAATTGTAAGGGGGAGACTTTTTTAGTTCTTTTGAGGTTTTGTTGGTTGTGGAGGTTCTTTCCCATGTTGTTTCCTCTTCTGGCAATTTGTGTTCATTTAGAAGGATATGTTTGGAAAAGAGAGGGATGGGAGAGGAGAGAATCTTACCAGCTTCACTGTTGGAAGCATGCTGTTTGGCCTTGCATTCATAAATGAGAATTTTGATGCTGTTTCACTGAGTTTGCCTTCTAGCTGGACATGTAGGACCTTCCTTGAATGGTTTAGGTCAGTTCTTTAAGACTTAATTCCTCATGTGATGCAAATAAACTGCTTCAATGGCAAATGGGATTTGAGTGAGGAGAGTTGGGGTTTTTTGGGTTGTGGTGTTGTGGGGGTGGTTCCAGTGAAGTGAAAAATTCTTGAACTTGAAGCTTGTTCAAATGACAAGTCCCAACACACCATTTTTTTCGTGATATCAAACTACATTTCAGTTCCAATTATTATCACAACAGCTAACTACAAGCTGATTTTTGATTGATTTTCATATCTATCATTTAAACTAAAACTATTTCAGAGGAGGAGTGCATTCTCATTACTACTCACAAAATGTGCAGAATTTGTATATTCCCATGATAGGGCACAGTGCTAGAATTGTAATAGAGAAGATAAATGAACATTAAATAATTTACTTCGCCCTTTTTTTTCCCTATTTCACTTTTTAAAATGCTGTATGGCAAAAATAAGAAATTCATCTAATTTCTCTGTACTGCAGTAAGTATTGTGGTGCATCTACTGAATTCGATGTAGATATTGTAATGGGACTATAGATCTTATATATTTATATATGTAGAATATATATTTACTTTTAGTTTAGGCCTAAAATAGACATGTTTGCGGCAAATTCCATTTCTTAGAAGCTCTATACAGAACTGCAAGCTGACTTAGAGGAAGACAAGTCACTTTGCAAGGTTTTCTATTGGTTTTAATATGCAAGCTGGGGGGAAAAAGACACAGATTTTACTTTCTATCAGGGATTTCCTTCATTTAGTTCTCAAAACCTCTTTTGCTTCACAGTGCTTCTTGGTAAGAAGAGGCTTGAAAGGGAAAATAGACATCTCTGCAGCTTAACAGGTTCTCACATGAGGGCTGAGCCTTGCTAATCCCATGTGAGAAGCTCAGCTGGCACCAAGTGCCCCAGGGACAGGAGTGAAGTGACATCCTGAGCTCTGAGCCCAGGCACCCCCTCTCCCAGTGATACCAGGAAAGATACCAAATGATAATCAGAGGCTTTCAGCTATTATTTATCCTGTCATTTTCTGCTGGATACCAACACAGAACAATTAGTTTTACAGAGCAGTTAGTGCCTGTCCTGCTCATCATGGCTAGAGCTGCTTTTAATCAGGAAGTGCTATGTTGTGAAAAAAACAAACAGTGCCATGACATATTCCTTTTCCTCTTTATATTAGTGGCTCATCTTCTTTTTCTTCCGCCTTAACTCAGAGTCAGGATCAAATCACAAAAGAGACAAATTTTTCGTGATTGGGCTCAGTTGTTTATTAAATCTTATCTAGAGTACAGAGGGTTCTGCAACACTTCTAGCTACCAGCTAAAAGCAAGCAAAATGGAGGTGAATTTAGCTAGTTACAAGATCTTTTAAAGCTAAACAGTCCAATAGAGAACTTACACCTATATTATTTAGGCTTTTGGCCCAATAACCAAGCCCCTGTGACCCAGAGTGCAGCACTAACTATCCAACCAAAAACTATTACCTGAAACCATGAAGAAGGAAGAAGAAAGAGGAAAGAGACAATGCCCAAGAACTTCCATCTTGTCCTATGCCTATTACTATATTCTAAAAACCCCCATTTTAAAACCCTTCACTGTGTGAAATCACACACTCCTATTTAACTACACACCTGTGATGTTAACTCCATCACTCAAATTTGGAAGCCTTCTCCAAGCCCTCAGGTCAAAAGCAGTGTTCCCCTGGGGGTCAGGAAGCACAGAAAGTTCGAAAATCCCAGGCTTCTGGCTTCCAACACCTTTATCTGTTCTGAAGGGCTTCCCTGAAATGTAGAACAGGCTTTGTTGAAACGCTCCCAGTTTTCCTCTTGGTTCACCCAGCTGCTCCACATGAGAGCCTGCTGTAGGTGTAGAACTCAGAGCCACTGCTCCAACCTGCCAAGGCTGCAGCCAGGTGCTGAGCTGCCAAATGCTGCTGAGCAGGTACCTAGAGCATGTCCAGCAGGAGGGGACATCACAGAGGCTGATGGCCAGTGGCACATCCCTGTGTCAGTCAGGCATCCAAGGTCAATCTGTTTGGACCATGAACCCCCCAAAGATGAAACAGCGTTGAAACTAAGGAGGGAAAATTCTATGTACCATTATGATATGAACTAAACACTTTGGAGATGGGAGGAATTCAAAGCAACAGAGAACAGTTGTTGTATTAATATGTGCATGTATGTAACATGTAGTATGTTGTATGTAGTAGAAGGTATAAGGGAAATGAAAAGCATTTCAAATCATTTATTCTTTCAAGTCCAGCCTTCCTGGCCTTACAAGAGGGTTCTCTCCCACTGTTTCAGTCACTGAGCCTGCCCAGTTCTTGCTGTCCCCTCTGGTCCTTGGGAAGTGTCCTTCCCTCGTTCCTGGGGGCAGACTGGCAGCTGCAGTCCATGTTCTGTGTTACACTCACTCTGTAGGAACTGGGCACAGCCAGTTCCTGTGGGATGCTCTGGCTTTCCATGTTCCCCTTGAGCAAGTCCAGCAGGCTTCTCTGTAGGAGCACTCAGCAGAAGTCCAAAAGCCCTGTCAGTTTTTAGAAGGACTCAGCACAGCTCTGACCAAAACAGGGTGGGGACACAAAGGAAGGATTTGTCACAGTGGCTGTGGAGAACTCAGGGAAGGCTTTCACGGTAACAGAAGGGACCAGAAGCCCACACTGGGTGCCAAATCCTCTTGGAGCTCTCACTGCCCATCATGTTGGCACTGACCTTTTTCCCTCCTCATGAACATCTTCCCAGCAGCAGGCCATGTGTATTACTAGAGGATTTTATAGCATCTCTTTATTTCCACACTGTGTTTTCAACATGTGAAGGTTAAAGCCTCAGTGTTCTCTCAAAGATTCTCGTGCTTTTAGAATTCATGTTTCTTCTCCACAGAGATTTTTATTGGTAACAGCCCCGTACCTGTAACTGCAAGACATCCACAGAGTGGGTCTGCATATTGAATAGTGGTATTTTTAGCCTCACATCTCCCAGTACAGCACTGTCACTGTCAGTGATTATTTTATCTTCCCCTCTTTGTCTTAGTCCTGGTGTCAGAAACTGAATGGTACAATTGGATATTTTATTTGGAAATTATCTACAATACACTGTAAGCCAAAAATAGACTTTTATATCTATGATCCAGTGGTTAATTATTGTGTGAATATATTCTTTTTGTCTTCCAGCCTATTGAGATAAAGGATGTAAATATATCTTTGATGAGAGAGTTTTCAGGAAATAAAATATTGATTCCTGTTTGTTACCTGGAATCAAAAAAATTTACAGCAAGGTATCATTTTAGAATAGGAAGGAGGAATTAAAAGCCAGGAACATTTGACTGCAAATCTTTGTGTTCCTGATTGATCAGGAAAAGACAAGCAAACTTTGGGATAACTGAGTACTAGGAGGGTTTTGCCTTTGGAGACAAAACTTTCCTTTTTAGTAGTGGTTTCCAAGGCAACAGTCATAAAAAGACATTTCTAGTATATAAATAAGCATTTGTGTCAATACAGAGGACATCTAGGCTCTTGCGTCCCTGCTTTTAGATAGACTGTGTTAGATGTTGCAGATTCATTTAGTTTAAAATGTGGTCAGGGTTCACGTGTGGCCTCCTCTTTCAAAAGGAGCCCCATGGCCCCAGAACAACTTTTTACCTGTAGCAAAATATTTATAATCAGAACAGAATTTGTGTCACTACTGCAAAAAAAGGACTTAACTGGTATTTCTCTTATATGTGACAATTTAATAATCTGCATTGAATCTGATTTTTAGTGAGACAAAAAGCTCTACCAATAGAATTATATGATAAGGAAACATATTCTAGATCTCTTTTATCAGCTTTATTTCTGAATCCATTCTGAATTCATTCATTCAGCCTTACAATATGAAATATTTTCTTTCCATAATAGTAGTTAGACAATTGGTTTATTGTATTTTATTTCCTGAATCACTTTTTAAACTTTATAGGTTTGATTCTTCTCAAGGCAATTGGGTGAAAAACCACATCCTGAAAATTTTCAGACTTATCAGACTCATTAGAGGAGCAAAGATTGATGCCAGTAATCTTTATAAATTAAAGCAAGTAGCAAAACTTCAGGAGGATCAGGATGAGACATTCATATTTTTTGACTTTGTAATATATTTTCCACATTGCAAGATACTTTCAGATTTCCCTGAATGGAACACAAGTAACAGGTTTGAGGAGAGAAGGTTTAATTTGCTGAAAAGTAAAACAAGATGCAAATGATTTTCCAATTAATTTGGGATGTTAAGCAATGGTTTCTGAGCAACCTCTGAGCTATTGAAAGCCTATTGATTAGGTATTTACTTTAAGTTTAGAATTAATAATAGACTGTAGACCAAATTCGTTATTGGCAACCACTGAGAAAAAGAAGCTGCAAAGGTCTGCATTAACCTGGTTTTTTTAAAACTCATTGGTGACCTAATGTTGAGCACAAATGGTGAAACTCTTTAACTCTGTGTGTGACATGACATGAAGAGTCTGGAGCATGAACCAGTCTGAAGAGGAGGAGCTGAAGAAAATGAGGCTTGGGGGGACCTTACTGCTCTCTACAACTCCCTGGAAGGAGCCAGGGTCAGCCTCAGCTCCTGGTAATGAGTGACAGAACGAGAGGAAACATCAAGTTGCTCCAGGGAAGATTTAGATTGAGTATTAGAAATTAAAATATCCTCCCAATGCTACTATGTGAGATTATATTATTATCTGTCAGACCTCAATGGGATCCCAAAGGGGTGGTCTTTGGATAGGTCACTTGGTGCCATCCTGCCTCATCAGGATCATTGTGCTCTTGTGCAGGAATCCAGCTTGGCTGCTGCTGCCAGCCCCCAGACACTGCCAGTCCCTGCTGTCAGCTGGGCACACCCTGCTGAGGGCAAAGGT
This sequence comes from Sialia sialis, assembly GCA_009812075.1. Taxonomy (NCBI): domain Eukaryota; kingdom Metazoa; phylum Chordata; class Aves; order Passeriformes; family Turdidae; genus Sialia; species Sialia sialis. The sequence goes on along the minus strand of VRYO01001681.1, from coordinate 20,983,432 downwards.
TTGCTTTTAACTGCAGTGTGACAGTAGGAATTATACTAGTGGGACTCTGGCACACACATAAATATTGTGCACTAGCAAGTAACTATCTCAGAATGTGGGCAGGAAGCAAGTTAACAAGAGCTGTGCTGATGTGTGAGAACTGCAGTGCAGTAATTTCATGACTGTAAGGTTTACCCTTTTGACTAAAATTTTGATCAAAACCCGGAAGTGTGCCTTATAATCTGGTGCGCCTTATATATGGACAAACTTCAGAAATTTGCCAACATGGAAGTGTGAGCTGAGCCGTGAGAGCCGTGCCAGCCAGCGCCAGGGGCGGACGGGAGTGCTGGGGACCACGGTATGGGGAGGACGCCTGGGGCTGCGTTTAAAGGCTGCACCGATCCGTGAAAAATGTTTGCAAATTGAGCACCTGCCAGTAAACCCCACGATCGCGCGATTCCATTACTAATTTGTTACTTTGTTGTGCACGCATATCCTTGCTGGGAAAAAATAAAGTGCATCTTATAGTCCGGTGCGCCTTATATATGGACAGAATACGGAAATTTGCTGACAACCCGGAAGTGCGCCTTATAATCCGGTGTGCCTTATAGTTGTGAAATTACTGTAACTGGGTTTAAAGTGTGTGATGGGATTTGTGCCCACTGGTGCTGAGATGAGCCCCCTACCCCTGATTGCCAGCTTCAGCTGGATCCATTCCCTGCTCTCAGAGGATTCCTGGGCATGGAGATTCTGTATCTGCCCTCTTCAAGCCTCTCTCATCTCTTGTGGTGACCTGGACAGAGCACACTCTGGACAAGCAGCCAGCAGGTGAAGGAGTAGCCAAAGGAAAGAGTGTCTTGGGAAAAAAAGACTTTTTGCCTTTTGGGCTGTTACAGTGTGAGGTGTGATGCCTTTTTATTAGCAACTGTGTTTAAAAGTAACAGAAATGCCAAACTGAGCCATTCAGTGCAGTGTGTGCTGCTTGCTATTTACTTGGGTGGTTTGTAGCCACCCCTGAAGATGAAAATATCTCTGTGACAAATTTTAAACATTTGGAAACATTCATGTTCAAATTCTCTCTTCAGCTTTTATCCAGCTGTGATCTCAAGTTCATCTAAGAGGTTTTCTGGTTTATTTAACCCTCCTTACATTTAATAATAGAAATAAACAGGCTGTAAGAGACCACAACAAAGTCTGACCCTATGAGGAATGTCCCAGGACAGGAATAAAACATAAAATTAAACTCCATGTTCTGTCAAACTTTGAACTTCTGTGAGTACTCACTTCCACTTGAGTTCTGAGAATGCATACAAAAAAGCATGCAAATTTGCATTTAGATGTGCAGAAATTAAAAAGGAGCATAATGGTTGAATTTAATTATAAAACTTAATCTCATCCCTGCTTTTATCTTCCACACCACTCCAAGCAGAAACTCCAGATATGGAATTGGCAGAGAAATACAGTTGAAAATTTGCATTTCACTTTTTCATTCCCAAAATTATGATGTTGATGAATTCAACCCAAGTTTGTTTAAAGATTTTGGCTGTAAAAAGGTGGTATTTTGTACTTCAATCCTAACGTGGCTTTCAAAGCAACATCTATCATTCATTGTAATCCAATTTAATTTCAAATTAGAAGAATATATTGTTGTGTAATCAATCAAAAGTATGCAGCCTTTAAAGATTTGCAAGCTCTGCCTTTCTTTTAGCTTGGATTTCACCTTTTTGTCTCTCGGTCTTCCTCCCATTTTCATATTAACAAATTTGAGTTTTGAACTCCACGTGTATGTGCTTTTGCTATTTCTCAGGTTGACTGTGTGAACATCTCTCAGTGGTTTTATTTACAAATGTTTCATAGGATTGAGAATTAACTACTTACAGAACTGTAGTGCTGGTGCTCTTGGAGATCTTTGCATCTTAGGAAACATTTGATGAATCCGTTTGTGAAATTTAACCTCGAAAGTGATAGCAGTTTTTGCCTTTACAGAGAGTCACAAGTCTGTCTTTGGATAAGATTCAAAACTTGCCAGTATTCAGTCCGTACAAAGAGGCAATGTTAAATCTCTGAGCAAATCTTAAGTAGCTGTGCAAGGACAGAGGAGGTGGGAAAAGGCAATGCACTCGCGAATAATTTCTGAACTAAAAGAGGATTATGAATCTCAGAAAGCTACAGGTGGTGTTTTTTAAAAAATAAGGGTCTGACCAAGACACCAAAGTTACTGACTCCTCAGCTGGGCATGAAAACCTTGAAAAATGGTCAGTGCACACTCTTCTTCTTAGAAACCAGGCCAATAAATGTAAGCACTGCACTTATGAGTATGCATGCACTGCATACTATGAGCAGTCATTTTGTTGTTAATTGCTCATACTGTTAATAGATTATTTTTTAAGGCTAACAATTTCCAGAGTATTAATCTAATTTCAGGCAGCTGAGGTTTTAGCCCTGTGTGGATTTGATTGCATACATTTATAATTTTTAATGAGAATTTTCAAACTACAATTTAAGAAACTATTGTAAACATGCACAACATGCTTATACATTTTTAGTGAGATCTTTATTCACTCAGAACCATGCACACTTAAGGATAAAAAAGTAGGTGTACTCACATAAAACCAAAGTTAATGCTCTGTTGCCAATTCTGTGCATGAATGTAATCTTGAATGCCTTTTTTGTTTATTGCAAATGAAGGATTACAGTTCATTTAGGATTTTAGTATTCAATGTATTAAGCAAGGTGCAATAAATCATGAATGCCTTTCCTGTGCTGGAACACACCTGCACTAGGCACAGCTCCTGATATTCTGTTTAATGATCTTCCAGGCAGTCCATTAAGGTCAAAGCAGTTGCTTTCAGTAGCATGTCAGCTGACAGCAATTCCCATAGGTTATGGTATTTTGATATATAGAACAAGCAGGACAGTCTCCTGAAAGCCTTGAAAAAGAAAGTAGCTTATTCATTTAGGTGTTTCGGTTGTTTTTTTGGTTTTTTTCTCATTAAATCTACTGGTACCTTTCAAGGATGAATTAAGAAACTATTATAAAATTTATTTACTGTATGCTTACAAGAGGTGAGTAATTCACTGGGAAAAGAAAACCATTCAACTCTAGTGAGCCAAACAGCTCAGCTCTAACTCCTTTATTTAGTTATTGGTAAGTGAAAGGGAATAAGAAATGGATGATTTTTTGTTTTCATTTGTTGTACCACTCTCAGTGGGAATTTATGAACCACTTTAAATACCAGTGTAAAAATTAACTACTCTGCATACAGGCATATAAAACGTCTGGGTTGAAAATCCGAAGCACTTGGTTTCAGCTTTTGTAAAGCTTTATAATTAAGTCTTGACATATTCCACAGCAGGATGTGTTATGTCCATGAGTATGATTAAATGAATTCTAGTAAAAAAAAAACAAAACAAAACAACCACCTGTTGGACTTGGTTATTTAAAAGCACTCAGTAGTTCAGGTGCATGTTTCAAAGCTCACGTGGAAGGAGCTTGGAGAGGAGGAGACTCATCCTGTGCCTTCAGCTGCTGTGGATCGTTTCTGTTTGTGTCTCATTTCTGTTTCTGCTGAGGTGGCTGTGTCAACTGGAGAGCAGAGTTATGAGCCTGGAAGAGATGGAAAATTCTCAGCAGCACTGCTAGATTGTGATGAAATCCTGTTTATTTCCCAGAATTGGGAATTCCTGTGTGCTGAACAGCTGATGTATGGTTGCACTGTCTTTAAGGGGTGGAGGGCTTTCTGTCTGGTTCCTGAGGGATTACCCTGCATTTTATTTGCATATGACAGGCTAGGCTTGTGTTTCTTAATGACTGTCATCAATTTGAAATTTATCAAATGAGAAAGAGGTGTTAAAATTTCAGAGACACTACTTATGTTCATGTACCATGAAAATAAAAGGTAACACAGATAACAAATTCTGTTAATTTAGCAAGCACTTGACCCTAATTGATTTTAGCCTGGAATTCTGATATCTGGGGTTCAAAGCACAAATCTGGGGAAAACCAAGATTCCTTTTCTTCTTTTACTTAGGTGAAGAGAGCAAGTGGGGAGTTTTTGGGAACATTATGGATATGCTGAGTCACATCTTTGTTTAAAAGATGTGTGGATGTGGTACTCAGGGATGAGTTTTAGTGATGGACACGGGAGCGATGGGGAAATGAGAGGACTTGATGAACTTAGGGGTGTTTTCCAAACTATATGATTCTATGAATCTGCCTGCTTCTCTGGGTAATATTGCACATCTGGGAGGGTTTAGGATACATTAATGATGGAAGAGTTCACAGATAAGAAAGGAGGATCTTTCCATATTGCTCAACTACTCTTTATATAACAAATCTGGCAAAGGGTAGATCCAGTGAAATATGAGAGGGGGGAGTTCCACCTAGAATGATTTTTGTTTTTGTGTTTAGATGTGTAGTACTGATGTTTCATCATGTCTCCTTTGCTCTCCTGTGGCCTGACTGCTGTTATGTCAAGGTTTTGGTATTCACTTCAGCTAGAAGAAGGAAGTCAAAAAAAATGCACGTCTCACATGCTGATGAATTCTAGTAATTCTAATATTTCTTCTGTACATGATATCAAAGTTTTTGTAAATCAGATTCTATAATTACAGAAGGAAGTTTCTGAATCAAGGTAGTCATGTGTGTTAAACTTAATCTACTTTCATATTTTTGTAATAGAATTGTTAACTTGGGAACAAGGCTGACCTAGTTATTCACCTAAATTAATCCCTGGTGAAATCAACCAGAGGAATTTCCATTGACCATGTAGGAATTGTGATTTGCCCTATATCAAAAGGATGACTACAGTAAGATGTTTTTCAGTGTTGCCTGTTTGCTTGCAAGAATGAAAGTCAGATCCTCTTCAGTAATACACAAGCCCTTGGGAATCTCACTTGTGCACTTTCCTGATCCATCATTTTCAAAACTTTGCAACGGTAAACTTTTAGTTCCTTGCATTCTTTTTTAGTCTTGCTCTTTGGCAGACTTTCAGGATAGCAGCTTCTTGCCCAGCTGAGTTCTTCCCTTCATTGTAAGGGGGGTTGGGAGGGGAGGATGATTCACAGTTTGCAGTTTCTGTTTCTCCCTTTGAGCAGAATGTCGCAGGAATATTGCAGCACTGTCTGAAAAAAGTGTCAGATTGGTGTGACTCTGATCAATCTAGGTCAGACATCACAGTCTTTGCTCAGGACTTACTCAGGCAAAACTCCTGTTGAGTCCAGTGGGAGTTTTGCCTGACTAAGCACTGTGGGATTTTGCCCTTAGTATCTAAAATATTTGATCTGTTCCTGGTGCTCATGGAAGTGCTCCAGAGGCAAATCTTGTATCTTGTCCTTGACTGCCCCACTGTGGCTGTATCCTCATCAGCTTAAAGGCCAGCAGATTCCTGTGCCTCCCAATATTAAGCATCTCTTCATTGACAGAATATTTAAAAAGACCAAAACCTGCATAGCTTCATATTTATTATATTTAAAGTAATTCCAAAACTGTGCATTAACTGTGAATATTAGTGTGTGAAAAGGAAATTATATTTTTGTATTCTGGACTTCTTGTTCCACTTTTTTCTGCTCTAGAACTGCAGAATTTTGTTTACAGTTGTGAGGGCTTGGGGGGAGTGAAAAGGAATCTTGACTCTTGAGAAATCTCATGGCTTTTTGTTGTCTCCTATAAAATATTTCACAGGTTCATATCACTGCCTGTTCCATGCGAGGCTTTTGGTTCACAGCTCAAATGTGAGAAATTCATTCAGTGAGGACCAGGGTCAGTTTTGTGGGGTAATAGATGAGGCATACTGAGTCATTAATGAACTCAAATTCACTGCTATCTCCAAATAGTTTTATTTGCAAGTAAGGCCTTAGATGAACGTGCTTAACTGCCCTCACAAAGAAATATGTGATATTTGGATATAAAGAAGAATATGGAAGATCTAGTTTTCTTCTTAGTAACGTGACCATGCTTAATGTTACGATTTTTCTGAACTTAGCTGAAATGCATTTTGAGATGAGACTTTTTATCCTCCCCCATAACACCACATCACTGACACTACTTTCATTTCTACTCTAATTTCTGTCTGCCTCTGTCTTCACTCTCAGTGCTTTACCTATTAGTGCTTCCTCTGTTTCCTCTTTTTATTATATCTTGTTTTATCTTTATTTCTGGAGCTAGAACTATCTTTTTTTTTTTCCCATCAGGCACTCTGTTTTTCATTTAAATTCCCTCTTGAAGATCCATATCTGAGGGTTTACTACAAACCCTTTTGAATAAAAATGCAGTCACCCTACTCCTTATTCTTTTAAAAAAAGCTCTAGGGTTTATCTCATCATAAATGTGTTTCACATCTCCTTAGAAGCTTGTTTATCCTTACTCAGGCTGAATAACTTCAGAGCTTCTCCTGAAATAAATACTCCAAATGTGGATAAGGTGTTACCCAATATGAACAATTACCCTGAGAGCATCAGCTCTTTCTCTCACTGTCGCTGTCACAGCCTGTACAAAAGAACACTTGGTAAACAACCAGTTGTAACCTAAGAAAAGCATTCTAGAACCATTTCTCCAAAATGAGGAAGCTGGGAACAATTATAAAATATTTGCCTCTCTTTACTCAGCCTGCCTTAAATTCATCATTATGACACACTCCAAGAAAAAATTAATTTCGTGCCCAAATCCTGCAAGTCAGCCACCACACTTAGCCATTCCTTGTATTTCAACCTCTTTAGCAATGTCATGATTATAGATGAATTTATTTTATTTTTAAACAAAGGCTTTTCAGTGCTGATACACTCCAAGAATTACAGGAGCCACACTATTGATTAAATATAAAGGCAGACATGCAGTTCATAGTCATTTTTTCCTGGAAAAGCATGGAATGTCCATCAGCCTGGTTCTGTTTTCATTCTGTATCAATGAATAAACCTTGCACAATCATTGTAGTGTCCCTTTTGCATTATACTCAATGTACATAAACACATTTCTCTGAATTGATCACTGAATTTTTCAGGAAATTATTAATGAAGTTGTTGGCTTCATGAAAGCACCTGACATGAAGGGACTGTCCAGCCTTTTCTCTAACAAGCTAGAATAATTAATTCAAGTTGCCAAATAATGTATTCAAAAACATCTTTAAGTAAATGTTTTTGATATAAAGTTTAATTTGGTCTTTGTTCCCTTGGTCTGATTTTTGATATCATTTTCTCAGAAATAGCTCTCTGACTAACCTTTCCCTAGTAAGTTTAGTATAGTTCATTATAGGAGTCAGGTAATTCAAATGTATTTTAAAAGTAAACAGCTCCTGTGCTGTGGCTTACTCAGGATACTTTTCAAACGTGCAGATGCTGATCAGGGATGAAAATGCTTCCCAGAAGTTGAGAAAGCTTGTGTGTATCTGTCTTGAGTAACAGTGATTCAGTTGTGTTGTTCTAAATTGAAAGAATATATCATATACTGGTCCAGATTTACTCAGTTGGAGTTGTGAAAAACATTTGGAGTTGTACAAAGGGGAGGAAGTCAATAGAGCACCCTACAAAACATTTAGGGAAGTCAAGGACCCCTATTCCAGCCTCTCCAAGAAACACTGTGCAATTAGACACATTTCATTCTGTCTTTTGTTCATTTTGTGCGCTCAGCTGCATAGCCTTAAAATTCAGTTTTGCAGAATTTCTAGTTTAATATGTAAAAATGATTCCCCTAGCCAGCTCTCCTGGATAAGAATGGAAGCAGGAGTGCCACAATCCCCTTTGGCTTTAGGATCAGAGATAGGCATTGAATTGCCCAGTTAAACTGGAGCTTTTTTCCTTTTTTCCATGTGCTAATTGAAACAACTCTTGGCTTTCTCTTGTACTTGGCTAGAGTAAGTCAAGAGCAATTCTGCTCATGTCTTTGTAGTGAGTCTGGCCTTGTGCATTGCCCATCTCAAGATTTCATCTCTGCACCTTGTTCCTTTGGCTGATGCTGGGTATTGCCACTAAAACAGGAATATGCTTTATACCATATAAATGGATTCTTTTTTGTGAGCAATAATTATTTTCTTTTAATCAGAAAGACTGAAAAACTTCCTGGGATTTCTTTCATCTCTTGATCAAGTTTTCTGGGTTTTTTTCAGGGTACAATGTCACAATGTCACAATAAGTGTAGGTATAGAAAACAGGGAGAAAATACGCTTAACAGCTGTGACTAAAAAAAAGGAATATATTTCACTGCATAGTATTTCTTCTGAAATTTGCTCAGTTTATAGAATAAAAGGGGGGAAATCCCACACTACAATACACTATAAATTATTCAATGAAATGAATGCACACTGTGTTGTGCAGACTTTCAGTCTTTTCTAACTGGGAGCTGCCAAAAGTTCATGCTCATAAATTGTTTAGCAGACCTGAAAGAAATATGCTGGGATCCATAGCTTCAGTAATTTGTTGAGGTTTTAATATGTTCTTTTTCTTTCCAGTTGCATATAGAACATTTGGCCTCCATCAGAAATAACTAGTAAAGAACAGTGAGGGGGCTTGTATGTATTTTTGGTGACAACTAACTCCACATAATGGTAATATCCCATTGGTATGTGTAGGTGACAGAGTCACCTAAAGGCTCATTTTGACATGCAGAAGATACCAGGTTTCATGGTTAAATATCCTAATTTCAGCAGGGCTTTAAGTCCCTGTTGGAAATTGAGGAGGAAAGGCTTGTGACAGGACTCTGAGGCAGTGAGAATTTTGGGGAAAAAAATGCAGATCTTGCTTGAAGGTTAGGCTCAGCTTTATGAATTGTGCCAGCCCCTTCTCATTGCCAGGAAGTTCTTCCTCTCCTCTCTGAGCTTTGCTGCCAGGTCATCAGAAACTCCTCCAGGCTGTCTCCTGCCTGCCACATCTTCCTTTCTCCTGAGTGTTTCACTGAGCAGGGTCAGTGGCAGCCCCAGCAAAGGGGCTCAGAGGAGCTGGAGGAAAACTGGAGCCTCCCCCAGGGCTTCCACCTAAAAACCCAGAGGAAAATATCCATCTGACAGGATTGCTGCTTTTTTACTGTTCTAGAAGGACCTGCTCCATCTCCTGACTGGATGACTGAATAACAAGCAGCAAAAATTATTTCTGTTAGTCAGCGGTACATGATGGGATGTTCTTTGCTAATCTGTGCAGTAAAATAGAAATATCTAAAGCTCATACAAAATTTTAAGCAAAGATTGATGTGATATGACAAAGACTCATCATAGCAGAGATGACCTCAGGCTCTGAAAGTTCTGTCCAGAAGGTCTGCTCCATTAAGAGAAATATCAACATTGCATGCTTCAATTTGTGTGCAAATTTAATTACAGCCAACGCACAGGCTGGGCCCCACAAACTGCTGGCAGCTCAATTTCTCAGAACAGGTGATTTTACTGAGTTCTCTTCGTTTGGGAAGAGTCAACTGCTGGAATGATCATGGCACTGAAATGCTGGTGCTTTTCACAAAAAAAATCTTTAAAATGTATCTCTTAAAAATTCCCCCTTGTTCAAAATACAGTGAACTTTTTCCAGTTGGGCCATAATTTTTTTTCACAGGAGGTTAAGCTGGGACAGGCATTTATGAGGAACCAACCCCTCTACTCCCAAGATCTTAGCCTAGTGTTAGAGAAATGTGTATTTTCATAGATTTTTTGGTGGGGAAAAGCTGTTTTTCAGAGTTAATATGCACACAACTCTTGCTGCTGGCTGTGCAGCACCAGCTTCATAGCCCATGTGAAGGGCACCTCCCAGTGTTCAGCATTCCTGCAGCATTCATTGGCATCACACACTTTTATTTGCAGTTGCTGTGCTGCTGACATCCCCATGGACCAAGCTCAGTGCTCATGAACAATTCCTTCATGTAGGAACATGTGTTGTTTTCTTTATGTCAGAGTCCTTCAAAATACCAACTCCAAATTTTCTGTCTTTTTAAGTTTTCCTAGGCCAGTATCTTTAAGGAGCACAGTAGTATTTGGTGAGACCCCATGAGGATTCTGGGAGGGTTATTCACAAACTTATGAGCCATCACAATCATCTCATTTCTACCCAGCTACTAAATATAATTTCACACTTTTTCCTTCTTCTAAGTACTTCTACCTGCTCTGTTGTTTGTGAGAAAAATATGCATCTTGTCACAACAGGGAAAACAACAAACAAATCTTCAAAGAAGAAAATCGAGGCATGAAAATCATACGGATTTTTTTTTATCTTTTCCCTAATTTTACCTCTTTCACTTCTGCCTCCTGGTTTTATCAAAAGTAAAGAGCAGGTGACGGGACTTAGCTGATCTTGCTGCTTACTTATCCAGGGTCATGACTGTGTGGATAAAGCAAAGTGCAATGTTTATCCTAGAAATGGACCAAATGCTGCGTGTTCATTGGAACATCTGTGAGTTTGGCTTGATGACAAGTCCCAGAGCAACACCAGAAACCCAGTGTTTGCTCCTGCAGCTTAATAGTGCTGATGCATGTTTAATCAAGTTAATGGTAGGAGGAATAGCACTTAATAGAAAATACAAAAAAAAAATCAAAAAAAATCCAAGCCTAAAATATGAAACTGAATTTCCATTATGAAAGTTAGCATGCAAGTTGAAAAACAGATAAAGAGAAATTATCAGCTCAGCTTGCCTTCTTGTCTTTGAGCTAAACTGAAAAAAGAAAATAGAACAAATTATGTGATCTTAGAACCTGAATATCATTCTGCTGGTTTTGTAGTGTTTACAAAATCAGAGGTAGGAGATCAACACTGCTGTACTTTGGGACATGCAACACAGTGTTGCACTGAGGAAAAGTTTTGATTTATTACAGTGAATATGATTCATTATTTAACAGCCTAGAGATCTATGTGTTTCTGTGGCTTAGTGACTTCAGCAACATTTCTCCATTGCATGTGGAATATAATGCAGGACTGGTAAGTGTAATAGAGATTGCTCCATGGTGGAATTGTTAGAGGTAATGCCTTTATTTTGAGTCACATCGTTTATCCTTTCCTGGTTAGGTGCATACTAAGAATAATTGTGGTTTTTCCATACCAAATTAGAACTGGTTCTGTTTTGCCTATAACTATTTCCTTCTTGAAAATCTGTATGTGGATTTTTTTACTGAAGTGAACACACTGCAAAGGAGAAAGGTGTCCACTTAAGCATTCATAGCAGTTGACCATTATTTTGTTCTATTTTTATAAGTACAAAATCTGTCATAAGTCACATGTGAGATCAAGGCACAGCCCAGAACCCAGCAACTGTATAAGCTAGAACTTTTATTTCAGAGATTCTTGCTCTTCTACCTTGCAGTTTCACCCATATAAATCATTTACAGCCTGGTTTCAGTAACAATGAGCATCCAGAAATCCAGTTATTGCCAGTGGGAGCTGCAGGTATTCAGAATATTTGATGGTGCTTTAACTTCTGTCTATTTTTCCCACTGTGAAATGGAGACAGCAGCTTCTTCAGAGGGTTGCCATGAGAATAGTTAGTTGGGAGCTGTAAAAGATGCTGAGGAGCAAAATGGCTGAGCAGTGTTGCTGCACCAATTTCATGTTGAATCATTTCAGCAAAATCACCTCTTGTTTGTGGAAATACATATAAAATACAAAGCGTGAAAAACAACTCTGCAGATTTGGTTACAGTGCTTAGAAAAGTCATTATTGGTCAGCATACCTCCAAAAAAAATCCTTTATAGGCTTTTAGGGAATTGTGAAGACAATTGAGCAACAGCACAAAAACAAGATTGTTTATCTGACTTGATGTTTTTGTATGGTGCATTTGCTGTGATTATCATGAATCTAAAGAGCGCAGTTTCAACACTGAGCTTTACAACAACCCTCAAATGCCAAAATAAACAAAATTATTTAAGTGTACTCATGCTTATTTTTGCTATACATTTTTAATGAAGAAACAATTGTCTGTATTCCACGGCTGAACATCTTATGCAACTGAAAGATTTTGAAGCACTAAAAAAGATCAAATGTGCAATAAAATGCCATGGCATTAGTGCATGGAAGCACTGTGTATATTGCAAAAAGCAATATATAAAAAAATTGTTCATTGCTTTCATTAACTCTTTTGTGACTGGGGATGGAGTGCATTACTTTGATGGTTTTTTTTGGTTTTTTTAATTTGGCTGAGTTATGCCGAAAGTGCAGCCTAATCTGCCTTTCATTGGTGAGAATAGATGCCCCAGAGATACTGATGCTGTAGTCCTGGGGAGGGTCTCAGAGACTATTCCAGAAGGTGTGGAAGTTCCAGGAGAGAGGACTGATCTGTATCAGCTTCCCTGAGCACATTCTTAAGGCTGTAATTAGTCAGCTCTCTGCTACCTGGAATAAATCAAGCAGTGTTCTGGAAGCTGCTGATAAGGGATGGTGGCTTCTTTTCAGCATTGTTTTTGGTGGTGTTAAATCACTGGACACTGAGTTTACCTGCAGGTTTTATTGGGTGAAAGTATGATCTCTATTCTCTGAAAGGTTCAAGCCCTTCCTGCAGTTCTTTGACTGGATTTTCACTGGTTGTCAGGAATTCCTGAGACTGATCACCAGGCTCCTCCAGGAATTGCCAGTCTACACCAAAAACAAGCAACTGCGGAATGCATTTATTATAAAATACACCCTACTTTGCTGTGAGTGTGAAAATAAGTATTGTCTTGATTAGCATTCTGGGTTGGTTTCTTTTCAAGTGGTACAGATTTTGAAGATAAGGTTGAACTTCAGCATTTACATAAAAGACCTTAAAAACAAGAAATCAAAACCGTGCATTAGTATTCCATAACTTTGTTGATATCAAAACCATTTGGCTTTAATTTCCTTAAGTATACAAGGTCATAATCCAGAAATCAAATGGGAGCAAAAGAGTTGGCTGTTAACTATCCAGAGACTGAGTTGAAAATGCATTTTCCTAAAATGTCATTAAGTTCTGCTGAATGTTTTTGATTTACTCTCCCTTCCCCAATGCTATTACCTGAAAGAGTTCAGATGCTGCAGGCACAGCTGTGCTAGAACTGCCTATTGCAATGCATTTCTTTCTTTGTCCACCAGAGATTTGGAAATCCACTTCCTATCTGTATATTCATATATGCATATGTTCATTTTTCAGTATATAAATGTAAAAGATGCTTCCTGCAGAAGTTGCACTCATATATTATGCAAGTTTCCATGTAAGCATGACTGCAATGCACCTGTCTTAATGCTGAAAATTATTAAAATTGCTGTCTCTCAGCAAATTTGGGCTTTAAGAAGCTTTGTCATTTGACAACCTACCTCTGCTAAATTGATGTTTCTAAATTTAAAATAATAGTTTTTTAAAAAACCTTCCTTGGTTTCCAAGATTCTGCGCTAGGTAGATAATTTTTTTAGTGAAATAAACATGCTGGATTTTTTTTTTTTTTTTTTTTTTTTTTTTTTTTTTTTTTTTTTTTTTTTTTGGAGAGACACTCTCAAATCTAAATTTTCAGCTACTTTGATGAAGCCTAGTAGTGAACTTATGAAGGTAATGCAAGAGTTCCAGCTGCTTAGAGGGTGTCATTATGAGGTAAACCACAGCAGCAGTGGCAAATTTGATGCCAGAAAACAAGTGACAGGCCCCCAGAAAGGTTGGAGTTGGAAGGGACATTAAAGACCCTGTAGTTCCAAATCTCCCCTGCCATGGGCAGGGACACCTTACACTATACCAGTTTGTTCCAAACCCCATCCAACCCAGCCTTGATATCCCCAAAATGTTTCCTTCTGATGATGTCTTACTGTAATATGTCATGGAAGTGACAACTAATATATTGTATGATAAAGTAAAATATCCCCTGAGCAAGGTACAGGAATGACAAATTATGTTAATATGTTACTGCCATTATATTATCATCAGTCGAGTGATGATTTGATATGATGCACCATCAGAAAAACCCAAAGTGTTATGTCTTCTGGGGATTGCAAGGTGTAAATTCAACTGACTTACAGAACAAAAGGTATTAAAGTGCCACAATTCACTAACAGACTAAATGAAAGTACATCAAGATAAAAACACAAAAGTCTCGTAAGCTCAGTACTAAGTACTAAGGAGTGTCACTGTTTTAAAGGCCAGAAGCAGATCCTCAGTGTCTGTAAGCCCAACATTAGAGCAGAATAAACACCAGTTTATGAAACTGGCCTTGCCATCAGACTCATCAGTCAGGGCTTTGCTCTGGTGAGTTGCAGATGAGTGTGACATAGGAACCAGCTTGATGTTCAGTGCCCTTTACTCAGGCAGCTGGCAGAGCTCTGGGTGAACGTGGGTAACTGCAGGAAGGCTTGACCACATTCCTGTGCCAAACCATTCATCATCCAACAGATGGTTATCCTATTATTCAACAATTTGCATACTTCAGTGATCTATGGACACTGCCACTGTGTCTCTACACCAAATAGAAACATCAGAGAAGCTCTGCAGTGAAGCAGCCCTTGCTTGGGTTGAAAACTACTCTTGTATGTTCATTTCTTTGGCATTTTTTTTGGTGATGCACTTCATCTGTGTTTGTGCACTTACAGACAACACTGTGTTGCACCTTCTGCTATCTGTGGGGGATACCTTCCAGGGTCAGAGAGGGAAACATTTCATTTATTAATTTTAATGAAGCCCTGTATCCTGATGCTCTGTTACAGACATCAGCTGCATTTTCATGCCGCAGTCACCCTGGTTCTCAGGCTGCCTTCTGCAACCTCTGTAGCACAGCTTCTGATCTGAGAACCTCCCCAGGCACCTTCACAACACATCCAGCTTCTTCTTGTGCTCTTCCACTTCCCTGGTAAAGTTTAGATCCCTCCCATGCTCCTGTGGCCTCATGCAATATCAAATTACTCATAAGCCTTCCACATCCCTAAACCTATCTCGCCAGTAGCCCAAATATTTGCCAGCTGCGCAACTTGTGTTGTGCCTGAAGTTGTGCAACCTGATGGGCCACTGAGCTGCTGCGTGGCCCAGAAGTACAGCAGCATCTTGAGCTCTTCCATAGGAGAAATGCTGGGATCTCTCTGCTTTTCTTGGTTTTCCTTAAACACATGGGAACTAAGCAAGGGATCAGCTGCATATTTGTAGAGGCCCAGTGGTCCCTGAGATCTCTGCAGGGGACTGGCAGACACAAGAGTGGGAGATCTGCATTTCCTAAATTTTCAGAAGGGACACTAGAGACCACGGTGAGCTGATGGGATCTAGCCTTGGATGTCTTTCCCATCCTGCCTTCCCACCATCCATGCTTTTTAAATTCCCAGTGGTTCTGAGCCCCCAGGCTGTGCTTGGCTGCAGAGAGATGTGCTGGGGGTGCTGCTGTGGCTCACGCAGTTCTTTTCTTTGGACAACCAGCAGGGTGGCACTGGGAGCATTTTGGGCTATTGTGGGAGAAATGGCTCTTACCATCCTCTCCTGTGCTGAGCCTCACCGCCCACCCTGCCCTTGGCAAGCCTTGTCTTTGTCCCTCTGTCCCCAGATGGGAAGGCAGGACACAGTGCTCAGTGTTTGACACATCCCTGGTCCCTGTCGTGCTTCTTGATCCATGGCCCTGGACTCAGCTGCTTCACCTTCACCAGCAGCTGTTCTCCCATCTCTCCTTCAATATATAAACCATATTTTTATGCAGTATGGGCTGATTTAGACATGAAAATTGCATGATTCCTAGCAGTCTGGGAATACCTTTATTCCTTTGCTGATGAAAGATATTTTACTAAAATCTTTGCAAGATAGTGTTGTGTCTCTACGGAGCAAACATAAAACCTCCACCTTCTCATCCAGGAGTCAGCCCCCTCTCTCTCAGCACAAGACTTTCACAGATTCTTCTCCCCTAGTGCTTTCTCCTTTGCTAAAACTTACTAAGAGTAGAATTGTTAATTTCCTTTTGTGAAAAGGTTTGGTCATCCAGGATATCCATAAACATGGATAGAAACATGGGAATGTAGTTATAGAATCAACAGCAAAAAAACGAATGACTAGTGATCCTTCAGATACCCATCTACATTTACACTATTTCATATCAAAGAACACCTCATTTCAGAAGATTTCCTTTAAAATTGACTTTTAAATTTTTTTATAACTCCTTTTCCCCAAAATGGTGCTGACACGTGCATCACTGACTTTATTCCATGTGCTTATATTTCACCTGCAAACAAACTGAGATGATAGGAAGAAAGTAATGGCCTGAGACAGCTGCAGTGCTTGTGAGCTCCAAAGCATGAACCCAAAAAGTAAACAAGCAGGAGATTCCAAGGAGATTCTGTGTAATAAGACAGCGCACATGCTGTGCACATGATGCGTTCTCAGTTCGGGTTATTGAGCTCTCAGCGGTCTATGGCTCAAAGACTTCTCTAAATCAGAGGCAGATCTTTTTGTGTAACACCCTTCACAAACATTTCTCCTATAAGTTTACCTTACTTATGGAAAGGTTGGAATTTTTAGAGTCCATGACATCCTGTAGCAATGTGTCTTTAAAAAAAATTTGTTTTGTTAATGTTTTTAATCTGCTACTTGCCACTTATGTTTGATGTACTTTGGATCTATTCTCTCCATCTGTTATTTGATCCTTATATTCAGGGTTTTATAGACCATTTTACTTTCTTTTATTCTATATCTTTGATCACCTATTCTGTCTGTTAATTTTGATGTGTCCTTTTGGAATGAGGGATCAAGACTGATCAGTAAGCACTATGCAAGAATATCCTAGGTTTCAAAAATGCAGTACTTCCTCCTTTTCCTTTTACAATTTCATCCCATTTTCCCCTTTACTCTCCTTTTGAGCAGGGGTTGATACTGTTACAGAGCCAACTCTCTGCTGTAGATCTATCTTGTGACAACTTAGTACAGTTGTGTTATTTATTATGTAAAGTTAGGATCATTTTATTCTTTGTGCCTCACCGTAACACTGAATTTTGTGACATTTTATCAGTTTGCAATTCAGTATGGCAAATTTTAGTAATAAATCCTCATTTGTAAATCCTCATTGTAAATTTTAGTCATAAATTTTAATCATAAATCCTCATCATCTTTACTACCATGAATACCTTTGGATTTCTAGTACAATTTTATATGTTCCCAGTTCAGCCTTTATTACAGATTCTACATGCACTGCCAGCAGGACATGAGCATTGATCTCTGGGGGATGCCACTCTAAAAATGGACCTTTTCTTTCTGACTGTTTGTTTCCCATCTTTTGACCAGCTACTTATCCATGAATTGACTGAAACTTATAAAACCAGCAAACTCCTTCAGGATAGAATGAGAAGTGACCTCACAAAAATGTGAGCAGAAAATGTAATCCATCAGTTACTAAGATAGTAATTCTCATTTGCACTTCTTGATGCAGGTGGGATGAAAACTAAAGCAGTGATACTTGCAGAGTAGCTCAGCCTCACAATAATTCTGATCATCATCCATTGTGACACTGCCACTCTCAGAAGAAAAGCCTGATTTTTGTGGTGTTTCTGGAATAAATTTTGAGGAAGCCTTAGGTAATTAAAATCCCATGTACCCCAGAGCAAGCTGTATGTTAAGTCAGTATTTAGGTTGCTATATTCTCTCTAGGACAGCATCCCAAAGAACAGAAGGTGAAAATGTTCACTAGAGACTACTAGCCTATACAATGTTAACATTTTGGTCCATGTCAGTTTGTTCTCACTTTCCAAGTTCCCAGATACTTCTGAGAATGTCATGTCATGTCATGTCATGTCATGTCATGTCATGTCATGTCATGTCATGTCATGTCATATAATATAATATAATATAAAATATAATATAATATAATATAATATAATATAATATAATATAATATAATATATATAATATAATATAATATAATATAATATACTTCAAATTGGGTGATATAGAAGGAATTGTGGCAGGTTTTAAGGGCAGGGCAGAGGAGTGAATGACCTGGGCATTATGGCAGCACAGAGAGAGGCCACTTGACTCCTGAAACTTGGGAAGTGTTTGCTGTGCATGTCAGCTAGAAATGAGTGTGGGAATCACTCACTGTGAAATTATTAATGATGGATAATAACATCCAGGGTTCAAGCAGGGCACGGTAACAGTTGATTTTTGATCCAATAATAAATATTTCATGAAGCCCTGGGCAAGGCAGGGGCATAATTTCAGAGGTGAGCCTTCCTTGATGCTTTTAAGAAAAAAATAGTGCCTGGTAAGTTGTTTTTTTGTCTTCAACTTAAATTGCTTGAGTTTAGAGAAATATATGTGTTTGGTAACTCAGTTCTGCTGGAAGAATGAACCACATAGCAAATTCCTTTTTTGCAGAGTTGTGCAACGTAAGGTATCCTTCAAATAAGCATCTGAGATCAAAAAAAATCCTTTTCACCTTTTCCATTGACTTTGGTAGGACTCCTTGTGTAAGCAAAGTGGACAGGCTGGATGTGCAGATTGAAGGACTCTGGAGGAGTAACTCTCAAGAAATTGGTTATGGCTGTAATGTGAGCTGTGCTGACACAGCTGGCAGATAGCTTGAAATTGATGCTTTTGAAAAGAGAGAGATCTTTACCAGAAATATTAGTTTCAAGGAAAAAATACTTTTCCTATCATTACTGTCAAATAGTGCTGTAGTTTCTAAACTGGATTTGGTAGAGATGCATGCTCCCAATATTTAATTTCAAGAAGAGGAAAGTGTTTCTCTGTGATCAAGAGCCAAGCACACAATACTGTAAAATGCATTCTTAATCATAAAGAAATGTGAAGTCTCTCTCTCTAAAACAGTATGAGACTCCTTGGCCCCTCCAGTCCCATCATTACCTTTCAAAAGACCAGTCTCAAAAAAGTTTTACAAAATACTTGTGTTTATCTCTCTTTGTACACTTGACTGGTTCTCTCCAGGGCTCTGAAGACACCACCAATCCTCATTAACCTGCCTGGCCTGGAATTAATTTAAAAACCCAACAAATATTTTTAAAGTAATATTTCTGGCAAAAAAACAATCTATTTTCAATTAGCACCTTGTAGATAAAGGCATCCTGTCTAACAAGAAAATATGTATAATCTAGTGAGTTACACAAACAGGAGGCAATGGTGTCACCCACTTGTATTTGGGAATTCTTTGTAACTGTATAAAGTTCCTTAAATTGCCCTGTCAAGAAAATATGAAGACAGGATAGATGTAAATGGTCAAAAATAATCACTGCCATTTCACTTATGTGGATTTTGGGGGTCAGAATTATGAATTTTTTTATCATCCTTCTTACTATCTCTCAGCCCAAGTTAGGATGAGTGCCTCAGAGCAGACAAGGGGCTGCTGACAGGCTTTGTTTCCAAGGAAATGAACGCTGCTGCCCCTCCTAATGAGAGTCCCCATTATTAGAGAATATTTCTGATTTCATAATTCTTTGCATTTCAGCAAAATACAGTAATTTCACGACTATAAGGTTTACCCTTTTGACTAAAATTTTGATCAGAACCCGGAAGTGCGCCTTATAATCCAGTGCGCCTTATATGTGGACAACGTTCGGAAATTTGCCAACCCGGAAGTGCGAGCTGAGCCACGGAGCCGCGGCAGCCGGCGCCAGGGGCAGGTGGGAGTGCCGGGGCCCGCGACATGGGGAGGGCGCCTGGGGCTGCGTTTAAAGGCTGCGCCGATCTGTGAAAAAATGTTTGCAAATCAAGCAAAAATATTTGCAAATTGAGCACCTGCCACTAAACCCCCGATCGATCGCGCGAGTCCGTTACTAATTCGTTACTTTGTTGTGCACAGATCCTCACTGGGAAAAAATAGAGTGTGCCTTATACTCCAGTGCGCCTTATAGTCGTGAAATTATTGTGATTTAATTTTTTAATTCTTTGATTTTTGAGCTAAAGGATTAAAAGGTAGGCTATATCTGCCTTGCTGGAGGTTTGCATCTATGTGCAGCACTACTCCATCCATCTCATGGCCTTTAGGAAGACAAAATGACAGGATGGTGTGGAGTGTTTCAGAGAAGCACCCTGATACACCTCTGCTGTTAATGTGAACTGTTTCTGATGATCTGTGGACAGGCATTCTATCTTGTCTGCTTTAATTCTGCCAATATCTTCAGTGCTGATTCCTTCCATCCTTCAAGAGCTTTCCTTCTTTTGGAAAGCACAAATAGATGTGCAGTGTAGGGGTTAACAGCCACTAAAATTAACATACTCTCAAAGCCATAAATAACTTGTTCTGATAATTTGAATAGCTAACTTAGCGGGGGAAATCAAGTTCCACATATTTAACTTCAGCATTGTTAATCAGGATATTTAGAAGAAAATTAATATTTTTCCCAGAGATTAAAAGCAAGTTCAGTCTTTTTGAAAATCGGGAGGTTTATTCATTTCAATTCTGAGGGAAATGAGACTGGTAGAACTAACTGGAATTGGGCATAATGAGCACAAATCCTGAAATGCTTTTGCAGAGCAGCTTTGTTATCTTGCCATGTAGTTTCTCTGATATTTCAATAGACACTTTTCAATAGGCACAACAGAAGACTGTTGATATTACTGAATAGTTCTAAATTATGATTTGAGGATGTTAAATTCTGACTACTTGTAGCATTGCACATGAAAAATTTGAGTATCAAATAAAAGCATCACTCTAGTAAAGTGGCAGAAGGTTTTTGTACAGAATGATGAATTATGTCCAATATTTAAAACTAATCACTTTCATGTGTCTCTCTTCACCCTGAAGTTCTTTTTTTCCCCTGTTTCTGTCATTGGAGTAAAGGAAAAGACAGGTACTCTACTTTTGTCTAGGAAAGTGGTTGCACAATTCAGTGACATGGCACATGAAGGAGCAGTAATTGACAGCTGCACAGGAATTCCTGTGCCAGATCACACTGATGATGCACACAGTTCAGCACCTTCTCTCCCAGAATTAGACAATTCTAGATACCTGTTCATCTGGATCTGATGGGTTTGCACCTCAGCATTTAGGAGAACTGCAGTGACAGTCCCTCTGAAGTGCCTGTCATTCCAGGAAAATGAAGTGTCTGTCATTCCAGAACAGGTTTTTTCACAGAAACAGGCATTTTTCACGCCTTCAGTTTTGTACCTCAGGCTCTCAGTGCTGTCTTTCCTCACCTTAATCAGCTACCAGGACATGGCAGAAGTTCTGGCAACCCAAAAGGCTTCCTCCTTGGTTTCATCACATCACACATTTTAAGCTGATGCATCCTGACCTTTTTTTGGTAGAATAATGGGCCGTAGCTGCCAGCTACACTGTTCTGCTGGAGTATGGAAATATGGTTCGATTTTTAATTAAAGGAACTGTTAATGCCTCCTGGTTTGAAAGAGATGTCTAACATGTAGAGTAGAAAAAAACAAATCAAACTGGAGAAAGCAAAAACGCAGCTGTGGCTACACAAGACATCATAAGCACTTTTTTGTGGTCTGAGCTCAGTGATGGCACTTTGTGAAGACTGCCTGTCTTTCATGCATGGCCTGAGGTAAGGAATGAGGTGTTCTGCACCACAGAGCTCCAGTCCTGCCTTCAAATGTGTGGCAAACTGTGCTGCTGCCAGTTCTGCAGGGAAAGCCAGCATGTGTGTAGGTGTGGCTGAGGGGGTAAATTTCATTTCAAGGGCTCATCTCTGAACAGTTCTACAAGCTAAGCAATGTGAATCTAATATTATAATTCCAAAGGGACTCTTCTGTTGCGTGGTAAAATTGCTTATTAAATTACAATCACAAAAAAAATCAGGAGATAGGCAGTGTTCAGCTGGCAGCATACAGGGAAAAAAGGCTGGATTCTAATTATTTGAACAGTGGAGTTAGTACTGTTTCACTATGTGAAAATAAAATTAGGTTATCTCTGATATCATTATTAATGTATGAGATGCAGCAGAAAAACAATTTGTTTCCTAACACCCATTCTGCCCCTCCTCCCCAACCACCCCCCTAAAAAAGAGAGAAAATAACCTAAAAGCAAAAAGGGCTTTATAATGCAGGCAGCTCTGAGAGATCTCATTGCTATAGCTGCAAAATGTAAATGATTTATAAATTATCTTAATTTGAAGGTGAGGCGTTGTGTAAACAGTAAGTATTACATTTATTATTTCCCCAGTTAGATTAAAACATAAAAAGGCATATCCAATATCAGTAGCGCTGTTTGTTACTCTAATCAAAAAAGGGAAATATATTTTCAGCCACTCCAAACTTTATGTGCTCTTTTACTATGCATGAGCAGCTATTACTACTGTTCAGTCATACATATTCCTTAATGTACTCATATTGCAATCTCTACCTTTTGAATGGCTTTCAAATAAATAATTTTTTTTGCATAAAAATATATTCTGCAACCATAATTAAGTATTGAAATGCACACTTTCATGAATATAGCAACTTCATACATGAGATGAATCCACTGTAAAAATTGTAGAGGTTTTTAGAGCCAGCACAAAAGTGTTTTATTTTGCATTACAACTCTGAACACATCTTATGCCCTTGAACATGTACTGCCTTGAATTTTGTTAAGACTCTGTTCTTCATTCTCATTTTCACACTCAATGAGCTGCTACTGTTTCAGTCCAAAAGGGATCAGTCAGTGGAGCTGTGTCATGAAAGTAGTTATAGAGTCTGATCAGATTCTTAAAAACTCATTTTTATTTAGCCAGGAGTTACAAATCTATCTGCAAACAGTGCTCAAGATGTGCCCTCTCTTTTGAGTATAATTTGGGAATACAAAATCAGATTTAAGAAAAGGATGCAGTGTAGATAATTTTCCTGTTATGTTATCCATACTATGTTAATATATACCCTAAAAGAAAAATCTACAAATATCCACATGGGTTTGATTCACATGCATAATTTTGTGTTTTACCTACAACTAGATATTTAATTATTAACATAAGAATTCAATTGAAATTTAAAACAAAAACAAACAAACAAACAAACAAAAACCAACCAAACAAAAAAAATCCAGCTATTAATAGAACTCTCCAAAACAGGGATCTAGGGATGGAATTGCATAACTTTAGTGATAAAATGTTTAGAAATAAAGAACTAAACCCAATCCCATAGAAGTGACAAGGCCCATAACTCTGTGGTGTTAAGAGATATTTTTGAAGTATCTGTCATAGTTTGACCCTAAAACTCTGTTTCTCACATCGTTTTGGTTGAACATCCCAGTGTAAGGTGCACATTTGTGGCATTGAATAGCTGATTTTTCCACTACTTCAGGGAGCCTGGCCTTGCATATTCCATGCAAAGATCACTGAAACCAGACTGAGATCAAACCCCAAGTGCTCTTACCCAGTTTCTTTAGAAGGTATAAATAAATATTTCCTGGGGAAGAGACGAGAACAACTCTCTTTTGTCCCCATTTCTTCACTCACATACCCAAAACCCATTTTTAATTGCTTCTTAAGTGGAACCAGGTACCAGCTGTACCAGGAGGGACCAAGAGCATCACACACTGCTGTGCTGGTAAGGGCAGGTGGCAGCAGGTGAAGCACAAAGTCTTTTGCATCTCTGATGTGCCGGATGGGTGATCTGACTACCAGGATAAAGGATAAATAAAAGGCAGATAGTGGAGGTACTTGGGCAAAAATACAAAAAATACCTTATTATTGCTTAAATCAGTGATTTACCACATGTGAGGAAGCAAAGGCTTTGAAAAAGCAGCTGCAAAAAAATGTAAAAATGTCCAAAGGACATCTTGGCCACTGTCATACAACATAAATGTTAACCATGCATTTTCCATCAAGGAGAGCTTGGCTGAGTGGCACATCCCCACAGACACAGAGGTTGGATTTGAACAATTTATTGGTAGAACAAACAGCTTCTCCACCAGCCCAACACAACTCTCAGACAAGTTTTTATACATTCAAAGCAAATTAACAGAGATTTACATACTTGTTTTTAACTGTGGCCTCTCTTCATTGCCAAATGGATGTTCTAGTTCATTTCCTCTTTTGTTTCAGTCAGAAATACAATTATAACACTGAGCAGAATCCATTACTGCTTGTTGAAAGCAGCTGCTGCTGAGTGAGCTCAGCTCTACTGACTGCCTCCTTCTACCATCTAGTGGCACCTTCACTATACTGCTTTTCTCTCTCCAAAGAGTTCAGTGGAAGAGATAATAAATGTACACTCTTGAAAATATACTTTTGAAATGAGCAATACACCTGGAGAGGAAATAAGTTTGGTTTTTTTTTCTGAGATGGAAAAATAGTTTTCACACAGAAACTGTTTATGAGAGAATAGAGGGATGCACTGGTGTAAAGTACTAATGTCAGAGAAAAATTCTGCATCCTGTGGTTTTGTTAACGGTAAGTTGTGATTGATTTCTTAAATTTTTTTGGTAGGAGAGCTTGGATTTTAAGTTGTAGGCTTCAGAATGACACTGTCCAATATCCTAAGGAAATGCCTATTTAGAAGTAAACTTGGTTTTTTACCTGGATATTTAAAAGGCACAACAAAAATTTAAAGATATCATCAAATGTAATGAAAGTGTATAGAACACCTGTACTTTCTTTCCTGATTATGCAATTTTATGAAGGGCTTTCAGTGTTCCATTTTGCAATAGGTGTTTCTGCTTCATTTAGGGAAAAAGCTTAAATGTCAATGAACTAAGAATTTAAGGCTTGGGATGTTTTCAATCAAAATGCATGTTCTCATTATTTATATGACTGAACAAACATTAATCATCTCAAATTCTTTCTGTTCTTGGAACTGTGTTGTTTTCATAGTGCAGGTATTGGTGAATTAGACTACACATGACATCAAATTTTTTTCAAATTCCATAAGAAGTCACATTTCTTCCACTTGCAGCAAATTGACAAGGCAAAATGATGGAAGTCAGGATGCAGAATTTCAGATTCTAGGTCTTTTATTTCCTTTTAAAACGTGTTATTCTGTATCCTTATCATCTTTTTAACCCGTTTGCAGGGTGGGAAGATCCCCATCAGGTGGACGGCTCCCGAAGCCATCGCTTACCGCAAGTTCTCCTCCGCCAGTGACGCCTGGAGCTACGGAATTGTCATGTGGGAGGTGATGTCCTATGGAGAGAGGCCCTACTGGGAGATGTCCAACCAGGATGTGAGTACTGCCCACAATTAATCTGCAACTTTTTCAAATGTGCTTTAAAAGTTATTGCCACTCCCTGCCCTGCTTTGCTGTCTCATTCCCTTTCTAAGCTGGAATCTCAATTTTAAAAAAACCTCAAATTTGCTTCTAGTATAACTGAAACCTTGTTCTAGAAAAAGAAATATGAGAAAGGGGAAATAGTAGCATTTTTTTCTCTACCACAATTTAAATTTTCACAGATTCTCTTTTTTAATGGATGCCTGTGACAGCTCAAACTGGTACACTCTGTTTTCACACCAGCCATCAAGCTCTGTGTCAAAATGTGGAATATCAGCCAAGCCACCTTAACCTCTCTCATATATGTGCCTAGAATACTCCTGCATTGGTTCTGAAGAATTGACAAGATTTTCCCAGATGGCTGTTTTCACATTGTTGCTAAGTTATTCAGCTCTTCAAGTCTGCCTGCTTGTTAAGGCTGATCGGTCATTTGGGGACAAATATCTAAGAGAGATTTTCATTTTAAAAAATAATTTCACTGTTTAAGGAAGAAAGGGAAGAAAACCACCAAACCCTTTAGAAACAAACAAACAAAAAAATACTATCACAAACCTCTCTATTCAGAATATATTAAATAATCAGCTACAGCATGAAGATAGCAATGTTTAATTACTCCTAAATCCAAAATAAAAGTGTCTTTTAATACAAAATGTTGCTGCAGGCCCTAAGGATGCTAATTGCTGGGGGCTTTCCCTGCAGTTCAGCAGTTCCCTGCACAAAGAACTCCTTTGCTCCTACCCACAGGTTTTCAGTGCCAGAATGTGAGCAGCGAGCACCTGTGACCTTCTACATACATTTAGTGACTTCAAATGTCACTGGGAAATTTCAGGTTATTAGACATAATGCAAAGTTTATTTTACTTGATATTGGAACTGTTCTGAACTCACATGAACTGCCCTGAATTCACATGAGCTTATTTTGCAGAAATGATAGAACTTTTAAAGGTCAGTGGTACTGTACAGATGGCAGGGAAAACAACAGAGAGGGATGTGCACTAAACAGATTCATAAAAGACACAGGATGCAAACTACAGTTAATAAGGTCTTGCATGGGTATAGTCAGAGGTTCTGCTATCTCAAAATGTCTACTAACATTACCATTAAAACACTGAGTTTGAATCACCATAAAACTCTTCTCTAGATAGCAATTAACATATTTCTTGAATTGGGTGGGTTTTGGTAGATCACCAAAAGTTTTCCAAATATAAACTCTGCAGAGCCAGGTCTGGTTTTTGGGTTTGGCTTTTTTCTTCTCCATTCCATCTTACCAATTGCTTTGGGAAATGGACTCACTTTTTTTAGACCATGGCTAAGGAAGTGATGAAGGCAGCTGATGTGAGAAGTTTTAAACTGGTACCTGCTACCTAAATAAACCCAGTCTGGTGTTCAGAGGCTACAGCTACTCACAGGTATCCAGAATGACTCAACACCTCTGCAAATCCAGCATCCTCTACTTATAGTCCCCTGAATTTGGAAGCTGAACTTAAGGAAACTCAGTTGCAAAATGCTTCTCATAAAATTCATACCATGCACGGCATAATGCAGAGGCTTAAAAATGTTTCTAAGTTTGAGAAATGCTCTTGTTTTAGTAAATAACCATTTTATTATTGTGGTAAGTCACTTCCAAACTGTGTTGGTGCTGATTAATGCACTTCTTAGATGTGTGGCAGGCACCAGAGGTGTCCATTAATTAGGGCTGCTGCACAGTCTGTCGTGTCTTATTGCTTAATTAATAAACATTAGCCAAGATACTGAACTTTCCAAGGAAACTAGTGTACTGATGAACAGATTGTGCAAGAGTCTGGCTTGCTAATGTTCATGTGAGGGAAGGAAGATTTATATTCCCTGCATTTGGTTTGTAGACCAGCTGTGAGTGAAGTCTACTGGGACACCTGTTAGAGGCCACCGTATAAATTAATGCATGCTACAGAGCTGCAGTATTCCAAAAGAAGGGGGAAAAATGAAAAGAATATTTAATGGGTTGTAATTGGTATGCAAGGAAACTACTGTAGCAAACAGACTAAAACTCCTTACACTCTTGAAAGTTTCTTGTAAGACTGAAAAAAAATAACTTGCCCTAATATAGTTCTTTCAACTCACAGATATCAGAACACTTGGCAGGCGCCTGGGATTGGCTCTGTACCATGAGGCAGGAGCAGCTGCCTCTCCCTCCTGGCAGATTTTTCAGATGTCAGGAGGACACAGGGACAATGTCCCTCTGGACTCTCTTCTGTCTCAGTCTCATTAAAAAACCTGTCAGTTAACTTTTGAAAGCAAGAATCTCTGTTACTATTAATAATGAAACTATCAGGAAGATTACAGCTTCATTTTCAGATGGCATTTTTGCCAATTGCCAATTATTTTGAAATAGAATGTGTATAAATCTTTTGTAGAAGTCCATAAAATACGGTTCAGACAACCATAACCAATATTTAACATTCAAACTTCACAGCTATGTCTAACATCAAACAAGCTGTAGCTTTATCCTTCCTGTAGATGAAGATTTCATAATTGATGTGGTGCTTCATCAACCTCAAACTGACAAGGGAAAAAGGCATTGGAGAGGAGTTAACTTGTAAAATCTTTGCATGTTTTATAATATAGAATGTTATATTACTAAGAAAAACTCAATACTTCTTCCCTTTTAGGTGCATGGATAGCTGGTTTCTCTGAATAGAGAGAGATGGGTGCTATGCACATGGCAGAGCGAGAGCTAAAATAAATATATAAACAAATAGGGAATTAAAATGCTCTAATTCTTCCTTTGAGACTTGATTCCCATTGCAGTATGAGATACTTATCACATCTTTACTCTTACTTCTTGGACTCTAAAAATAATACTTGCCTCACAAGGGATACTAATGAGGCAATATTTCCAGTTTATTTTAAAAATGTGCTGGTATTAATGAGAAATTATAATTATCCCAGTACCAGCTGGCATTTCTCTTCATACTGAAATGTTCCTTTTGAACAAGAGAGGAAACAAAATGCACTGTGACTTCATTTTCAGAGATATGTTAAAATAAAGTGTGGCAGAGAAAATATGTCTAGAAAATTATGGTTGCTTTTGGGTTTTTCCTGAATAAATTATTTCAGCAAAACCTCATCAGCCTTCTATTGTTGTGTTGAGCAAATGCTATCTATCTCATAAAAGCAGAACAGCTTTCCTGTTGCCTTTAAAGCAAAATACATTTCATCAATTCCACATTTGCAACAGTCACAGTTAAATGTAAAAATTTTGGTATCCACATTTCTAGGCTGCTAAGGATGGCCTCTGCAGTGGCCAGTACGAGCTAAGATCTGCCCCTCTCTGTCAGGAGTGTTTTATGAACCCATTTCTGACAAACTGCTTGAGATACATTAATAATAAATGTAAAAATAAGTGTGAAGAAAATTCCATGCGTTTGGTTGAGTATTGCCCATCCTGAGTCTGCAGGGGCGTTTTCTTCATTGGGAGGGAATGTTCTGCAGGAAATATTTCCCTGGCAATGTGGTGGTGGCATTTTTTCCTGTAACAGCAGCATGTACGTTACAGGACCAGGTCACCTGTGCTTTTCTAAAACAGACAAGCAGCTGTGTGCAGCTGCAGAAGCCTCGTTCCACTTCTTGCAATGCCATCAAGGGGAGCTCAGGTCCTAATGTGGCTTCCTTGCTCTTATCTTATTTACATAATGCTTGCAGCATAAGCATTAGGCATTGCTGAGCAGAGCCAGCATTAATTCAGAATTCAAATAGAGAACAGGAATATACTCCAGGATAATAAGATTTAATATATTGAAGCCAGAGCTGGTGCTGTAAAACATTGATTTGCTGTAAACTGTTTAATGTAACCCCTTCCAGCTGCATTAATATGTCTGCAGCATGTACATACATCTGTGTGCAAGTGATAAATGTCTCCTTGCAGCCCAGTGTGTCAGTGCAGCAGGTATGTTCCTCCTAAGTGCACTGTGTGGCTATAAATATTATGTGCAATCATTTCTACCTTAGAAGACATTTAGCATTGGCTGGATTTTTATGTGGGAGGGTTATGCATGTTAGGTAAGGCCAGTGTTTTTCCTGGCTTCGTTTTTGATCAGCCACTGACTAGTTTTGCATTCCTTTTTACACACAAAAAAAAAAAAAATCTTGACTCTGTAATTTGTAACATCATCCCCACGGCTACCACCACTCATTGCAGAACCTCCTGACCTTTCCTTGTGTTTTTTCAATCTCACATAGGATGAATCCATGGAAGCTGCTATTAATCCATGAAGCTTTCCATGGACCTTACCTACTTTTGCTAACTCCTATCAAGCCAGGCTGCTACTCTTCTTTTCAAACAATGTTTTTTTGCTACCCATGTTACTAAAAATAAGCTTTCTTTCAACTCAGATCAAATGTAATTTTTCATGCATGTGATTTCCCTGTAGCAGCAGATCTGTTTCTTTCTGAATCCTTACCAAATGCATTTTCTGTATCTGCTGAAACTGAAGGTCTCATCACTTTAGGGTAATACCATAATTTTATTAACTTGTTTAGTCATAAACACCTCAGACATCCAGGCTTCTGAGGGAGACTGTGCAAAAAAAACTGCTGTAACTTGGTGTGAGGGGCTTTGCCAGAATTGAGCAGAATGAGCAGAAATGTGAATACAAGTAAATTTGTCAGGTGCCACAATGTGTATTTGTGGTGCTTGATTGTATTGGGGTATTGCTACACACAAGCACTTTGTCAGAATGCAAATATTAGAGCATGGTGGGATGCAGTGGCCACACCAGGTGAGTTGGTGGCCCCCTGAAGTGGATGGAAATGATGGTGGTATTGGTGAGTTCTTTATTCCCCTCCTGTTTGCAGAGGATGACCAGTGACCCTAAAAAAAGTTCCTATTGTGTTTCATATGCCTACAAAATATTTCCTGTCTCCTCTGGTCACACCCCTGCCAGTCCTGATTCCCTGAGTGAAGCCCCAGCAATGCATGAAGTGGTTTTGAATTGTCACTGTATTTCTGCAGGTTATCCTGTCCATTGAAGAGGGCTACAGGCTCCCAGCTCCCATGGGCTGCCCAGCTTCTCTGCACCAGCTCATGCTTCACTGCTGGCAGAAGGAGAGGAACCACCGTCCCAAATTCAGTGACATTGTCAACTTCCTGGACAAGCTGATCCGCAACCCCAGCACCCTTCACACCCTCGTGGAGGATGTACTTGTGTAAGCCTCTTTTTGGTACATTTCATTTTTTCGTAATAGTGGCTATCATTATATTTAGGGAATGAAGTAGGGGTGGGAGAACCACAAAGTTTTGAGTTCTTAAAGTCCTGCAGGTTCAAATAATTTTAAGCCCCTTTTAAGGTTTGCTTTATTGTCAATATGATGCTGTACAAGGAGGTTTTTTTTCTCAAGCCATGCAGAGTATATTAGGCTTTTTCATTATTATTTTTTGTCTGAGTTCTGTTTGTGCACTATCTATCCTTAATATTTGTCAATCTCTTTGTTCTTTTTTGTGTTGTGTCTGTTTTTCCTATGTGCTTGTTTTCTCTTTGTAATTTTTTTCTCCATTCAATGGTCTGTTTCTCCATCTGACATGGCTCAAGCAATTTCTGAACTACCCTGGAGTAATATCCTGCAGAAAGTAGCTGTGTCTTAGCTTGGTAAATCTGTATTCATCTGCAGCAGACTGGCAGCAGTGACTAAATAAGAGATTATGCTGTTACCATCCCACAACCAATTCTTGATGGTGTTGCCCAGGTTTTTTGTTTATTTTTTCATTAATAATACCTCTGAAATGAATGCAGCCACAGGATGAGCAAGGCTGCAGTGGAAGAGTTTGTCAGTATTTGTAGGCTTATTGATCCAAGCTGTCCCTGCATATCAGCCAAAATAAAGGTCCAGGAGACCTCACTCTCTTCAGTCACTAGGAGTCACCTCAAGGTAAAGGTGCTTTCATGGTGACCCCCTGGGCTTCTAAGGGGCTCTCAAGCCCTGAGTGGGGCTTGCTGAGAACCTTTAAGTGTTTTTGAGAAGGGCTGAGCAACAAGGCAAAATTGGGGCTGGTACCTTGCTGTGGGAAAGGCTGAATGGAGAAGTTGGTAGGAAAACCTGGAGTGAGTGAGGGCTGCAGCCATTTCATCAGCCCAGACTAAGGAGAGTTGTGGGATTAAATATCCATCCCCTAGAGTTAGCATCCTCTGTGTGTATATGATATAAATACATATATTATTTGCTATTTGTACCTGCATCGCTTTATTTAGCATCAGAGTAATCTATTTTTATCTCTTTTTATTTTAAATCATAACTTCGGGTGTAAAACACTAAAAAACACTTTATTGAACTATGATTGACTTCACCTGCTTGAGAAAGGTTTTTCCATTCATTTGAGAATGCTTGGTGCAGTTGTTGGGTAACCTTCTATAGAATCAGAGAGTAATTCAGATGGAAAGGGACCATGGTAGGTCTTTAATTACAGTTTGTACTTAACAGTGTTCTCCTGTCCTTCAGCTTCTGCCTCTATCATTTTGATAGGATGAATGAAAATCACTGTACTTACTGTATTGGAATATGTGTGGGTGAAACTTGGTACAGTAAGACACGAGGCTATGTTGCTTCCTACATTACACATTAAGCCATGTTCCATCAGTAAATGTGGGCTGGCTTTTGCTGTCTACATTTTCATTTTCAGTAAATTGTGTATTTCTCCTAAAGACTATCATAAAGCTTTTACAAACAGCCGTATGCATTTTCTGCATTTTGTTCATCCTGTTTCTCTACACAAAATGCATAAAGCCAGTGGAAGTTGTGAGCCCTCCCAAGTGTGGCTCACAACAGAAGACAAAATCAATGCCCCAAAACTGGAACCTTTTTTTTTTTCATCTTTCTGTTTCAGTTGAGATAATATTAGGGAAAAGAACTCAAAAAGAAATGTGACTAAATTAGCTCCTTCAATTTAATTTGCTACCCTAGTAATTCTGTGTAAAAGCAAAGACATCACATTTTATTCTTTTTGCTTTGTTTAAGGGTGAGTTTTAGCTTTTGAGTACTGAAATCAAAGTGCTCTTGTAGCATATTGGTATCAAAATGAGGGGCCATCTGGGGTGGGGTGGTTGTAGATAAATGTAAAAATCATCTCAAGATGGTTTAATTTTTTTAATTGCATCTTATGCTACATTTTCATTGTTGTATACATTAACTACTGTACTAAGAAATTATTATAATCCTGGGCATGTCGATCTGCAAGGAAAACGTTCCGTGGAACAAAAATAAGAGCCCTGGGAGAGGCCTTTTCCTCGGTGTGTTGCCGGGCTGCAGTTCTTTATTAAAATGCACTGTTTAAGTAGTGCAGCTTGGCAGACTGATGTGATTTATAAGTTTTACACAACAGGTTAAAGAGATCCTCAGCTGAGGTCTGACCTTTACAGCTCAGACTTCTCTTTCATTCCCTCTGCCTTTTAGTAAAAGCTGTGTCTAGCAGGGTAAATTGGGTGTCATATTTTGTATTGTTTGGTAACCTTTGCAATTTTTTTTGTTTACAGAATGCCAGATTCACCTGGTGAAGTTCCAGAATATCCTTTGTTTGTTTCAGTCAGTGACTGGCTGGATTCCATAAAAATGGGTCAGTATAAAAATAACTTCATGGCAGCAGGTTTCACAACTTTGGATATGGTTTCAAGAATGACTATTGAGTAAGTATATAACCTATTATCCCTACAGTGACTAATTCATCTGAATTTGGATGCTGCAGACACACAAATATTGTGGAGTATAAAACAGTGCTTTCATTTCCTTTCCTACCTCAGCTAACAAAAGACAAATACAGTTATTTACCAAAAAAACCAAAAAAAAACAAAAAAAAACCAAAAACACAATAAAAATATATGATGGAGAGACCCAGAATTGATAGATCACTCTGATCACACTAAACACAACCAAAGGCCAGGGATGTGCGTGTTTCTTGGGGAATCAGTTTTGATCTAGACCACTGAAGTCAGGGGCAAAAATATTTTCTTACTTCAATATGAATGTCATTAAGTCTTCATCAGTCCTCATGAGGAAGTTTTTCCAACTATCTCTGACACCACCCTGCTGTTGTTTTTTTTTAATGCAAATCCTGCACTCAATATAGAAGTGTTTGGGCAAACTATGGGTTCATATGGTAGCATAATGAAAGGATCTGTTTTGTTCTCTGTTCCCTTCCCATGAATTCCCAATATTTTATTTGATGATGGCACTGCCTGTATTAATGACAGCTGTCAGTTAAGACTGAAGAATTTCACATATAAAGTTAGGACTGATTTTTTCCCTCATGCATCACTTCACTCTCACCTACATGGAATTTCATCTACTGCATGATGGCAAGTCAGTCTTGTGAGATCCTTCCAAAACTCTGCACAGCTGCCCCTCTCCCTTCCTACCCTGAACAATTCTGCCTCACCAGGTGAGTTTTCCACTCTTACTCACCTGTTTTCCCAGACCATTTACTGATTTGTTGAACAATAATGTTCAACATTATCCCAGCAGAGGTCCCTGCAGATTTATATCAATAACTACATTGTAAAATCTGACAATTTGCTGCTAACTTCTAGTCCTTAAACCAGTTATTTAGTCATGCAAAGACCACATTATGCCACATATTATGTTATAGCCTGTATTTCACAGAAGTTGCTCCTCATTTTCATTATAAAGCTTTTGTGAGGAATCTTCTCTAAAGCTTTTGGAAATCCAAGTGAGGTGTATCAAATGGATCATCTCCATCCACTGGAAACAAGTAATTTTATAAAACAGAACTTTTATTTGCAAAAGCCATGGTGACTCAGGTAGCTCATTTAGCCAAGCATCCAGTAATTTCGTACTTTCCTATAGTTTCTCTTAAGCCCTGTAATGATCACAGACTCACAGTCTGGTGCTCCCCAGATCTTCCCTGGAAACATTTTGTCTGGCACCATGCTCCATACTTCAGGCACCAAGAAACTTTTTAACACGTGGAGCACAGCTGGTAACTCCCTCTCTCACATCCCTGATAGTAAGTCCATTATTTCATCTTCACTTTCTTCTGGAAGTTTTGCCTAAGTATAGTCTTGTCTGGACATGGGTTGTTGCTTGTTTTTCAGTATGTCCTATAACCTCTCCTGCAGTCACTTCAGGACTCTGGCAAGTCCCCCAGAAAGGATCTGGCATGGGAGTCATTTTCTGCCACAGTGAATGTCAACTCAAATGGTTAAGTCTTACAACAATGGCCACTCTTTCAGTGCTCTTTTATGCCAAAATCATCATTAGACTCTACACATTTTATGGCAGGTTTCTAGTATCCAATGAGTTTGCAGAAAGATTTATCGTATGTTTTATTTTTTCTATTTTATTTGTTAGGTTTTTTTGTTTGCAGCTCAAGTTCATTTTTAGTCCGCCTTACTGTGCTCTTACAGCTAATCTAAGGTTATCATCCTTTCTGCTTTCTTTAGATACCATTCCAACTTTTTGAAAGATTCCCTCTCTGTTCAAATAATTTGTGTTACACAAGACCTGCTGGCTTCCTTCTGTGCTTATCAGGCCTTCCTTGATAAATGCTAAGCATCAGTCTTGAATTTTGAAGACCACTCTTTATTCTTTACACTGACTCCTTTTAGCTTCTCAGATGCTCAGTATTTTTACTGACCTCAACTTTCGTGTATCATGCCCACAAGAGTGTTAAGCCTAAGCACATAATAGCAAGCTTTCCAGTGGTTCCTCAGCTGGAGGACACAGAGCAGATATCTGGAACTGTACATCTGAAACTCAGGAAGGCCATGCCTTATCCCATAAGCTCCTTTACTGGTTGTATCATCATACACTTTTACAGTTTTTGAGGATAAACAGGCAATATCTGTGTATGTCCCAGTGTAGGATTTGCACAACTGACAAATCTGGCATATCTGAAGTTCCCTGTCCTCAGCACCTCTGTGCTCTTTCTCAGATCTTGCAGCTGGGGATGTTTCTAGAAAAACTAAGTTGGTGGATTGTGCTGAACTCTGATGGCTGTTGACTTCATTCCTGCCAAAGAGTCGAGCCCTGCCAGTGACAAGAGCTGCCCACTCTGAGGTGCAGGGATGAGGTGCACTCTGAGATGAAGGGAAACTGGGGAAAATCAGGGTCAGTCTAGAAGATTCACTGCTCATTTGATGTTTAGACCATCTCTCACTACCTCACACCATTCCCCAAAGGATCAGAAGGACAATCTCTGGTTTTTTTGCCTCAGAAATGCAATCCTGAGTGTATAAGTGCCAATCTTTTTCAAGTATGATGGGAAACAGTTGCTACAATCACATTACTAAAAATGAGCTATGAAACTCAGCTCTCTTATTAGTCCTTGAGATTTGGAAAGATTAATTGACCATTAGTATCACAAGTATCAAAAAGCCCTAGTGCTCTAAATACATGTTTTATTATATTATTTTTCTTAAATGGCTGTTTTTTAAAAAACTAAAATTGACAGATGCAGAAAAACTGAACATTTGCAGCTTTCTTTATATGCCATGGCCAGGAAGGTAAACTGTTCTGGAGAAGAAGTCATCATATATAATTATATTCTTTTGTGCACCAGAGGCTTTATTATATTTTTTTTATTATATTTGCATCCAAGATGAAACTTTTTATCTTGCAGTGACATTAGAAGAATTGGAGTTGCACTCATTGGACATCAGAGACGAATAGTCAGCAGTTTACAGACTTTGCGGTTACAAATGATGCACATACAGGAGAAAGGATTTCATGTATGAGAGTAATAGAAGCAACTGTGTTTTGTGCCTCAGCATTTCTAAAATGGAAAAATATTCTCATTCTTCCCTCCTGCTCTTCCCAACTTCAAGAACTGCAGTCTCCAGTTCAGACTATACAAATACTTGTATGTTAATGCTTCCAAACTGGAATTTTTAATCACGCTGCACAGCTCCTCCACCAGTTCTCTGCCGATAAAATCCTGGCCTACTGCAAGACTCTTGCTACACATTGATGAATAACTCAGCATGGATGTGCAACTTTGTATAACAGTATTTGGGAAACTTTCATGGACTTACTTGAAAGTAGTAATCTATTTGGCCTGGTGTGGCTTCTTTATTGATGTATTTAGAATTTGCTGGTAGATCAAAAAGTATTTGACTTCTTTCATGTTCTGTGACCATGTAACTTCCAACACCAAACGTGCAATCAAAAAGAAGTTTAACATAAATATTTATTTTATTTCTTAATTAAATGCAAATATATGTGTCCTATCATTACATTACTTTCTAATAGTTTGAATGCTGGTAAGCTGGTGCCTCAAAACATTCGAATTGTTTGCAGAACTGACTGATGATTTTATGTAGCGAGTTTTCATTGTGTGAATAGTTGGAAGCATAGTGAGAGTAATCTGTCTGAAATCTTGAGGAAGGTTCTTGATTTTTGATTACAGTAATTTCATAACTATAAGGCGCACTGGATTATAAGGCGCACTTCCGAGTTTCAATCAACATTTTAGTCAAAAGGGTGTGCCTTATAGTTGTGAAATTACTGTACTTTAGCACTTGACACTTTTTATGCTTTGAATTTTAGATTAGGATGAAAAACTTTTATCCTTGGGATTCCTCACCATCCTACAACCCTTTCTGTTTTGTTGGGGGTTTTTTTAAAATGTACTACTTAGCTTTTGCTTCTATTACAGAAAAACTGGTTGTAGCATTCCCATGACTACATGTAAAACACAGTTATCAGCTCTGTTGTGGACACAGAGATTTCAGAAAAGCTTTTTTTCAAACACGCAAGTCTCTGCTGTTGGATAGGGAATCATGTCCAGCAGCAGCAGCAGAGCTCAGAGGGCCAGCCATGGGTGGGGTGATGGGATCATTGCCATGGGAGCAGGCTGGCCACATCCTCCTCCAGCCAAGAGCAGCACTGGAGGTGACAGGCTGCAGGATGCAGTGAATTACACACAGGCAGAAAAGGAGATGCAGGACAGCAGTGTGCCAATGTGTTGCCTTGAGTCTACTTCTAACTCTGCTGAAATGGAGCTCTGGTCATTCCAGATCTTCGCTTAGTACAGCTCTCTAAAGGACACCCGAGGTATTACCTTTAGAACACTTCAATAGCCATATTTACATGTAAGAAAACATCAGCAAAGGCCTAACACAATATTTGTACCTCTCTAAGACTTCCAGCTTCCATGTTTTATTCAGATAACTGACAAAGACGTGCTGGGCTACATTTCCAAACTTTTGCATGGGATGTGCACTCCTGGGAGCAGGGGCAGGACCGCAGATCTACATTGCATGTCACATGTGACCCTGTGCAGACACTTCTCTTCACTCCTGTGTGGTTTGGAGGGAGTTTTTGAGTTCCATGGCATTCCAATATACTCAAGCATTACAGCTCTTCTGTTCAAAGGTGCATTTGGGTAATTAGTATAATCTATGTGTGTATCAAAAGGAACTAACTACTTTGTGTAATCATAACGGTATTTACTGCTTCATTTACAGCTTGTAAATCACACGGTATTCCCTAAGTCTTGGGAACGGCTGCCATTGTATATTAGTGACAAAGAATGAAAATCAGAAAGCAGCTCAGAAAAGATTATGCTTCCAACCAGATCACAGAGTAAGACACGAGGCCTGATTCATTGTTGCCAATTTATGTTGGAATAACTGCATTCATTTAGGTGAGATAACACTAACACACTAAGTAAATTTTTCCTTCTTTCATTAAATAAAAGAGGCAGATGTAACTGAGGAGCAAGTTTTCTAAAGATCAGGAGTCACTGGTGTTTTGCAATGCCAATTTCATGACCTTATCTGAAGAAGGGCAGCTTCAGTCCTATTGTAGCTCCAAAGGTACAGTAATTTCACAATCATAAGCTGCACCTTTTTCATTGAAGAATCCAGCCTACCCCAGTAGTGCGGCTTATATTCAGGTGCGGCTTATCTATGGACAAATCCCAGTGAAATGCCAACCTGGAAGTGAGAGCCAGCTGGGGAGGGCACCTGGGGCTGCCTTTAAAGGCTTCGCTGGTCTATGAAAACTGTTTGAAACTTGAGCACCTGACACCAAACCCAGCTGGCAGCGATTCTGTTACTAATTTGTTACTTGTTACACATGGATCCTCACTTTAAAAAAAAAAAAAAACAGGTGCAGCTTCTATTCAGGTGCGGCTTATATATGGACAAATCCCATGGTCTGCCTGGCTACTGGGAGGTGTGGCTTATAGTCAGGTGTGGCTTATAATTGTGAAATTACTGTAATTTTGTCAGCAGGAGCATTCCCACTGAACTCATTAATCTGGCACAAGGACCTGAGTTGTGCAGGATCACAGCCCTTCAATGGGGAAAAAGCATTTGTTTTTTCTTTGACTGTCACTTGAAAAATTCTGCCTGAATTCCACATCTGAATAATTTTTTGGTAGCGGTGCTCTTACAGAAAGAAAACCATCCTTACCTGAAGCCTTTCTGAAAATACTAACACACCACAAAGTAATTTACAAGTGGATTTTGCTTCATCATTTTATTATCCATTTTGCCCATCATTGCTTCCATGGCCAACAACAGGACGGAGGTATGAGTCTGTTATTTGTTAATGGGATTTAAATCATTCATAGCAGACCCAAACCATGTATGTGCACTTGCAGATTATCTTTTGCCAGTTTTTTTTTTAATTTTGTTCCTGGTAGTGAGGATGCAGAATTCACATTGTTACATGCACACAACCTGGATATATTTCATGAAAATTAATTTCTAAATTTATTGCAATACTGAAAATATTTTTTCAATGGAAACAAATGTAACAAAAGTAAAAACATTTATTAATCAGATATATTTTTTATATAAACAAGAGTTTGGGTAACCAGAAAGGAAAGAACAAGGGATTCTTTGAGTGAGCACATTTGTTAATAACATAGTAAATCCAGGATTTTGTGGATTTATACAGCTTGTTTTTCTGTTGTTGTTGTGGTGCAGTATGACACTTTTCTAATAGTTATCTTGATGAAATTTACATTCCCCCCATTTCTGGAAATATTTTATTTGTTCTTGTGCTGATTTCTAGTCTATTTTTGCTTTAGTTTGGGGATTTTTTTCATATTTTTTTAATTTAAAAACAAAACAATAAACAACCCTAACAGGTGTTACTTTTCAAACGTGAGCTTAATTTTGTACAGGCCACAAATGTATATGTGAAATCAGAGTAACTTTCTTTGTTACAGGAAATTCCTTCTTCAGCAGAAAATTAGTTCTAATTATCCTGCTTATTGCAGTGTGCAACTGGAGTTTAAATCTGACAAATTTAAGGAAATTTAATATGCTGTTTTTGAAAATTGGCCCACATTACAGAGCTTTATGACTAAAAGTACCCACTGAAAGTTCACAAAATAACATGTGTGCGATATGCAAGCAACAAAAAAAAAGATGCTCTAATGTGGATGTCATAAAGAAATAATTCTTTCCTGTTTCTCTGCATTCAGTGATAGCTGATTGAGGCACCTTTGCATGGCCAGATGAATCTCATGCCTTAATTGTATCCATTTTGCTGAACTTGTGAAAAAGAGAGGGTCTCATTCATGGTGTTAAAACTGAACAAGGCACAGCAGAGGGTTTAGAATTTACTCATGAGGTGTTTGTACACTGGAGTTACTGAGAAACAACAGGATGCCATGAGGTGCAAGGAAGAGAATTGAGCCACGTCATTTCAATTTTTCTCAAACAAAATTTACCCTTCTTGTTTCTCGTGAACTGAAGTCCAGTGTCTGTCCAATAACATGCCATGCTTCAGGACATCAGGCAGCATAAAGCAATCCTTTACTTGCAAATAGTGCCCTCAACAATAAATTCAAATTAATTAGTTGTCCTGGCCAAACATTCTGTGTCCAGTATTGTATTAGGTATTACTTGGATTATTCTGATACAGAACTCATATACTGCAGTACTTTGATTTTTACATCACTTAAGACTGACTCTTCATTTGTCATTTTTCTACGATGAGCCTGACACAGGGCTTCATTAATTTTCTTTTTTCAATTCAGATTCCTACAGGATCTAAAGCTGGGTCATAAGTAACAGAGAGACCCCCTTTGTCCAGAATCAGCTGAGATTTCCCATGAGGAATAGCTGGGACTGTGGAGGTGCCTAGGGAGACTGCATTACCCCATTTCCATGTCAGAATGACCCCATGGGACCACATCAGCCACCAAGCTAAAGCAGCACAGAACATTCCTGACCTTGTATTGAAGAGCAGTTCCTCATTCCCAGCTGGCCCTGTTGTAAACTGCAGCATTTATTGAACTGTTTTACCTCAGCTGATGGAATGGTTCTATGGGACACGTTCTGGCAGCTCAGAATTCTCTTACAAACACTGGGTATCTTTAATTACCCTGGCATGGGCTCACTCTGTCTTAGAATATTCCTTCAGAGAGTGGAAAGCAGGACTTGCCTCTAATCCAGTAGGCCTTTAGGTAATCATGATAAAAAATGTGTCTTCCATTGCATCTTCCAGGAAAAGTACTAAAAATAGCTACACTAGTGGCATTTGTACATGGTTGAAGAACTCTGTATTCTGTTAAAACAGTTTTCTTCCAGAATACCCTTATTCACCAGTTGTAATGAATCTTTCCTGAATCAATGGCAAAGATAATTTCTTTTTTATAATAGTACTATAATTATTTTTGAGCGTGAGGGAAAGATATGTTGGGCTGGGCTAACTCTTAGTAGGACAATGATCTTGAAATCTCCTGAGGAGACAAATGAATCAGCTCTGAAAAGTTAAAAAAGACATACTCCCTAAAACCTATAATAAGGTAAAAAGGGAAGAACTGTCTATACTGTGACAAGGAGATCCAATAAAATCCCAGGAGTTGCATAAGACAGTGCCAGGTACCTACAGCTGACAAAATTTTCTACCATCACATCCTACATTTAGTAGTGCACACTGCTCATCCAGGAGTGTTGTATATAATTCCTCAGATTATGGGCCAGGGTATGGTGAACATGTGGTAATAAAATATTTGTCTATATGTACATAAAGAATTTTAAATAGAATGTATATCACAATATCAGATTTTTCACACCTGGAGAATTAATTATCTATTACAAACAACACTAATGGGGTTCGTTTGCTCCATTGGCTTTTAAAATTTTTAGTGGCATGCACTGTGTTTATAGTTCTTCCAAAAATTCCTTGGATTGTTAGCTGGAAATGGACAGCCTCTCTTTTCCTCTCCTGCTAGAAAAAACATTTTCAAACTGGCTCAGAGAAAGCTGCCTGCTCACCCCACCCCTTCCTGCTGATTCTCTTCCATTCAGCTAATTACTGTAGAAATTAGGGATCCCAAAGGGGAAGCAAGGTGCCCATGAGCCATTAGAACTAGAAAGATAAAGGGTTTTCAGTTTCTCTTGTAAAATCACTAAAGATGTTTACAGAGTATATAAATTATTTTCTTTTTAAATAGCCATTTATAGGCACCTAGGAGGTTAAAATGAGGGAAATTTTCAAGGGAATATGAGTAAGGATATG
Organism: Sialia sialis; assembly: GCA_009812075.1. NCBI lineage: Eukaryota > Metazoa > Chordata > Aves > Passeriformes > Turdidae > Sialia > Sialia sialis. The sequence continues at coordinate 20,941,981 of VRYO01001681.1, read as the reverse complement.
CCAACATACAGAATAAAAAGATATGCTGAACTTTAGAAGGGAAAACCACCAACAATGGTTGATGAAATACCTAAGGTTAAAAAATTGATTAAAGTATATTTCCCTATTTTTTATGTGAAATAATGTAACACCAGTTCAGTGAAATCTATTTGTGTGTATATTTCTTTAAATATTCTGCATGAGTATATCTTACTTTCTTTTCCTGCAAGAGACTTCCCAAGTACCTATCTCTTCCAGAAAGGTTTAGCATATTATCTGATATTTTCATACCTGAATAATTAAGCTGGAATAAAAAATGCAAGTTTTGACAATGTAGATATGAGGGGAACAATAAAATTTAAAAGATCAGTCTCAAAGTAATTTAAAGTTTTCACACCTGTTCTACTTTGTGCCTGTCCAAAAATTTTACCTGTTTCTATTTGAGAACTTTGACTAGTACTGCACCCATCTCAATGCCACCTCAGAAACTCCTGAATCTGTAAACACTTCTGAGTTTGTGCAGCTTAATTAATATAAAAAGGCTGATTTGAAATGAAACTTTATACCAGACCAGAGTTAGGCATAATCAAAAATCAAAATCCCTATAAAATATCTAAGATAACATATTTTTCCCTATTCTACTAACACATTGTAGTTTCTGACAATTCAGTGAAGAACTGTTCAGCAGCAGCATGTATGTTGAGTGGTTGGTAAGCCAAAACTTTGAGACTGAAAACCCACAAATCAAAGAGAAATCCAGATCTCTGCATTCTGAACTACGGCATGTCAAGGGACTCAGGAGAAAGTAACCTTGAATCTAGAATCTGGGAAATCAGGTTTGGGAGAAATCTGCTTTGGAAGCCAAATATTAATTTCTTGTTGTGGAGGATGAAAAAGTGCCCAATGAAACAGTCTGGGGACTTTTTTCATAGTATCATCAACACATAATGCTCTGAATGATAAGAAGAAAAAAAAATATTTTCTGATCTTTCAGGATCCAGCCCAGGACAAAAGAACAGGTACACTTGTAATAATTTATATTGGAAAGTCCAGCAGAATAATTCTGAATGACTAATTGTTCTTATAGCTACATGCTTTCTTGAGAGGAACCTAAATAAATAATAAAATGTAGAAGTCTCCAGTTAATATTGGCTTAGAAAGTGAGTTTTCAGTTTTCTCTCATTCGGACTGGTCTTTAACTGAAAATTATTAAGAGGAAAAAGGAAAAGCATAATAGGATTGTTTTTTCTTTGAGAAGCTGGGTGCTCGGAGCTGTATGACTTACCATCAGAGTCTCTTTGTGTTCAATAGGATTAGATGAAAAAGACGAAGTGCAGCCAATGTTCCAGACCTGCAGATTATTTTAATCACTAATTGTCGATTTGGGAAGTTCCATTTTTGTCTTGGGCAAGTTCTGCTCTACTCCCCTTAGTATTTCCAAATCCTGCTGAATGATTTGAATGAACATCTTGATGGAGTAATTGCTAGGACAGTGATGCAACTGTGAGGAATTAAAAGTTTCTGTGTCAATAGGCAATAGTCTTGCTGTGATCCAAATTCATGAGAGTTTGTGACTGACTTCCATGGCAGAGGGATGAAGCCTAATGTCCATATATTCTGTAGGTAGGTTCTGCAAACAGACTCACCTTCCCTGCACCCCATTACTGTCAAGGTTAATTTGTTGTTAGAGAGCCAGCACTTACTAGGACATGAGCTGTCTTGTCATTCAAATGGACTGCTAACACTTTTTGCTAGTTTTAATTTCTCTGTTGAAGCATTTCAGGCTGAGATGTAGGCTAGTCCCTCAGGGCATGATCCAAAGTGAGTTGTATCCATAAGAAGAGGTCAAGTGAGTGAAACAGGTTTGGAATCAAAGGTTTCTACAGATTTTCCTGGAACAGGTGGCCTCATTTAATGGGGAAGAGAGAATGCACTGAGCCTAAAAGACAAGGCTGCTACCTCAGGGATGTGACCAAGTAGGCTGTGGTTACCTTCAGGATGGAAAAGGTAAAATGCAAAAGTAAAAGAAATTGGTTGCTGCAGTGTTTTTTTTTCTCTGGAATGGGCAGTCAATTCTGACTTTGGAATTAGTAACCTAAATGACCTACACATCTAATACGGTATTTAGCAGAAATGGTCTGGGTTTGTGGGATTTTTCCCCCCAGATAATTTCCCAAACTTCTGGATTTAAATTCAGGATGAAACTAGCAGCCCCAGCAAAAAAAAAGAACCTCCAAAACAAATCAGACTTTTCTTTCTTTTTTCCTAAACATAAATCAGGACACAATATGATCTCTCTCTCATAATACAAGTTCTGGCTAATGATTTGCCTCTTTGAACAAGCTGCTTCATACTCCTGGTGCACTGCAGTCTAAGTTTTCAGCAAATAAAACAAATGCCCTCTTAGTGGTTCCATTTATTGGATTCTTTCACTAATTCCCTATCTGAAGAAAAGCATCCCACTCCTAATTAGGAAACTGGTGAGCATTTTACAGCTTAATGGCCATGATTCCCTATCTGCCTCTTCCCAAGAAACAGTGAGCTTTGAATTGGCAATGTAGCACTTTTGCTATCATTTCCTTTGCAGCAATTTCTGCTCCCAACTCTTCTAAGTAAGGTTGAGAGGTCTGTTTCACACTGAAAGTGGGAAAAGCTGTTTGTTTGTTAACTCTGGTGATGGGATTCAGTGTTTGTTGCTCTTACCTAGAGCCTCCCATCTGCTTCTGTTGAGGCCAATATCAACATTCTCTGGCTGTATCAGTTACATCACACCCAGCACTGCCGTGACTGAAAACCCAGAGACATTAAAAGGGCTCATTCTTCTCTTGTGTGGTATAAATCCTACTGACTTCGGGAACTTCTCTGCACTTCTCAGGATTGCACCTGCAGTTTAGCAAGAAAAAAAAATATCCTTAAAAAAAGATCACGTGAAACCCTGTTTACTGAAAGGCAATAGCTTATTTTCTAGCAAAGCAACATTCATTGATCTAGTTGGAATTAACAGTTTTAATTTTGTCATTACTTTTTTAAAAAAAAACAAACCACTTTGACTTTCAGAAAAAAAATACAAAAATAATTATTTTACTACCTTCCAAACATCAGCTTTGATTTACTTTTGGAAGATAACGTGGTTGGTATGTTTTCTCAGGATAGCCTCTATCTATTTCTGTGTGTTGGTTTTAAATGTATCTGAATTAAAAAGGGTTTTAATCTCTGTCTCTTCTGTGAAATTAGATTGTACAAAACTAAATATGACTGCTCTTCATAGTTTGCTGTTCTAGCATAGCCATAAAATGTATCAATGTATGTGTATATATGAATAAATATTTGATGACAGACACTTTAGATTATATATTTAAGCAGCCATGTCAAAACTTCAGAGGTAGATGGCTTCAAATGGTATAATCATAATACTCGCAAATTATTTTGCAAAATCACCACGGCCTCAGCACAGATCTCATATCCTTACCAGTAGTCTGAAACCCACCTTTTCTTTAAAGACCCTGCTAAGGTTTGTTTTGCCACTGCTTCTTTGACCAAGATGTGTTTCAATAATGACAACTCCCTGTGGCTCAGTCTCCAGCACTCACTCCCAGAGCTGCCCTGGTGCTGCAGTGCCAGAGGCTCTGCTTCCACCTCCATCACTCTGAGCTCTGTGGCACTGGAAATGGAATGAGCTCCTGTGGCTCCTTCTGGGAGACTGAACATTGCTCAGCCAGTGTCAATGCTTCCCCCTGGGACTGCCTCACTCCTCAAAATTCGTTTTCTTCACCTCAAATATCTCCCACATACGTCCCACTGCGTTTTCTTTTTGCCTGTTTCTAATGGTACTGTAGGAATATCCATGGAATGAAAAGCTTACCTTACTGATTTGCAGTCCCAAGGGGAATTTACATGAGACGTGAAGTTGTTATTATTTACTGAAAAGTGGTTTTACCTTATTTCCTTTATTATTATGATCCTATTCCTATGATACTATGATGTTTCATGTAAATTTTCATGTGCTGGCATGCCTACAAGTTAATAGTGTAATAGAATGCTCAGCTCTCAACATTAGAGTGTTTTTAAGGTGAATTGCATCACATATGCCATCTCTTTGCAGAAAGAATATGGGGTTTGGCAAAACTACCTGCTGAGCAACATAATGAGATTTTTGTACAAAGTACAAGTTATTGATTATTATTGTATTTTATTTTTCTATGATTTCCTAAGAGGCATTATCAGGTCTTACAGATGGGGTAAGCCTGTTTATTAAGATATTTATTAGCAAATAAAAGTTACAGTACTGGTGGTTATTTTTGAGTTAATGGTGTTTGTTTGGCCTTAAGTTACTAATATAATGACCCACAATGAAGCCTGTCATACATGACCATGCAAAAAACCAAAAAAAAAAACCAAAACCCTAGCTCATTAACACTGGGTGGTGTACTAATAAAGATGGACCAGCAATATTCTCCAACACTTGAGATGCTTTGGGGTGCTGTTGTTTTCTTCAGCTAAAAAATACTCTTCTGTGCTTACCACTGAGCATTTACGCTGAAAAAGCACGTACAGTTCACAGCATCAAGGAAGAAAAAAAACTGTGCACGTTAAAAGCTGCAAACAGCCGTGCTCTCTCCTTCTTGGGAAACACTGGGAATCAGAATTTTAAATGGCTTTTAATGCGCTGTTAAGATTCTGCAGTACTGTTCACCCTCCTCATGGTGATTCACTGAGCCATGCAACTCCTTTAGTGTTTGTCAGAGCTTTCACTGACAAAAGCAGTTTTAAAACTGATCATATTATGTAAATAATGCCAGGGCAACGCAGGACCATTCACAAAGAAGTGCATGCCATATACAATAACCAGGCCCTACCTCAAAAAACTTAAGGTTACAATGAGCCATTCATTGCATAAAATCGTATGCATGCAATGCAAGAATGAACAGAAGTAGCTGTAGAGTAATGAGAAATGAGTGTCAGATGCCCACAGTCCATTACATCCTGCTTATTTTTCATGGGAAGAGCATTCTCACTGTCAGGGACTGTCAGGTTTAACACAGTGTACATAATGAAGAATGAATATTTCATCTCAGATCTGGTTACAGAAGTGCCTTTGCCATTCAGCGTTCTTCCCTGAATTAAGAAGTACTCCTCAGATGTGCACTGATTTCAAATAGAAACACCCTCCTCTACCACGTATGTACTTCACAACTTGATTAGCTTTTAGAAAGTGCTTCATCACAGAGTTTTGCTGTGGCATTAATGCCCCCTGCCTTTTCCTTTAGTGGCCCGTAATGCCACTACAAGAGAATCTCATGTTGTAGTGGGAGCCTTCCCGATACAAGAAA
>VRYO01001681.1:20857694-20936662 GCA_009812075.1 Sialia sialis | reverse complement strand
AAATAAAAAATAAAAAATTCCGAAGTGTGTTTGCAGCCTGTGTGCCTGGCTTGGACAAGCTGCCTTCCTCCCAAAGCCCTGCTGCTGCCACAGCCCCAGTGACGCGGGGATTTGAGTGGATTTGAGATTTTCCCTCCTCTGCCACAGCGCCCGCTTTGGAACGGGCGGTGCTGTCCACACCTTGGCGCCCGTTCTTTGCGGTTTCTTTCTGTGTTAATCACAATCCTCACGAGGATTTATTCAGGCACCCTAACAAAAAGAGGCCGAAACAAACAATTCCAGAGGCGCTGCACACGCAGAATGATGGGGACACGCCGCAGCCCTGCCCGGACCCTCAGCCTCACTGCGCTCGGGGGGCGTGGCCTCGGACTGGTCCCGCCCCAACGCCCGCCCGTGATTGGCCGGAAGAAGCGGGGCGGGATGGGATTGGTGGGACGGGAGGGGCGGGGCTTCGGTTTCCTCGGCAACGGCGGCAGTGGCGGCGGGCCCGGCTGGCGGGCCCAGGTCGGTGCTGCGGCCGCGGGGACGCGCCCGGGGAGGGGGGACCCTGTCCCGCCCTGGGAGAAAGGACCCGGGGCTGCTGGAGGCCTTGTGGTGCTGAGGGGAGGGTGGGAAGGAGGCCCTGGCGCTGCGATTCCCAGCTCCCAGGCCTTGTCCCGAATTAGGCCCTTGCACCCCGTGCGCCAGAGGCTGAGCCACGCACGGAGCCGAGGGTTTGATTTGTGTCTGGTGCTGCGCAGAAAGGGGCCTGGGCGGCCACTACCAGAACTTTTCACTCTTTATACATTTTAGTCAACAAGGGCATTAATGTTCACTAACTGCAAGTCACCTAATTCTCTTATTAATTAGGATCCTGTCTTCTGTTGGCTAATGATTCTCTCGCTTCCCATGCTAATTAGTCCGTATGCTCAGTCTTTCCCTTCTTTTGGATCCTAGACCATTGAAATAGATCTAGCCCTAAACCTAAACAAGGCAGTTGTACCGAAAAAATTCATTTGTCTCCCTAACACCTAGACATCTCATAGAGCTTGTTTGTTGGCTGCTCTCTATTTCATGGATTAAATCCCCTTTGTTGCTGATTAGGCTTGAAAATAGACAAAGATCTGACGTGAAAGAACATCCATTCGTAAGAAAAAAGCTTAGAGAGTTTGCTGTTAAGCTCCCAGAGTCTGGCTTAAATAATTTTTGGAGATGTCTGTTGTATGCTGTATAGCATCGCAGGCAAAATATCAGCTGGCAAAAAAGAGGGAGGAAAAAAGCACCTGTGCCAGCTGTAACTGCTGTAACTCTTCACAGATGAGAAAAAAACATGAAAATAGGGGCAGAGCAAGAAATCAAGGGTACATTTCTTTCCCACTGTGTCCTTAAATAATGACTGTGCTAATTGGTAGGGAAATTTGCTAGAAAAAAACGGCTCTAATTAAAATGTTGCTAGGAACTGTTGTGTATTTAGGGTTCTGCATTTAAAAGTGAAGCCCTAGAAATATTTTTAACGGCTTGTACTTTCTCCTGTTTCATTTTAGGAGTGCCTACAATGCATTTTTTTTTACCCTATCATCTAGAATATATAAATAAAGCTCTTGATTGAATAAGAAAGCAGTGTGTAAAGTTGGAGCAGGGTTTCTTTCAATTTGATAATAAACAGCTTTAATCTGCTTTCAGAGTTGTAAATATGGATTAGAAAATGAGTGGGGCATAAAATAAAGGGAGTTAGAATAAGACTTGCTATAACTAATGTTGGGAGGTTTTTTAACCTGGTAATACCTGTGTAGCTGTAATGTAGATCACAACTAGTCCTGAATCAAAATCCCCCAGATAAAGCTCTAAAAGAGATCTGTATTTAAAAAGGAAAAATCGTCCTTTAGCCAGAGGGATTACTTATGTTACTTTATTACATGCAAAGTTTTAAAGTTATTAAAAAGCAGTTAATTATCATTTTATAATCAGTTAGTGAAGAAATGAGATCAAAGATTTGTTATTGATGGGCCTTTTTTCACCTTTTCCCCCTCCTGCTATGATTTCCTGGGGTAATTTAGCTTGCAACCTGAGTTGTCCAGTGCTGTGTGTTTTTGGGTTTTTTTAATAAGAAAAAAACCCAACCTTCAGCGCTCCAGAAATCCTCTGATATGAATTAAATAGTTTATTATTGAAGGCATCTCAGAGTTGATGATTTCAATTGTCTGATTGCTGAAATTATTTCTAGTGGAATTAATTCAGGACAGACAAGGGTTGTTGTCCTCTTTTTGAGTGAGTTTAGCCAGGTGTTGCTGGGGAGCACGCGATGTAACCTTTGAATGTACCACTGCCGGGTAACTTCAGCCAGAGTCTGGGCAGCAGCAGAGGTTTGGCATCTCCCTGACATGTGGGTGAATGTTTTGGTGTCTGTTAGACCTATTTTAATCAGTTTCTATTTGTGGTGAGTGAAGAGTTCCTAATTTATACACGTCAATATTGGCAAAACCTGTTAGAATTCGAGTTTGAACTGAATCAACAGAGAGTGCTTCATTTAATGCAGGGTTCAGTAAATTGTGTAGCAGGTGCTGAAGAAGGGAAATACTGTTTTGTTGCCCGAATGATGGACTCAAAGATACTGGCCCTCCTTTTGGTTTTGCTCAGTTTGGTGGCAGTGCAGTTGTGCCCGTTTGGGCAGCGTTTCTGCCCGGTGAATGTAGGGTGACACAGACAGGGCTATAAACAGCCAGTCTACTTTGGTATCGAGGCCTCCTGCCTGTAATCAGCTTACCCTCCTTGTGCTTATGTGCAGAGCCAGCCCCTGGGACGGTGTTTATGTAGGGTCCTGCTCACACCATCCTGTCCAGCTGTGAGGCTGCTCAGCCCCATGCCCACCCTGGGTGCCAGCACTGCCCTGCATGTAGCCCTTTTCCAACAGCTCTGATTCCCTGAAGAACAGGTGATCCCTGTGATTCCCAGCCACAGCCATGGGATTGTTTGACAAGCTGGCAGGATGGCTTGGGCTGAAGAAAAAGGAGGTTCACGTCTTGTGCCTTGGCTTGGACAACAGCGGCAAAACGACGATCATCAATAAACTGAAACCTTCCAATGTAAGTAGCCTGCTTGGTTCACTGCTGGGTGTTTGTTGGATCTGGGTTTGCATGCTGTTGTGGTGGATGTGCCCTTGGAAAAGATGTGAAGAGCTTGCGATTTAGCACAGTGGAACAAATATATTTTAAGATTTTCCAGCTAAAACTAAGGGTAAGCACTCACATGCACATTACTTTCCAGAAAAAATTCCACTGTTAATGTGGCACACTTTTGTTAAGATCACCTAACAAGGAAGGGTTTATGGTGACTGAAATCAGGATCTGAAACAGTCACTTGAACCACTTAAATAATTGCCACAGGATTGCAGTTACAAGTGATGTTGAACATTTAGGATTAATACAATTGTACAACAACTTATAATGTTTATTTTAATCCCTTCCTGAAAAAGAGTAAGTGCATAAGAGATAACAAAATAAGACATAAAAAAAAGATGTACATTTAAGGGTGACTTCACTATTTCTAAGTCAGAATAATTTTCAAAATAAGTACAGGTAATACTTGCAGTTCATTCATCCAATGAAAAGTATTTGAGGCCAATTGGAGTGCATAATATTCTGAACAAACTTTTAATATTGCACAGTTTGGGGTAAAAATAGATCTGTAACGTATTCGTGTTTCAAATATATTTCAGTATGTGCATATTCTAATTTGATTGTAAAATCTCTGCTTTCTTTCCTTCAAAGGCTCAAACTCAGGACATCGTTCCAACAATAGGATTCAGTATAGAGAAATTCAAAACTTCAAGGTAGTACTTTTTCTTCATCAGAAGTAGTGATTATTATACAATAGTTGGACTTAATTATCGCTCAGTGGTTTTGTAACTGAGTATCATGTGTGGAGGTGTGACATGACATTGCAGTTTGTTAAAATGTGTACTCACAAGACCTAATCATGATCCAGAATTTAGTGTGTTAGAATATAATGTGTATTTTATGCTGCTATAAAACTATTAACTTTTTTTTTTCAAAAAAGTTTTTTAGTTTTTTTGCAGTAGCATGTGTAAACGTCTGATCCCTGTCTGTTGAGAGTTTCAGAATAGGGCACTGTTACAGGCTGGAGGAGACACAGCTGCTGAGGTGGCAGCCTATATTCCACTCTCAATCTGGTAACCTAAATTAAGCACTCTCACTGGAGGTACTCTGAACAGATTGCAGTGTAATCTCATTAAATGCAAAAGGATGGCTGCAGCATTAGCAATGTAAAGGTGGCAGGAGCAAAGGCCAGGGAACACAGTAATAAGTCATTAGTTGAATGAGGACTAAGATTTAGATGAAGAATGTCGTGATAGCAGAATGTTTCAAGGAGGCAGCATCATTTTGTACTTTTTACCCTTCACTGGATGTTTTTAGTGTGTGCAGTTTGTCTTCAAACCAAGCAGTGTGGCCTCACTGGTTGGGAGATCTGCAAGAAAATTGTTTATTCTTTGAGCTGAAAATTTTGTTTATTCCTTGAGCTGATATGTGAGACTGTGAGGCTTCATAATTCTCTAAGAGTTTCCACAGCTGAGCCCTGTCTCAATAAAGTACATCAGACAGGTTTGAGACTTCCTGTGTGAGAATGTAAATTAATTCATATTGCTTTTTTTATTCTAATTCTGTAGTAGGAGAGATGATAACCTGTAAATACACCCTAAAAAACCCACCCAAAACCTCAAACTCTGCAAACTGACAAACCCACAATTCTATGTCTGGACATAGAGTGGAAAGTATGTCTGGACAACTTCCTTTTCTTCACCTCCTTGTTTTGATGTGGCGTCCACTCAAGAGCTACTTGGGACTACCCAAGAAAAGAAAACCTAATTCTGAGCTGCATGTTGCCTCTGTAAACATTTCAGGAGCAGATGATAAATTTTTGTAGTGTGTAGTAAGTTGTTTTGCTGCATGTAGTGTTTGAGTGAATTATCTCAGTTGCAAAGACTGCTCTTTGTAGCTTGATCATCTGAACTCACCTGTTTTTACCAAAATCTCCTTTTTTTATTAAAAGTGGAATTTATTTATTTTTTTAAAACCTTTTATTTTGGGACAATATTTAAGAGAGGTGGTGGATTTTAAAGTCATGTTTCATCTGTATTTCATTTGCTAATAAACAAGATTTTGATACCAGCATGATAGAGAGACCGAATGGGAGCTTATTTTGTATTTGATGTAACTTTAAATAATTGGTTTAGTTCTTTTATTCAGATAATAAACACATTTTCCAGTGTGAACTATTTCTACAATAAGACTGCAAAACTGAGTAGGATCATTTGAAGGCAGGTAGTGCAACCAGAGTTCCTTGGGGAATTTTTCTCAGTTGATTTGGATTCAAATTGATCTGGCTTTTTTTTTTTTTTTTGGTCAGGGTAGCAAAGAAAATTGATGTGGTTTGTTCTTTTTTCTGGGCCTCATGCATTTCTTTTCTTTGCAGTTTGTCTTTCACAGTGTTTGATATGTCAGGTCAAGGGAAATACAGAGACCTTTGGGAACACTACTACAAGTAAGCCTAAAATTTATTTTAAAGCATTGCTGTTCATATTAACTGTTGTATAAGTTATTTAAACAGAAGTGTGATAATGTCTAATGATAAGAAATTATTCAGAGAGGGTTTATACCTGCTATTTGACAGAAGGTTTATTCTGGATAAATAAAAATGTTCTAACAAATGGAAGTTTTTAATCTGCCTTTATTCTGTGCTTTCGGGGATAACTTGGGGGACATACTAGAGATGAGATTTAAATGTTGAAACCTGAAAACCAATCCTGTAAGAAAGCTCAAGATGAGTTAGGTTTCCAATTTTTCATTTCTTCTTCAAACCTGCAGGATACTGGCTGATGGCTGAGATTTGTAGAGGTGAGGGAAATGAAGCTCAGAGAATAAAACAACTAAGAACCTGAATGAACATTCTTAATATTATTTATTAAACAGGATATTCTCTGTACTTTATAACACTCTGGTATTGCCTTTTGGTAATAGATGGACACCATTCTCTGTTTTTGGAGCTTTTAGTGAAACTTAATCTTTATTTGCATTGTCTCATTGCTATTCTGTAATGCCTGATCCTGAACTGGATAACATGAACAATACTAAACAATGCAGAAGGAACTTGGAGAAAGAGAAGGAAGAAATTCTGAAGATTATAATATTGATTAAATATTAATGTCAGTTGTGGGAGAGCTTAAATTTTTTTCTGATTGAGGATTAATGCTTCCTCTCCTTCCTGTGCAAATCGTGTTAGCATTGAAAACGTTTGGCCAGGAGATCTTCATTGTTCAAGAGTGTTAGATTTGCATTTCAGTAACTGATGCCCTCAGGCTGCTCTCAAAATGCTAGCAGAGTGCTTCATAAGCAAATAATTTTTGTGATTGCTGTATTTAATGCACTCACTTATTCCTTGTGGGGCATAAATGGCTTTTTCATCGTAACAATAACTCCCTAAGAGTAAGGGAGTTAAGTTCTGCTGACCATGAAATACACACTTGTGTATTTCAAACTTGCACCTCTGATCCTGGATCCAGATTCACTTCTAATAGTATAAAACCAATAATTAGTATTAATTAAATGAATTATTAATAAAATAATTACATGCTGTTCAGTTTATAAAGTTAAGCAAGATTTCATTTTGCAGGAAATTAAATCTGGGCAAGTGTCAAAGTAGTTGCCTTGGAGTTCTTCTAGTCTGGACTTTTCTTCTGTTTAGCTTGAAATTATCTTCTAGGTCATCCTTTAAGTACATTTATCTTAAATAATCCCGAAGTGATGCTGTGTCCCTATCCCTGTTACTTCTTTGTGAAGTTATTTTTTTGGTGGTAAATACATGCCAGTACTCTTGATTCCTCTGGTAAAATGTTCCATGCTCATGAAAATTGCTTAGGCATTTTCAGCTAATATGCAAAACCTTTATTTACTAAAGGTTCTGTTCACCAAAAAGAATGGGTCTCCTCATACAATCAGGTTATTTCTGGTTTCCAGCAGGTATAGAACTGTTTCTTATCAAAATGCAAAGATAGATGGTGCTGGAGTGTAAAGAATGTGTTCATAATGGTCTCTCAGATAAATGTGAAATTAAAAAGTGTATATTACATTAAAATATAGAGTAAATACACTTTCTGTGGGTGTTTATAGTGGATGAATTATGAATTGGTGAGTCTTTATTTGCTTTTCAAAATAAGTTTCAACAAATGGAACATCAAGAAATAAAATACCAGTAACATACTGAAATAATGAGATGAGTAGTTGCATGTGTGTTGTTACTGTGGTCATACTACCAGGAAAATTTCCTAATGATTTTAAATAGTTGGAAGTTTTTACCTGTTATTTGAAAAAAAAAAAAAAAGAAAGATCCTGTTTGTGCAGAATATGTAAGGGCTAAAATAATCTGCATATGCCTAGCTGTGGACACAGTTTTTTTCTAAAAACTTTTCCCTAAATAAATTTTAGTACAGGAAATACAGAATTTCCATAAATATCTGTCTTTATGGGGTTTTTTTCCTGCCTGACCACAATGTCAAAAAGCAGTTGGTTGCATTTTGAGTTCATTTTTCAGTCTGGATAGTAAAATCAAGCTTTTCTAGAAGCTTTGTGGAGACTGAAGGAGAGGCAGGTAACAACCTCATGTCTAAAAAAATGATGCATGTTACCAAAAGATTGAATTTCTGAAATAAGACTGGATTCAAATGTTAGTAGTAAATAACAAGGAGAAAAATTAGAGGAAAAATCAGGTTTGTTTGGACTTTCTTCTTGGTGTTTCTTCTGAAGCCTTTTCTAATTCACAGTTTGAGAACTTACAATTTGCCTCTTTACTCCTTTTATGTTATGCAGAGAAGGCCAAGCCATTATTTTTGTCATTGATAGCAGTGACAAATTAAGAATGGTTGTAGCCAAAGAAGAACTTGACACCCTTCTGAATCATCCAGGTGAGGAGGTTTTTTTCCCCTTCTGTGTCCATTTTTTTATGTTGTCCTAATAAAAGCCCTTATCTGGCAAATTCTGAGTACTTTGCACATATTTTAACCATTCATAAATATTAGTACAATAATAATCTTCAAAAACTTGTGGGGTTTTTTTTCATTGTTCACATTTAGAAATTGGTCACCTTCAGCTTTCTACACTGATTGGGTTTTGTCTCTTATTAATCAAGATAGATCAAAAGTTACAATGTTTTAAGAAAGAATTCCAGCTTTGAGTTGGAAGCTGTGATGACCAGCACAGACAAAACTGTCTCCCTGTCGTTTGTTTTTTTCATGATGACAGCTGATTTCTTTAATGTAACATTTAAATTTCTTTTGTCATCATTATAATTTTTTATGCTTTACCAGAGATGAGGAGGGATAATTACACCAGTCAGTTTCAGTTGCCTGTGGAAGAGAATATGAGAGGATTTGTGATCAGGGTCTTGCTTTTAGGGGGTTGGGGGTTTTTTTACTACACCTTAATTAAGTTCTGGTATCAGTTGATTCTTTGCCTTTCCATGTGTTCAACATTACTGGCATGTGTGTGTAAGCAGAAGCAATTTTGACTTTCAGCAGTTTTGATAGTTGCTCTTCCTCACCAGAATATAAAACTACATCTAGGAAGTTTAAAAGTGAAATAATCTTGTGATTCTTTAATTATTTATTGAACTGATAGAGCCTTAACTTGTGGGATTCCCATGCTGCAAATAAGAAAGGGAAAGCTGACTTGCATTTCTAAGAAAAGCAATGTGTGATAGGGACAAATGAAGATTGTATATAACACTTTAATTCATCAACAAAGATGCTGGAGCTGCTGGGATTTCTTATTCTCAATCTCTAATTTCTCATTCAAGGGCTACTTCAAATGCAGACACTGTAAAGACAGTGTTACAAAAGTTCCAGGGAGGATGAGGTGAGCCAAAGGCTGCAGGTGGATTACACAGAGGCCAGGGCACTTTGTGCCAAATCAGGAATTAACTGCAATAGTAAAAGCCAGTTCTGTTGGCTTTTCACACAGGGCCAAGGGTGAGAGGTAAAGCTGCTGGAAGAAGTTATGGTTTAATAGAGGGTAAAAGAGTGAAAATGTTAGGACAGAGTAGAAGCAACCTTAGGTGAGGCTTTTCATTTAGGCATTAATAGGTCACTGATGCTGACCTAGCAGGTCAGTGCTGTTCAGTTGTTTGTGAATTTGTGTCTTCAAGTTACACAAGACCAGGCTCTGGCCACTGAGTGCAGCCAGGAGAGCCAGGAGAGGGCAGATGAGGATTTCTGCCTTAGCTCTAACACAGCTGCAATGTCACATATCTAAGAGAACCAGAGCTTAAAAAGTTCTTCTAGGATAATCTTCAATAAAAGTAGCAGTTAGGTGAATCAATATACAACTGGTAATGGATGCTGCGCTCTTCAAATAACAGCTTGTTTAATGATAACTGGATCATATTTTGGTTTTTTACTCAAATTTCATTCTTCAGTACTTTGAAAGATGGTAGCTATAGATTGCCTGGATTAGATGATGACTCTTGGGTCACTTCACCTCCAGCACACACTTCTAAACTAAACTGAAATTCTTGTCAACTTGAAATTCTTCCTGTAAAATTGCACATCACATATCTAGTGTCTGTAATATTTTTAATGTGTTAATTCATAACCACTTGCAGCTAGAAAATGTTTGCTTCTATTATTAACTGTGAAAAGCTAACTGGGAGGAAAATACTGCATATTAGGAAATAATATCAATTTCTGTGACCTTGACTTTGTTTAGCAAATATCTTTGGGTGTGCATTTTTAGTCTGGGTGGGTAGGTTGTGTCCCTTTCTAATTGTTTAGGAAAACACTGGAAACTCCTTGATTAACTTGGGCTGTTTGCATGTGTGCTGTCAGCTAATTTATTTTTTATTTTTAATTTTTTTTAATTAACCCATAACCTGCAACCTGTGGGTACCAGGGTTCATTTAATTATGCTGTAAATTAATGTAAAAGTTTCAGTCAGGAGACAATTGCTGTTCAAATATGGAATCAAAACAGAGATTTAATTATGCTGTGCTTGTATTTTGAGGCCTTTGACTTGTGTTTATGGATATCAGAGGACAAAAGAACTCCAGGTAGGGTAAATAGTTTGTGAAATTGTCAGTGTTTTGATCATCACTTACCATCTCTAATGGATATGGGGAGGTAGTGTTATCTCCGCTGTGGAAAGGTTTAGTAGAGAGGTGGAAAAATGCATAATTAGAAAAGTTCTAACCATTTCAGCACTGATGGTTTGTTGGGATTTTGGGGGGTTTTTATCATCCTCCTGCCTATCAGCATGGATGGCTTATGTATGACATTTTAAAATAAATCCTTACCTAGTTTCCTGTGTGAAATAACCTTTTCTTTTTACTATTTTAAAGAGCCTGTGTAGCAATTTTCACTGCACCACAGAGCTGGTAGTGTGTAAATTCTTTTCCTATCAAGCACTGATGGATACACTAAAATCTAGATTTTCTCTAATCCTATGTATCATCCTGTGTATAAAGAATATGAAAAATTCTGAGAGCTAGTCTTGGTGCTAGTAATTTTTTGGCAGTGTTACATGTGTAACTTTAAAGAGAGTATACTTTGCTTCCTTTCAATCACCATATAATCTTTTGGGGTAATCTATGAGGTTTAAGCTTTCCTATGTGTAATTATCCCAGAAACTACCAGAGTACTTTGTTTGGTCTGTAGTTCTCACTGCTAACTGAAAGAACTTCTGGAGAAGATGTCCTTCAAGGGAAGGGAGAATGAGGGATGTCCAGACATGCATTTTTTTCCAATGTTAGAACTTCTGTGAAGTAATAAATCCTTCAGGATCACTGGAGGATGATTCAGACTACCCTTCTCAACTGTTGTTGTTCATTATGAATGAACACAAATTATTTTTTCCATCAATTTTAAACATCAGTCCTTACCAAGCAGAGATGTGCAGTGTTTGAAGTGTGGGTATAAAGTAGGGGGAGAGGGGGTGGAAGATTCCAAAGCCTGCAAGGAAGTTTGTGAGAATTCTGGAAGGATGAAGCAGAGGCCAGGTGACCCAACAGTATGTGCATCTTTGTAGGATACAAATTTCAGAGAATTGCAGCTACCTTGTTACACACAGAGATTAATGAGTGGTGCCTCATGTCCTGAGGGTTCTCTCTGCTCATCCCTAGATATTAAGCACCGTCGACTGCCTATTCTCTTCTTTGCTAACAAGATGGACCTCAGGGATGCAGTGTCATCTGTGAAAGTGTCTCAGCTGCTGTCCTTAGAAAACATCAAAGACAAGCCCTGGCATATCTGGTAAAGTTCTCTTTTTCTAGCCTTTTCTTGGCATTACTTTGTGCATTCCTGTTTTAGCCCTGTTGTGCCACTCACGACACTATAAAGTAAATGGAGTAGATAAAATATATGTGAAACGGTATTAATATTAAAATACTTGTGGTGAAACTTACAGTAATTTCGTGATTATAAGCTGCACCTGAATATAAACCGCACATACAGGTAGCTGGGCAGACCACGGGATTTGTCCATATATAAGCCACACCCGAATATAAGCCGCAGGCTTTTTTTTCTTTTTTTTTTCCGTGCGGCAGGGTGGGGGTGATGCTGAGGAGGCAGGCAGTGCCAGGACCGCGGGAGCACCGGGGAGCAGCGCTTGCTCGCCTGCCCGTGCAAAAGGATGCGGCGTTAGCATGCCTGCGCAAAGGGAAACAGCGGCGGGGGCGCTTGCTCACCCGCCCATGCAAAGGGAGGCGGCAGTGGCGCTCGCTCGTCCACCTGTGTGAAGGGAGGCAGTGCTGGTGGCGCCAGCTTGCCTGTGAGAAGGGAAGCAGCGGAATCGGCGCCTGCTCCAAGGGAGGCAGCGCTGGCGGTGCCGGCTCACCTGTGCGAAGGGAAGCGGAGCCAGCGGCGCTCGCTCACCCACTCCAAGGGAGTGAAGGCGGCTTGCTCGCCCGCGCGAACGCAGCAAAGGCAGCTCATTCGCTCGTGCGAAGGTGGCGAAACTGGGCTGGCCTCCAGCTCACCGCCCACCTGGCAGCAGCTCCGCGGCAGCTCTCTCCCCGGCCGGCTCTCACTTCCGGGTTGGCATTTTGCTGGGATTTGTCCATAAATCAGCCGCACCTGAATATAAGCCGCACTACTGGGGTAGGCTGGATTCTTCGACGAAAAAGGTGCGGCTTATATTCGTGAAAGTACTGTACTTTAAATGTACAATACATTAATTTAGGTTATGTCTTTAAAGTTTTCACAGCATAACTGTTAGCCAGGTAATGGAATGGGGGATTTCCAGGGAAATCAGAAAGCAGGGTTGATATCAGAAGAACAGTTGCCATTATATTTTGCTGGGAAATTGAGTAAAATTGTTGTTATAGGGTGCTCCTGCTACATTACCTTGCAGGTTTTAAAATATCAATAATAAACCTTTAGAGTTTTTTTTCCACTCTGCAGATGTTTCATTAACTGTTGTTGAAAGGCCATTTAGTAAACTGCACCCTTCTGTATTCAGAGGGACACTGTACTCTTTGTACCCAGTCATGTTGGAGGTGATTTTTAGTTGTAGGAGCTAGCCTTTTCTTCCTGAAGGATGTGATCTTTGCTTAGTGCTGGTGCTCACAAGGAAAAAACTCTCCTTCTATCAGAAGTGCTTTTTATGGAAGTTAGTTTTTCTCCTATTAAAGTCCTTAGCTGTTACAAATAAAATGGAATCAGCAGCTAAATGCTGCTGAAAGCTACAATTTTCATTTTAGGCCCTTTAATGTTACACATGATTACCTGGTCATTTTTTTTTTTGTCCAGAAATCAAACTCATGATGTCCTAAGCTTCTTGGAAGATCATTTTATAGGGAACTGCAGTTACAGTCCAGATTCACTGCTGTGCTGGCTTTCATAAACTGAAGAATGAAGAGCATTTAAACAGCTATCCCCCAGTGATTCAGAAGGTGGATTTACACTGCTGTCAGTGTAGCAGAATAATTTTATCCATTAACAGACACTCCTGGGGTTGCTGTTGCAGTGGAGGGTGTACACACACACACCATTCCTCCATCTGGAACTCCAGCATTCTCACTGTGTGTGGGAACTGCGTGGAGGACATTTGGGCTTGATCATCTGAAAGGTCTTTTGCAGCCTAAATGATTGCATGATTCATGGCTGCTGTTGGAGGTAGTAAACATCTTTCACGGCATATCTGAGGAGGGAGGTGCTGCAGAACAATCTGTGGTATCTTCCTCGTGTGAGAACTCTCCCAGGGCCCCTTGTGTTCTAGGAATGATTTCTTGTGCCTTGAAACTGGAATTAAAATAGATCACATCATGAAATGGTGTTTCCTATGGGGAAGGTACCCTATGTCATTTGAGGAGCAGGCTTCTCCATGGGAAGAAAACTTAAGGAAACTGTACCTGATGCTACTTTGCAATTATGTAAATTACAAGTTTGGTGATGACTCAACTAAAACTGGTATTTTACAATGTTTTTAAAATTAGATTTGTTTCTTTCAGTGCCAGTGATGCTCTTAAAGGAGAAGGATTACAAGAAGGTGTGGATTGGCTCCAAGGTATATCATATGTAATTCTCTCGCTCTATTTTCATTCTATTAAACTCTTTCATTTTGTAAGTTTTTTTCTTTATTATTTCCTTTGTTTTCTTTTTGTCCATTTCTGCTGTCAGATCAAATTACACAGTGAGTACCAAAGCTCTCATATTTGCCTTTCATTTGCCTCCTTAATGTACACGAAACATCATGTGGGCTTCCCTGACCAAAGTGTGTATTATGAAATACTAATGCACACTCTTGTAAACAGTGAAGCACTTTCATTTAAACAATATCAGCTCCCACACTTCATTTTCTTATTGTGGTAGTTCAGTTTCTTCTTTAATTTATTCTTAATGTCCTGCCCCTGTTTTACATAACTTAATGTATGTATCAAGAAATGGTGAAAAAAAAATAAGCCAAGTACACAGACAAATACACTGGTTTTAATTATATACCTTCAGCTCTTTAATCTAGAGCCAAAAGAAGAACTTCTTACACTATAACGATTGTAAGACATGCAGACACTCATAACTGCATGGAAAATATCAGATCCAACTTGGATGATGTCTGACATCCAGCATCTTTAATTACAAACTTGGTACAGATGTTGTGTCTCCTGTTGTGTGTTGGTAAGGCTCTGGTCTCTCTTGTCCTCCTGCTCAGTGTTTAGATTAGTGAAGTGTGGCATAGCTGTGGCAGGCTGATCCCAGTTTTAGCTCCCTGGCTGGCGTTGTGCTGTGGTGCTGCAGGCTGAGTTTAACTGCAGCAGCCGCCTGTGCTGTGCCCCGCTGGCCGCCGGGTGTCAGCGCTGGCCCGGGCACAGAGCCTCCTTCCAGCAGGGAACAGCAGCCCTGGCCCCGGCTCGCTCATCCCCACTGCTCTGGGGACACTAGATGGCCTTTCTGCTTACACTCGTCCTGCTGACTGCAAAAAGATGGTTTGTTTTACCGAGTTATTGTTGAGTGCAAAAACATTGGGGCATGTTTTCAGAGGGAGGGCTGCTCTCTAGAAATAGTCTTTAAAAAGAGATTTACTGCCCTACAGAAGAGCAGTGATGTATCCTCCACCAGCTAAAATAATTCTGGGGTGGGGAACCAGGATCTTGGCATTGGGTTTTCTCCTCTCCTGTATCCTGTCATCATAGAGGCAGATTCCAAATCATCATTTTTCCTCCTTTCCAGCATGGTTCTGGCTTAGTAATGTTTTCTTGCTATGTTCAAGGTCTCTGCTTTTCTTGGAGGAACCTTTAGAGTATCAGTCCAAATTTTCAGTTTATACAAAGTTTCATGCTACTTAAAAGGATCTCAAATGCTTGTGTAAATATTATCTGGCAAAATATTTGAGTTATATATGTAGATTTTTTTTTAAGCACAGCATTCAGATGCTTCTGCTGTCACATAGCTCTGCATAGCGATTCACTTCTTATGGAGTGTTAAACTTCATAATTTTTTGAGTTGAAAATTCTCATGGATGGGCTCTATCTGAAAATTTCCTTCAACTCCCTGGTTCAGTGAATTCAAGAAGCTTAAGAGGAGCTGAGTTTAAACTGTGCTGTTACCTAAGCACATGTGGTTTGACAATAACATGTTTAAAGTCTGAATACTTGGATACTTCAAGGACAAATTTTTACTCTTGATTCTCTCATTCCTAGAGCAATAGATGGAAGTATCTGGAACAACTCTGTAGCTATGGTAGTCCCTAAATCACAGCCTGGGGATGCCATAAAATTTAGGGGAGGAAATGACACCTGGTGAATGAGTGCACAGTACTTGTCAGCGGCCAGGCTTTCCTTAGTTACCCTTTCCAGACCCATTTCACTGTTGGGGTGGCAGGGACAGAAAGTTTTGTGGCTTTTTTTCCCCTAGTGAAAGCTCTGTTTGCTATTTTCCTATTTTGTAATGGCGTTGCTTTTGCAACTGCACATCTCCATAGGGTTGAACAAACCTGTCTCACAACACCCCCTTAGTGGGGAAAATTGTGCTGATTTCCACATTTTGTAATGGGATGCTGGATGCTTTAGGTAACCAAGAAAATTTTGAAGTGCAGCAATATGGAAAGGTGTGGCTATTGAGAGGAAAATTTTCATGTGAGTTATTTGATACCAAACTTGAAATATTTTGCTGTCAGACAGTTCATGTTCAGTTAAGTGGAAGCCAGAATGCGTACAAGGAATTGAAATCCATATTCAGAAAACAAACTTCCAGGTTTTATTGCCATTAAAGTGATCTTCTAAGCCTGAAAAAGATAAAAATTGAATTAAGTGGAAGAGTTTCCCTGTTTAATTAGCAATATTTGGTGAAAACAACTTGGCTGTACAGGAATCTCAGAAGTTGATAAGAGAGCAAAGTGAAAATAATTTTGCTCTGTCCCCATTCTTGTAACTACACCAAAATATCTAGATCTCTTTTATGTTTTCAAAAAGCAAAATGCAGCAAGAATTCATCTTGTGCTAAGACTAGATGCTTCTTTTCATTAACAGATCAGATGCAAGCAATGAAGACATGAGAGATAAATAAAGGATCCACGGGGATTTTTTACACCCTTTGTCAGTAGGTGAACAAGTTCCTTTGAAAGGAAGGATGATTTGAAGAAGATGAACAGTTCAGCTGAAATAACCTATATTGACTTGTTTCAGTTTAGTATCTCTTCCAAGAAAACTGAATGTAGACAACCTAGCACCTCAGATATGCACACTGATGAATTAAATTGAATCTTGTGACTGGAGAGCATATTAAAAAAAAAATTGTGTTAACAACATCTGCATTCATTTGAGGTTTAGATGATAATTAGCCATCAGGAAATGCTCCTCTGTTTTTTGGGGGGCATCTTGTGAGCAAATGGGAATATTTATTTTACAGAGAAAGAATAGCCAGCACTTCCTGAAATCCAGCTGTATAAGATACCTACTGATTTCAGATGCCCAGTTTTATGCATTCCTGCCATTTTTTAATATTAAAGTTTGACATTGGGTTTTTATTACCCATCTCTAATAGACTTCTGTAAGAATATTTTGATTAAAGATACAAGGATTCAAATGTTCAGTGTATTTGTTATAGATGGTTGCAGATGTTTTTAAGGAATTACTTTTAATGAAATATTTTTGTTTTTGTGATTATGCCATGGTTATATTTGCATTCCCATCAATAAAACTTCAGATATATAACATGCCCTGATTGGGTTTTTTAAGTTTAATATGTTCATTAATGGTCTTTACATACTAGAGATTTTTGATTTTCTATTTGTTTCATCAGGAATTTGTTTATCCATATTCAAGTGGATATAGCACTGTATATGTAATAAAATGGTATCTCTGTTGCCAAGGTTTATTTTATTAACTGCATATATTTTTTACACTCCCTAATCAGCTAGACTGCTCTTCCACATACTTAAGGAGTATGTGGATCACAGGATGGGACCACAGTGGGGTCATGTGGCCCAACCTCCCTGCTCAGGCAGGACCATCCCAGAGCTCATGGAACAGGATTGCATCCAGGTGATTCTGGAATATGCCCAGTGAGGGAGGCTGGGGACAGCCTCTCTGGACAATCTGTTGCAGTGCATGGTCACTGCACAGTAAAGAAGCTCTTCCTCATGTCCAGGTGGGACTTCCTGTGCATCAGTTTCTTGCAAGTTGTATTTTGAAAACACAATTAAGGGACAGCTCACTGCTTTACTAGGTCATTATTATGAAATGTGTTATATACTCCTGTTGTGTATAAAGAATGTTTTACTTGCAGATAAATTTGGTAAACTTTCTGGTTCCAGAGATGTACCATGAAGAACTTGATTTTTGTTCTGCCACCTCTTCCCTTTCAATCCCTCCTCTCTCATTCAGGAAAGGGCAGACTGACCTTGGCAGTGCTGAAGACTCCATTTAACTCAATGATTACCTGATCCCTGTGGGACATGTAATATGCAGCTCTTGCAAAAGCTTCCCCCAAAACCCCCATTAGCATATAAAACACACAAATGTTCTGGCAGCAGGCCTTCTAGGCCTCACCTCTTAGAGGAATATTTAGAGCAAAGGCAGCTAAAATGGGTGAAGAGTTTCATGTACTCTCATTTACTAAATAGTCAAATTTAACTCCTCTGCTTTGCTAGAAGAAAATCTCACTGCAAGAAATCTTTCCTACAGGATGCTGTGGTTCTTACAGTTCAGTTTGGAAGTATTTTCATGTCTCTTTCTGTGACACCATTGCCTTTTTTGTGAATTCAGAATCTTAAGTATAGGAAAATAAAATACAAAGGAGGAATAGTAATATATAATTCTGAATAGTTTTCCCCTGAATTTGGGCAGACATAATATTTGGTTTACTTTGCTATCATAATACATGAATTAAAATAATGGATTGGAAGGGACCTTAAAGATCACTGAGTTCCAGCCCCCACCTTCCTTGGACAAGGGACACCTTCCGCCAGACCAGGTTGCTCAGAGCTCCATCCAGCCTGGCCTTGAACAATTCCAGGGGTGGGAAGACCACAAATTCCTTGGGCAATTGCTGCCAGTGCCTCAGCATGCTCTCACTAAAGAATTTCTTCCTAATAGCTAATCTAAAACTATTCTCTTGAAAATAATACTTGTAAAACTGTTTCGCTGTGTATAAGTATTTTGTAATTATTGTGGTTCACTTATATGTCTTATTTAAATTAAACATTTAACTTCAACAGTTTCTTTTCTACCAAAGAAAATTTAGGTTCTTGCATAGAATCCATCTGCATTTCTGACTTCATTGAATAGAATGGATCTTGATGGTTTTGTGATTATTTTTGTTGGTTTATTTTGAACTACATAAAGTGCTGTGTTATCCTGTGGATTGCCTTTACTGTCATGGGAAGCAATTTGAACCTACTGCTCTGTTCTTCCTTCTCCAAATCCAAGGGAAGTGCTCTAATACATTTTATTTTCTGCTCTCTAATGTGCTTAGTAGGTGCTTTTTGAAAACACCAGTTAATTTTTTTTATTTTTATTTTTGTTCCCCTTCTTGGTTTTTTGCTGTTTGATTTTGTTCTGCAGCATCTTTCTGTTCCTCCCCTGTGGGGCTGGATGAAGACCTGTTGGAAGGAGTGGAAATGGGAGCAGTCCTATCAGCAAAATGCTGGATTTTTTACTTTTTTCCCCCCTTATTACTGCTTCAGCCATTAGTTACTTCTTCTTTTTAAAACATTTGTGATCATTCTGTGAACATAAAACCTCCTGAGGGGATTTCTGCATGCTCACCTCTCCTTCCCACCCTGGTGTACAGGTATAAGTCACTAGGGCTCACTGGAGCCCTGAGTTGCTCTAAAAATGTTGAATTTGATACAAGGATCATATGTTGCACAAAATCCTCATGTGTCTGTGCACAAAGGCAGTTTTGGAGTTGGTTTTTGTGGCTGTCAGGCTCCCATGCTATTCTCCCAGTACATTTAAGATGTTGCAGTAATTAATGAGTTCTATCTGGATGCTCCAAGACAGTTTGCATTGACAAGTTCTTTGTGCCAGAAGAACAAAGCAGACAAGAGAATATTCCTTTGTTTTTTTGATGCATGTTACTGTAGGTGTGTGCATTAAGTGGTAACTTGAAGGGCAGTAGAGTGTCTGGAAGAGATTCAGGGAATTTGGTCTTTACACCCCACTCAGTGTTCTGTGCTGTTGCTTCTATGCATGCTGCCCACCTACATATTTATTAATTCCCTTTAAATATGTCTGGTCATACTTAAAACTAGCATTTTCAGCTGAAATACAGTGCAGTTGTTTTTGCATGCAAAATGTTGCCTTCTCAGTCTCTTTACTGAGGGAGTGGCTATCAGGTAAATGTGTAAATCCTAATTTTCCTAGCTGTGCCTCTCTAGTACTGGGAACAGCATGGGGACCTTGTGTTTAACTACTGCTTGCAGCTGTGCTGAGAGCCTGCATGGCCTCAACACTCCTGGGCAATTTCACATGAAGTGAGAGCAGTTCTAAGTGTGAGGATGTAAATGTAGTGGAGCCTCCTTTTAATCTCAGCCCTGTAACTGTAGTTTCCTTGGGGTGTTTTATTTACTTATATGAAAGATAAGCTGCTGGAAAAGACCAGACATAACAGCTCAGCTTAGTTTTCTGCAGACAGGCATTCTGATGTGGTAATATGTGGAATGGTGACGTTGTACTTCAGAGCTTCTGTAAAACAGCTGTGCAACCATTTTGGAAAGCAGCTTATCTCTTAGGAGCTTTAACTAGGAAATATCATTTTGTTGGTAATAAGAAGGAAAAGTAATGCTGATTCAAAATGCTTGTCCTTAAAAGCAAACATTTATTAAGCCAAGAAATAGTGTTTAATCTCAAAAGGGGTGGGGCTGGGGAGAATTTTTGTTTGTTTGCTTTAAGTTTTACTTGTTTTTAGAGTTTTACTTGGTTGGAAAATCACTTTTTTATTATTAATTCCTATCATCCATATATTTCATTCTTTCTGGCCTGCCTCATCTCCATTTTACAGAAATCCTTACAAATCTTGATCCTCAACTTTTTGATCTGCTTCTTTTAACTTTTGCTGAGTACTCTGCAAGTGAAACTTTGCAGCTCCCTTCCTTGTTGTTTTGGTTTGAGGTGGGTTTTTCTTTGAGAAAAAAAATAGATAGTGAGAGAAGGTTATAGAAGACAGCACTAAGAGTACGACCAAGAAAGTCTCCAACTCTCTCCTCTTAAGAAAGGTCAGGAAAGTTTGCTATCAATGGTTAATTTGATATGCCCTGATAAGTCCTTTTTTATTATTTTTCGCTACTTAAATTTTAAAATGCACTGTTACTGTGAAAAACTAATATTGTATGTAATAGCTAATCAGAGTTGAGAACTTTAAATGCTCTCTTGTAACAAATGCTAAGTGTTTTTAGTAATATTTTGTAACCATCCTTTAGTTTAAGGCTCTGTAGCTCCTGTCACAGTAAGTTACGTCAGGGAAGCATCTGTGTTTGTGTGAACCAGCACTTTGTAATTAATCTGCCACTGTTCAGTCAGTTGGATTTACCACTTAATTGGTTGAATTTTCTTGGCCATGTGAAATTCTTGCTCTCACAAGTACAGCATGTACGTGATAATGAACTGTTCTCCTTCAGTGGATGTCAGGATCTCACCATACAAATCAAACGTGTTTGCTTTTCCCACTCTTCTAATGACAGCATGAAACCCCCTCCCACTGCTGTTTTTCAAAATAAATCCTTGAAATGAAAGCTAGGCTCTTAATGTCTGTCTTCCATTAAATGATCTTGTGTTCTCCAAACTGTTTAGCAGGAGATGAAATTAATTGTATTACAGTTGTATTACTCGGGCACCAGCTCCAAAGGGGGTTTCTGTCATTTCTCTGGGATTCTGGGAGCACCTTTAGGGAACATGGTCATTTGTGTAGTAAAAGAAGTGTAAATTTAGCAACTTCATGCTAGGCAAACAGCATTGTCTTTGAAGATCAGTAAGTAGATTGAAGGCTTAGCAAAATAGTTACTGAAGCAAATTCGCTGAAGAGTTTCCTAAGAGCTCTCAATAAAGGGAAGAAAAGACAGGAAGGAAAGATTTTTAAAAATCAAGGAAATTGGGATGTTTAGAGGAAATGTTTTGGGCTGGAGTGATGCTAGTGAATATTAAAGAAACCTAAGCCTCGTGAGTCTCAGTGAGGTAACCATGATAAATGATTGGAGTGGATGCTTGGCAGTACAGACTAATGAGAAATTGCTTTTACAGAGCAAAGAGAGCTGGTGCTGAGAGACTGATGTCCTAATCTTTGTGGTCTCAGTTTCCTTCAGCCTGAGCCTTTCCAAGGGCTTCTCAAGTCCTTGGAGCACTCTATGCACTCTTGGCTTTGAGGTGTAGTTTCATCCAAAAAGAATTCAGTTCGTGTCCTCCCAGCCAACTCCTGGATGTAAACAAAAGCACTGTTAGTGAGGATTATCTGTAAAATACCCTCATGACCTGAATTAGTGCTCGAGTGGAGGCATGCCTCTACAAACTTAGAGGGAAACAATCCTAACAGTTTTCAACCCCTGGGGCTGGAGCCATGTGAAAGAACAGCAGAACTTGGCAAGAGGTCTCCACAAGCCAAGGTTCCCCAGGAATAATGCCAGTGAAATATTTAGGAAAAATACAAGTTTGCACTATGGTTGACTTGGAATGGGGGAAGTTTGTTCCACAAATACAGGCTATAACCATTGGACAGGGATTAAGGGGTTACACTTCCAACTTGATGGAAATGGCATAAAGTCCCTTGTGAAAAACAGATAATCACGAGTAAATAACAATAAATATTGAAATATTTATGTCAATAATAAAAGAGTTGTCAGTCAGGCATCTCTGCTGTTCTTGGCATCATCTGTATTTATGATCACACAGGTTTAAAGGTGTTACTGGGAAAACAACTTTGCAATTCTAAATATCTAAAAATTGGTGTAATGATTAACAAATAGAATCAAGAACCAGAAAGTGGATGTTGTTTTCAGTGACAGCAGTATTCCAAGGATTTGGTTCATCATGTATTACATCATCAGTGGATTGCATTAAAGCATCTTGGACCCAATTTAACATTTTTATCGGTGAGGTGATGTTGTTGGCCAGTCATTAATTCTCACTTTAGAGAAGTAAGAACTGGTGAAGGGTTCCTTTTCAAGGGTGGAATGTTTCTGCTGGGAAAGAAGGTGCTTTTCTCTTGTAATACTTGCTTTTATTCCCTCTTCACTCCCCTTTTTGAGATGATCTTTTACATCTTTATGTAGTTTTTAACAGGGAAGTGTTACTCTGTTTTGAGATGCCTAGAACCTATGTATAATTGTTTTCTAAGTCCTCTGCTGAGCTTTAAATCAAGAGCAAGTTAATGCTCTAAAAATGTTTGGCAGCAAATTCAAAGCAGGCTAAATTGATCTATAAACTAATCCGATCTAGTGGTTAGAAAGTATTGCTGTGTTTTGCAATTAAGTTTTGAGCCTTACTATTTCTTTCATCGGTACCATTATAAAATAAGATCAATCACTATTGTGTTAGAAAACAATTGCAGAACAGCCTCTTCAATGCTGACTTACCAACTATTATTATAGGTACCTATACTAATAATATAGTAAATCTATGTTGTAGCTATACAGTTCCTGGAAATTAAAAGACATCTAGGCAAAATCAAGTCATTCACGTTGTAAGAATATTTTCAAGTACCAAATTTCCTTTTCTACCCATTCCATAACTGTTAAAGTACTACTTAGTTCTCTGTCTACTCTGATATGTCATGCAGTGATTACAAAAAAGCATTAAAACCCCCTCTTTTTGTGGATAATAAGTCTCATGCTTTCCTTGAGGTGTGTGTTCTGCCATCATGTCAGGTGATGCATTTAAGTAAGTCCCTAATTTATGCAGAATACAAGCGATCTGTGTGATTTCTTAAAGGCTGTAGCAATGCCTCAGTTGTGAAATGAATGACAGGTGATCTGATACAGGCATCAGACTAAATAGGAATACTTCAATCAGTTCCTTATATAAAGAAAAATTGACAGCTTTATGCAGACAATTGATTTACCACAGAGATAATGTGAGCCTTTTCAGCAGCAGTTCAGCACACCCTGAAAATTGAAAAACACAGAGTACCTTTACTATTTATGAACTACACTAAGTGCATTCTATAAAATACCATCTTCCGTTGTAGAGAAACGCCTTTAGTCTCTTTGGTCATATTTTACTGGACCAGAGCTGTGCATTAAATACAGAAATTATTTCTAAAGAACAGCATCAGATAAAAAGACTGTTTCAGGCTGATATCCCCATTAGGCAAACATTTCCTTGTGATGGTGTTTGCTGAAAAAGCTTTTCTGCCTTGACTTTACTAACAATGAATGCTTGAGTGAGGAAACATGGATTTCTCAGACTTTTTGTTCTGGGGTATTAAAAGAAATCTTCTTTCTCCTGTTAAAGATTTTGTTGTGTTGGGCTTAAAAAGAAAAGAGAAAAAAAAAAACAAAACAACAACAACAACAACAACAACAAAAAACTAAAAAAAATAAAAGGGAGGAAAGTTATCCAGCTAACCAGGTAATGTCTGATCAATGGTCACCTGAATTCTTTCAAACTTGGCCTTTGAGGTTTCATTCTTACCCTTTTTCTGTGTTTTACACAGACTGTTTACTGTTATGTAGAAATTGTGTGCCAAGAATTATACCCTGTTTTTCTGTTTGTTCTGTAATAAGATTGAAGTATTTTCTCCCTGTGTGGAATAACTTATGGATATAATTTGCATACATAAGTAAAGGTCTCTTCTTTGTTTTCTCTCTCTCTCTCTTCTTTTTTTTTTTTTTTTTTTTTTTTAATTTCTTACTGAAAGCTTAAATGTAAGTTGTTCCATGAAACCAGATGGGATTCTGCAACATTAGCAGCCAAAAGCTTTTATGATCCTGTTTGGCTCAATCCATAAGAATTCTGTTTGTTGGAGACTGGTGTACTTAGTCGTTTTTATTTACAGAATATTTTGCAGTGTATTTGTCCAGACACCAAAGACAATTATTCCTTTTGGAATACGCTTACATGCATGCTCAGCATGAATGTGGTAAGGGGTTACTATATATATATATATATTCTAATTTTCAAACATTTATAGTAAAATTTTATAAAGGGTCTAGAATATTGGGTTATAAAATATTCTGTGTTGTGAAATCCAGCAGGAGAAAACAAGGGGTGGCATTGGTGTGTCTGCAGTCAGTGATTCTAGGAAGCCTTGGGGTCCAGGGATTTGTTTTAGGAAATCTTTGAAAGGTGGTTAAGAAAGGCAAATCTGCTGTCCAGAGGCTTAAATTTACTGCACATATGCTTGTACCACAATTTGAAACTGCCTAGTAAACTGCAAAATTTAAAATGCACATTTGTGTACATGCATGGAACTACAGTAAGCCCATTAGAATAGTAACTTGATTTTATATTTGAAAGTGTGTAGATTTGTACAAAAGGTGTGTATTCATTTTTAACCACACATCTGATATTCAAAAGACGTTCCAGGTGGAAAAGTATTAAATTAATTACAATGTATAAGTAGCTGGTAATGTATTTAATGGATTTCTTTTATTTGCATGTAAGACACCGCTTCTGAAAGCTGTTGCATTCTTATGAATACTGAAATATTTGTGCTGCTTTTTACACTATCTACAGTATATGTTAGAATCTGGATGAAATCAGGTTACTGAAGCACTTTGTTTAACCACATTTTTTTGTGGAAGGCTGGTGGTGAATAGGCAGATTGTCTTGGCAGGTGAGCAGACTCAGAGCAGGATGGTTTTACAGAAACCTCATGACATGAAGTGCAGATTTCCCTGAGCTCCAGGAAGGGTAGGATGGTTTGTAGTCATTAACTTGGTAAGAGGACAGGTGAGCCTAATCTTTATTTTGGATTCACACAAATTTAATTGATATGAGGTGCTGTCAAAAACGTCTTGGGAGCCTCCCAGACAAGCTGTGCTAATCAGCTGAATGTTGTCAAATCTTTTGGAATTAAGTACATACATCCCACCATAGTATGAGGCTTCTGAGTGCTTTTTGTTTCATGCCCAGGTGCAGTGAAAGTCTGTTTTAAAAAAGATTCTGCAGGTGGGTGGGCAGTTTCCTTAGTTTCCCCTTTTAGCACTTTTGTTACTAGGTAGGTGTAAATGTCAGAAATTTACAAGTGAAAAACAAATAGAGTGGAAAACAAACAGAAGCTTTCCAAAAAGATGATTTAAAGATTTTCATTTCTAGACTGAATTTTGGCCATAGGTAGCACAGTGTATAAATGTTACTGAAAATAATAAATCACACAGTTACCGGTCTCAGAAGCTGCTCTTTAACCCCATGAGTCATTTCCAGCTGTCTTCTCCAGACATGAAGGCATTTGAACAATAGCAGTTGACCACAGGGCTGTCTTTTAAACCATTTTCAGTAGATCAAATGGAAGAACCGTGTGTTTACAGTTAAAGGATGAGGATTGCTGGAAGCTGCACAGCACATACTTTATAGCAGGAGGTCATGGCTAGGAGGAAAATAATCCTAGAAATCCTTGCTAGCATCCTTCATCTGTGTATAGCATAGCCAAGACCCAACTCTTTCATTCTGCTGGCAGCCTTCATTTTGAAGTATAGATTAGAGATTTGAAAGTCACCCCTATTTGTTTCAACATCTGGACAACTAACATTGTGAAGAATGGCTAGGGAATATTACACATCATGACTCCTTTGTGTGTATTTATTAATTCATGGTCTCATGCCACCTATTAAAAACCTTGCCATAACAGATTATAGAAAGGAAAAAGATAGGTAAGGGCCTATTCATTGTTAAAATACTGTTGCTATTTATGCCAGATCTACCTGCAGACATGTTCTGTAAGAGCCTGGAAAATAGGAGTGCTTATTAACAAGAAAAAGTAGCAGAGCTACATAAAATATTTTGATAGATAAATATATAAAGTGTAAAATGGAAAACTGAGCTTTGCTTTTGCATAGCAGAATTGCACCTCAAAATATAAGAGCACTTCTTATTGTAGTGTCTAACAATGGAAACAGTTGGAGGATGTTGTTTTCATTTAATAATTGTGTGAAATGTGCTTGCAGGCAAAATGTTTCCTTTGGATGTTTTAAGACTACATTTCTCCCCTAGTTATTACTTTAATGTATCAGGAAAGTTTTAAAAGAAGGGTGTGAAGGGAGGGCTCCTCCTAAACCAGCGTCATGGAAATTTACTTTCCTTTTTTGTATCCAAACAAAACAAAAGATTTGAGGAGTTTTTAAGGACCCATAAAAAGGAGGAAATGCAAAAAGCACAATTAAAATTTCACCATCTGCTCACTCTAAATCAGCAAGGAGAAGGGGGAGGTTTCCCTTCTGCAGAACCATTATAATCAGAAGTGCAGTAGAAAAATTAAGTGGATGTGGAATAGGCACAGCACCCTCTCCTCTCTTACTTGACATTCAAGTGACACTCTGGGCAGGATGAATTATTAAAAAAAAAAAAAAATGTATCGAGAGCCCCTGCTCGACATTGTCCTCTTCTGTGCAATTCTATCCCTCTGCAACTGTGTTTTAATGGTTTCTCCTTGCCTTTGGTGTTCCCATATTACCTCATGTGGGCCACATGTGAGCACTTTAATGTGAAGAGGAAAGGAACTTGTTTGCCCCATCTGTTTGGCTTGCACGTGTTGGTGCTGCTGTGACTGCTGGCAGCTGTGCTAGTGTGTGAGGCCACCTGCCACATGGCACTTACTGCAGCTTTGGGAAAAAGCTTCCCTTTCCCCCTTTGCTGGAAGTGGCTAAATTGGAGTTCCCCTTTTATTATTATAAATGTGTCAAAACTGTTTACTCTTAGGTCACTTAATTATTCCAAATTACAGAAAAGAAAAACCAAAAAAACAGAAAGGAATTCTCTAACCTGTGCCATGTTGATCTTTTATATTGATACACTTTGAGTACGTTGATTAGCTTTAATATTTTCATTATTTGCCTGCAGTAGAACTGTCATTTGGTATGTTCCTGTGTTCTCTGCTTTTAGATGCAGTGAAGAAAGGAACAGATTTGAGCACAAAATGTTACTGTTTGGGATTAGCATTTCTGATTAGGTTGGCTCTTTGTTCTCGGACAAGCAGAGCCCTGGTAATGCTCTGTGCTGCCCTGTGGTGCCCCTCTGGGCACATGTGGACAGCCTTTGGATGCAGCAAGGTATTCTGACTGCCTCTGTCTCTGTGTGCAAACCACTCACCATATTATACTTAACTACATCCTGAGGTGATTACGAGGACTAATTAATGCTTAAATCCTTTGAAGACACCGGATGCTTTATAAATGCTAATTATTATATTCAGGTTTGCTACAGCTTAGGGATTAGATCTTGCTTAAGCAATAGGTGGGGAAGCTGTGAGATGTATGTGGCAAAGGAAAATTAAAAGTAATAAACAGTCACAGAGAACTTAAGTCTCCCTGCAGCCTGTTTGTGCAGTCCTAATAAATTACCACTTTTCTAATTTTGCTTTGGAGCCTAATTGCTTCTGTTTTGAATGTCAGAAGGAGCGTCTCCTCTATAATGTGCCATTGGGAGCTGATGTTACATTTTGCAGTTTTAACCCCGATTGCCATTTCTGTGAGAATTGGTGACTATGTGTGGGTACTCCAAAAATGTACTTTCCTCTATACTGTTCTGGAATGAAACATTTCATGGCTTTGTGCAAAGCCTGGGGTGTCTGTGTCTCTGACTCCTTGTCTGGACATTGAAAACTGGACAGAACCTTGTGTAGTAAATGCTGAATAAGATTTGTGACTGGTTACTATTCTATGGAAAGCTACTTTTTGTAACCTGTGATCCAGCCAGCTAGTCCCAGTTCTGACTGGTTAAAAACTGAACTGCACATCCAATATCCAGCTTTTAAATTCCACATCAAAGCTACATAAGATTTGGACTATACAAAGCAGAGGTGTTTCCACATTTCATAAAGATTTCTTCAGAGTTGAGGTAGGAAAAAGAGGACAGAAAAGCAGACAAATAGGTTTTTTACAGGCTATTTTATTGCTGCTGCTTTGCAGATGGGCCTAGAGTATCAGCCTCATATCTGCCTGTCACAATGACACAGGGTTAAGAAAGAGGTTTGGATATGGATCAAGGTGAACAAATGGAAACAAACCTTAGAGAAGAGAGGTAATCACTGGCACAGGTTACCCAGAGACTGCAGTTGGAGATAATCAAAAGTCATCAAGACACAGTCCTGGGCAATCTGGTGGCCCTGGTTGAGCAGGGGATTGGACCAGGTGACTTCCAACCTCGACCATTCCACAGTTCTGTGAGATGGCACAAAGCAAAAAGGAGCGGATAGAAAGGTGTAAGGTGGAGGCAGTCACAAAGAACAGCAGAGATGCTTGCAAAGATGAGAAAGCGTGGCTCTGAATTTAAAATCCTTGCATCAAGGTTGATCTATTTTACCAGTAATTCACACTTAGTGAATCATTAAGGCTTTGTGCATCACCTCGATCTATAAAATGACCACAGTGTTTGTCACTGTGCTGTTGCAGTGGCAAGGTCACCTGTAGGTATAGATCGATGTTAGGTCAAGGGTGGCCACAACTCTCGGAGGCAGACAAATGAAGCCCAAAACTAATCAAAAACGTAAACCAAACTCCTTTCTAGAAAGTAAACTTTTCAAAAGGCAGGAGAAGCCCTTTCTTCCAAGCCGGGCAGCAGGCACAGATGCTGTGGCAGCCAGGCCGTGCCCGGGACAGCGCACGGACAGACACAGACAGTGCAGGATGCCACTCTGGCCTGGCTCACAAAGCACCAGGCTGGCGCTGGAGTCTGCACTCAGTCCGGACTGTAGATTCGCAAGGCCGCCTAACCTTTTTCTTCAGAGGTTTGGTTTTTTTGGTTGTTTGTTTGTTTTTGGTTTTTTTTAAGGGGTTGTTGTGTTGTTGTTGTTGTTGTTTTACCTCTGATCTTTTCTCTTTGTTCGCACTAATTAACTTTAAAAAAAAAAAAAAATAAATCTGCACCAAACCCAACAGAACGCGCCACCCTCGCGGCGCGGGGGCAGCGTGAGCGATCCCTCCCCTCCGCAGCCATCGCTTCCCTCCCCGCCCGCCGGGGCTCCCCCATCTCCCCATGTCCCCATGTCCCCCGCCTCCGAGCGCGGCTCCGCCGGCCCGCCCCGCCGGCACCGGGCTCCTCCCCGGGGCGGAGGGACGCGCTCGCCGCCTCCCGCCCGCCGCCGCCGCGGGGACTCGGTGCCGGGCGGCTGCTGGCGGCGTCTCCCGTCCCGTCCGGTCCCGGGGATGTCCGGCGGGGGCAGCCGGCGGCGGGCCGGCCCCTCCTGGCACAGCACTTTGTCTCGCTTCTTCTCCAGGAGCGCAGCCGGCGAGGGGGCGGCGAGCAGGTACGCGGGGCACGGCGGCGGTGCCACCTGCGCGCCCGGGGGACAGCGGGGCCAGCGGGGCCGAGCGCGGCCCCGGCCCGTGCTGCGACACCGGCGTGTGGCGGGGCAGCGGGAGGAAGCGAGCGCTCCCCGCGGGGAGCCGGGGGCGGCTCCAGGGACGGCGGCGTGTCCGGGGAGCTCCGGAGCGGACTGACAGCTGTGCTAGGGCAGCCAAGGGCGGGCTGTGCTGGGGCTGTGCTGGACACCGGGGCTCCCTGCGAGCCGCCCCGGGCACGCTCGGCCGAGCCCTGTGGAGCCGGCTGGGAGCTGCGCGCCCCGCGGCTCCTCCGCCCTGCGGCCCGGGTCGCAGCCCCTTGCTCGGGGAGCGGGGCAGGGCGCTGCGGTCTCCGAGGGCTTTGTTTGTTTTCCCTTGTCAGTTTTCACGCTGAAAGTTTTCTTTTGGGCTGGTGTAAATCAGGCGTTAATGCAACATAAATATTACTGATGTGTTTAAGTCTCAATGCAAAATTTGTGGTTCATGGAAACTTGGTTATTAATATTTTTTTTAGTGCAGGGAGGCTTTACAAGATGAAAAGATTTGGAAACTTCTTGTGTATATATGTTCCTCTTCCTTTTTTCTTTTTTTTTCTTTTTTTTTTTTTTTTCCTTCTGGCGGCTGAGTTCTGCGTGTAAGTAGGAAAGAAGCACAGATAAGTTTCCTTCAGTTTCTCAGCCTCATTGTCGGCCCAAGTTAATGAGCATATTTTTGTGGTGAAAAGGTGTTAACTGCCTAGGCCTTACTTCCTCGGGTGTAGTATTTATTTTTTGCTTTTAACATATTGGTTTTAATCTGAGTCATTCCTGATAGGGCATAGGTTTGTGTTTAAACTGGCAGACAGTAAATGCGGTTTAATCAGATAGACAGTGGCTATCGCAGTAGTTCTTGTAGTGCAAAGCTTTAGGATCTTGCATTGTGTTCTCAGCAGTCATGGGAAATAGAAGAACCTATTGCTGTTTTACACTGCCCATCTTAAACATCTTGCAAATGCACCATGAGGATTTTTAACTTTGGAGGTTTTGTTTTAGTGTGTTTGACATGCCAGTACGCCACCAAAGATCCGCTGGTCTTTTATGAGAGGAAAAAGTTGCTTTTTTATTTCGAGGGGAAAAAAAAGAAATTGTGAGCAAGGCTGCTGAATCAAGGACATCTTTACAATTGCTGGAATAGCCCGGCTGTTGTGTCTGGCAGGGGTGGTTAAGGTACGGCAGAAGGCGAAGGCTTGGACCTGGAGAGGCAATAGGACAGGTTCCATGGGATGACGCCTTGCCAGCTCCCTACTGTGGTGTGGGATAAACAAAAAGCCTAGCGGTCACCTTGGAGAGGAGGAGAGCGATGCCACTTGAGTGGTTCGTGCACTAAGTCTATAGGTAGCACTCAGGGTAGACCTACTCCACCTAACTTGGGGCTGCCGTCTAATCTCTATCCCAATCGCAATTCCATTTCCTGCACCAAGAGCCTTTCCTTTCTTGGGAAGCGGGGACAGTCCGCAGATATGAGCTGGCTCTGGTGTTTGAGCTCCTCTCGGGGCTGGCTGCAGGGTGGTGGCCGTGACTCCCGCCTGGAGAGCCCTCGCCATGCCCAGTCCCATTTGGAATGTTAAGGAGCTTTTCCTTGTTGTGCCGGGCTGCAGCGTGGCACGCTCGTCAGGAATGCTGACGTTCTCGTATTTGGTTTCCACTGGCAGCCTTCTTCGCAGATTAGCGTAATTGCATACATTACCGGGCTGGGGTGAGTGCCGCAGGTTCGCTCCTCGTGTTTTCCCGTGGAGCAGGAGGGATCGCTGAACAAAGCCCGAGTGCGGGAGGGGGCACAGCGCTGTTTGCTGTGAAGCTGTGGAGTGCGTGGGCGACTTGGGCAATGCGGCTTTTGTGAAGGGCTGTGGGAAATGAATGCACCGGCACGGCTTCCCCTTCAGGTTATCGGGAGGATGTGTGCTGGAACCGGACCAAGTTTGATATGTATATAGAACTAGAAACTTGTATATAGAAACTTCTCTGTGGCGCTATTTTGCTTACTGATGGGTTTCAAACAAGTAGAAGAGCAGTGTATCACATCCACTCTGTGTGCCCGCACTGACCTCTGGAGACATGCATCACACTTGATGCCTCTGCAGAATGGGATGGTTTCCTGAGTTTTAAAAGCATGCTGAAAGGAGCCTCTGCCCATCCAAAAGTCCTTCTCCATCTGCTCCCGCAAATTAGGCAGTGGTGAGTGGCTGGCAGCTGCCAGCTTTCCTTCCCCAGTCAGTAGAGCTCTCTTGCTCCAGATCCTGTTCAGATTTGCCTGGGAAAACCCAAAGAACCAAAATCCAAATCTACCGTAGCCCTGGTTTAAAACGGGAAGAAGGGGGTGAGGGGGGGAGTTACATGTTTTTTTATCAATGTCTTAAACTCTTCTGAGAACCTCATTTGACAAAAAGCCTATGTTAATAACTTGCCCTTACAGCAATTTGTAGCACTGATGAACATGAGACTAGCTGGAGGCTTGCTTGCTTGCTTGTGAAAAAGATAAACTGCACAGATTAGTTGCCAGTTTTGTGGCAGCACAGCACACATCTTAAGAGTTCACTTGGCTTTTACATAAAATGTGGCCAAATGGAAAGCGTCTCCCACCCATGCTTGCCTGCGCTTCAGTGTGTTCAGAGCTGGGGCTGCTTTGAACGGAGTCAGTGCTCTTCATCCCAGGTCTTTATCCTGACTTCCATCACAGGCAGGCATTGTGCCGCACTGGACTACTTGCTATTTTCAATAATACACAACTGGTTATTGGTTACCACAGTGTTTGTCCCGGAGCAATCTAAATCCCCAGGGTGGCAAAACTCAATTGTATTTTCATTATTCTGATAGGAGTCTTATACTATTTTTATTTTTATTTTTATTTTACTAGTACATGTATCTTTAGTCCATCTGGAAGAAGACACAGCCTTTACACCGTAGATTCTTTCAGAAGTATGTGGCTTCTGTGGCTTCTGTTATTTTGTGAATAAATGTGACCTTTTCAGGGTGTGTGACACTTTTTGCTGGGGTACCATCAAAACGTCCTTTAAACTGTGGGTGCATTTCATTAGTTATTCTGTGCAGTGTTTAGCAGGTTCATTTCAAATTTCTCTTTTTCCCTCCAAGTGCTGTTGGCTGGCCACAGACCAGCCAGTGCAAGTTTGATTTGTCAGGATATTTTGTCTACATTGATGA
The DNA here is from genome assembly GCA_009812075.1 of Sialia sialis. NCBI lineage: Eukaryota > Metazoa > Chordata > Aves > Passeriformes > Turdidae > Sialia > Sialia sialis. Next base: position 20,904,063 of record VRYO01001681.1, on the reverse strand, counting down.
AATATACCAGGAACACCAAACAGGGAAGAGCAACCTTTGCTCTGGTTTAGAGGGGTTGGGGGTGCCGATTTGTTTGTTGGGGTTTTTTTCGGGCTGAGATTGTTGTTCCATTCATCCATTAGTGTCTTACTGAGAGCTTTCAGAGATGGAAGAACTTTGTTTATTGTGCCTGAGGAGAGATTAGAGAGTCTTTTTCTTCCTTTGGGACTGCCAGTCATTGTTCCTGTGTACAAAGAACTTGTATTTTTGTAGTTGTAAAAACTCTGTGTTTGAGGGACTGATGGAAATTGATGGAAAAGGGAGTAATAAATTTGAAACCTAGTTCTTCTGAAATTGCTGCTTCCTGGCTGGGTTTGATACAGATATCGTTGGCATCTTTGAAGAAATCCATTGTCTGCTGGAAAAATCAGTCTCTGCTTTCTAATAAAGAACCTTTTACTTTCAAAAACCAGAGCAGAATCCTTTGTGTTGTTAAAATTTAGGTTATTTATGAATCTACATGAGGGATGATGGTCTGTGGAACCAGCAAGAGCAATACTCCAACCATATAGAAGAATTCAAATTAGACTTGCCTGAGTAAGGTGCATGACGAAAATTTTCTGTACATTTTTAAATTTGGCATTTATTTCTTCCTTTTTTGCTTCCTAGATTTTTTTCAATTCTGACTTCCATTGCAGGACAATTCAAACCAATATGAAAAGCCGGGATTCAGCAGGGTCCCAGATTGCCTGTAGTGAAGCAGGTAAATATTTCTGTGCACTCTGGTGGCACTGCCTGCTTGGTCAGATCGAGGCACGTACAGTAATTTCACGAATATAAGCCGCACCTTTTTTCATTGAAGAATCCAGCCTACCCCAGTAGTGCGGCTTATATTCAGGTGCGGCTTATCTATGGACAAATCCCAGCAAAACTCCAACCTGGAAGTGAGAGCCGGCCGGGAGGGCGCCTGGGGCTGCCTTTAAAGGCTTTGCTGGTCTATGAAAACTGTTTGCAACTTGAGCACCTGACACCAAACCCAGCTGGCATCGATTCTGTTACTAATTTGTTACTTTGTTACACGTGGATCCTTGCTTAGGAAAAAAAAAACCTGCAGCTTATATTCAGGTGCGGCTTATATATGGACAAATCCCGTGGTCTACCCAGCTACTGGGAGATGCGGCTTATAATTGTGAAATTACTGTACTTGGATTTCTCCTGGGACCAGAGCAGGAGCAGCAGGGCCAGCAGCTGGCCATGTGTGTGAGAGACATTTCCTGAAGGAAATGTTACTAGAGCCTTAATTATAATAGAAGCACTCCTTGGAAGAAACAAAGCAACATTTTTTCCACTATTTTAAATGTGAACAGTGTTGTCTCCTTTTCCAGTTATTGGCATAAGTGCCAGAGTTAATGCAAAAATGTTTCCAAAACGGCTACAAGTCTGGTTTTAAGGAATAGTTTTGCAAAGGTGAAAACTCCTTGGTCTTCTACTCTAGTGAACAAAAGGCTCCCAGGTGGAAAAAAAATGAAGATTCTGAAACATGTTGCTGTGGGGATTGTATTTCTAACTATTATAACTTCTTAAAAGGGTGGAAATCCAGCTACTGCTTTTAATTTCTGAGGGGCTTTTGGATTTTACACAGTTGTATGTACTATTATACTTGCAGACAGCAGCACAGCACTGATTTGCTCAGGTTTTAACTCAGTTGTTGTGGTGTATTAATTTTCATTTCTAATATAATTTTTTATCTCTTCTAACTGGCAGTGTCACTTTTGAAGACCTAAGGTTGGAAATGTTGACTTCCTCATTCATTTCACTTTTTCATGTCCATTTCCAGACACAGGATCTAGCCTTGTGTTATTCTGATTTCATGACTTGCCTTATTTTGAAATAGAATGTTGTTTTTCTCCATGTTCCACTGCCTTTTAAGTTGATAAAATATTTTTCCAAAGGCAGTAAATCTGCTTTAGGAGATCTTGAGGCCTAAGTTTGTGAACACCTTGGGGATCTGCACTTCACCTCCAGACAGTGTTGTGTTGGAAAAAAATGTAGGAAGAAGTTATTTCTTGTGAGCACATGAAGAGAAAAGACAGAAAGAATTGCAGTTATAACATTCTTTTATTTTAATCATCAGTCACAGGCTGCAGATTTGGCCAATAAACTAATTTTGGTAGGTAGGAATGGAAAATGCATGCCTTCAAAACACAAGTGGGAACTTTGGTGTCTGTAGGATGTTTCCTGGTGTACATTTTGTGAGTAAAAGATGGGAGTTCTGGAGAGTATTTGCTTGGGTTGAAATAGTAGCCCTCTCTACCTCTCCAAAAAGTTTTCTCCTCCAGCCTGACTAGAAGAGCTTGCTGCATTTTACTGGTGACACCAGTCTCTCTTGCTTGTTTTTTCTGGGGTGCTTATTCTTAATGAATCTTTTTGAAATTCTGGTGTGCTCTGTTTATCAGGATAACAGTTGCTGCTGCTTTAAAGCTGCCCTGGATTACTTTTTTTTTTTTTTTTTTAATATCTCCTATTTTAATACCATTTTGTAAGTACCACGGTTGAGCCCCCACCCTGCAAACAGGCCCTTTGAAAACAGTTCTATTTCCCATTAATTCGATAAATTTAACCTTCATGCATAGTTTGTACATCTGTTTCTGGTGCTATACCAAGTGTTTGCATTAACATATCTGTTTCATAAGGATGCTGGACACTGTCTAACCAATCAGACTGGCAAATAGGGAGCAGATTCCACAGCAGTGTTGGTTACTATGCCTGACAGATGCCAGAAGGAAAACCTTGATGTAATCTGGTATAATCGCTCTGCTCAATATTGCAGTAAGCTCTGCACCGAAACATTTATATTTCTTTCTCCAGCCTTTGTAGGGCTGGTCAGTTCCCTCCCATGTAAAACAGATTAAGTTATTTAGCAGGGGCCATCATATTTATTTCATTTAGTTGTAGCCTTTAAACTTAAAGGTGCATGTTCAGTGTAGCAACATGGTTTGGTTCTTGAATATTTTTCATGTAAATTTCCATTGTAAAATGAAAAATCTGCATTTTTTTCTGATGTATTTATTTTCCATTATAGTTGTTCATTCTAGTCTTCATTCAATACTAACACACTTTGTGTAGCTCATCTAAACCATGCAGCACGGCACTGCTGTTGCAGAACATGAAGCTGACCCAGCTTTGCTGCACAAGCAAAGAACAGTATGTAAATCAGCAGCAGAAACAGGTCTGAGAGGAAAAATTGTTTCACTTAAAACCAAATTGCTTATTGCTGTCTGTAATCAAACCAGTTTCAAAATGAGAGTAGTTCAAATTAATATAATACATTTTGTGCTATTTCAACACTTAAATTAATCAGCAATTGTAACACTTCCTGCCTTCTCCTCCTCCTGGCTCCATTTTCTTCTTTCTTCCTTTTCTCTGCTTTCTTTTTCTTTTCCTGCCTTTCCCTTCTGTATTTGTTTTAAATAGCAGCATTGGTTTCCTTTGACCCTCTAATTTCAAACCCAATAACTTGTTTTTATAATTACCACTTGTCTTAATGTCTTCAGTTCTCTTCCCCTATGTGTGTGGCCTAAGGTTAAGCACAAAAGCAGCAGCCAGAAACTTAATATTCAAATTTCTGTGCAAAATTCTCCCTCTCTCTTTAAGACAAGCCCCAACAGCCTTGCCATAGACTAGAGGCAGATTTTGTCATTGCTGCTATTTGGTTTCCCTAGAAGTGTGTTAGCCTGGGAATTTTGCTGAGAAGTTCATGGGAAATTTTTAATTTTAGAGCTTTTCAAAAGAGGTTGTAGTTTTGGAGGGAAGGAAACAGAGGAAAGATAATGAATTAATTTAATTCATTGGGGTATTTTTCTTCTAAAATGCTAGTGGTTTTATTTTCTGTTAAATACTAACTTATTTTAGCTGTCACTTGGTGCACAAGTCAGTTTTTTGCATTCAGTTGATTTCCTCACATCTTGTTGCCACTGAGCTTTACTGTAATCTTTTCCTTTCAATTAATTTAACAAATTGTTACTGTACCCTTGCTCCTGTTCCTCAAGGTACATGCTGGAAGTTTGACTCTTAAAAATTGACTTTTTAGATTAATTTCTGATAGTTCTCCTGGCTGCATAGCACTCAAATGGCTTCATAAGTGTGATGACAGTGCCTAGAGGAAAATGTTTCTCTTTAAAGTATATTTTATATAGTTGGATTAAAGGGGAAGGATAGAAAAATTGATTTACTATGTCTCCCAGGCGACCTGAGAAGTTAATAAACATGGTATTGATTGTAACATCACTGAAAGATGGGAATTGTCAAGCTCAGTTTTAAGAGATTACAGCTTCACTTGACAAACTGCTGAAATATTATCCTTAGATGCTTAAGACTTGGCACTGATGCCCCACTTAAAATATTTGCAAGTGCAATAACAGCAGGCTAAAATTCAACATACAGAGGAATATAAAAAAGGCAGCTGTAATAAATAATTTTCTACTTGATCTGTTTGAAACAAAGGAAAAGGATGTATTTTTGACTCAATTTAATATCTTCACAGATAATTTAAAAGAGGACAAAACTGTAGTGAAGTTTGCAGATGATTGGTGTGAAAAGTATGGAAATAATCATGTAGATGACATTGGAAACAAACTAAGTTGCCATGGTTGACAGCCAGTGAAACATGAGCTGCCAAAGTGATGGCTCAGAGAAGAAAATATGATTGCTGGGTGTATAAGCAACAAAACATGTATTCTGTGAGTTCTTTGGTTACTGCAGGATCAAATCCAGTTTTGGTGCCCATGATTTATCATGAAGAATTTGCTGGCAAACTGAAAAGGGCTCTGAGAAGAGCTCCAGAACAATTTGATGTCTGGAAAACCTCCCTCACAGAATGAAGTGAAGTAGCTCAATGACATTTTGAAATTACAATGTTCAGTTTTGAGGAATGACTGCCTCAAGGAATATAACTGGAAGGGAAATCAGATTTAAGTGCTTTATGTTACAGTAGACCTGTGTCTTCAAGAGGTTATTTGAATCTGAGACCTTTATAATCTGTCCCACACAGATGTAGATTGATTGAGAGATGAGACTTGAATAGTTAAGCCTAATAAGTAATGAATTTACTAGCAGTTTACATGGAAAGGTCTTAGTTACAAATGTGGTCATTTTTCCATAGTCTGTTGTTTTTTCAACCAAAGCTCATAACGCCTTGTCATGTGTTAAAGGCTTGATGCCAGTCTCCCTTGGTGAAATTTCATAATCTAGATTATGCAGGAGGCCAGCTGCAGTAATCATAAGGGCCTGTATGGTAAGCAGGGTAACTGGTGTGTGTATATATAAAAATATTAATTTTAAAAGTCTGAATTTTTTGCAATCATCTGTTTAATCACCCTTGGAAACTGGGACAAAGAAACCAGTACTAAGCAACCTATGGCTCTTTGCAGTTTTATAATAAAAATTTCATTACTACTGCTGGTTTGTGGATATGGTGTGAGAATTCCTGTAATGTGCTGAAATTTCACTGAGGTCTTGCACATCTATATTTGATGGTATTATTAGACTTGCGGATTTCCACTCCTGTACATTCTTCAGGGAGGCTCTTGCACAAATGGCTTTTAAAGTAGTAGGTGATGAAATCCTTGTTCCAGTGTTTCTCCATTGAAATATCCTTCTGGAAGGTCAGAGCTGAATGTGTAACTGTTGGCACAAAGTAAAATTGGAAAGAAGTCATGGTATCAGAACCACATGAGGACAGTATTTCCCAGAGAAGGATGTTAGGTTTGTTCAGAGGGAAAGGAAAGGCAGGGGTCAGGAGCTGGCATTACACCCCAGAATGTATAATTAAACTAAAAAAGAAAGTATACCTAAAAAAGCATCTTTGAGGTTGGGCATTGCTTATTCTCTTACCATTATGAGTCATCACATTCAGTGGTTCCTGAGTTAATCTGAGGAGAAGACCAGTTAAAAACAACCTTATGTGGTAGCAGGGATGGTTTGGCTACTCAGAGTCATCTGGCCCTGAGAGAGAGAAGATGGCAAAATGCTGGAGCACTCACCTCTCTGGTTACACTTGGGCTGCATGAAAAGTAATTTCACGTGTATAAGGTGCACCCTTTTGACTGAAATTGTGATTGGAACCCAGAAGTGCGCCTTATAATCCAATGTGCTTTATATACGGACACAGTTTGGCAATTTGCCAACCCGGAAGCGTGAGCTGCGAGCACCGGGGCCCACAGCACGGGGAGGGTGCCTGGGGCTGCGTTTAAAGGCTGCACCGATCCGTGAAAAATGTTTGCAAATTGAGCACCTGCCAGTAAACCCCACGATGGAGCGATTCCGTTACTAATTCGTTACTTTGTTGTACATGGATCCTCGCTTTAAAAAAAAAAAAAAAAAGGTGCGCCTTATACTCCAGCGCACATTATAGTTGTGAAATTACTGTAAATGCTGGAGCAGCTGCACTGGAAGAGATTTGATTCCAAGCCCTGTGAGAAGTAGGGAGGGTAAACACCCACAAGTGCTGTGGAAGTGCTGAGCTGAAGTTCAGCTTTAGTCAGCTGTCCCCATTTCCTTAAGGGAGTTCCCATTAATTTCCCCCTTCCCAAACAGCAACAGGCAGTCTGTGCCTTCTCCTCATAAAAGGAACCCAAAATGTCACAGCAATTACTTAAAGTTAGAAGAGCTCTGCGTGAGGTCAGTCTCATCCAAACTCGTGTGTTTGTGCTTTATTACTTGCATGTTTCCTGTAGCTTATTTTTTTTTTATCTGTCACAACACATTCACAATCTGCTGCGTGCATAACATGGGTGGGGTGGATTAATAAAGGAAGAAGGGGATGGGCTTTTAATGTGCAAGTTCTGAGGGATTGTTATGAAGGACAAGGATGGAGGAAGCAGACTTCTCACACCATACAGAGATGCTGTGAGGGCCTTTTGAAGATGTGATTGTTTGTAATTGTTCTGTTTTTAGAGGCAGTTGAAAAAGTCCTTGAAAGCCATGTACTTAAATATGCTCCATTAAATTGCTTCTTTTTTTTTCTTTACTGTAATCCCTCTTGTAATCTCTTTTTGTGTGAGCAGCAATGCAGAATGTGAACATGTCTTGCTCAAAAGACTCTCTAACCTCTCGTCCCAAACTGTAATGATTAAAAACTTGGACCACAAACTTGGACCACCACCTGTCCAAGTATTACAGAAAGGTCAAAAAGAGAGGCAGCAGCAGAGGAACAAAAAGCAATAGAAAATGGCACAAAGAAAGGTTTGTTCAGAAGATACAAAAGATACTGTAACTTGAATTTAATCTTGATTAGTTAAAGAATAAGAGTGATGCTAATCAGGTTAGGCATGCTGGCAAGACAGTAGAACGAGCAGCAAGACAGCCAAGGAGAAGAAATCCTTCTAACCTTCTTCTAAACCTTCGCTAAAGATTAATCCATCTCTGTTGGCGGCACTAAAATGGAAGAGAAAAAGGAAGGTCTAGCAGAAAAAGCAACAGAAAGGCAGTAGATTACAAATCTGAGAGGCTTGGGTTTCTAGAATTAAATGTGACAGTGTCTTTTTTATTTATTATTTCCATGCTTTTTTTCTCCCTTTAAATCTGTGAAATGAGAGTAGTATCTGTCTAAATATTTGAACAAGTGGTGGTGGCAATTTGTAAATGCCTGGATGGGTAAGAAGCCATGGAAGCAAGTTGGCAGAGGTGTTTTGTTTCTTCCTAATATCACTCCTTGCTCTTTTACTTCTTAAAAGCAAAGATGAGTTGATGCAAAACTTAGGTTAGTAGAGGTCTGTTTGTGGGTGTATAATGTAGCAGCAGTAGTTTGTGAAGCACAGAGTTGAAGATTAATTCATCTTCCTGACTGGACCAGTGTGAAATGCTCTCCTGAGAGGTGTGTGGTTAAGCACAAGCCTAACTTTAGACGTGCTCAACTGGAGATAACAGTGGTGGTACCTGCTATGGCAAAGTGCTCCAGAAAGGCACTGCTCTGGAAAAGCTGAGAATTCTGTGGAGCCAAACTTTATAAATACAGCTGTAGCCCTAGTGATGTCATGGATGCAATGATGAGAAGAGGGAAAGCCATAAAATTTATGGGGAGTTGCAATGTGGGAGTGAAGTGAAGAGGAGCCAGCAGGTTCTCCAGGCACTGAGCGTGGCTCAGCCCCTGTGTCTGTGGTGTTCAGGCTGTAAAATGTAACCTTGCCTCTCAGGGAGAAACAAAGCCATTTTACCCTAACCTCACAAGGCCTTTGTGCAGCAAATAAGCTTTTGTGCTGTAAACTTCCAGCTTTTTGTGCTGTCAAACTCAGACCATTTGGTTTCAGTCAGAGATCCATTTAGAGCTTCTCCCCTGGCTGAGAGACGAGGTTCACGCCAAGCAGCCTCTGGTGATGTGAGGGGCACTGATTTGTCCCTCTTGTTCCTGCTGAGTGACATTTGTTGCCCCTTCATTGTGCTGTTAGAAATCACTTCAGTGTAAAGGCTGGATTTTTCCTCAAGGAAACTTCTGCTCCCCTCTTGATTTTATCAAAAAATGTCGCCTTACTGAAAGCCCTTCTTGGCTGAGTCAAGGATGTAGAGATAACTGAGGTTGAGAAGGAAGGAGTGGAGATTTCTGAAGCTGGTTCTGCTGACAAAGTCAGCATGTTTGAGGAACTACACCCTAAAGCAAAAGGTTAAGGAATGTAGAAACGCCAGAATATAAACCATGAAAGGGTGTGGGGAAATGCTTCCAGGGTTAGGGTATTTTATATTGGAAAGAAAAGTTTTGATACCTTTGTTTTTTTACTTGTTGATTTTAAGATGCTTATCTGCTGAATTGCATTCTTTCAGTTTTACTAAGTATGCTGTGGAATTTCTATGGCTAGCTAGAAGAAAGTAATACAGACATGTATTTCAAATATAAACAAGAAGTAGGAAAAAAAAAGTTTTGGGGGAAGAAAAACACATGGTGTTAAGGGAAGAATATGAGCAAAACAAAGTGATGCAATAATTCAACAGTTGTAATGTATGCTGGCAGGACTTAATGAAAGCAAGGATCTCATTTGTGGTCTGCAGAACAGTTCCATAAAGAGTGATACATTGAATTTAGGAAGAATGTCTGGTGAGCATCAACCTCATTATTCCACTCTTGAGTTCAGGGAATTCCTGTTCATGTCAAATGTATCAGCATCAGGAAAAGCCATGTAGATCTGAGAAGAGTGTTTTGGTTTTTAGTTTGTGTTTTTTTAAACCAACCACAAAACAAAAACTAGGAGAGAGAAAATAGGTTATGTACAGAGAAACACTTTTATTAGTGTGCCAGACTGCCCAGAGTGATTGTGATATCTCCTTCATGAAACACATTAGCAGCAAAAGAAATTAATAGGTCAGAATATTAATTCCTCTGCTCTGTCTTCCAGGGAGGCAAAGAACAGCCAGGACTTTCTGTCTGATGCTCTCCCTGGAAAAGCATCTTTGTGTTTATGAATGCATTAAAAGAGATTACCTAAGGTGATGTGAAAGTACATGGTTTTTGACTTGGAGATGATCTATAAAGGGAGGAAGAAGCTTTTTCTTTTGATGCATCTGAAAAGATGCGAAAGATCTTGAAAAGCTTAATAGCAGGAGAGTTCTGCTGTCATTTTTGTTCAGGGAATGCTGTCTCTGAGCAGCTGAGAAGGAAACTTGCATTTAGTCAGAGTGGCTTTTGCATTTTGTGTGTATATCAGTGTATACTGAATACAGGTGCTAATCCACAATAGGAGGAAACCCTTTCATTTTGGGAGTCTTACTGAGACATGCTTACCTGTGGTTTGCAGTCAGGAGCAGTAGGAGTACAGCAGCACCTTAATTCCTTCTCCAAATCCTGGCAGAATTTCACCAAACTACTGATAATTGGGTTTTTTTTTAATTTAAGGAGTTTTCAGTTCACCTCTTCACATGAGTTCAGAAATAAGGGCTTGTGCATTTTTTCAATAGCAAAGTTAAATTTTAAGACTGGTGAAGAAGGGTATTCAATGTCATTATGAATTAATTGAAATACTTACTCATATAATATGTTAGCACAAAGTTATTTTTTTTCATGTATTGGTGCACAATGCAGGAACTAATGTCTGTCATTAACATCACCTAATGTTTTCCTATATAATGTTTTTTGCTTTTAAGTTGCTTGTAGCACAAAGGTTTTTAATAAAATGTTCTCTGCTGGATTGTGTGTAAGAATTCTTCTAAGAACTGAGGCTGAGGGCAGGAAGTTGATGCCCTTCATTCCAAAGACACTCTCAAGAAAATTTGAATTAATTTGGTGAATTTCTTATAAGGACACAGGTGATTTTGGTATTCTGACTTTTAAATAGAACAGCAGGCATTGCCTTGGTAATTAACATGTACCTGTTGTCCCCTTTCTAAAATTCTGCATTTGCATGGCCCGTTGGGTATGTTCAGTGAAGAATTGTTCAGTGTGGTGGCTCTGATTTGGGATGATTTTACCTGCCAGGAGTACATTCCACTTGCTCCCAGCTCTCAGAATGGGGTGTGCCTTGAAGCTGCCAGGTGTGCCAGGTGGTCCTGTGGCAATGCATGCTGCTGTGTTCAATTACACTTGCAAAATAATACACAGGCATGGAAATCTTGTGATTTTTCAGCTGGAAGAGCTGAAATGCTGTGTGCTGTTTCAGAACGTTTGAGTTCAAAAACCACTGTATGAGGTGAAACAGTCATTATGGTTCTGTCGGCAGTTTTTTGGGGCTTGTTTTTTTCAGTTACAATATCTGCAGAGTGTGTGCCACAGTTTGGAAGATATATTTTTCTGTTCTTCCAAGTTAAAGCTCTCTTGTGTTTAAATTGAATGTGTTGGCTCTTGAGAGGATTTGACTAATGCAAGTGCTCAGCGTTACAAAATATTTTTGTTTTTCAGTTATGAAAACAAAGGGAGTGAAGCCATAAATTCAAAGAGCAGCCAAAAGGAAAGCACAACTCTGCCTGCACTTTTGAAGGTAAGATTTTTATTGACTAATATTTATTTTAGGTAAAACCTGCCCCCTCTGCTTGTGACTGTGTTAGAATTCTGATGTTGGAGGCACTCCTGTACTGCTGTGTGGCACCTGATTGCAGATTCTGGGTTAGGGTCCACTATACTAGGGATATATACATGCTGAAGACAAAAAAACTGTTTGTGCTTCACATGGTTAAAACAAAATCCATGTATTTACTTACAGGAAAGAGCTGGGCTTCAGTGCTGATTTCACACGAAGTTAAGAAAAAAACCAATTTTTTTATCAAACCATGTTTTCAGGCATTGCTGTAAAGCACCATTTCTGTACATTTTACAAATATCTAACCAGCAAGTCTTTTCTTGCCTGAAGGTCTGCTGGTTGCCAGCCAGAGCACTGTAAGCTCTTTCTGCTGAAATTTGTCTGCAGGTCGGGTGCTCCTCACCAGTTGCCCGTGTTAATCATGCTTGTCTTGTCCTGTAAGTGTTGTACTGCAAGGAGAAAACATGTTCCTCTGTGTTCAGGGCTTTCTTCTGTGGCACTAGACACACCTCTAAAGTTGTGCTTAGATTCAGCCAAATATCATAAATAATTATGTACAGGACAGGTGATAACAGCTGTCTTTGCTGCTGTCAGTCTTGCCCTGCACAGAGCTGTTCTAGTGATCCAATTTTCCTTCAGGTTTTGTTCCTTTTCTGAATTGCTTCAGTTCAGTGCAGATAATATGGTGGCTGCTTCCCCAAAAGGGGCTCGGCTAGTCTGCCAGAATTATTTCTAGGCTTCTTAACACACTTAATCTGAGTTTCTGTCACATGTTGCATGTATTGAGCATTCATGGTGTATGGATAAGGAAGTGCTCACCTTTTTCTCTAGGACCCCAGTCCCTGTGTAGTTGCATCCTCAGTATCTAGGGAACATTTGTTTGGGCTTCACCAAAGTTGGAGACTTTGCAGCTGACTCTACAAAGACCCTAGCACAGTTATTTGCTCAATAAAATTCTGTTCTGACTGTGGTTTGTCTACAACAAGGTGGGAAAAAATGTTTCTTCAAAAGCCAGTGGATTTAAGCCAACTCTGTCAGTTCAGAGCTCCTGGAAAATGCCACTGCATGGCTTCTTATTACCATAAATCACTGATTTTATGCCTTGGAATGCAGGCAGGAAAGTTTCTGATAAGCCAGAGAAGATTCTATCTACTATAATGGAAGAAAATTTTCTTAGTTTTTAAAAAATCTCATTTTTCTGTGTCACATCAGTGAAAAATTCCGAACCAGATTCTCCTTTGGAGGAGGGTTTGGACTGAGGAAGGAGAAGCATTCAGCATGCATGCACAGCAGTTCAGCACTAGGAATTGCTTAAAAGGAAATATGAATAGGGCTAGGTCTTAAGGAAAAAGCAGAATGTGTAGGTGGAGCAAAGCAAGCATAGCAAGTTTAAGTTACCTAAGAGCATTTGTTTCTTGCCAAAAAATAAATCTGATTAATTTTTTTTTAATTTACAAAAGCCACAGTTCACAATCTTTCCTGCTGAATCTGTTTTAGAACTCAGGTTTTCAGAACTCATGTTTTTATAACAATGTACTAAAAGCTGGGGCCAAAATTAGTGCTGCAAAGTCTTTTCCAAGTATCTGATCTTCTCTTTGTCTTGCCATGACTTTTTATCGAATTATATTGTTTTTGACCTATGTTAAAAAGCCTAAACCCATGACACTGTCTTTTAAAATAATAGCTGATGTTTGTACAGGCTTTAGGAAGAAGGTGGTTTTCATATTACTAAATTGTGTTAGCTCTTCAGCTCTACTGAGAGCTTCCTGTCTAACTTACTTTCCTCTTTCTTAAGCTGATCAAAAACCCTGTGAACAGTTTCATGTGCATAGTAGTGAGTAATTTGAGCAGTCTAATTTTTTTATCTTATGTGCATGCAAATTACAGCTAGATAATAAGAATTTATTCAGAGGAAGCAGAGAAAGTATTGGTTTTTTGATGCTCCCCCCGCTACAATTTCTGAGGAAATTTTTTTTTATTTTTCCTCTCACTGCTGTCTCCAATACACACTTGAAATTTGGTAGCACCTCGTTGGCCAAACATTCCTCTCTAAAGATCATCAGACTGCACCTGAGCAGTTGGAGAGAACTGACATTGTCTTTATTATGGTCTTGGGATAATCTTAAGAGTCTTTTCCAGCCTAAGTGACTCAATGAAAGGTATGGTCTGTGTTATCAAAGGATGCTTCAGGTTTTTTCATCCAATTATCAAGGTTACTGCAGGCTGACAAAAAAATTGTTATGGAAAGTGTGCTTTGTGAAGAATGTCTGAATCTCTACGTGGATCAGTTTTGGGCAGGTTTCCAAGCATGCCTGTGTCTCTGAGCTGTGCTTCTACCTCAGCATTTCAGGTGGACGGTGACTAAAAGTGAAAGCATGTTGTGTCTGTGTTAGCTGTCACCAAGTTAATGAGCCATCATATTTCTGATAGACTTCCAGGCTGTGATTTTGTATATTCATTGGCCATCTCAGCAGGAGGCCAGGGGCGAAACAGCAGAGGAGCTGTAAGTCTCTGATTTAGCAGCAAAGGTCGAATGTCTAAATTATAACTGACTGGGTGAGTGGAGCTGGGAATTGTGCCGAGCTATGGTAGTTCTTTGACTGTTCTGAGCACTTTAGACACCACTTCTGTACTTTACCCCTGCTATTTTTTCCCTACAATGAAATATTTAGCTCATAAAGGGAGGAAGAGAAATTTTAATATGCATCATTTGAAAATATTAAGCCTGATTTTTCTGTGCACCAGGGGGCCTTTATCACTCATCACTTGATCACTTTCAAGAAAATATTACTGAAATGTATTTGCTGTGACTGTTAACTGATTGCAGAAAGTACACCACCCCCTCTCAGTATTTATTTACTTATTTTATTTTGCTTCTGTTTCTTTGAATTAGGGCTGTAAAGGGTGGCCTTTCTGAGTAAATGCTGCATTTGAGCAGTGTGATTGTAGAACAGATGGTTGTGTGCTTGTAAACAGCTCTTGAACTTCATGTTTTGTGTACTGTCTGCACTACACAGTGTCCAGTACATGTTAGCACATCATTAACCTCCCTTTTGGTGCTACAGGGACTTTGTTTTCAAAGGCAATATTGCAACAGTGCTCCCTGAAAAAGTGTGGTTCATGGTCCCTGGATATCCTTCCTGTAGCAGTGCATGGAGAAAATAGCACATTCTTCCATAACCCATTAGGAAGGAATTCTTAAGCATCTCAGCACAGGAACCACCATGTGGGCTCTGTCAGGCAAACCCCAAAGTTCCAAAAAGTAAGTGCAAATGTGATATACCAAATGTATAATTTAGATTACAGTATTTCAGTAGCATCACTCGCCCCATAGGCTCAAGCCTGAATTAACCTGAGACAGTCTCAAGCTTCATAGAAAACTCAGGGGCAGAAAGTACAGCAGAGATTATCAAGTCTGCTCCTGTGCCCCAAGGTGAGATCTCTGTATCTATGGCATACCTGATAAAAATTTGTCTGACTTGTTCTCAAAAACCTCCAGGGCTGGAGATCTCTTAAGATCTCTCCAACCTCATCAGACAACTGCTCTACCAATTTCATAGCCCTTATAATTAAAAAGCCTTTTTCCTAACATGCCGTGTAGCTTCTGTGCTGCAGATTAAACCTGTAGCTAATTATCCTCTAACAAGTAACACTGAACATGGGGAAGAGATTATTCTGTAGCTCTGCTTTCTCACATGAATTTCATTTCAAGGTAACATAAAGATGGCTGCATTTAAGCAGGAGACATGATATTAAATTTTGATGTTGAAGACTGCAATTATGTGATAAGATGGAGCCAAGTTCTTTTTAGAGTTGCAACGGGTGCAAGTTGGAATATGGGAAACTCCAGTCACCTATATGATTTTTTTCCCCCTTTACTATAAAAATGGTCACATATTGGAACAGTTTGCCCAAGTGAGTTGCATAATCTTTATGCTTAGAAATACTCAAAACAAAGCTGGATGAACTAGAGCTGCTTTGTGCAGGAGCACAGACTGCATGACCTCCCCAGCCACATTCCTTTCAGCCTAATTTGTGCTGTAATTCTCTGTCACAAAATTTTTCATCCACTGTGCCAATTTACAAAAGATTTTTTTTTAGAAGTCCCATGAACTTGGTGAATAAAGGTTGCTTGGCTTACTGAATCTCTCTTATTCTGCTTATAGTTTTAAGTTTCACAAAAAAGTTAGAAATCAAAACTAAACCTGGAGTCTTAATTAACTACATACTGCTTTCCATATATTGTGAGGTGGGGATTTACATTCATTGGCTCTATTTTATATTGATTTTGTTTCGAAAAATCTCATCACTTTAAATTTCATCCCTAATTACCTAGGTAATGTCTGCTCAGACTGTCTGTGAATTCCTGCTAAATTCCTGACTTAATAATTAGAAATCAGAGGGAGGGATGCTTTGTCTTTTGGGACTCAAGGGAGATGGACTGCTACTGCCAACCATGAATTTTTGAAAAACCTGAGAGCTACTTTTAAAAACTGTTGCTGTTGCTGCCCCCAGCAACAAACGAAAGATAAAACAAGAATGGTTTTGGAGTTTGTGCAATCAAGATTTCTCTAGTGTAAGCTGAAAGCAGATCTTTTTCTCCTCAGCCATGATGTAGGCTTTTGTTGAAATGGAATTTTATAGGTGGTACCTTTTGGTTTCTCAGAACACTTTGTTAAATTGGTGTTAACAGCTGTATGTGTTGAGGAAGATATTTCAAGATCATCCCATCTAAAGTTCTGGTAAATTCCTTTGTTATACTGAAGATTTTTAGGAAGAATGATCTTGAAATCTGCTTCCCTCTACTACTTAAGTTCTTCAAAGAAGGGATCATGAGCAGGAAGCTTTGTTTCAGGATGGGTGGGGGGAAAAAAAGGCTTAAACCTTGGTCTGTTTAGCTCAAGAAACCAGTGGACAGATGAAGTAGAAGTGTGATAATAATCTAATAAACCAGATGCTATAATCTGCCAGTGGAATTTAAGTGAGGTGGAAATCACTCTGTCTCACCCATTCCCAGTGTACTGTCACCCTCTCCATTGAAAAAGTATGTCACTTTTTCTTTTTTTCCCCCAAGCCTCAAGAAATTGTCAAACAAAAGAGGACAGAAATTGTTTTATGTTTGTGAAAACATATCCAATGAAAGGCAATGAAAGTGTAGTACAGGAAGACTTTGGGGGAAAGAGCAGAAGTAAGACAGACAATTTTAATTCTGTTCTCTCTGGCTCCACAGTGGCCCTTGTAGTAATGAGGTGATGGTTGCATGCTCAGAAGTGAGTAACAGTTTTTAATCTTTGATCAGAGCTTTAAAATAATTTAATGAGAAAATTCAGAAGGGAAAATTTTCGAGCAGCTCTGCAAATGGTGCAAAAAGAAATGTTTAAATTAAAAAGTTAATTTTGTCATTCTAGAGACTTTCACTGAGTTTAAAATTCCCCGTGAATGTGACCTAGCAGAAACTTTATTTCAAATTGTACCTCCTTTTTTCTATCTTTTCATTTGAAATGTTCACCCTTACCACTTTATCTGTTGTTCTTGTCAGGGAATGTATTTCTGTGTATTTACTCAGATTTTAGGAGAATACTAGAGAGTTTCAGAGAATGTTTGTTTCATTTTGTCTTTCCTCATCTGGCAAATTAAATATACATTAATGACTCCTTGCTGTTTCAATAATTCAAATGGATAAACAAATTTTTAAAGTCCCAGTGCTGAATTTTGAGCAGATGCAGTTGTCTTTCCAAATGTTAAATAGTCATTGACTTTAAATAGGTTTATTTTTAAAAATGCAAAACTGATACAGTTTAACTAAAAGTCTCTTCCTGTTGTTTAACTTTTATTCCTGATTATGAAGATGCCACTATTTCATTAGTTTTCTAGTTACTCTTGTCTTCCGGGGTTGCCATGACCTGATTTTTTCCATGTCAAATGAAGCAGAGAAATGAGGATGTGGAAGGAAAACTTCTCAGTATTAAAAAGCAAAAATATTCAGGTTAATTGGGTATTTGTAGAGGTGCTGAGCTCATCTTTAAATTTAAATTTCCCCCTAAACCCCAGGTTACTCCTTCTTTCTTCTGGGGGGGTTTGCTTTTTCTCATTAGTTAAAAGGTACATTGTAGTAAAAACTAAATAGTTTTTTACAGTGGTGGGACCTCCATTACTTCTTCTATACCACCACTCTAACTACTGGCTTAAATAGGAAAAAGCTATTTAAGGTTTACTTTAGCCATGTATTTTTTCAATCCATTTGTCTCATGAACACTAGCAATAATGTTAAGGGTTCTTATTCTGTATTTCACTGTCTGATTGTACTTTTGCCTGAATCTTTCTTAATGCCATTCTAATTTCCTTAGACAAGTCTTGTTCTTCATCTGTCTCACTATGTCCTATAGTTTTTCATTAAGTTTTCATATGTATTGCCTTCTAAAAGATTTTCCTCACAGTGCTTGAAAAAACCAAAAGCTTATTTCACATGTGGATTTAAGGCACCTCAGTGCGTCCCAGTCACTGAAAAAAAGTGAGAGATTACACCAAAGAAGCTTTAACCTCCCAGAGGAAAAAAATCTGCTGAAAAACATGCATTAATGACTCACTGTGGGAATGAACTAGTGTGCCACCAGCCCCAGCCATATCACTGTGGATTTCGCTTAAGTACACAGAATTTATATACGGTGTCAGTGTTCAAAGTGAATAAGATGCACATAATTGTTAAATTAAATGCAGCCATCTCAGTTGTGTTGAAAGGTCAAAGCCAAGGCTAGGAACAAGATTAATTTTCCTGTACTATATGTGGCAATGTCTGCATGTGCTGCTTTGTGCACCCAGCACTTCAGCCTGAAGCTGAATGATTTCTAAGAAATGATTTCTAATAAATGGTTTCTATATGCCAGCAAACAGAAATTCAGGAGTAGTGCCATGACCCTTTCTTAGATGAGGAAATCAGGGTTAAATGATGTGCTGGAAGTCCTGGGGTGAATTAGTGACGATCCTAAATTTGTCATGGCAGGCCATCTTCTCCCACATACAGCAGGGTACGGCAGGGAAGAGGTGGTGGAAGTGTATTCATGCAGCAGCAGGATGCTGTCCCATGCAGGAGCAGGATGCTCTCCCATGCAGGAGCAGGATGCTGTCCCAGTGCAGGAGCAGGATGCAGGAGCAGGGTGTTCTCCCAGTGCAGGAGCAGGATGCTCTCCCAGTGCAGGAGCAGGGTGTTCTCCCAGTGCAGGAGCAGGATGCAGGAGCAGGGTGCTCTCCCATGCAGGAGCAGGATGCTCTCCCATGGCTGCAGGACAGGCCGCAGAGGTCCCTGCGCGGCTGTCTGGAGTTTCTGCTTCGTAATGAGCATTCATTCATGGCAAGGGAAATCCGAAATGTCTGGCAGCTGTGGCTGGAAGCTAAGGCTTTGTTCACGGAGATCTGTGTTTTAATGCTGTTAATGTTTTCATTTCGCTCACCAGGGCAATAAAAGAGGTTGTATTTTTGGCAGACGGGCCTAGCCCTTGCTGACTGAGAACCTGTGGCAATTCAAACTTCAGGCACCCAGCTGCTGAGGAAAGGTGTTTTCCAAGGGTGAAAGCTTTACAGGCTGTTCCCTGCTGCTGCAGGAGGTGAGGAGAGCTGAGGCAAAGCTGCTGAAACACTCCCTGCTCAAGGTGCTGTTGTGCCGCCTCTGGGATCGTTCACAGTGCTGCCAAGGCGCAATTAAGGTGGATGTCTGTGCTAGCCAGGAGTGGATGACAGCCTGGAAAACACACCTGCTGCTGAATAAATCAGCTGAGATAAGAGCTGTGGCATCCTGGGCTTGTCTGCTGAGCTGCCAGGTTCTGTGCAGCACAGTGGGAGCTCGGTGTCCAGGCTCGGTGTCACTTATTTGCAGTCTCCTCTGGCATCATCTTGTTTCACACTCTGCCACACCAGCCTCGCTGCACATGGGGGCACAGCCCTTAGGATAATTCAGGTTGAAGGGACCCCAGAATGGCATCCAGAGCAGCCTCAGTTCAGCTGCAAGGTCAGGCCAGGTTACCCAGGGCTTGCCCAGTGAAACTCGGAGGAAGGAGTTGCCAAAAGACTAAAAGCTTATTAAAGCTTCATGAAGCATGTCACGAGCAGGAAAGCTCACAGAGAGTGGGAGCGGAGGCAAGGGGAAGACTGATGACAGTTCATTACAAGAGGAGCAGAAAGACAGGAATTTTTTTTTTCCTTGCATCAGCAAGGATCTCAAAGGGGATCTGGCAGGTAGGTTTCCATCCAGGACCTAATGTTTCCTTGGTGAGCATGAGAAACTATAAAGACTGCTGTGACACTCTAAGAGGACTTTTAAAATTTATATTTCTTTGACTGATGACATGAAGTATAAGTAAAACAAGAGTCACTGGTGATCCTGCAGTGTTGTGAATATCAAAGTGCTCAAGCTCAATGGTGACACAGAATCAAATGCTCTGTCAAGGTCAGCTAGGGGCCCTGACGGTTGAAAACTGGTGGGATGTACCATGGAAAAATTACTTTATATATACCCTCCATCCTTATCTTTTTTTTTTTTTTTTTTTTTTTTTTTTTCCTTGAATGTTTACTGGGGGCTTCTGTCAGAGAGGCATGGGGGATGATAAGTGAAAGTTTCTGTGATACTGGCTTGTGGAATTGCCACTGTGCTGCATGTTCCTGTGCCTGAAGGCTCCTGCAGTGCTAGAGCCTTACTGGTTTTCATAAAATAAAATTGTGTGCTTTCGTCTCAGTCATTTGAATATGGCACCATCTTAAAATACAAACTTCAAAATCTGCAGCAGGAACAGTGCTGTTTGTGTAATGCCTGAACAGTGCTTCAGACTTTGAATTGAGATTTTGTGTGCAAATGATGAAATACCAATAGCTCAAGCTGTCTGTTATGGCAAAGCGGAGGAGGAGGGAGAATATATGGAGAGTAGGATTGATTATATTGAAGGGAAAAAAGAAGGATTTGCATAGTTTCTGTGTTGGGACTTAATATCCACATATATCTTCAAATAAGCACTGTGTAAATGTTCTCTGTGGCTTTTTTTTCATGCAAGACGCTATTTATGGTTAAAGGTATGGAAGGACCCTTTCATATTAAAACTTCCTGTTCTTTTGATTTACCAAAAGTTAAGTAAAGAAAGGAAGATTAAAGAGGAAGCAAAGTCTAAATAGATTTCTGTTTCTGGAAGCAGAGACTACAAAACAGCTTTTCAAGCAGGGCATAAATTATGCTCACAAATAAGCAGAGCAGTCTTTACAAGCGTTATGTCTCAGAGCTGCTCAGAGAAGACTTTCACATGTGGAGATTTAACTATATTTGATGTCTCAGTTCCTAATAGGAAAAAAAGCCAAACTCTCCACTACTTTCTGAATACAAATGGTTTTAAAAAATGGGCAAAACCCCACCAAACAAAACAACAACTAACAAAAATGCTTATAAGACTAAATTGTTGTCAGGTGTTTAATGTAACAATTCCTTTTATAGTTAATGCATTTTAGTTGTTAACTTCATAGATATTTTAATAGTTAATATAAATGTTTATGGCTTAAAAGGGTTGTGAAGAGAAAATAATAAGATGTGTGCATTTCCTGCACTGAGAAACTCTTTTAGATTAGACAAATCTGTGTGAATGGTACAAATCACAAAACTATGGAGAAGTGCCCTCCTTCACTTAAAGTTGAATTATAATCTGGTATTGAAGAGTGCTGAGGTGTTAGTCAAAGTGAAGGAAGAAAATGTCACAGTAGAACTTTGAAGCTGACACTCGTCAAATTTTGGAAATTATTTTGTTTTCTTGTTTCTGTTTTGTATTTCCTTATGCAAAGTACTCAGTTCCTTTGAGATAAAGTTAATTATTCAAGAGATTCATTGGAGGCTCGTGTGTAACTTGTCTAATACTGAAGACAGCAGCCAGAGCTGTGGCACATCTGTAAGCTGCCCTGTTGGCATCTTCATTTCCAGGGGTGGGTTTGGGTAGAGTTGACATGTGAAGTGGTAAATCTCTGATCCCACAGGGGTGACTAAACCCCTTTGTGGTGCATCAGCTGTTGATCAGTGCAGTGTGTGGGGGAGCAGATGGAGTTTGTCACAGGTGGGATGAAAAAAGGCCAGAGTTTGGCTTAGCCCACTTTTAAAAGTTTACTTAGAAGTTCAGTGTGGTTGTACAAGTGTCTTGTATGGAGGTAGTGTGGATTTCTCAAGGACAAATTAGTGCTATTCAATTTCTGTCCTCACACAAACAGTTCCATTTTCAACATATACATCTTCTAATATTAAGCAATTGCATCTGCTCTGTATTTAAAGGCTGAAAAAGCATTGCTTGAAGTTTAAAGACTAGTGCTCCAGTATTACTAAATATATCTTGAAAGTTCTTAAGAAATTGCTGTTCCCCAAGGATGAAGCTGAGTTCATTAAAAGACTTTTTTCATCATTAACATGATCCTAGATGGCCTATTAACAAATGAGCCTGCTGATTTATTTAAGATTCCTTCAAGTGGAAATAGAATTGGTCGCCTAGTGGAAATAGTAGTTTTCTGTGTAGGTTGGAGAGGTAGGTGTTGCCCAATTTGAAACAATTACTCTTATCCAAATGTATTGTTGACACAACTAAAATTTGCATAGGACATTTTGTTCATGTTCTTTCCCACTCCTGTTCAGCAGGATAGGTTCCATCTGAGAAAAGCTGGGGTAGCTTTAATCTGTGTTAATAAACTGGGTTGAATCAGGAATTGAAATTGCAAGGGTTGTACTGTAAAGATAAAATAAACAGCAATAGCCTACAACAAAAAGCAATACTACAAATGGCGGGGATGGGGGAGAGGTTCTTCCCAGAAAACTTCAGTCCAGGGAAAAAAAACTGAGGCTGAAAAAGTGGTTAGGTGTGGTGTTTATGAAGCCTTCCAGTGAAGTTGCATCATCCTGTTGGGCAGATGGTCCTGACAGAAGTAACATGAGCTTGGACAGCAGTCCTTGGATCTCTGAGAGGAGCTGACACAGAGGAAATTCAAGGGCATAAATTGGTGTGGAATAGAGCTCGCCTTGCCTCTGGGTGTAGATGCTCAGCTGAGTTGAGGGAAGACATGAACATGTGGTTTGGATGAGGTGAAGCCCTGCCTTGGTGCTCATTCATTTCAGTTCACAAGGTCGCAGGTGCAGGGGTGATGCTCTTGGCTCTGTGCAATACCAGGCAACAGAGGGCTGGAGGCTGTGGGAGACAACAAATCCATTTGGAAATAGTTGAAGGAGAGCTGGCCAGAGGGTTCAGCATCAGGTTGCTAAGGATAATAGGTAGGATTCACCTCTGGGTGTGAGTTGAGTTTGTTTTATCCCAATTATCTTCTTGGTTCTCCTCGGTTTTTCAGAAGTGCAGAAGGCTGTGGTGTGACTGCGTTTGGCCGTGGTGTTCTTGCCTAGATTTGCAAGCTGAAAACTGTTCTCACAAGCACATGGAGGTTTGTTTGTGAAGCTGTGCTTTCTGAGGGGATTAGTCTGAAGTGTGAAATAAATGTTCCTTGCTTCTTCCCCTTGTTTTTTATGCCAGTTGAAGCAATTGTTGCCATCTGTCCTGTATTTTTTTTCCACTGCAGCTGCTTTGGGAATATTCTAGCCTGTTTGTCCTTTTTACTTTTTGTGGAATAGGGACCTCTTTGGTACAAAAAAAGAGAAGACAGCAAGCAGTGGGCATAACCTTTTTAAATGCCAGATCTCCTGAAAGGAACACAATACATAAGCACAAATTAAAATCAAGGAATTTGGGAATGTGTGAAAATGACAGGAATCATCATCTTTATGTGCTTTTTGCATTTCTCTTAGGCTTGTCCAAATGAAGAGAAGAACCATTCCACAGAAGAGCTGAGCAAGTCTGAAATCCAGGAGGAGCTGAAAAAAGCTAATAGCCTTCCTAGTTTGACTCCTGGAATCAAAACATCAGATAAAGACAAGCAACCCCGAGAAGGCTTTTTTCATTTCCTTGGAAGCTTATTTAATATTGCAACAAAATCATCCTTGGTAGAATCTAAACCCCCTACCTTCCAAGATGAACCCAGCAGATGTGAAAAGGATTTACAGAGCACAAATACCTCTCCAAAGGACATGCAGCCAAAGCACCCGAAAATTGAAGAGCCTACAGCTAGGAAAAAAGAGGACTCTGTAAATAAAGATGGTGCCATCTTAAATAATATTGGGAAAGATAACACACAGAATCTTCAAGGAGGCTGGAAACAATCCTCAGATACAGAAAAGTAAGTTTTATAATTTGTTATTAAATATGTTGATATGTGTGTGTGTGTGTACCGCTGACCAAGTTCTGCTGACTGCATGAGAAATGTCTCTCATTTCTAAGGGTGGTTGGAGTGTCCCTGACTTGACTTTGTGCAAAACTCCAGTAGCAACTGCCCTAAATAAATTAGGGGAGAAGTCAACTGCAACAAAATACAACTTCAAGGAAGTTTTTTAGAAGTCTCCTGACTAGATGTAGCATTTACAAATACATTAAGAAAGAAAAGAAGTGTAAAGAGCTTGTTTCCATGCACGTTATGGCCTATAAGAAGGCCTAAATATTTGTCCTTTTTGTATTTCAGCAGTTTGATAATTTTACTTCTGTAAGTAAGGTTTTCTCACTCTTCAGTTGTCTTTCCTAGTTTATTTGACTGGGTGATTTTTGCTTATGTGATTTTTTTTCCCCTAGGTTTTTTTTGGGTTTTCCTGTGATGTAAAGAAAGTTATGTAAAACACTCAATTTCAATTAGTGCAAGCATGGAGCATTTTTTATAGTCCTGTAGTATTTTTAAAATAAGTGGAGGCAAGGGCACCAATTGTGTATTTGAGAATAGAGAAGTTAAAACACTGGCTGTGGTCAACACTGTGTATTACAAAACCTTTTATGACCGTCATAAACATGGATATTAGTTTTCCAAAATCATTTGTAGGATTGTTACGTTGAAAATTTGGCTACATATGTGATAGCACAGCATAGATTTGGAGTTAGGTGTGAATGTTTGCCTGTGGTACCTGTCCAGTTTTTGATGGGTGTGTAGAACGTGGACTTGTTTGTGGGCACTGGATCTGCAAGTGGTGGTGACTCAGGCTTTCAGTATGGCCCAGAATATTTATTTCAAATTGAAGCAGGAAGTAGTGATTGGGAGTAACCAGTAAGTCTATCACAGTGCTCCTTCTTTCATTGCAGAATGTGAGTGTGGACTCAGAAGAAACACCTTTATTCCTGTTAATTAATTTTTTTAATTAATATGAGTTTTGCTCAGTCTGTTTATTGATGGCATGTGAAATGTTTCATCTCCACGTAGTAGGTCAGAGACAGCCAAAATAGCTGCTCATTGAATTGCATTTCCATACTGGAGATGTCTCCAGCGCTCTGCCCTTACCCATTATTTGAAAAAATAATGATTTGAAGCTTCATGTTATAAATGTGGTGATTGATCAGGATATGAATAGGTGATGTGGTACCTATTCAGGTGTAGTTAAAACTTATTTCCACCTTCAAAATACAGTAATTAATAATAACGTAATAATGGTTGTGTTCTTGTGAGCACTCTGGTTTGGTCTGTGACATGGTCGCCTGGTTTTTATCCCAGACTCTTATCATGGTATCACCCATCTGACTGCAGCTCAGCACCACCACTGCTTTGATTAATGCAGGAGCAAAGTTCTCCTCCCCTTGGTTGTTCGAGAGCCCAGGAGCGTTGGTCTCTCTCCTGAGCAAACTGTATTCCCTAAAACCTGTTGGACAGGCCAGGTTGCTGCATCAGGATCTTGCTGCTATTGCTGTTTCTATAGTTTGTCCTTCTCTGTGTATGCACAATTTACACAAGTTGGATCTCCTTCCCCTTTTTCTTCTTGTGAATTCTTTATTAAAATGTAGATTAATAAAGTAAGGGATTTGTCAAAGTTTGCAGAGTTTGGAAAGTGTGGCTGTTAACTCGCTGAAGTGACCTCTTTGCTCTGTGCAAAAATGTTTGCCTTATTTTTGTTTTCCTGAACTTGCAGTTGCATTTTTCAATTGACCATCCTTTGACATTGTCCTGTGTTGTTAGATAATCTTCGCAAAGATTTTTTCAGTATAGTTCACGTGTCTCATGGCTAGGCAAGCATGAAAGAATGTGTGCTGCTAGTTTGGAGGTAAAGGTGGCTTGGCTTATATACAGAATGAAGCTTCTCCATGGAAAATAACCTTTTTAAATGGAAGAAAAATTGGGTTTTTTTTTTTTTTATTAAGGCTGTTATAAATTAGGGCAGACATTAAACCAAACAATCTGTCCTTTTAAGCTCATTCTCAAAGTACAGTGTGCATTCTGCCCTTTTTGGCTTGGGATGCTAACAAGTTAGACAATCCCTGTGTAACTTTAATTGTTTTTCTCTGTCTGACCACACAATGTGAACTGCCCTTCTGAAGCAATTAGTAAAGAAAAATTGGAATGACTGTGGGGAAGCAGAGGCTTGCATTGTTTACCTTTCTAAAAAGTTTGAATAACTGTTTTGTTTTTTTCTTTTGTGGAAGTGGTTATGCTGGATTTGTTCTCTCTTAGTTTGTAAAAGTTTAAAGGATGTAGCGTAGAATATTCTTTCCAGTACTAGCTGGGTTTTTTACTAAATATTAACTAACTGGTGTTCAACTAGCATAGCTAAACAGCTCTTAGGTGCTGCCACTTGGCTAAAGAGTCTTCTTGGGAGTGGGTGCTGCAAGCACATGGGGAATGATGGGGAGAAGAGATAAAACACAAAGCACAGGAAGGTGTGGAAACCATGAAGAGCAAAGATGATGTGAACCTAAAAGTGATTGAGTCCTAAAAGTCATACAAGACGTGCTAGTGAGCCATCTAAAGCCAAAGGTATTGATTCCAGTGATTGTGGCATTGAACTGCAATTTTAGCATTTCCTGTAGAGGCAGGATGTAGCGGAGAGCTTTACAAATCCTTGTGGCCACTGCATTATTAATCTTACAGCAGTTTCCTTTCACATGAGGAAGATGTAAATGAATTTGCTCATTCTAAACTGCAGAGAAATGCTGCGTTAGGGACTATCTCTGGTTGGTGAGGAGGCTGCAATGATGAGTGGAAGAGGGATGCTTGCTAGATTGCATAATCCCCATTAGAGTTGTATAAAAAAGAAAGCCTAAACCAAACAACCTTTCAAATTTTAAAAACCTACCAAATGGTCTCAGATGCCTCTACTCAGACAACCTCATTCTCCTCATATCCTTAAAGCAATATTTGGTGACATACAAGGATATCAGAGTGCTCTGACCTGTAAACTGAGGTTAATTTTGCCCTCAGTGGGAGGTCTGGCACTTGGTTAAGACTCTTTCCAGGCCTTGAGCCAAGGAGAGTGGAATTCATGAGCTCAGTCTGTGGAGTACGTGTTTTTGAGGCACAAAATGTGTAGGTCACATTATTCCTCCATCACCCTAGCTGGTTGACCCAGAGGTGATTTGTACCTCAAAGACTTTTGCTCCTTTAATCCCAACAGTGGCAAGTGGTGAAGGAAGAGCACAAAAGACAAAACCATGATAAATTTGGCAGAGTCTCTAGACAACAATTACTGTGGACAGCACAGAAGATGGGTGAGGAGAGTTGGGTTAAGTCTCCAGTTATTTCATCCCTTAGTCTTCCATTTCTCTGCAATGGTTGAAGGTTTCTTTGCCTTAAAGAAGTGGAGCAAGCACTTGCCAAGTAGAAAAACCCTCTTACTTAGGTAAGATGGCAGTTTTTGGGTAGAATAGTCCCGTGACACATTGGTAGGTATGAAAATGAAAACTTTGTTTACTACTGGCCTTTGCATTCCTTAATGATGTTAAAAGCCAACCTCTAATGATGAAACAAGTGCTAATAATAAAACCATGGAACAGTGGGGGTGCACTTCACCTCATTTCTCATTTCTGAAAGTCTTCATGACGATTTCATAAAGTATGTGACAAATGTAAAGCATGGATTTGCCCCACTCTGTCTCTCCTATAATGTAAATTTCATTGACGTACACCTATATTGCCTGTCAATGATTTGGCTTCAAAATTGAGAATGGACTGCCTGCAGTGAATACCTGCCATCTTCTCGAGAATCCCAGTGGTGGTGACTGAGGACAAAACTTTGAGAAGTGTTTTCCTTTCCCCCTGCCCCAAAGACTGAGGACCCAGATCTGTTCTTCTGACTGTTTGCCATTTGTCTGTCTTCCAGTAAATTTGTTTTTCTGTAATATCCACTAACAATAAGTGGATGTTGCAAGAACAATAGTGCATGTGAAACTGCACAGTTTGTTCTGGAGTTCAGCAAAGAGAGGAACTTTATTGCATTGCTGAATATGGCTGAAGAGGCAAAAATCAAAACTGCACATATTATAAATTTTTATATTAAATTAATCCTGATACTAATATACCAGTTCAGCAACGTACTTTGAGATTGTGTCTTCCTCCTTGTGTTATGAACCTTATAGACTTCGAAGTAAGAAAGAACTCTGAACCCCACTACTGCAAGGATTTTCTAAGTGTAGGTAAAAGAGAGGAGGGGGTTATTTCTAAAGCAGATTTTCAAAATATGCATTTACATTTCACACTCTGCCAAGAGCCAGGCACTAGGAATAATAATAATTTAGTGAGAGCATTGCAAGCAGTTTCATTCAGAAGGGAGGTAGCTCTAAGGAGAAAGAAATTTCAATCCATTTACAGTTCTACTGTGTTATACATTACTGGGTTTTGTGAGGCAGTTTTTAAATTAATTTTTATGTCAAGTAAACCTTTTGCTGTGAATCTATTTGGTGTATATTAGTTTTAGCAATTAGTATTTCCCACCTTGCTACTGTCAGCAAATCCTGCCCTTTTGTTGTGATAGAAATATATCTGATAAAATCCTTCAGGTTTACATAATACTGGTTAATAGGTTGTTTCAGAGCTTGTAATTCTCCTTTGTGTTGCTTGTCAGAGGCAGGCTTGTGGTGATAACAAAACCTTAATTTGTCTGATGGATTGTTGTGTATTGAGGTTTTGATTTCAGTCAGTAGCAGCAACATTCATCTTTCCCTACAGATGCCTTTGGCAGAAAATCAAGAGTAAATGAACAGAAATTCATCACTTAATTCCAAGCAATAGTCTCATCTGGTAGTTCCTGGATAGGAGTGGGGAAGCTGCTGCTCCTGTGTTTGTTGGTGTTGATTTGTTGATCTTCTGATGGCTTTTTGGCCTTGGAAATGCAGTGTTGTTCAGTTTCTGGTGGACAGGGAGTCATTGCTGAGTGTGACCTGCTGCCCCTTAAGAGGGGCATGAACTATCTAGGCAGCCCCACCCTTCTAGTTCAGCCAAATGCCACCCAAAATCAGAAGGCTGTTGAGGGGAAGGAGCAGGATCATCCTGCCCCTGATTTCCTGGGTGAGCTGTGCAGGGTGGTCTCTCTCAGGGCTGTGATGTGGGAGAAATGCAGACCCCGGAGCATTTCTCTACCTGCCAAGAGAAGTGCCTGCCCAGAGATGGGATATGGCCCAAAGGAAAGATTTTTGTGTTTCTGATGAATGAAACTTTATATTTTAAGAGTAATTCTTAACAGATGTGTGATGCAAAATTGCACTAAATAAAGTCAAAAACTAATTCACTGGATTGTCTTCTCTGCTGAACTTTTTGGTGTTCAGTTGTGCAGTGTATTCAACTGAGTCAAACCCTTTGCTTTCCCTACCACACCTGGAGCTGCAATCTTGTTTGAAGAGAGTAAAGGGATGCCCTGGCTTTGATTCTTCACTACATCTCAGAAGAGCCCATGGAGTGGTTTTCTTCAGCCTTTGGATGAGAAACTAAGGGGAGACCTCACTGCTTTTCCCCAGCTCTTGCACATCAGTGGGAAGCAGCAGCAGCTCAGCTTGTCCCTGCTCCCTGGGAGAGGCAAATCCCAGGCACCTGAATCCCTGAGTGTGACAGAGGACAAGGGAGGGGCAGCAGGTGAGGATGGTACCCACAGGGATGGGGTAGGCAGGGCTGGCTGCTGCCAGGCGCTGGGAAGTAGGGCAAGGAAGAGCTGGGAGTGATCCAAGCCCTTTGTGCTGGTCTTGGTCTCACAGCCCCTTATACTTTGATGTGTTCTCTCCTCCTTCAGACTGAAAGAATAGGTTTTCCCAGGTGTAGGAGATAATCAAGAAGTACTACCCTAAAGGGCAAGGGAAGGAAAAGCATTCCTTCCAAGGTCACAGAGACTGTGTTTGCTTTTATTAAAATTGCCATTGACTCTTAATTGCTCTTATGGAACATTAGCTTTGAAATTTCCTGCAGAATCAACTGTGTGTAAATCACTTGGTGCAATCAAACTTTTGACCTTTTCAAACATACAGTGTGACATCCCAGCACACTAAGTATTTCAGACTGCAGCTTTAAATCATGAAGCTACCCCCTCTAGCTAAAAAAAATTCTTTCATCTAAGTTGTGCATGGCAACTATTCAGTTAGCCCACAATGTCTTTTTTTCAGCAAGTTTTTCATTTTTCCCATTTATTAATATTTTACATGAGCATAGAAACCAGCTGGCTAAGCTGGATTTCACCAGAAGGTGTTTCTAAGTGACTTTAAGACAGTTGTTTCCAGATGAAGTACTTTAATATAATTTTTTTAAAAGCTGTCAGTTAACTATACAGTGGAATAAAAGCGAAGTGGAAAAAAATTAAAATAGACAAGAGTGTGGTTTTAAGATGGTCAGAGAGGGGATAGCCAGATAACCAAATCTAGATCAGTGATTTTCAGCCTGCAGATCCTTCTGGTAGCTCCCTCTGTGGCGTCTATGAAAAGAGATTGGGGGAATCATGCATGGATATTCTTGTAAAAGCAGCAAACTGCTGGAATGGGGAGAAAATATCTGGAAGAGTGAGCTATGAGGAGAAAATTTGCCATGGCATGTTTTGGGAGAGGCAGGCTGGGCAGCAGTGCCCTGCTGTGCTCTGACTTGGGAAATGTGCAGGGCTCTGTGCTTTCTGCATTATTGTATGCTTTCTGCATTATTGTGTGCTTTCTGCATTATTGTATGCTACAAACAGGGTTGGAGGGATTGCCATCTCGATGGTGAACACTTGAACAAATGCAAACAATGTGCTCTTTATGGGTGCACTGGGATGAGGCATTTGAGACAGCAGGTTTTCTCCTGCTTCTGGCCTTTCCAAGTCAACAACTCTGTTTTATAACCACTGCCACTTGGGCAAGTTACACAAGATGACTGCCATATAAAATGTCAGAACATGTTCCCCTCTCCTCCTAGAGTTAGACCCCTTTAACTTTTTATATCTTTTTCACAAAAGAAGAAATATCTACGAGCACCTACTTTTGACAAATTCAACGTAACTCATGTTGACATCCTCTCTTGTTGCTGTCAAAGTCTTTTGTGAAACTGATTTAAGGCTTTATAGGGAATTGAATGGCTTCCTATGAGGACAGGAAAGAAGGAATCTCCTACTATTTGAAATATGTGACAGAATGCACACTGGGCTCTTTGTATAATCAGGCTTTCATCTGCATCCTCACGCGAGCTGAAAAAAAAGTTTTGCAAAGAGTTTTTAAGGTAAGGTTTGAACTGACATTTTTTTGGTGATCAGAAATGAAACAAGTCTCTAGTGACACTTTTAGAAGATTTTTTCTTTTTTGTGGCACAGCCTGCTTCTAAATTTGTTATTAAGACTTACAGCTGAGTTGCTGGTGCTGCACAGGAACATGAGTTTTCATTTTTTAAATGTCCTGTTGTTGCATAGGAGCATTCAGAGTGAATATGCTTCTATGTGCTCTGAAAGGAAATGCATTAGGGCTAAAATGTCTGCTGGCAAAATTTTTTATAATGTGCTGAGCAGCAAATTCTTTTATCAAAGGTCAGAGACCCTGAAGTTGCTTTGTCTGTGGAGAAAAGGTTGGTTCTGGTTGAAAATAGAGCTCAGTGGCAAAAGTCTTGGTAGAGCGAAGCCTGCAGGAGAGCAGAGTTCTTGGGAGACACAGGAGCAGGGCTGGAGCCAGAGCTCCTCAGGATTGAGTTTGTGCACAAATTCACTCAGAAGACAAATAGAGAACAAAAAGAATTGGGAGAAATTATAAAATTATAGGCAAAAAAAGCTTCTGAGTACATTTTTTTGTCTGACCATCTATAATGAGTATTGGTTTTGGGGAGGGGATATGTAGCTCAAATCAGTGTAGATATAGAACCCAATCATGTTGAGCTCTCCTTGGTGTCCTTTCTGTAAAATTTACCTATTCATGCAATGTCTGGATGCTTTGGGTTTCAGAATTTCTGAGTTCACATGAAAAATTCGAAGGTAAGGGAGACAACTGGAAGGGCAAGTTCCAGGTTTTTTCTGGAATACTGGTTCTCACCACATGTTTGTACATAAATCTGAATTCTCCCCCAACTGCATATCTTACAAAAACATCAACCATGAAATTAAAGACATTCAGTAAAAGCTAATTCTTGTGAAGCTGTTTATTCATAGCCATGCCTTGGTTTTGGTGGAAATGAGTGTTTGGCATCTTGCAATACCATTTATTTGATCAATTCACACGTGTCATTGCAGTTGATCTGTTCAAGAATCCATAAAACTCTTTTTCTTCTTGAGAAATAGTGCCAATGTGTGTTCTGCTTGTTTTCTTAAAAAAATTTCATCTGGATTCAGGGCACTTGTAGGCCAACTTTTATTTTTAAGGTTGGCCAAAGTATAGAGGAGCTTCTGGAGTTCGTAAAAGCTTAATAGTGATTATTTAAAGCAGGAAAGGTTACTCAGTGAGGTTAATTCTTAATAAGAGCATGATCAGATCTTACATTCTTAAGACTTATTTTTAGTATGAGTATGATGCTGAATAAACATACAGCCCTGCAGAACTCAACAGATCCTTCCCCTCATATTTTTAGGATCTCTGGAGTTTTAGAAAATATTAGAATAAAATTTTCTGTGGAAAATGATTTTTTTCAGTACCCTTTTTCTCCACTGTGTTTTGGTTTTTCTCACTCGGAAATGTTTATGTTTCTTTGGAGGGGTGGGAATCCTCAAGTCAGCCATTGTAACAAATGGAGTGTGTGATGTTTAGCAGCTACCACTGCTGGTATCTCTGGAAACCAAACTGGTGCTATTGAAGAATACATGCAGGCATCTAACTTGACAGGTCAGGAGATGTTGCTTTTTATGCAGGGCTTTCCTATTTCCTCTCTGACTTCATATACCTGGCCAACAAACCTTATATTGAGATTTTCATGGAGATGACAGTGAATTTAATCCCAATACAAACTGAATTTTCAAGCTCTTGCAAAGTCTAAATTCCCATATTAATGTATTTTGGCATTAGCCTAAAGGTACCTGACAGTGTAAAACATGCATATAAATGACTGTTTATATCTCTCTTTTAATGTTTATGAATATGAATCATTTCACATTTAGTTCACTTGTACTCTGTGTGTATTCTTTACTTATGATTTTAAACAGCATTAAGTTCTCTCTTCAAAATAAAATTAATACTGAAGTAAGAATCTTGGCCTCTAAAATCTTGACAGAAAAGAGAATCTATTTTTAGACTGGTGAATCTATTCCATTTTAATATTCTTATGTATCTTTTGAGAAAAAGAATCCATAAAGATGAGATTTGAAGCTACAGTTACTCAATGACACTCAAATGTTTCACTTTCCTTAGTGAATTTATTTTTTATTTCTCACTCAAATTATTTGTTCTCAACTCTAGAGCTGTAACAACCTCTAAACAAATTGAACAAACGGGGGAAGGTGCAAAGAGCTTTTAGAAGCCATTAAGCTATTTTTGTATATTGCAATGGTTTTCTATTAGAAATCAAAATCTTAGACAACACCTTTTTTATTGTTGTTATTTTTGCCCAAGAGAGTCTTCTGAGTGTGACAATTTTCCAGACAGCTGAGTTGCTGATTCCAGCATTCACTGTGTTAGCAGATATAGGGCAGATTTTGAAAGGGTTTCTTCTTAGTTTAACTGGAGGCTGAAGCAGAGGGGAGTTAGTCTAGTCTGAGCATCTACTTTGTCTTAAGGTGAAGAATGGAAAAGCTGACAGTGACTGATTTTTGCAAGAATTCTTTAAGAGGCGGAAAAATAGGGAGAAGCATTTGAAGGAAAGGTGAGTATTTGTGATGTCTCCTAGTTTTAAGAAAAGAGAAAAACTGCTTCTTCAGAAAATTGAAAGTGACAGCCTCTGAACTTATTCTTAGTATTATGAGAAGGAGCAGGATCACAGTTCCTCTGTGGTGATTCTTTCATTTCTTAGCTTTTGCAGTCACTGGTTTTTGCTGCTAAGTTTAAGAATAATGGATGCTTGATCCACCAATTCCGTGTCACATTTCTAGTTTTCCCATTTTGGTATTCCCTCCAGCATTCCAAGGGTCTTCATTCTTACCCATTCTCCACTCAGTCTCTTTCCTTACTACACTGTGGTTCAAAAAACCACCCCCTATTGAATACTTCATTTTTTTCCCCTACCTGTTTTTTTTTTTTTCTCTCCTCATCCTGTTTCTTAACAATATGTTGAGATACTGGGTAAAAGTTTAAATTTCAATTCAATATTTTAAGGAGTGTTAGTACAGTAAATTTTCTTTTGTTTTAATGTGCAGGCCTGCTTTAGAAGGATCAAACATCTTCAAAACAGGATAATTATTTCTGTCACTGCGAAAGTTGACTTGCAGTGACACTTGTCAGTAGTAATTCCCCTGTCTGATACAAAATTAATAATAGAAGTTGTTTAAGCCAACATCTACTTTTTTCCTTATAGTTTAAGGTGGTTTTTTGGTAAAAGGTGTTGTCCATATAGTTCATCACACAAACCTCTATTTAGCAGGAGAAGGAGGAAAGCAGTGTTGAGTACAATCTATAGTTTGTGCTAACCTGTGGAGTAAAACAGTATTTTACATCATCTCCAGCTGGTGCTAAGCTTTATTATCATACCAGCAGTTTATTGTCTGTCTTTGCTGACGTGGATGATCTTGTTCCAGGCACACACGACAGAAGCCAGAAGCACCAGCAGTCACATATGCAACATATCGGGGTTCTGCAAGGATCAGGCAGCTCCTGAGGAATCAATCAGAAGGTGGAAAAGGAGAAAAAGGTCCTGAGGACAAAAATGCTACAACAGCCAAAGAAAATGGAGAATATGAGGGTAAAGATCACCAAGATGATGATATATTAAATTCTTCTGCAGTTAGAGTGGGAAGCAAACAGTCTGGTAAAGCTCAGCATTGCTTGGGCAGAAGTAAACAGGAAAGAACTGGAAAGGCCACACATTCATCCACTGAATCCTGCCACGAGTTGCACTTAAGAAGTACACCTGCTTTAGCTGGAACAAAAGTTAAAAGGACTTTCTCACTGGATTCATTATGGCCTTTTAGTGGTAGAAATAGTGGGATCCTAACCAATTCCACTTCCCAGAGTACTCATTCCCTTAAAGTCAGTTCTGCAAACAATTTGGTTGGAAAAGAAGATGGACTGTCAGGAGGAGCAGAAACTCTGTTTCACGCAGACAAAAATGCCACTTCTAACTTTGATAAAGAAAATTATTGTAGTAAAGCGGGTAATAAGGAGTCCCCAAAAGAAATACAGGATGATTGTTTGCATTCACCCAAGTCAAAAAGCAAGACAGTTAATGAAGAAACACAGGTGGGGAAGAGAGAATTTTGCTGTAATCATCAAGTAGATAATCACTCAGAGCGAACTTTGGGTGTCCAGAGGCTTCATTTCAGTACCACTACATTTCAGCAGAAAGCAGATCAGCATACCACGAGTGGCAGTAAAGATGGTGACCTAAGAAATGGTGATGCACAGAACATGGTGACAGCTGTGGAAAGAGAGCAAAATGCACAGAACTTTCCTGCCACTGTTCTTTTTCCTGATAATGAACAAATACCTACTTCACTCAGCATGGAATCCAAAGGAGGAAGGTGCTTGGCCACAGGCAGTCTAGCTGCTTCGGTGTCACTTACTGGACATGATGAAGACACAGTCATGGGCAGAGGGACTTGTCATGAAGAACTGAATGAGTTAGGGAAAGCAGTGCATATGCAAAATGGTCACAGGCTGATCCATGTGGAGAATTCAGACACTGCCACCCAGCAGACTGGGTTTCCTTGTCCAGAAATGGAGAGGGAGGAAACAATTGAGGTTTTGTCGGAGGTTGCAGTGGAACATGGGTGTCAAAGTGTGAGAACAAATCTTGACGAGCTGACAGTGCTTCCAACCCACGAGTCTGCCTCTATGGTGGCTCCTCATTCTGCCTTGAGAGCTGAAGGAAAGCCTTTGACCAACCATGTTGCTTTCACCCATGAAAAAGATGATGTTGGCTTAATTTCTGGATCTCCACCTGTTTCTGGAAATAGGTGTATTAATTTTTCTTCCAAGAAGGAAAATAGCAATAAACTTAGGCTGTTACATACCGTAATTGATTCTTCATCTGACAAACAAGGAAAAATGCTGCCTTCTGCCCCTTACTCTGAAAATGGCCAGATTGCCGCTTCTGAAAAGGATAGCTTTATTTTTCCAACTTCAGAGTCTGGGAGAACAATCCCAGTGAACAGGATGATTGAGGGGCCACCCTCAGGAGACCTGAGAACTTTGTGCCCAGCAAATTCTCTGGAATCTGAGATTACTCCTCCCATGCCTGATGGCTCTGCTGATGATGCAGAGGTTGTTTGCATCTCCAGGCCCACCTCTCCTCCTCTGGTATCCAGAGAAGCCTCCAACCTTCCTGTTTCTGCCTTGGAGATGTCCAGCACTGCTCAGGGGAGCAGTAATTCTTCCAGTCACAGAGCTAGTGATGGGGCAGGTGAAGCCTTCTCCACACAGCAGGCTGACAGCAGTGTCCTGGCAGAGGCACTGCCATCACCCATCTGTCCCTTGAAATCTTTGCAAACTGCATCCGAGTCAGCCCGTTCTGAGACTGTGGGACAGGTGATTCTTGGTTCTTCACCTCCCTTGGAAACCCCTTCTGGCCAAAAAGCTGCTGCAGCTGCCCAGGCAAATGGGCTCTGTTCTGGGAAAGAATGGACAGATACCAATGTGAAGGGACAAGAATGTTCTTCTTTCCCAGATGCTGCTGTTTTGCTGAAGAAAGCTGAAGAAATAGTGGACTTGGTTTTACGCTTGGCTACAGAAGAAATAGTAGCAAAAGAGGGCTTTGGTGTCTGCCAGCTTTGTGGGAGCAACGATAGTTTAATAAATATGGATATTGCAAATTATCAGAAGGCTGAAAGTGTACAGCTGGCAGCAGGAGAAATCCAGCCAGCTGTGCAGTCATTAAAAGATTTTAATGAGACCGGTGGAGGAGGCTCATCTTCATTTACAGGAAATGAAAGAGTGGATTCAAATAATCAAGATGAAAAGATACTCTCCTGCATCCCTGATAAAATTGACCTACATAGTGCACTAGCACTGAAAGCAAAAGAAACAGTTGATGGGGTCATTAACTCAGCCATACAAAAACTGGCATCCCATCAGCAGCCAGGCACTGAGGGGAAAAGGATTTCTGCAAAGGTTCAGCCTAAACCTGAGTCAGAAATGCCAAAGACTTTAAGTCTGGATATGAGGCTTCCTGTCAACACTCAGGAACCAACAGAGATGGATGAAACTCAGACTGTAACTGTGAACTGTGAAAAGGCAGATTGCTCAGGTCCTCCTTTGCTTCCAAATTGTATGGAAAACGGCATGGATTGGCCCCAAAGAGATGAAAAGGTACCAAATAATGCAATTACTTGTCAAACAAATGGATTTATTCCCTCTGGCAGTTTAGCGTGGCCAGAATCAGATCTTCTGACACCAGCAGAAGAGAGGCACAATGGAAAGGTGTGTGACAATCTGGCTGCAGCAGAAATATGTGGCAAAGTATCAGTAATAAGTAGAAAATCTGATGGAACTTTACATTTCAGAGATACAGATGCTCCTGTGGCTGAAGAAACGCTTTTCCCATTGGAGTTAAAAGGTTCATGCAATAATACAAATATGCCAGAGAGCACAGTGATGCCAGCTGTAAATGTTAATTTGTCATCTTTTATGCGTGGTGAAGAATGTATCAGCCTGCAGAGTGACTCCAAAGATAAAAGCAGCCCTCAGATGTCTCTGGAAAGCAGTGCAGAGGTCAGGCTGTACAAACACAGTGGGGAAGAGGCTGCAGAGCAAGTACCTGTACAAGTAAAAGCAACCTTACAGAATTCAAAGGAGAGTGAAAAGGAGGCAGCAGAAAGGGCAGATGAGGGAGCAGAGGTCAGTGCTGGATTAGATGCACAGTCCATGGTACCTGAAGTGTCTGGTCCTGGACATGGCAGGGAAGGGAAACGCTGCTTCAACACAATCTTTGCCCAAAATAATGAGAATCTGAAGCAGGCACAAACAAAGGATCAAGACATGGAGAGAAGTGATCAGCTTGAAGAAAATGGCCTGGACTGCAGCCATGACACGAAGGAACCAACAGAACTTTTGGCCTCTTCTCCTCTAATTGAGCAGTGGGAAAACAGCTCTTTCACCATCATTTACGAAGGTGCTCTTCAAGCTGAGAACAAACCTGTCTCAACTGAGGAGATACAGACTGGTTCTCTTTCTCCTTCTGATTTGCCTTCAGATGGTCCAGACCATCTAAGGTGTGGCAGAGCAAGGAACAAGCAGGAGTCAGCCTGTCTTTATGGGCAGGACAGCAAGGTGAGCGAGGCAGCAGAGAGCCGAGGCTCAGAGTCCTTCCTGAGCGTGGAGGCCAAGCGCTACAGAATTTATCCTTTCTCTCTGTCTCCCATCTATGAGGATGACAGCTCCCAGGAAGATCTGCTGTCCACAGATGTGTCCCCAGAAAGCCACCCTGGGGGAGCCTCCAAAGACAGCTCTGACCACACTTCTGTGCTCTCCCTGCTCCAGTCCGTGTCCGAGCGCTTGCAGTTCACTGCTCGCTTCAGCAAAGAAGAAGAGGATGAGGAGGATGGGGTGGAGGAAGAGGAGGAAGAATCTTCATATGAGGAAAATATTCTTGATGTTGAGAAAGAAGACAACTACCTTTCCAGTCAGTGCAGAGGGAATTTTGAAGCCCCTCCATCAAGTGACCAAAGTAGATCTTTTCTTGAACACGCATTTCTTCTTTCAAAAGAACAGCCTGACTCGCAGGAGCAAGCAGAGCAGTTCTCAGATGTGTCTTCTCCCAGTCAGACACCTCATAAACCAATTCCAGAGGAAGCTGATGCTGCTGTAACACAGCCTCCTACAAGTGTGTACTACCAGTACTTGAAATCTGCCAGGAAAAGCTCTTCTGAAAAGGGAACCAGGTTTGGAAGCATTCTCCAGGATATGCTGCAGCCAAAGATTCATTGGCTTCAAGACAACACCCTGCCAAAACTGGGAGAGTTGTCAGAGGTAAGATGTCATGTCACATAATATTATTAATCAAAGTGATTAGCCCAGATTCAAAGTTGCTGCCTCCTTATCTAATTAAGTTTTTAGTATAAAAGTAATCCAAAGTTTTTATCAGAAGTTATTAGGCTTTTTTAAGTCATAGTTTAAAAAAAAAAGTCTTCTGATAAAATAATTTTAAAAGATAAAAATCTTGGTTCAGTACACAGGTGGAAGTGATTTAGCTGTAAAACAGAATATGTGAACAGAAGGTCAAATAGAGGAATATGCATAATAAAATGTCTCTATAATAGCACAAGACAGACTTCTCCATGTTAAGGACATTTCAACCTGAAATGATGGAATTGCCTTTTATATGAAAATTATTCTTGTTTTTCTTTCCCTTCTGAGATGAATAGAGCTGTCCAAAATATATATATAAAATATCAGCTTACTGTGCTCTTTGATTGTTTCATCACAGTGTCTTCTACAAACTGTAGCTCAGTTAGCAGGTAAATAACATAGCTGCTTCCATAGATAAACATTTTGTGTTTTAGTTTACCTAAAGCAAATGAGGGTATGGAATCAGTTCTTCCCGTCTTTAGAATCTGAAAGTGCAAACATAGACCAAGTGTGTAACTGAAAAAGTCTTTCCATGGTGTTGGGAATACTCCAATCCATTTTAGATGTATATTTTATTCTTTCCTCTGCTAATAAATGCAGTTTATTGTTTGCTGGGAAGGGGTAATACATTTGTAAAGGTTATAATTTCCATAACAGCTTTCTAGCACATGTTGCTTTCTGCTGATTGACTCTGTTAAATAATTTACACCAGCTCTAAATGGCAGTGAAACAAATCTTGTTTTTTTCTACTGAAGACAGTTGTGTACATGTACAGAAATAGTGGACCCAGAGTCATCTGTCTGTGCTTTGTGCTGCTGCTGCAGTTGGTAATAGTTCTTTGCCATGTCCTTTTAATTTCAGAACCTCATTGACAGGGCAAGTCTCAAATACAACCCAAGACCAGGGAAGGTAAGCAGAATTTGTGTCACATAAATCAATCTGATACATGGAATAATTTGTCATACTTTAATTTTTGAATGGAAAGCATCTGAAGTTGTTAGTCTAATTTTCTGTATTTTTGTGTATTAATAGCATGTGCTTCCTCATGCTAATAGTGAGAATATATTATTTAAAATCCTGCCTAGTAATTTTGCTTTCTTTCTCAGCAGTTGTTGTTTTCATTGAATAGAGTGTTTCATAAAGGAAGAAACTCTCAGCCTCTCAGTTGAGCGGGCACAAATTGCAAGCAAAAAAATAACTGTGCTCTATGTTGAAATGGGCCCTCATTTGCATGCATTGTATATTGTTTCAGATTATTATTTATGATACTTATGGCAACAAAAGTAAACAAGAAGTTCATTCTGATGTGCTGGATGCCTCATCGTGGATCTTTCCCACTGGAACAGTACTTAGGATAATTAGAGGATGGTAAGAAATCCAGGTCATATTTAAATAGAGTCTTTCCAAAAGGCTGCATGTGTGTTCCTCTTGTATTTATATTTATTTTATTTATGACACATGTCCCATCCATAGTAGTGTCTTTTTCTTGCTTTATAATTAGACTGATACCAATGAAAAAGCATAAAGCAAGATTTTAAATGCTGCACAAAAAAAAAAAAATATTGTTTCTCCAGGGAGCTGGCTTCAAACAAAACGTTTTTAATAGAGCTGCAAGTGAGTTTAGAGCTCTTGCCTGAAATGCTGAGCCAGTGCAGCCATAATCATAACTAGAAATATGTGTATTAAAAAAAAAAAGGTGGATTTTTTACAGTCCAGTTTCACTATACAGTAGCTGTTGCAAAAGGACCATCAAATGAACATTCTCAGCTGCTGGTTTTAACGTGGCATTGAAAGGAATGTGGATACACAAGGAGATACACAAGGACTTTTGAGTTTGCAAGTGTTCCTCAATTTGCTTGGGAAAGCTGGGGCCAGGTCTCTCAGTTGCTGCTTTGGAATTTAATTGGTGGAGTTTCCAGGGAATGTTTCTGACTGTCAGCCAGGCATGTCACATTTATGCAGATTTGAGGCAGCCTGGTGTGGTTTTGCATACATTCCTTTCACATCCTGAGAAATGCTGAATGCCATTATTAGTATATTTTATGCCTTTTGTAGTGTCTGCCTGAACAGGACATGTTTTGATGTGGCAGTCAATATATTTCCTGGTAAATAAATATCCTGGTAAAACAAGGCTGTTCATTCACTTTGTAGTTTAGCTGTATTTTTATTTTATATTTGGTCCTGGGTATTTTACTTTTCAATACCAAAGTGAAGGTGACTGTTGAGGGACAGCATAAGAAAGATGTGATATTTGTCTTGGTAAGAAGAGTTTTTTCCTGGACTTTCCATCAGTTGTGCTCTACTAGCAATGACTCAGTTCATTTTATCATTTTTGCAGTTGGATTTTTTATGAGAAACCAAAGTTCCAGGGTCGAAAACATGTACTAGAAGAAGGAGAAACTGTGCTGGATCAGCTTTGGGATCTCCCAGGCATAAAACATCATGGAAGAAACCTCACAGTTGGTTCAATCAAACACGTAACAAAGGTACAGACTTTCTCCACAGTATTCTCACGTGCATAATTGATTTATTGGTCACAGTGGTGTATTACCAGCAATGGACAATGTGTGTGCAGTGTTCCTGACTTTATTCAAATTTGCTGTGACTCAGTTTTTTCACTTTCTAGGTGATAAATTCCAGGGCTTTTGCTTTGCTAAATTTCCCTTTCTTCCTGAGCTAATAAGCTGGTGGATTATGTTTCTTTGCCATCATCCTCATGTGACACAGGCTCCCCTGCTTTTAGATGTTTACCTGTGCAGTTATTTGAAATTAAATGGTATCAATTCATATTTTTAAACAAGTTTTTATCTTAATCTGTCTGCTGTGTCTGTATGATTTCTGCTTCAGGAGTATTTGAGTTTCCAATCCTCTTTGTAAAACATAGCCATTCCCTCTACAACTTTTGTGCCATCTGTAGGATTTCCACTTGGACCGTTAGTACACCTACAGGACGTGGCTCTGCCTACAGCCATCAGTTTAGAAGGCTTTTTGTTGAAAAGATAAGAATCAAATGTCTAAAACTAAATAGAATGCATCTATTGTTATTCAGTGAATGAGGAATATATTTCCCAGATCTTGTGATTTAAGAAGACTTAGTGGTCTCGTTGTTCAGTGTAACATTCCAGTTTCTCAGAGGGCAGTGGCCCTTGCTGAGAGTGAATTATCATTTGTATCACAATGTGAAAGGTTTCCAGTAAAGTGGTTTCTCTGTTCTCTGCTGGTATAGAGGTTATTTTAAAATTGATAGCCTTTTTGTCATCAGTACAGGGGCAGAATGTCATAATAATTAGAAATACTTTTTTCATTCTCTTAAAAATCTTAGAAGTTAATTAATTCAAAAGAGGCTGACTGAAGGCAAGAAAATAGAAATTAACATTTATTTCAGCCAAACAAATTAAAAGCCTTTGACATATATTTCATATGAATGTTGATCACTAATGCGGAAGACAGCTAAGTAAATGAAGGTATTCCACAAAAACAGCCAAAGGAACCTGGATGTGTCTTGGGTAGGAAAGAAGACTCTTGGAAAGATACTGTGTTTAACTTCATCATGTCTGATAAAAGCCTTTGTAGTATAGCTAAATTTGACTTTTGTTCTTCTTCCATCTGTAGTTCATTTATATAGAGCACAGATGGAAAGTTTTGTTACTATACACTAGTTCAGTAATCAACACTTTTCTCATGTAACTTAAACCTCCAGCAGGTATGGTTGGTGAGTTTAGTGCCCTCACTAGGCCAGGTTTTGTCCTGTAAACCTTGACTCATGAAAGCATTCCTTCTTTTTTAGGTTGTTTTTAGCTGCTGTGGAGCTGCCTTTGGAAGGTAGCTTCCCAAAGTCCTATTTATTTACTTTTGTGAAAAATATAGGCTTTGTTTTTATTGACATAGTGGATTGTTTTTCAGGCAGCTCATGTGTTTTACTGTCATTCTCTTTTTCACTGTCTGGCAGTGTCTTTTCTCCAGAGCAGTTTGGCCATACTGGTTCTGTGTCCAGCTTGTCCTCCAATTTTTCAAGTAGTTTTATTTTATGGTCTTTGTTTAATGGCTGCTCCGTTGCCTTGAGTTAGCAGATTTGAACATTGGCTAAATATTTGAGAAGAAAGCAGCTTAGCAAGAAGAGATAACACAGATTTTCCTTAAGGAAACTGTAGGAGGTACATTTGATATTTTATTTTTTTACTAGCATGTTGACTGAAGAACAGCCTGCCAGTAGCTTTGTGCTCTTGATTTGGCTTCAAACCTCCCCAAAAAACATAATTCTTTTTGGTTAGCTTGTGGCCTGGCTAACTGTGGATATGGACTAGGTGTATCCATATGTATTTAATTTCAAGAAAATTGTGGGGAGGAGATTCCAAAGAAACAGACTGTGCAACCAGTAAAATGAAGAGCTGTCTGAAATGATGTGGAGACTGATCTCCTCTAAGGCTTGGCAGCATGAGCCAAGGCTTGCAAAGTCTGCCTGCACACCCAGGTTCAGTGCAGCTCCTGTTTAGCCAGGTCAGTTCTCTTGCCTACTGTAAATACATATTTTGACCTTTTTGCACATGTAGAGCTTTTTTCTATCTGTTTCTGGAAGCCCAAAGAGGCTGCTAAATGTTCTGTTCCCAAAACTAAGAGCCAAGAAGAGTTCCTGACACCTGCATTCTGGAATAGTCTTGTGAGCCACTATTTTGCAAGGTGACAGGGGATCCAAAACAGCAGTTGATAGTCACTGTCTGCAAGATGGTCAGATAGGGAATACCTAGATTCCTTGTGGAATCTCCTTAAGCAAAGCTCTTTGTAATGGGCTTGTTCACACTATTACATGAAGGGTGTGTTTCTTTTGTTTGTGTGGTTTGCCAGGTGAAAAGAAACTAATAATTTAAGCAGGGACTGCTTTATCAGATGCCATAGGAAGATACCCAGCAGCTTCAGATGGTCTCATTTGCTGGTTGGTTTTTATAGGACAGTAATAATTTAGTTCCTTTGTATTTATTTACCAGGCCTGTTCAGTTCTGTAGCTGGCTTTGGTGGTGGTGGGTGGTAGCAAGAGTGGTACAGTGCTGGAGCACTGGGAGCAAGAATTATGAATGGGTAAAAAAGCATGGAGGACCAACAGGTCCAATAAACAAAAAAGGCTCCAGAAGCAGATAGCATCCTGAAGACAGAATATGTATCTAAATTAAAATGGTGTCTAGACTGTTATTACAAAGCAATCATGTGAATACCAGAACTAATTAGGCCTGGTTTTCGATAGGCTCCTCTCTCATCCTTGTTTTGTTTCTCCCATCCTTAAGAACTTTAGTCATTCTTTGTCCTGTTGTTGACACCAAACCACCCCAGTTAAACAGGCTGATTTGTTCGCTTGAGTCACTACAGCTGACGGGTCCAAGGAGAAGACAGAACAGTGCTGGGTTCATCTAGCCCTGCTGGAGCTGCTAGGGCTGGAATCCTAGATCCAGAAGAAGGATGAAAAA
This sequence comes from Sialia sialis, assembly GCA_009812075.1. NCBI lineage: Eukaryota > Metazoa > Chordata > Aves > Passeriformes > Turdidae > Sialia > Sialia sialis. The sequence goes on along the minus strand of VRYO01001681.1, from coordinate 20,860,210 downwards.
CCAAGACCACCTTGAGGGGGTGCAGGCTTTAAATCTGTCCCTTCTGCTGGACCTCTTGGTCAGGCTAGAATAATGTCAGAGATGCCACTGAAGAGGAATATTTGGTGTTAAAGGCTTGAGGGTTGTGTTAAACCTCTTCAGAAGGAGCTGTGAGGGCCATGCTGCTCTTTGGAGGTGTCTGTAAGTGTTCCATGTGCTTTGTAAACATCCCAGCTCCCTGAGGACCACGAGGGGAGCACAGGCATTCCAGGATGACTGTGTGGAGGAGGGAGGAGAATGCCACAGAGAGGGATGCCTGGAGGCTGTGACCTACCTAAGCATTTACTGGTTGTGTATTATCACTGGAAATGAGCACAGCTGCCTAATCTGCTTGCTGTGCTTTTTATTCTTTTCTTCCCTGATGTGTCTGTAGGACAAGGAATGAGTTTGGACTGCTTGTGATGGGGGGTGGCACAGTTTTGGGGCTGGGTTTAGGGAGGAAACCTTCCAGTTTGGGTTCTGGGCTGAAATACTGAGGTAGCAGTTTTGCACAATAATATTTGTGCATGTCTATACCTTATTTCCAAACCTTGTCACCTTGCAGATGACAGGACTGAAGGATCTAGTTCTCCACCTGACTTCTGTCATATTTGTGTGGTTTTCATTTTGCTTCTAAGGATGCTGGCTTTTTTTAGGAATGTTAAAGGAGGCTCCTAAAGTAATGAGGGCTGTTAAGTATGTTCAGGCAAATGTGAACCTGCTGGGGCCAATATTTTCCAAGCTAAGTTTGCATGCTTGAATTGTATAAATAAATGGCATGGCACAGAGTGTACATTTGCAAATATATCATGTACATCTCATGCAGTAATAATAAATGTTACTATTTTCTGCAGTCTGTGCATCAGTACAGGTAAATTCAACTCCATATTTAAGTCAAATATGTACTTGTGACTTTAAAAAAACGTGCTTGGAAAACATGATGTACTTCTTGCTCGACCATGTTACCACCTTTAAAAATGAATATTTGAATTGGTTTTGAGTTTATTGTGTGGCACTTTATGAAATAAATGTATGGACTTAATCTAGAGCACACACAAAGACACAATCACTGTGAGTAAGGGTTTTTCATTGCTCTCAAAATCTGTCTGGAGAGAGATGGTGATAAATAGCAGACACTTTATTACAAGTGCTGGTGCTTTACCTACCTTGGTACATTTGTCATCTCTTGAGCTGGAGACTGCTTCATGAGCTTCAGAGTCAGAGAGCAGACTTGAAAAGAGCTTACAGACTGGCTTTTTCCAATCTTAAAGGAAAAACAAAAACAAAAGCCTTCTCCTGAATTAAAATTAAACATCCTCCATCTCATATTCTGTCTGAGCCCGCAGGCAGATACTTTTATTTTGCTACTTGTCTAGTCTTGTAGGTACTTTGTTTCAGAATTTATCTGAAGCCATTAAGAGTCTGGCATCAGTATTTGTGGAATTGTGCAACTTCCGATTTTCTGGATCAAGCTTTATTGTTGGATTTATGAATTTCAGCTGTCTTACATATCAGATTTTTTAGAAAAACTCCACAGATTTCAAATATTTCTCAGCTGTGATTTAATAAGATACATGCACATGTGAAAACTATGGGGAGATTTTAATTTTTTAAGATCTTGTCTAGCAATACACTTAGAATTCAGGAATGGAGTTCCTTAGCATTTTCCTATAAAGCAACGTTGTACTAGAAAGTCTTTCCTAGTTTTTGTGTGTTTGTTTATCTGAAAATAAAAATGCTGATATTGCAGTTTTTGCTCTTAAAACAAAGAGTTAGCATTGTTTGCCAGGTACGATACAGAGGAAATGTGATTGCAGAAGATCCTCATTGGTTCATGATGTGTTTGAGATCTGGAGAAGAAAGTGTTGGCAATGCTTGTTATATATGTTATTTATATGTTATATAAATGCTGCAAAATGAGGGTGGCTCAATAAAATCCCTGCAATTTCTAGAGAAGAGCATGTGGTCAAGTTTGTTCTCCAGCTTTGTATTATCTCTCAATACTAAACTTCCAGTAAGGAAATACAGGTGGTTGCTTTGTGGTAACAGGAAAGTTGCTGAAGTGTCTACTTAACAGAATAGATGTTTTCTAACACTGATCTTCTTTTTCTTTCTTCATCCAGAATCCTGTAGATTTATTTAGCACAACAAAAAAATTTGATCTCGTGTGACTTGATACTGTAGCTGGATTCTGCATTACAGAACTTAATTGTCATGGAAGGGCAGAAGTGGGAATGTAATAAATATTTCTGGAAAGTTTTAGTTAATGCATCGTGTGTCTTATGGAAGCATTGACTTTTAAAAGAGGAGTCATCAGTATTGTAATGCTGTTCAGTCCTTTGGTTGGGGAATATTTAAACTGGCATTTTTGCAAGTAGCCTGACAACCATAAATTTCTTCTTTGAAAATTAGTGGGAGCTGGAAATTTACCTCTCTTAGCTTTTCTAAAAATTTCAGCCTCCATTTGTAAAAGAATAAAACCCTTTCATCATACCAAG